>OY728140.1:1349040984-1350290984 GCA_963277665.1 Viscum album | reverse complement strand
GGAATAATCTGAACAAACAAATAGTATACCTGATACCACTTCATTCGATGTCCCAACATAGTTGCTTTGTTTCCTCTGCGGAAAACCATTCTGAACACAGAAATATCTTAGGCAAAGCAACATGGTAATCCATAAATGCTATATCATTTCAATCATACTATAATTTAACACTTTTCTAACTCCTAAAGTTGTCTAAACCGACCTCTAATACCAACTATAAGGCCCCGGCATTAAACCTTACTTAATATTGAATTAAATGAATAATTCATGTTGACGATCTATTCAGGTTTAGAGTTTTATAGAATTAGAACATAACTATTACATCTCAAAAGATTACAAAGTAGTCACTTCTACTAAGTTTCCATAATAAAAAAATAAAAAAAACTCTTAAAAGAAACATGTCTAGTTCCATGTTTTATATAGCATGACATTCCCTTGTTCCCATTCTTGACCTTATTCCACATTATGTCATGTGAAAAACATTTAAAAAAAACTTGGGGTGAGCATAAAAAGCTCAGTAAGGGATACACAAAGAATGAAAACTGTTAGTTTTTCAAAATCAAGTAAACCATGTATACTCTATCAAAGTAATACCTTCACCTTCATGAAGTAGTAAAAACTCTTCACTGAATAAAGGATCATTACTTACCTTTTTGTAACCAAAGGATTACCATAAAACCCATATAAAGAACTCATAACATATATAAAGATAACTTGGGACATAAAAATACTTAAGTGGAATAACCATACGGTCGACTTCCACACATATCACTTAATGGAATAGCCATACGGCCAATTTCCATACATACTTAATGGAATAGCCATACGGCCGACTTCCATACCCAATGCATTGGAGGTTATAACATAACCACCCGTCCTGGTATTCACAACACCACTCGTCATATGGTTTATAATGTAACCACCCGTTAAAATGTCCAAGTACAAATATAAAATCACAAAACATAAAACCAATATAAAGGAATGATAACATTTCCACATTTCAATCACAATATATCATAAATATATTGACATAATAGAATCCTTTATCAAAACCATTTTCAATACCAAAATAAATAAAATAGTATATGGTATTTATTTTATTTTAAAAACATTACGGCTTGTTGAGGAAGCCAAAGACCAAATAATACTCATGGCGGCGGAAAAGGTCGTTGTCACCATGTACATTAAAAAAACATTCCTTTTTGTCGTTTAGTAAAACGCTTCGTAGAAAAAGATTCCTTTTGTATAAAAGTAAAAGTCAAAGGGGTTTATACACCGTATAAAAGAAAGTTGTGTATAAAACGAAATATGCCTCAATGAAAGGAGATTGAGACGAAGTCCCTTACCTCGGGTCCGACTTGACTCGGTCGTTCTTTAATGTCCAGAATAATAAACTTGAGTTAATTTTTACTTTCTTAAGAACCATTTTCAAGTACATTATTCCTTTTATATCACTTATTGCCATGTTATAAACATTATGTAACCATTTAAGTTAATGATGTTTGTTTTGTCAATATTTGGTTCTTAAGTCGAAAGTGGACTTCTTACAATTACATGTTGTTCGTGTGGTCAAAGGTTCTTTATATCCAGAATGACATTCCTGATTTGGATATCATATATATCATATATATCCAGAATATACATGTATTTATAATATTACATAATCATTTAGATGTAAGAAATGAAATGCACCGTTCATGGAGACGGTAAGCCGTACGTACGCATGAACGCTACTTTCATTTCTATTTCGTATTTTATAGAATGGAATCATAATGGTATAAGAGTATATTATAATTCCAGTATAATAACATATATAATATCATTAACTTTATCCTTTACATATCCCACATATGGTATTTAACGAATCAAATCACTTTGAGGGGGCGGTAGTCCGCACTTCCTAAAATGAAGATATCGTGTTTACCCATAATGGAAACAATAATGGTATGCCATAAATGAAAAATAAAGAAGCTTAAGGAAAGAATAAACATATTATATATCATATATAAAAATAGTTACATCATAATGGCCACCTTTGAAGGTGTTAAAAGAGTATTGAACAATCATCGTTTCGGGAGGCAGAATTTCGCCATCCACAGAAACCGTATGTTCTTTAACCATTTGATGTATTTGTGTGAGATTGTAGCTCGAATAAATCTTATAACAACATCCTAGTATATTTAAGATACTGGTTTTGTTACAAAAGAAGTAAATAAAAAGAGTTTAGGGGGTTGGAGAAGCAAAATAAAACAAATGAACAAGAGAGAATGAATTACCTTTAAAAGTGTAACTCCTTTTGATTTGAGCCTAAAGGCTTCCTTTGAAAGGGTTATGCCCAAAGGGAATCCTCTAGGATGAGGAGAGGGATTTGTAGAGAGTAAATGGGCAGGGGATGGCCGAGCCAAAGGCTTGAGGAGTGTGTGAAATGAGGTAGAGGTGGGGGAATTTTATAAGAGGAGAGGAGGGGCACTTTTGGAAATCATGAAATATTACTTTATTTGAAAATGTGTTTCGGTTTTAAAAGTTCCCACATTGATATAATTTGTGGATAAGGTGATAAGGCTTCTAAATATTCCCATCCAATAGGTTTTGGACATGTGTAGGTTTTAGATATTACATTATCTTTCCATTTTATTTAAATCGTTAAATAATGAAGTCATCGCTGCATCATAATGATGTCATAAATAATTTATTTTATTTAAAGTCTAAAAATTATAAAAAAAATACTATGATGTAGGAAAACCTTTTATATTTCCAATGAATATTTATAATAAAAAATATGATCTTTATAACCCCATGTAAAAATTGTTTTCGTAAAACATATTATGTTTGTGTCACTTTTACTTTTATTTAAAAAAAGGCATTAAAGTCATTATCTCACCCAAGTGGCTCCATGGGGTCCCCTAAATCGACCCATGGGTTGTCTTGGTCGGCCATGACACAACCAATAGGTTTAGAAAAATTTTCATGGTGTTTTCATATTTTTATAATATCATTTTTACCTTAAATTACACTAATTACCACTAATCGCGATTAAAAACATAATAAGTTACTATTCACCAAAAAATTATTTTAATCTCATTGAACCACATTTTACTTCTTAATGACAACCATGTATGTCGGATTTTTGAAATTAAAAACCCAATGATGGCAAAATTTCATTTAAACGAAAAATCAGTTTCTTTAACTACCACTTAGTGATTTCACTATTTATCAAAAATTGATGTTTTTCAGAAAATTACCAAAAATTCACCCTAAGCTATATTTGATATTACTAATTCAAAAATGAAGTCTATTTTACAAAATTCAAAACATATAAGTCACATTAATTAATTTAATAATTAATTCCCGCTGTCAGAGCAAATAGCGTGTTTTTATGAAACAATACGTATCAAAAGATTGACACTGGTTTAAGTCCGATTTCAAAGTGAAATTAATTCCAACGACCACTATTGGATTTAATGGCAAAAATATTTTCTAATTTCAATTTAAAACCAATTAAAATATAATATAATCATATAAATAAATTAGATTAAAAAGAAGTTTTGAATTAAAATACAACATTTTACACTATTCATTAAAAAAAGAACATTATCGGAAAGATACAAAAAAATTTACTCAAAGTAAATTTTGATGTCCCAATTCTAAACAAGAGTTATGTTTGGTCCAATAGAATTTATAAGATTGATCAAAGCTATATTTAATGACGATTCGCCGTCAAAAGGTGATAAGTGAACCCTTAGTGAAAATTAGGGTATAAATGCCTAAAATTGAACTCTTTCCGTATTTTAAGCCTTTATCTTTTATTGGGTAAATGTAAAAACATTTAAAAACATATATAATCATATTTTAGTTATTTCTATCCATTCTCGCCAGTACAATGGCTACTTGTTAACTAACATTTTAAATAATATTATTTTATTACTTGTGTGCAACGTATGTTTTCAAAGAAACTCATCGTTGCGTATAGAGTATGCTATCGAACGTAGAAAACCCTTTTAATTATAATTAATATTTAATTCGTAAATATTAATAAATATGAAATTATTTATTCTTTAATTATCTGGGATGTTACAGTTTGACAGTGATAATGACTGTACTAGGATCCTTCATGGGTTCAGTAGTGATTATGAATATACTAGGATCCTTAGTGGGTTCGACAGCGATGGTTACTATACATGGATCCTACGTGGGTTCGGCAGCGATGAATTCTGTACATGGATCCTACGTGGGTTCAACAGGGGAGATGATTCAGAGGCTACATCTATCATCTCCACCCCTCTTCATGAATAGTAATCTAGTGTGAGCTGAGTCTTCACTTTTAGTCAATATCATTGATTTGATTGACATACTTTCTGGTGTGGACTAGGTTGTGCTTTTTTGTGTGGACTGGGTTGTGCTTTCATGTATAGACTGGGTTATACTTGGGCTCTTTAGTTAGAGTAGAACTGGAATTGATGACTTAAGTATATGTATGGGAATATACTTAAGTAGAGTTGATTGATACATTGTGTTTGTATCTTTCCATTGTGGTTTATCCTTTGTGAATTTTGGGAGACATTCGGGGGTCTTGGGGTCCCTACTGAGTATCGTATACTCACCCCTGCGTGGGCTATGCCTGCACTACATTGTGTTGGATGTAGAAGATAGACCTCACTTATAGGGGTGGAGTCTTGTGAAGCGGGACGGAACCTGGAGGTGGACCACTTGGCGGGACTTACAAGGAGCGGACGACCAGACCTGATGAGCTGAGGAGACCATTTATACACACCCATCAGGTGGGATATCCGGAGGATGACAAAGTGGTTGCTAGTTTACATTACTGCAGCTGTTATTTCTTTAATATTATATTAATACTTTCAGTTGGGTTGGTATTCTGGCCCATTTACTTTCCAGCACTTACTTTTGTACTCAGTTTACATAGTTTTTACTTTAGCTTGGGTACTCTGTTGTGTTTCTTTACTTACATAAAGGAAATGACTTACCTTTTATTAGGAATTACACCTTTGGTGCTTGTTTCCATCCCCTGGCCTATGGAAGGCGGGCTTGGGGTAGTCATGACACGGTCCCCAAGGATGGGTCTTGACAAATTGGTATCAGAGGAGTCGGTTCTACCTCAGAACTTAGGACTCTGATAATTTCTTCCTATGGGGAAATAGTGTTAAGGGTATTGAGTATGGTTATCAGTCCAGGGAGTCCAGTGTTGGTGCGGCGACCGACGTATCCATACACAAGGACCCTGACTTCGGATTTCCGACTTAGAGCTAGAAAACACTAATTGCATGTGTGTTTCAAAAGTTTTCTTCATGATTACTTTGTGTCTGATCACCACATATACTATATTAATTATGGGGCAACTGGTGTTTTCAGGATGGCCCCACATAGGTAGCCAGCTAGGGTTCTGAGCATTGTGCGGGATGGCAGTCCACCGAGCGACGAGGCCTCGGTTTAGGGCCCCATTACAGCGGAGGCACCAGCAATACCTCTACCCGCTGGGCCACCGATACCACCAGCCTGAGCAGTGGAGAGTTCACGCCGCCTAAGTGCATTGCATGAGTTTCTGTGATATATGACACCTAGGTTCCATGGAGAAATGGACCCTCAGGCATCCGAGGATTGGATGGAGGCTAACGTCCAAGTCTTCATATTGGTAGGGACACTTGCAGACCTTATGGTTATCCTTGTCGCGAGTCTACTGCACGCAGCAGCAGGTAGATGGTGGAGCCTAATTCTCCAGGTGCACGATGAGGCATCACTAATTAATACGGACTTTGAGAGCCTTTTCCTCACACAGTTTGTTCCGGCCACCCTCCGTGTGGTGTGCATCTAGGAGTTACTACAGCTGCGGCAGGGAAGCATGACAGTAGCCAACTACTCGGCAAGATTTACCGACCTCTCGCTCTACTCCACACACATGTTAGGAGACCCATTCTCCCGAGCCCGGACCTTCGATAAGGGACTAAGGAATGATATCAGGGATTCAATGATCTCCCTCAGCATTCTGACATAGGAAAAAGTACTGGAGCGAGCCCTTCTTGTGGAGAGCTTCCTTGCTGAGCCTACTCCAGCAGCGAGGCATACCATAGGACGACATGTAGTGGATTCTTATGCAGCCGACATTATACAGAGGTCGCAGAGGTCCAAGTGGACTAGACCATCAGGTGGGCGACCTCAATATACTAGTACAGAGGTGCAGGGAACATGCAGTAGAGCCATTCATACGAGAGGCAGACAGTGCTATGCATGAGGCGGGCAGGGCCACATGGCTCATGACTGCCCGACCCGCCATGCAGAGGAGAAGCCGACGGTTGAGGGATCACCCAGGCAGAGGTAGAGGTTCGACCGTGGAGCTCCGTATGGAGTAGGCGGATGAGACAGAGGAGTCGGCCGAGTAGCAGGTGGTGGACGATGCTTCGAGACTCTACTACCACCACCACTAAGAGGTCCACCCTGACTGCAGAGAGCTGGTGGATAGAGGCAGGTTCAGCTTCAGGCAGTGGAGGCTTATGACCACGGCACACCTGAGATGATTCGAGGTACTATTTGTGTCTACTCCACCATTTCTTCAATTCTTATAGACACAGGAGCGAGTTATTCTTTTTTTACCACTGCCCTTGTTCGGAGCTCCGATATTCCGACAGAGCCGTTGGCTCGATCTTTATGGATAGAGACTCCAACAGGAGCATACTCGACAATTATGCACTGGTGCCGGCAGTGTGAGAATACTCAAGGAGGCGAGATATTCGGCTGGGATCTTCTTGTAGCAGCGTCGATGCCTTACGACGTCATCTTGGGCATGGATTGGTTATATACAGTCCATGCTCAGATCAACTGTATTAGGCGCAAAGTGCGGTGTGCCCTCACAGATGGGAGCAGGATCACCGTCACCGATGAGAAGGGAGCCTTTGCAGCATAGGATAGACTTACACAGTGGAGAGGACAACCGATCACGCATCAGTTGGATAGTCTCATCCTTGGTGAAGTTAATGTACGGTGTTCGAGTTTTCCTGTTGTGGTGGATCAGTATGCAGACGTTTTTCCTGACAACGTTCCAGGATTACCTCCTCATAGAGAGGTAGTCTTCTACAGTGACCTGTACCTCGGGATAGCCCTGATATCTACTCCAGCATATCGGATGTCTCCCACTGAGCTTCGTGAGCTGCAGGTACAGCTGGAGGAGTTGCAGGGCAAGGGATTCATTCGACCCAGTGTTTGACCCGCGGCTTCACCGATTTTTTTCGCCAAGAAGGTGGACGGGAGCTTGCGACTGTGTGTCGACTACCATTGCCTATACCAGGTGACTGTGAAGAACAAGTAACCACTTCCTAGGATTGATGATATCTTTTATCAGATCAAGGGAGCATGATGGTTCTCTAAGATATAACTCAAGTCAGGCTATCATCAGCTCAAAGTTCGAGACGATGATGTGCAGAAGACGGCCTTCAAGTGTCTGTATGGCCACTACGAGTTCTTCGTTATGCCCTTTAGCGTAACCAATGCACCGGCAGTGTTCATGAGTCTCATGAACAGGATCTTCCAGCCTTACCTCGACCGATTTTTTGTAGTCTTCATCGATGACATACTGATTTACTCGACTATTGAGGAGGAGCATGCCTACCACTTGTGGGTTGTACTGGACGCACTCTGAGAGTACCAACTTTATGGTAAGCTCTTGAAGTTCCAGTTCTAGATTCGAGAGGTCCACTTCTTGGGGAACATCATCTTTGAGGTGGGAGTTGCTGCGGATCCTGCAAAGATTGAGGCAGTACTTGCTAGGGAGCCACCCAAGAGCGTGACAGAGGTGCGGAGTTTCCTAGGACTGGCTGGGTACTATCGAAGATTTGTGTCAGACTACTCCAAAGTTGCAGCACCACTTTCAGCTTTGAAAAAGAAGGGAAAACCTTTCGTGTGGTCAGATAGATGTCAGCAGATCTTTCAAAAGCTGAGAAATAGATTGACCAGTGCATCTATCTTGAGTCTACTGGAGGAGGGCGTTGGGTACATAGTTTACTACGTTGCATCAGGGACCGGACATGGGTATGTCCTGATGCATGAGTGGGTAGTGATCGCTTATGGTTCACGAATGTTGAGGTAGCACAAGCAGAACTATGATACCCATGACTCAGAGTTAGTAGTTGTGGTCTTTACCTTGAAGATGTGGCTTCACTATCTTATGGGAGAGCGCTTTACAGTCTACTCTGACCACCAGAGTCTCAAGTATATCTTCTCATAGAAGGAAATGAACCTAAGACAGCGACGATGGCTCGAGCTCCTCCAGGACTATGAATTTGAGATAGCCTATACTCATTGGAATGCTAACGTAGTAGTAGATGCTATCAGCAGGAGATCGGGCATTCAGCTATTTGGAGAGGAGACTGAGCAACAAGCTGCATTACAGTTATCCTTCATGGATAGAGATGGAGCAGCATTTCTACAATCAATCACCGTCACCCCTCCACTACTTCAGCAGGTCAGAGAGGCATAGCATGGGGACGTTGATTGTGAGATGCGACGTGCATAGATATCCACTGGATAGGCACCTGATGGATTTTCTATTGGAGGAGATCATGTCATCCTCTTCAGGGGACGTATCATGGTACCAGTTTCATTACAGGAGGAGGTTATGAGATACTTTCACACTTACCCTCTAGCGGTACATCCTGGAGTAGCGAAAATGTACCAGGACCTCAGATGATAGCACTGGTAGCCGGGTATGAAGAAGGTTGTGGCAGAGTTCGTTTCATAATGCCTCACCTGCTAGAAGGTGACGGCAGAGCAGTAGGTTCTGGCAGGCTTTGGGAAGGCCTTAGAGGTCCCGGAGTGGAAGTGGGATGGGATATACATGGATTTCGTGAAAAGACTTCCACGTACTTCCAAAGAACACGACTCCATCGGGGTGATTGTCGACCGACTCACCAAGTCGGCCCAGTTCCTACCTATCAGAGAGAAGGGCTCAGTGGAGAGTTTGGGACGCCTCTACATTCAGGAGATCGTACGACTTCATGGTGTTCCATCGTCTATCATCTTCGATCGAGATGCTCACTTTACATCTGCCACGACCCGTCCTCGGGGCCCGTGCCGTGACTACCCCAAGCCCGCCGTCCATAGGCCAAGGGATGTCAACTAGCACCAAGCCATAAATCCCGGTAAAAAGGGAAGGCATTGCCTTTGTAATGTAAACAAACACCAGAGAGCAAGAATGTAGTAGAAGTAAGAACTAAGAAAAAAATGAGTACAATAGTAAGTGTGGAAAAGTATGTGGGCCAGAATAGAAACCCAAACTGAAATAAAGTACAACTCGAAAGGGAAAAAAACAACTGAAAGTAAATCCACAAAGTCGAGCCATCCACTGGAAGTCCCACCTGAAGGGTGAGTAAAGATGTCCTCCACAACTCCTAGGGTCTAGCCATCCGCTCCAGGTACATACCGCCCAGTGGTCAACCTCCAGGTACCGTCCTACTCCGCAAGCCTCCACCACGATCAGCGTTGTCTGTCGTCTGTAACCAACAAAACGTAGTGTGGGCATAGCCCGTGCAAGGGTGAGTATAAGCTACTCAGTAGGGACCCCGACACCCCCGACGGTCTCCCAGAATCCACCAAGGATAAACCAAAAAGGAAAGGTACAATCACAAAGTAACGTCTGACACTACATAGGTATATGCCCATATATATACCTAAGTCATCAATTCCAAGTTAGTCTCCAACAAACGAGCCCAAGAATAACCGAGTCCACACAAGAAAGAAAAACGTAATCCACACAACACAATCCACACAAGATAGAAAATCCGGATTCTGCCCACACAGGTATACTTCTTCGTATGATGATAGACATGATCATATATATATATATCCACTAATTCATCTATGTTGTCAGACCCACAAAGGATCGATAGGTACTAAACCCTGGAATGACCCACAAAGGATCTGATCCACACAGGATCGATAGGTAACTAACCCCCGCAAAGACCCACACAGGATCGGACCCACAAAGGATTTGTTGGCGCTGGCCCACACAGGACCGCTGAGCGCTGACCCACACACAATCAGACCAACACAGGATCTGTAGCACTGAACCACATAAGATTGCTGAGTGTTTTAGTTGTCACCGTCGAATCCACTGAGGATCTCGGCACAATCGCCGTCGTCGTCGTAGTCGCAGCCAGCTCTAGGGTTCCCGCACACAGCAAGCTCGTTCGGGAGGGTCCGCTCCAGGAGCTGAGAGGCTGATACATCAACTGATACATAGTCCGGAGTTTATGTATCCAAATGTTCTGTATCGTCAACAGGAACTCAACGTCGCAGACGGTGTGTCAATCAGACACCCGGTCTGAGAGTTATTTCCTTTTTCGTCCCAGGGGCCTGGTTGGTTTTTAAGTCAAAACCAACCTGACTGTACTCCACCTACATCCAAACCTTGGTCGGAGTAAGCCAAATGATCTGTCTCACTTAGAAAAAACCATCAAAGTCGACGGCATGTCAATCGGACGTCCGAAGCTCATGTTATGAGTGTTTCCGCTCCGAGGGCCCGGTTGGTTTCGTGTACGAACCGACCCGGAAGAACCCAAAGTACTCTAAAAACTTGAGTGCGATATATCAAAACAACCGTCTCAATACAAGGATCACATCGCCGCTGATGGTGCGTCGATCAGAGATCTGTAGCCCAAGATATGGGAAAAGACCGAAAAGGGTCCAGAAACGTGGGGTCTGGGCCCGGACCGACCCGGCCCAACCCCCCCCCCCCCCCCAGGTCGACCCGACTCCGGTCTGGGTCCGACCCGGATGGCGCGGCCCGGCTCGGCCTGGGCGCGGCCCGGTCACCAGGCGGCTCAGTCGTAATGGCCGAGCGGTGCGCAAGGGGGGGGGGGGGCACCGCCCCCCTTGAATGATATGCGGCCCCGCGTGGGGGGCCGCCTCTCGCCAACGGATGTGGCTGGGGTGCCGCATCCTGCCTTCGCCGATCCCGCGTAGTCGCGGGATGGCCGGTCTGCCGCCGTGGCGGTTCTCCCCTGCGGCGCGCCAGGCGCCGCCGCCTCCTGCCACAGGTACCGCCGTGCCGGCGCTGCGCGCCGCCGGGTTGCTCCGCTGACCACCGAACGAGTTCCGGTGGTCAGAATTGCACGCCCTCTTCTCCAATGGCCCTCCTGGGGTCCTTCCTTTACTGCGAGGCCCTCACATCACCAGTGCGGCTTGTTTTGACATCATCCGCCGTTCCACACACCAAGAATGAAAAGGGCGGTGGGTTCGGACTTGTTCGTTGGTCCGCACCCACAGCGTTAGCGGTTTTAAAAGTCCCACAACAATCATTTAACAAACCGCGGATATAATCACATAGATTAAAAAGAACAAAAACCCCTACCTCAACTTTATCGTCGAACGTGAGTTCATCGCAGATTTAACCGTCGAGGACGAAGAGGATCGTAGCGTCGCAGAAGGGGCGTCGCTGTCGTCACGGTACACAGCGTTGCGTAGAGAAACTCCGA
This sequence comes from Viscum album, assembly GCA_963277665.1. Lineage (NCBI taxonomy): Eukaryota > Viridiplantae > Streptophyta > Magnoliopsida > Santalales > Viscaceae > Viscum > Viscum album. The sequence continues at coordinate 1,350,279,504 of OY728140.1, read as the reverse complement.
GGATTAAAATCACACATATTTAAGATGCACCAAAAGAAACCAAGTCTAGGATATAATTCACAAAGAATTAAATGAACCTCAATCCCCTACCTGAATTGGTTGTTTATCGAAGATTGTCGCGAGTAAGGAACGTCCCAGAAGAAACGTCGTGGAAGGAGAATCGTCAGCATCGCAGTACACGGCATCACGTCGTCAATCTCTGAGGGTTCAGCGTTCTTCGTCTCCCTTAGTTTCCCTTCGTCGAAGGCCAGCGTTCTTCGTGTTGTTCATGTTCTTCGCGAAGAAAGATGAAGATCTTCAAGCTTTAGAGTTTCTCCAAATCCTCTCAACATGCTACCCCGGAACAAAAAGCGTTGGTCTTATTTTATTCCCATGCCAACGATTAGAAATTCAATGTTAAGAAACTAACCATTAATTCGATGAATTAATGGTAAGGACTTAACTTCCCAATTAATAGGGGCGTTTATAATTTAAGTAAATGCACCGGTTGACTTTAATTAAAAAGGGGTTTTCGTGGGTGCATTACTTAGAGGGGAAGTAACGGTGAGGCTCGTGCGGGCCCCACCCCACAAATATCCTACCAAGTGGGTAGGATATTTTGGGTTCCACCCTATCCGTTTAACTTAGCATAAGTGTCTTTAAGTGGCTTTAAGTGAGAAAAAATAAAGATTTTCACCACTTTTATTTTATTTCATAACTTAACCCCAAAAATTAAAAACCACACCTGAGAAAACGCAACTCCGGAAAAGGCATTTTTAAGTAAATACTGGTGCTGTGATTCCATCAGTGCCCTCGGAATTTGATTCTGATCACCAGTTCAAAAGTTATAAAGACCTTCCCATTTGGTCACTAAACGTACCCGAGCCAAACATCGGAGAATGATTCCGGGCACACCGGGTCACGGAATCAGGTGCAATCAAAAACTGCGTTCTTGTAAAATTACAAAGAAAATTAAGAAAAAAAGTTCATTTCATTATACAGGTCTTTACATAAATCCCACCTCAGGCTTTACGTCCCCATAAAGATACATCATAAACTAGGGAATCAAATGTCGGTACTAAGCACGCATCCTAGCCTCCTGCTCCCAAGTGCTCTCCTATAAGTCCTCGTGCTGCCATCTGATGCACACTAGAGGGATCGATCTCCCACGTTGGACCCACTCCTGTCGATCCTTGATCTCCACTGAAACCTCCGTAGAAGTCACCCCATCATCAACATCCAGCTCCCCATGGTCAATGATATGCGTTGGGTCGTGCACGTATCTCCTCAGCTGAGATACGTGGAAGATGTCGTGCACCTGGTGCAACTGAGGTGGTAAAGCAAGGCGATAAGCCACCTCTCCAATCCTGCTGAGGACCTGGAATGGTCCAATGAAGCGTGGAGACAACTTACCGCCTCATCCAAATCTCTGTAATCCACGTCGAGGTGAGACCCGCAAGAAGGCATGGTCGCCATCCTCGAACTCCAGTGGCCTCCGCCTCCTGTCAGCATAGAACATCTGTCGGCTCTGAGCTATCCTCATCCGCTCCTGGATGACCTGAACCTTCTCTGTCGTGGCCTGGACCATCTCCGGTCCCACAAGTGCTGACTCCCCAGGGTCTGTCCAGCACAGAGGAGATCTGCATGGTCGGTCGTACAACGCCTCGTATGGTGCCATCCCGATGGTGGAGTGGTAACTGTTTTTGTACGCAAACACCACCAAGGGTAGGTGGTCCTCCCAGATGCGACCAAAGTCAAGGAAACATGCGCGGAGCATGTCCTCGAGATTCTGAATGGCACTCTCCGTCTGAAAATCCGTTTGAGGGTGAAAGGCAGTGCTCAGACGTAGCTACATCCCGAACACCTACTACAACCCATTCCAAAGCCGGGAAGTAAAGCGAGCATCTCGATTGGAGACGATAGATGATGGCACACCGTGAATCCATAAAATCTCCTGAACGTAGAGACGTCCCAAGATCTCCACTGAGCTCTGCTCTCTGATGGGTAAGAAGTGAGCCAACTTGGTGAGTTGGTCAACAATCACCCAAATGGAGTCGTGACCTCTGGAAGGGCGTGCAAGTCCAGTCACAAAGTCCATAGATATGCCATCCCACTTCCACTCTAGGACATCCAAGGGCTGTACTAAGCCTGATGGTACTTGATGCTCTGCATTCACCTACTGGCAGGTGAGGCATCGAGAAACGAACTCCGCCACAGCCTTCTTCATACCCGGCCACTAGTGCTGTCGTCTGAGATCCTGCTACATCTTCAACACTCCAGGATGTACCGCCAAAGGATAAGTGTGAAAATCTCTCAGCATTTCCTCCTATAAAGAAACCGGTGCCAAGGTACGTCCTCTGAAAAGGACGTCGTTCTCTCCTCCCACGAAGAATCCATCAAGTGCCTGTCCTGAGGATATCTGCACACGTCGCATCTCACAGTCAGCGTCTCCACGTTGTGCCTCTCTGACCTGCTGCAGTAGTAGAGGAGTGACTATTAGAGACTGGAGGAAGGCTGCTCCATCTCTATCCACGAAACATATTTGCAAAGCGGCTAGCTGCTCCGTCACATCTTCAAGCAGCTAAATGCTCGTCCTCCTGCTGAGAGCATCGGCTACTACGTTCCCCTTCCCAGGAGTATAGACTATCCCAAATTCATAGTCCTGGAGGAACTCGAGCCATCGTCGTTGTCTCAGGTTCAGGTCCTTCTGAGAGAAGATGTACCTGAGACTCTGATGGTCAGAAAAGACTGTAAAGAGCTCGCCCATCATATAGTGTCGCCATGTCTTCAGGGTGAATACCACTACTGCTAACTCCAGGTCATGGGTGGCGTAGTTCTGCTCATGCAGCCTCAAATGAAGTGATCCATAGGTGATCACTACCCGCTCCTGCATCAGGACACATCCGAGTCCGGTCCCTGATGCATCACAGTAGGCTACGTACCCTATCAACTCCTCCGGAAACCTCAAGATAGGTGCACTTTCCAATCTCTGTCTCAGCTCCTGGAAGCTCTGCTGACATCTGTCTGACCACACAATGGGTTTCCCCTTCTTTGTCAAAGCTGACAGTGGTTCCACAACTCTGGATAAGTCTCGCACAAATCTCTGATAGTATCCAGCAAGTCCCAAGAAATTCCACACCTCCATCACGCTCCTGGGTGGCTCCCAAGCTAGCACTTCCTCGATCTTCATGGGATCCACTGCAACTCCCACCTCATAAATGACGTGTCAAAAGAAGTGGACCTTGCGTAACCAGAGCTGACACTTCAAATGCTTTCCATAAAGCCGGTGCTCTCAGAGTGTGTCTAGTACAACCTGTAAGTGGTAGGTGTGATCCTCCTCAGTCGTCGAGTACACCAAAATGTCATCGATGAAGACCACAAAAAATCGATCGAGGTATGGCTGAAGGATCCTGTTCATGAGGCCCATGAACACTGCTGTAGCGTTGGTTACGCCGAAAGGCATAACCAAGAACCCATAGTGTCCATACTGACATCTGAAGGCCGTCTTCTGCACGTCATCATCTCGAACTCTGAGCTGATGATAGCCTGACCTGAGGTCTATCTTTGAGAACCACTGTGCTCCCTTGAGCTGATCGAAGAGGTCATCAATCCTCAGTAGAGGATACTTGTTCCTCACTGTCACCTGGTTCAGGCGATGATAGTCGACACAAAGTTGCAAGCTCCCATCCGCCTTCTTGGCGATCAATATCGGGGAAGCCCAGGGTGAAACACTCGGTCGGATGAATCCCTTGTCCTGCAAGCCCTCCAACTATACCCGTAGCTCTAAAAGCTCATTGGGGGCCATCCGATATGCTGGAGTCGATATCGAGGCTTTCCCGGGGTACAGGTCAATATAAAAGTCTACCTCTCTATGAGGAGGTAGTCCTGGAATGTCGTTGGGAAAGACGTCCGCATACTGATCCACCACTGCATGAAAACTAGGACTCTTCACGTCAACTGGTCCTAGGATAAGGCTAGCCAAATGATGAGTGATGGGCTATCCTCTCCTCTGTGGAAGTCCATCCTGTGCTGCGAAGGCTCCCTTCTCGTCGATGAAGATGAACCTGCTCCCGTCGGGGCGTACACATCGCACCTGGCGCCTAATACAGTCGATCTGAGCATGGATTATAGATAACCAATCCATGCCCAAGATGATGTCCTAAGGCCTCGACGCCACTACAAGAAGATCCCAACCGAAGCTCTCTCCTCCTATAGTAATCTCACACTGCCGGCACCAGTGCGTAATCGTCGAGTCTTCTCCCGTAGGAGTCTCTAGCCGTATGGATCGAGCCAAAGGCTCCGTTGGAATCTCTGAGCTCCGAACAAGGGCAGGGGCTATGAAAGAATAACTCTCTCTTTTGTCTATAAGAACTGAAACAAGGATGGAATAGACACAGATAGAACCTCGAATCATCACGGGCGCGCTGTGGTCATAGGTCTCCGCTGCCTGGAGCTGTGCCTGTCTCTGTCTGCCAACTCCCGCACACAACATGCTCATTTAGGAGGGTCCGCTCCACGAGCCGAGAGGCTGATACATCAACTGAAACATAGTGCAGAGTTGATGTATCCAAAAGTTCCGTATAGTCAACAGGAATTCAACGTCGTAGACGGCGTGTCAATCGGACACCCGGTCGGAGAGTTATTATCTTTTTCGTCCCAGGGGCCCGGTTGGGTCTTAATTCAAAACCAACCAGAACGTACTCCACCTACGTCCAAACCTCGGGCAGAGTAAGCCAAATGATCCATCTCACTTAGAGGAAACCATAAAAGTCAAGGACACGTCAATCGGACGTCCGGAGCTCAGGTTATGAGCGTTTCCGCTCCGAGGGCCCGGTTGGTTTCGTGTACGAGCCAACCCGGCTGAACCCAAAGTATTCCAAAACGTTGAGTTCGATATGTCAAAATGACCACCTCGATCCAAGGATCACATCTCCGTTGATTGTACGTCGATCGGTGGTCTGTAACACAAGATATGGGAAAAAGACTGAAAAGGGTCCGGAAACGGGGGGTCTGGGCCCGGACCAACCCAGATGGCACGGCCCGGCCTGGCCGGTGTAGCCCAGTCCAGCCTGGGTATAGCCCGATCTCCAGGCGGCTCGGCCGTAACAGATGAGCGGTGCACAAGGGGGGGGGGCACCTCCCCCCTTGAATGATCTGCGACCCCGTGTGGGGGGCCACCTCTCGCCAACGGACGCGGCCGGGGTGCCGCGTCCTGCCTTCGCCGGTCCTGCGCGGTCGCAGGATGGCCGGCCTGCCACTGCGACTTCATCCGCGGCGGTTCTCCCTGGCGGCGCGCCGGGCGCCGCCGCCTCCTTCCGGCGGGTTGATTTGCAGACCACCGGACGAGTTCCGGTGGTCAGAATTGCACATTGTCTTCGCCAATGGCCCTCCTGGGGTTCGTCTTTCACTGCGAGGACTTCACATCTCCCGTGCAGCTTGTTTTGACGTCATCCGCTGTCTCGCACACCAAGAACGAAAAGGGCGGTGGGTTCGGACTTGTTCGTTGGTCCGCACCCACCGCGTTAGCAGTTTTAAAAGTCTCACAACAATCATTTAACAAACCATGGATATAATCACATAGATTAAAAAGAACAAGAACCCCTACCTCAACGTTATCATCGAACGTGAGTTAGTCGCGGATTTAAATGTCGCAGAAGAAGAGGATCGTCGCGTCGCGGAAGGGGCGTCATTGTCGTCGTGGTACACGGCGTTGCTTAGAGAAACTCCAAGGATTAAAATCACACAGATTTAAGATGCACCAAAAGAAACCAAGTTGAGGATGTAATTCTCAAAGAATTAAAAGAACCGCAATCCCCTACCTCAATTAGTTGTTGATCGAAGATTTTCGCGGGGAAGGAACATCCCGGAAGAAACTTCGTGGAAGGAGAATTGTCGGCGTCACGGTACATGGCGTCGCTTCGTCGATCTCCGAGGGATCGGCGTTCTTCGACGCCCTTCGTCGAAGGCTGGCGTTCTTCGCGTTCTTCACGATCTTCGCGAAGAAAGATGAAGATCTTCAAGCTTTAGAGTTTCTCCAAATCCTTTCAACAAGCTACCCCTCAACAAAAAACGTTGGTCTTATTTTATTCCCATGCCAACGATTATAAATTCAAAGTTAAGAAATTAACCATTAATTCGATGAATTAATGGTAATGACTTAACTTCCCAATTAATAGGGGCGTTTAGAATGTAAGTAAATGAACCAGTTGACTTTAATTAAAAAGGGGTTTTCGCAGGTGCGTTACTTAGAGGGGAAGTAATAGTGGGGCTCGTGCGGGCCCCACCCCACAAAAATCCTACCAAGTGGGTAGGATATTTTGGGTTTCACCCTATCCGTTTAACATAGCTTAAGTGGCTTTAAGTGGCTTTATATGAGATAGAATAAAGTGTTCCACCACTTTTATTTTATTTCATAACTTAACCCCAAAAATTAAAAACCACACCCGAGCAATCACAACTCCGGAAAAAGGCGTTTTTAAGAAAACACCGGCTCTTCGATTCCATCAGCTCCCTCATAATTCGATTCCGAGCACCGGTTCAAAAGTTAGAAAAACCCACTCGTTCGTTCACTGAACGTACCCGAGCCAAACTTCACTGAATGATTCTGGGCACACCGGGCCTCAGAATCAGGTGCCGTCAGAAACTACGTTCTTGTAAAATTCCAAAGAAAATTAAGAAACAAATTTCCTTGAATTTTATGGGTGTTTACAACATCCCGGCTTTGGAAGGGGTTGTAGGAGTCGTTTGGGACACAATTAAGCTTGAGCACCTCCTTTCACCCTCAGACAGATGGCCAGATGGAGAGGACCATTTAGACACTCGAGGACATGTTTGGTGCGTGTGTCCTTGACTTTGGTCACAGCTGGGAGGACCACCTACCCTTGGTGGAGTTTTCTTACAACAACAGCAACCACTCCACCATCAGGATGGCACTATATGAGGCACTATACAGCCGAACATGCAGATCACCACTATGTTAGACTGACCCTAGGGAGTCAGCACTCGTAGGACCAGAGATGGTTCAGGCTATGATAGCGAAGGTGCAAATCATCCAGGAGCAGATGGGGACTACACAGAGCAGACAGAAGTCCTATGCTGATAGGAGGCGGAGACCACTAGAGTTTGAGAATGGCAACCACGTTTTCTTATGGGTATCACCTCGATGTGGATTACGAAGATTTGGCCGGGGTGTCAAGTTATCTCCACGCTTCATCGGACCAATCCAGGTCCTCAGCTAGGTAGGTGAGGTGTCTTACCACCTGGCCCTTCCACCTCAGTTGCACTAGGTGCACGACGTCATCCACGTATCTCAGGTGAGGAGATAGGTGTACGACCCCACATACATCATTGATTACAGGGAGTTGGACATCGATGACTGGGAGAATTTTGTGGAGGTACCCGTAGAGATCGAGGATCGACAGGAGAGGGTCCTATGTGGATGGTCGATTCCTCTTGTGCATATTTGTTGGCATCACGGGAACCTCCAGGAGATAAAATGGGAGTGGGAGGCTTAGATGCATGCACAATACCCTCATTTATTTTCCCAGTTTATGATATAGCTTTATGGGGACATAAATCCCTGAGGTGAGAGTAATGTAAAGACCCTGAAATTTCAATGAATTTTTTTTAAATACTTTGTAATTTTACGAGTCTATGTCTTCTGACAAAACATGATTCCGAGGCCCGGTGTGCCAGGAATCAATTTCTGAAGTTTAGCTCGAGTAGGTTCTGTAAACGAACGAGCGGGTTTTTTAATATTTTGAAATGGTGTTTGGAATTGGAATCTGAGGGCACCGGTGAACTCGTAGCACCGGTAATTGCTTAAGAGGACCTTTACTGAAGATGTGTTTTCATAGGAGAAGAAGTTAATTTTTGTGGATTAATCTAGAGGTGAATAAAATTGTGGGACAATTTTATTTTTATAATTTAAGTGGTTATAACCTACATGGGGATGTTTGGGTGGGACCCACTAACATCCGAACTACCCATTTGAGGATAAATGTGAGGTGGGTCCCACAAGATCCCCAACCCTTCACATTTCCATAACTCTCATAAACTCCCCCTTTAAAACTTGTTAACTCCCTTGAATTATGTAACTCTACCTCTCTCCCTCTTTATTGCATCCCAACACACACATTAATTTATTAATTGAAACTCTTCATTAATTAATTAAGTGTTTGAATTTTTTAAATTTGAATGCATGGAATGATTTAATAAAATAAAGGAAGCCTTATTTTATTTTTGTGTTGGCATGTTGTGTTGAGATTTTGGGTAGAGGGCCCTAGTTTTATTTGAAGAACTTCATCCTCAACGATGAACGTCAACTCTTCGACGAAGAACATCGACTCAGCGACCCTGGTTTTGACATCCTCTTCTACCACTTCGACAAGGTAGGAGACACTTACGCGGGAACTTTCCAACAACGTCACGCCTTTTAATCTTCTCTTGGTGAAAAAAGGGGAGACGCCACTTCCTCCCATAACACTCTCCGTTGACATCTATGCACCTTGCGATGTCGTTAAGCAAGACACCCGAACTTCGATATCTTTTGTTGAGGTAGGTGTGTGTTTGGATTGAGTAATGATTGGTTTTCCTTCCATGTTGTAGTTCCTCTTAAACTGCTTGTCATCAGACTAATGCGGAAGGGACCGAACCAAACTAACATGGTCCGATTCCTCCGTCGTTCTTGTGAATTTTTGGAATTCATCGACCGTTCTTGAGTGGTGAATCAAGCTATGTTATCAGAGCCAATCGGAGGCCTGAAAACATCGTAAATGACCACAGAGCATCGGGGTAACCTAGAAGCGGATGTTTCATAGAAATTGGATCATCGGAACAAAGAACGGACACTTCAGGATGCGAGCGGGCCAGAGGCGTCGTTTTCTGGAAAATTCTAGATTACACGGCTTGTCCTCCAGGAGAAAACGTTGTGTAGTACAAGCATACTGTGGCTTCCCTTTCGGACATTAAAAAAGAAACACACAATGTGTGACTCTAGACACACGGTGTGTACTCTCCACACTATATGACAGAGGAGACTTCGATGGACATGGAATGTATTTAGGAAAAATACACGGACAGTGACCGAAATATAAGGCCAAGTAACACGACATGTATTCTCTTCATAGAAAGGCAGAAGTTGCTTCGTGAGGCTCGGTGTGTAATCTGGGATTACACGGACACGGGCAGAACCACACGGCCAAGAGGCACATCGTGTACTACCTTCACCATGGCAGAAGTGACTTCGTGAGGACTAAGAGTGTATTCCGGGAATACACGGACACAGGGTGGAGTACACGGGCATGTACTCCACGACATGGCCAGGCATGGCCAGCACACATGAAACTGACCTTAGAGGTTCGGACACAGTGAGTAACCATAACACACGTTGTGTACTTACTTAACTACATGACCAGCACTGCGACACTGGCCGTTTCACACGGGCAGTACCTAGTGACTGATGACACGGTGTGTATCGCTTACCTACATCACATGAACATTAGGGAAATGGATTGGTCGTCCTGTTATCCGTGACATGGACATGTTTTTCTTGGTTTTTCCCCTATTAAGTGGTACAGAACTATGGGATACATCTTCGTGATAGTTTATGTACCGATCTTTGACTCGAGGAGCGGACCTTCCGAAAATCGAGCGAGCTTTGTGTGGGAACCCTTGAGCTGGCTGCGACAGAAACGACAATGACGATTGTACATGGATCTTATGTGGGTTCAACAGCAATAACTCCTTTACTAGGGTCTTCGGTGGATTCGGTAGCGATGACGACTATACTAGGATCCTCTGTGGGATCGGCAACGATGGTTACTGTACTTGGATGCTACGTGGGTTCTGCAGCGACGAATTCTATACTTGGATCCTACATGGGTTTGGTAGGGGAGATGATTCAGATGCTACATATATTATCTCCACCCCTCTTCATGAATAGTATACTTGTATGAGTTGAGTCTTGACTTTCAATCATTATCATTGATATGATTGACTTATTTTCCTTTGTGAACTGGGTTGTGCTTTCCTATGTGGACTGGGTTGTGCTTTCCTGTGTGGATTGGGTTGTGCTTTCCTGGGTGGGCTGGGTTGTACTTGGGCTCTTGAGTTGGAGTCGAACTGGAATTGATGACTTAGGTATATGTATGGGCATATACCTAAGTAGAGTTGGCTGATCCTTTTTGTTTGTATCTTTCCTTTATGGTTTATCCTTTGTGAATTCTGGGAGACCTTCGGGGTCTCGATGTCCCTAATGAGTATCGTATACTCACCCCCTCATGGGATATGCCTGCACTATGTTGTGTTGGATGCAGACGATAGAAAACACTGATCGAGGTGGAGTCTTGTGGAGAGGGACGGAACCTGGAGGTGGACCACTTGGAGGTACGTACACGGAGCAGACGACCGGACTCGAGGAGCTGAGGAGACCATTTGTACCCACCCTTCAGGTGGGATATACGGAGGATGATACAGTGGTTTCTAGTTTACTTTACTGTAGCTGTTCTTTCTTTAATGTTGTACTGTATTTTCAGTTGGGTTTGTATTTTGGCCCATGTACTTTCCCACACTTACTTTTGTACTCATTTTACGTAGTGTTTACTTCATCTTGGGTACCCTGTTTTGTTTCTTTACTTATATAATGGCAATTCCTTCCCTTTTATCAGGATTTTCACCGTTGGTTCTAGTCGCCAGCCCCTAGCCTATTGAAGGTGTGCTTGGGGTAGTCACGACACAAGCCCCAAGGACGGGTCGTTATAGATTAGAATTTAATTATTTCAATAATGTTAAAATTTATTTTTAATATATATATATAGTATACATATATTTAAATTATTCCATAAGTGATACTAATATTTAATACACCGTTCAAGGAGACGGTATGCCACACGTGCACATGAATTCTATTTTCGATTTATTGTTCAATTCAAAGAATGAATGTAATTTTAATATATATATATAATTATATTATATTATAATGAATATTAAATATATTTCTTATATTTTTACCAAACCCATCTTTAATACATTTTAATTAGTGTGTGGACAAATCACATTCCTATTGAGGAGGTGTCATTCCACACTTCTAGAAAAAATGTAATCATATTTAGAAAAATAGAAATATTGATGATATGTTTTATATAATAATTGAGTTAGAATACATATATAAACATGCAATATATATCGTATGAAAATAGTGTTTCTACCATAATTCTGAACCATGAGGGGTGGTAAAAGAATGGTCGAACAAAATTGTTTTGTGCTAAGGAACTTCGCCGTACATAAGAACAATAAGTTCATCACCCATAAATGAATGTGTCTGTATGTGTATGTTGAAACATTATCATAAAAATAATTAAGAATTTTTCTGATAATTATTTTTTTATTTATTCCTGAAATAATAATAATTGAGGTAATGGAGAATGAAAATAAAATAATGGATCTTGGTGAATGATGTTATCTCTTCCTTAGGTAACTCCTTTTTGTTTTTACAAAGGGGTTACTTTGTTGGACATGATCCCAAATGGAGGATAAAAGCAGTAATGAAGGGATTTTTGGATGTTTATTTTATAGATAATTGCTGAACTTATTTTTTTGAGATGTCTAAAATTGGGGGAGAGGTGGTGTCCTTTTATAAGGGAATGAGGGGACTGACATATAATTTTTTAAAACAAGTTAAGTGTGTACACGTTTTAACCATAACAAATTAATCAAAAAATGAATCCAAATCAGTAATATATGGCCAAAATATTTTTGAAAATGGGTTCTTAATAGTGGATAGTTAATTTTGTCTTTTCAATTTAAGGCTTAATCCTTTATTAAGATTAATTTCTTTGTAGTCACTATAATTAATTTTAATCACTTCTAATAATATTTTTGGTTAAAAATTTAATTTGATGTTATTAGAATATAAATATTATACTGACTAAAATCCTTAATTTATACTTTAAAAAATTTAATTCACTGAAGTGGATTTTTTTTATGTTAATTTTTATGATGAGGTGAGGATGTTGGTTTTCATTGTGGGAATGTCCCAATGTTCATTATGAATTCATATATGAATGAAAGATAAAAATGATTCCAATTACCTAAATTAAATTAATAAATGTATAATTGATATATTTTACCCTGAGACTAATTTAAAATATATTTTTCCTATAATAATAAATTATATGAAAAGAAGTGTGGAATTAAAATTCAGTATTTGTTTACTATTTACAAAACATTTTTGTTTCTTATAAATATAGAAAAAATATACTCTAAGCTAATTTGGAAATTATTATTTCAAAAATAAATTTTATTTTGTCAAATTGATTTTCCAAGACTTTCAAAAAATAATTTTTTTATAATTCCTAGAATGGCATAAAAATAAATTCATTTGATAAAATAGTATTTTAAAAAATATAAAGACATTAAAAATATGACATGTACTATTATTAGAATGTTTTAATATAAAAACATTATAAATTACATTAAAAAATTATATCTTGATATTCATATTTCTATTATTAATTGTAAGGTTATAACTATATTTATTAAATAATTATAACAAAAAAATGATGTTTTCTAGAAACTGAGTGTTGCGTATAACACAATCCATGTTTATGGTCTATGTAGCATAGGATAATATAATCATTGTGTGTAGTTAACTCAAAAATGTAGTTATTTAATATGGAAAAAAATATTTTTAGTGTTTTATAAATTATAAAATATAAAAAAGGTTCAATTATTTCAAAAGAAATCATAAAATCTCAGGGATTGTAACAAATAACCAATAAATCCACCACTTAAATCCCTCAGAACAACCACCCTAGTCTCTAAAAGGCAAAAAATGGAAATCAAAAGATGCTTCATATTTGTAGGCACTGTCTGATTCGGAAAACCCATATTTCATGATAAAATATGAAAAAAAATATCACATTCAGCAGGTATCTATAAAAAAAATTTCTCAAACAATTCCTGGTCGGGATTTAAAACCAGGAAAAAATTAAAATGAATAAATTTATTATAATATATGTTATACAATAAACCATGTAACATATTATAAATCAACTATAATATCATGTAATAGTATATTAATAAATATTGGGTAAATTCTATTCTTCAATGAAATATAATATTGACTACTAAAAAATAATAAAACACCACTTGTCATCTCATAAAAAGAAGATGTGGTCACTCCCCATAGATCCATTAATACAATATAGTTGTAACACCCCAAGCTTCCACGGTACGTTTCCCTTCGAATAATGCGATAGCGTGTGTTGTACGCAACCACGAGTTCTAACACACACCACAACTAATTAAACTAGCCGTTGTGAATAGTAATACCTACTTTTTGAAATCATATATATTTTATATTTCAAAATGGAATTCATTTTTGGATTCGGAATTTTTAAATTTGCCTAGGCTGAAATTTTGGTACTTTTCGGATAACTTTTATATTTTGATGAATAGTGAAAATTACTAAATTTTAATTAAAAACAACTTTTTTAATCAAAATAATTAATAGTGATAAATTGTGAATTTGAGTGGTTTTAAAGTATATTTAGAATATATTTTTACCATTTAATATAATGTTGGTCATTGGACATAATTTTAAAATTAAACCGAACATAAACAAGTGTCAATCTTTTGATAGTTATTACCTCTTAAAAACACGCTTTTTGTTTTGACAACGAGAATTAATTTTAAATTAATTTCTGCCACTTCTGTGTTTTGAATTTAGAAAAATGGATTCCATATTTGGAATCAGGATTTCCAAATTCTGTAAATAGGTAACTTTTATTTTTAGACATTTTGAATAATTACTGTGGTAAATATTTTATTTACCATGGTTAAGGGTAAATCCGGTAAATAAGGGTTAAAAAATAATATTATAATAATACAAAATTACCTTAAAACGTGTCCTAACCTTATTGGTGGACACATACCCGACCATGAGCATCCTTGGGTCAATTTGGGGACCCCTTGGAGCCACTTGTATGTGGTAGGGACACTTTATATTAATAAAGTTAAAATAAAAATAAAAATGGCATAAGCTTACATATTTTAGAAGAACAATTTTTACATAGGGTTATACATGTTGGATTTTCGATTATAAATATTCATTAGAAATATAAAAAGATTTCCTACATAATGATATTTTATTTATAATTTTTAGACATCAAATAAGTTAAATTATTAATGACACAATAATGATGCAATGTTTACCTCATTAATAAATCATTTAAATAAATAAGATTATAATGATTAAAATATTATCTAAAACCTGTCCAATTCTTATTTGTTGATGTTATTTAGAATATGAGTCATCTTATCTTCGACCTCAATGATTTTTGGACCATTATAAACCGAATATAACTATATTATAAAGTAATACTTTCACTCTTTCCTAAAGAGCCCCTCTTCTCACTTATAAAATGAGACCACTTCTACTCATTCCTCACACCTCTCAAGCCACTTGGCTCGTCCAAACTCTGCCCAAATAAGCTCCCCACATCCATATCCTCATCCTTGATGCTTCCCCTTAGGCAGAAAGCATTTCAAGAAGTCCTTTGGTTCCAACCAAAGTGAGTTACCTGAATTAAAGGTAACGATTTCTCTTAAATTATTTTCATTTATTTTGCTTCTCCAACCCCCAAAATCTTTTTATTTCTTTTATTTTGTAACCACACCAGTATCCACAATATACTAGGATTTTGTTATAAGAAGGATTCAAACTACACATACACACAACTTCATCTAATGGATGATGAACATAATGTTTCTGTGGATGGCAAACTAACGCCTCACGAAACGATGATTGTTCAAATACATCTTACCGCCTCTCATGGTGGCCATTATGATGGCACTGTAATTAAATATGATATTAATGATATATATTTTATATATAATCTTCTGTAATTCCATTTTATTTCATATCCTTATTCGTTTCATGTTGTATATACATACGATAATTTCATTTGAGGAAGTGCGGACTACCGCCCCCTTAAAATGATATGACTCGTTCATACCACACATGGAACGTATAAAGGATGGTGTTAATGAAATTAAGTAACATATATAAAATATTATATTATACTGGAATAATAATATACCTATGTATCATTTGGATTCAATTCTTTTAAAATGAAAAATTAAATGGAAGTAGCGTTCGTGCGTACGTGCGGACTACCGTCTCCACGAACGCGATGAGATTCATTGTCCATCATATCCATTCAAGTATAATTATAATTTGATGATTTAAAAATAGTATCTAAGGAATTTATATCATTCTGGACATGAATAATATACATCCCATTAATAATGAATATGGCTCACATAACAAAGAATATAAAGTAAAATGAACTCGTTAACACCCGAAATAACGATAATTCTAAGATATTATTAACAAATCAATGTTAAAAGATCATATATGATATCATATTAAAGTAAATGATTCTTGTATTATTCAATAACAATTATTTTACCATTATACAGGAGGTAAACATACCATCGACCAAGGAAAAATTACAAGGTAAGGGATTTTCTTATCTCACTTTCAATTCCGTGAGATTTCCATTGTTCACCACTTAATTATTGCATGTGGTGTATGTGTACTGCCCATGATTGTATTCATTGTGTAATATAATTTAATTTATGGGTATTTACATCATAATGTTATGATACTTCTTTCATGGGTGTATGATTCGTAAGTTACCTAATCGATAAGGGAATTTGAGATTTCAATTTCCACTCATTTGGCTTTACACATATTTCATTGATTATATTACTCCAAGATTATGTGTGGAATCGCTATTCATTTGATTATGCCTTAATTTCCACTCCCCTTTCTGTGGATATACTTTTGATACACATAATCAATCCATTGATAAATTCTCAAGTGATCGGTATGAACTTGATAAGAGTAATTTTAACTCAATCTCCTTTTGTTGAGTTAAGTATCCAATTCGTTGGTGTTGTTTCTACAAGAATATGTGTGAATATCCTTTGATTGTTTTACACTGAATATTCAATCGTATTTAGTGTATTTATATTTTTCACACATAATTATGTCTTTGATTTATCCTTAACCTAAGGATACGGCCTTTATGAGAGATTTCATCTCAATTTACATTGAACTGAGACTTCTTTGTTGATATACACCAAATCACTTTTATGCGGTGTATATAATGTACTTGACATAGTATATCATGAATCCCTTTATTCTCATGATATTACAACGTTTTTATTACCTCAATTATTTGTATTCAAGTGTCTCTCTTTTGGTTAGAACCTCTAACCAAAATACCATTTTAAAATGTTTTAAAGACTTATAATTCTATATCTTGCTCATTAATGTCCATGTTTTAAAAATGGTTTTAAGGATTTATTTATATGGACATTAAAGTTTAGAAATTAAAAATCCTTTTAAAAGGTTTCAAAGTGGTATGGGACACTTTGATTCAAAAATCTATTTTTAAATGGCTTCTTAACAAATAGTGTGACTTTTAAATGTTTTCAAGAAAAGGGGGATATTTCTCTCAAATAGTTTTGATGATTATTTTCATCTATGTCAACATCCTTCATTATTCATGAATGAGGTTAATGTGATACAATACAATCTTCCATATTGTATCAAATGAATTATATTTGACTGTGGATGTTCTATTTTTATACCATTCATGGTTTGTGGTTAAAGTATTGACATTTCGTATGCTAGTTTTAATACGAATGTTTATTTTATGCTTAAACCTATTCATATGAGGAATGCATTGGACTTAATAAGTGACGGGTGGAGCCCGCTATAGCTCCTCGATGCATCGGTAGGTCTCATGGGACAAACTAGTGTCTTGGCACAAGGCCTTGGCAAAATCTTATTTGTAGTCTTGGCACGAGGCCTTGGCTATGTGGTTATGATAGTCTGGCATTATGCATTCCATCATTATGAAAGTGGTTATTGATATTGCATGTGATCATTCGACTAGTAGAATATCCATGTGAGTAAGTAAATGGCATTATTTCATTTTACCTTTGCCATTTTATGCTGAAGTTCAAGTTTCAAAGGCTTTTGTTTTAGTTATAAATTGCCTTAAGTGTTTATGCTTATTTATGAAAGCTTCTGCTATAATGTTATCCTTACTGAGCATCCGAGCTCACCCCTTTCAATGTTTTATTTTTTTTCCAGAATTATGAAGAAGTAATTTATGAATGACCTGCAGGGATAGTATGAGGGGATATGAAGACAAGATGTTTTTTTTATGATGTAATGTAAAAATTTATGGATGTATATAGTTATTCCAAGGCTACTAAACTAATCGGTCTTTCGAGACTTGATCTTTCTCATGATCATGCCAATGTTATGTAATAATGCACCGACTCTGGGTAACTAGGGTCGGGGCGTTACAGTTGGTATCAGAGGAAGTTTAGTACAAACCTTGGTAGCTAGATTTAGATAAACTCTGATTAGAGCACGTAGACCTAAGATGAACTTTGAGGATTGGTATAAAAGAACTTCCTAGAATTTTGGTATTGTAAAGATTTTGTGAGTTTTTCGAGCAATACATACCTGTCTGGATAAGAGCAGGTAGAGGCGGCTCTGGAATAGATGTACCTAGGGGTAAAACCCGAAAACACCGCTTTGAGCTAGACTCGAACGGGAACTGGTGCACGACAACGGGCCTTGCTGCACTCTTGGTTACGACACTCCCGGGGGATATGCTTAGGATAATTTACATTTTCTTTACAAACCGATTTAAGTAATATATACATAAGATGAGAGTAAATGACCTTGGTTAATCATAATATGTTTCAAATTGAGAATATGGTGACATTTTAATCTCTAAATGATTTTACGACTACTATTACTCACACAATGCTTTCTGGTTTTAGTCAATGGCTGGATTCCAAGGAAGTCATAGTGACTTTGAGAATGATGTACAAGGTGGGAACGGTGGTGGAAATGAGCAACAAAATGGAATGTTGATAGGCGTAAAAGATATCGTCTTTATGCCAAATCAGTTTTCCAAAAATATGATCAACAACATATATATTAACCAACTCCCAGACTCAACAAGGAAGAGAAAGGTGATAAATGATAATATCTCCAGCAATGGAGACCATGGAGAAAAGAAACCTCAATTTTCATCATGCAGGAATTGTGGAAAGAGACACCCAGGAAAGTGTCTCAATGGGACAACGAAATGTTTTACGTGCGGGAAGGAAGGACATAAAGTGAAGAATTGCCGAAGAAAAATGAAGAGTACTATGGAAGAAGATAAAAATGGTCCCAAGAGTCCATTTACAGTCATTTGCCGTAAATGTAGGGGACCTGGCCATTACCCGAGTGAATGTCCTATTTTATAGGATATTTTCTTGCTCAAAGAAGAAGCTATGTGGAAATAAATGGTTGGAGAAAAATTTAAAAAGTATTAGCACTCCTTGTTGATGGGATTACTTTGGAATAATTTTCTCTTGTATGTGTAAACCTGCAATTTATCATGTGAAAATGATATCTGAGGAAGAATTATCTTTTCTGTTGCGGATATAGTTATAAATAACCATTTGGTCTTATATGATCATTGGGTTTGAGGAAATTATAAGTTATTATAATTTTGGATGAAAATGCAAGGTATGATATAATATTTGTGGTTAAATTATGTTATTTTGAGGACTTTATCTCATTTTGGTAATATTATAAAATATATTTTTTGAAAAAGGACAACACGTAGACCGTGTGACAACCCGTCGCGTCGGACAAAGTTGTGGGAATCCAACCCACAACCAAAGTGCGATTGGGATTTATCGCCTACCACTGGACTACGTGAAGTCCCTGGTTAGTGTGACTATTTTTTTTTGTAAAATGATTTTATTGATCAATAATAAGATGATTTGGGTTCTTATGTCTTATCAAATGAATACCCTTGGTATAGGAAAATGATTTGGTGATTAAGTGATAAATGTTATTTTGGAAGATGTTCGTTTTGTTAGGAACACTATATGCCCAAGGAATATAGAATACAATGGGGTTTCATTTGTAGAGTAATGGTGGATTTTTATCTACGTTTTTATTGTTGATTTATAGTGATTTGGGTTATTTATGGAAATGATTAACCTATAACAGAGAATATGTGATGATGTTAATTACTTTTAAGTATGTGACTTTAAAAGTATTTGATGTCATTTGGAGATACAATGTAACATGGGAGACTACATAATCAAATTCTTCTATGATTTGGGTTTCAATATTAGTTTGGATTATATTAAAGGATTTTAAGGACAATTGGTTATTGAATGGTATCTATTTAACTTTGGGGTATTGTTGGTTTAATTTTAGAAATTAAGATTAGTGCATATTTATCTCAATGAATATCCTTTTGGGGGATCATTAGATCATTCACTTACCATTTTGGTTTTGATTAATCTTCAAAGACAATGTAAATATATGGTTTATCCTGCATGGATCATGTGATTCTATAGAAGTTTATTCTAGCTCTTCCAGTGTGACCAAGTCTTCTTGAATATTCATCGTTTAAAAAAAATTGAGTTACTGGTGGAAATTTATTAAAGAGTGAAAATTTACTTAAAATGTAAGTATATCTCATAATTTTCTTAGTAAATATCATAAATGAATTCCTCTTCCTTATGTAATGTAACTTTAAAAAAAATGTTGTCTGTTTACTTTCCTACTAAGAGACTAATGGTCGTTTGTCCCAACACAAGTTTGTGGTTTTCTCATTGTTAACATTCTCCTGATCATGATTTCTATCCCTCTCCATCAGAACTTGACACTTATTTTATCATCCATATCCATGTTTTCTTACATGGAATCCTAGTATGGGTTATCTTGGATGACCCTTATACCTCTCTTTCTTTCTTTTAAAGTGATAGTTTTATTGACTCTTTTCCCGATATGGGACTTTCCATTATATTCCCAAGAAAAATTTTAAAAATTGTGAGGACGCAATTTATTGAAGGAGGGGAGAATGTAACACCCCAAGCTTCCACGGTACGTTTCCCTTCGAATAATGCGATAGCGTGTGTTGTACGCAACCACGAGTTCTAACACACACCACAACTAATTAAACTAGCCGTTGTGAATAGTAATACCTACTTTTTGAAATCATATATATTATATATTTCAAAATGGAATTCATTTTTGGATTCGGAATTTTGAAATTAGCCTAGGCTGAAATTTTGGTACTTTTTGGATAACTTTTATATTTTGATGAATAGTGAAAATTACTAAATTTTAATTAAAAACAACTTTTTTAATCAAAATAATTAATAGTGATAAATTGTGAATTTGAGTGGTTTTAAAGTATATTTAGAATATATTTTTACCATTTAATATAATGTTGGTCATTGGACATAATTTTAAAATTAAACCGAACATAAACAAGTGTCAATCTTTTGATAGTTATTACCTCTTAAAAACACGCTTTTTGTTTTGACAGCGGGAATTAATTTTAAATTAATTTCTGCCACTTCTGTGTTTTGAATTTAGAAAAATGGATTCCATATTTGGAATCAGGATGTCCAAATTGTGTAAATAGGTAACTTTTATTTTTAGACATTTTGAATAATTACTGTGGTAAATATTTTATTTACCATGGTTAAGGGTAAATCCGGTAAATAAGGGTTAAAAAATAATATTATAATAATACAAAATTACCCTAAAACGTGTCCTAACCTTATTGGTGGACACATACCCGACCATGATCATCCTTGGGTCAATTTGGGGACCCCTTGGAGCCACTTGTATGTGGTAGGGACACTTTATATTAATAAAGTTAAAATAAAAATAAAAATGGCAAAAGCTTACATATTTTAGAAGAACAATTTTTACATAGGGTTATAAATGTTGGATTTTCGATTATAAATATTCATTAGAAATCTAAAAAGATTTCCTACATAATCATATTTTATTTATAATTTTTAGACATCAAATAAGTTAAATTATTAATGACACAATAATGATGCAATGTTTACCTCATTAATAAATCATTTAAATAAATAAGATTATAATGATTAAAATATTATCTAAAACCTGTCCAATTCTTATTTGTTGATGTTATTTAGAATATGAGTCATCTTATATTTGACCTAAATGATTTTTGGACCATTATAAACCGAATATAACTATATTATAAAGTAATACTTTCACTCTTTCCTAAAGAGCCCCTCTTCTCCCTTATAAAAGGAGACCACTTCTACTCATTCCTCACACCTCTCAAGCCACTTGGCTCGTCCAAACTCTGCCCAAATAAGCTCCCCACATCCCTATCCTCATCCTTGAAGCTTCCCCTTAGGCAGAATGCATTTCAAGAAGTCCTTTGGTTCCAGCCAAAGTGAGTTACCTAAATTAAAGGTAACGATTTCTCTTAAATTATTTTCATTTATTTTGCTTCTCCAACCCCCAAAATCTTTTTATTTCCTTTCTTTTGTAACCACACCAGTATCCAAAATATAGTAGGATGTTGTTATAAGAAGGATTCAAACTACACATACACACAACTTTATCTAATGGATGATGAACATAATGTTTCTGTGGATGGCAAACTAAAGCCTCACGAAACGATGATTGTTCAAATACATCTTACCGCCTCTCATGGTGGCCATTATGATGGAACTGTAATTAAATATGATATTAATGATATATATTTTATATATAAGCTTCTGTAATTCCATTTTATTTCATATCCTTATTCGTTTCATGTTGTATATACATACGATAATTTCATTTGAGGAAGTGCGGACTACCGCCCCCTTAAAATGATATGACTCGTTCATAACACAATGGAACGTATAAAGGATGGTGTTAATGAAATTAAGTAACATATATAAAATATTATATTATACTGGAATAATAATATACCTATGTATCATTTGGATTCAATTCTTTTAAAATGAAAAATTAAATGGAAGTAGCGTTCGTGCGTACGTGCGGACTACCGTTTCCACGAACGCGATGAGATTCATTGTCCATCATATCCATTCAAGTATAATTATAATTTGATGATTTAAAAATAGTATCTAAGGACTTTATATCATTCTGGATATGAATAATATACATCCCATTAATAACGAATATGGCTCACATAACAAAGAATATAAAGTAAAATGAACCCGTTAACACCCGAAATGACGATAATTCTAAGATATTATTAACAAATCAATGTTAAAAGATCATATATGATATCATATTAAAGTAAATGATTCTTGTATTATTCAATAACAATTATTTTACCATTATACAGGAGGTAAACATACCATCGACCAAGGAAAAATTACAAGGTAAGGGATTTTCTTATCTCACTTTCAATTCCGTGAGATTTCCATTGTTCACCACTTAATTATTGCATGTGGTGTATGTGTACTGCCCATTATTGTATTCATTGTGTAATATACTTTAATTTATGGGTATTTACATCATAATTTTATGATACTTCTTTCATGGGTGTATGTTTCGTAAGTTACCTAATCGATAAGGGAATTTGAGATTTCAATTTCCACTCATTTGGCTTTACACATATTTCATTGATTATATTACTCCAAGATTATGTGTGGAATCTCTATTCATTTGATTATGCCTTAATTTCCACTCCCCTTTCTGTGGATATACTTTTGATACACATAATCACTCCATTGATAAATTCTCAAGTGATCGGTATGAACTTGATAAGAGTAATTTTAACTCAATCTCCATTTGTTGAGTTAAATATCCAATTCGTTGGTGTTGTTTCTACAAGAATATGTGTGAATATCCTTTAATTGTTTTACACTGAATATTCAATCATATTTAGTGTATTTTTATTTTTCACACATAATTATGTCGTTGATTTATCCTTAACCTAAGGATACGGCCTTTATGAGAGATTTCATCTCAATTTACATTGAACTGAGACTTCTTTGTTGATATACACCAAATCACTTTTATGCGGTGTATATAATGTACTTGACATAGTATATCATGAATCCCTTTATTCTCATGATATTACAAAGTTTTTATTACCTCAATTATTTGTATTCAAGTGTCTCTCTTTTGGTTAGAACCTCTAACCAAAATACCATTTTAAAATGTTTTAAAGACTTATAATTCTATATCTTGCTCATTAATGTCCATGTTTTAAAAATGGTTTTAAGGATTTATTTATATGGACATTAAAGTTTAGAAATTAAAAATCCTTTTAAAAGGTTTCAAAGTGGTATGGGACACTTTGATTCAAAAATCTATTTTTAAATGGCTTCTTGACAAATAGTGTGACTTTTAAATGTTTTCAAGAAAAGGGGGATATTTCTCTCGAATAGTTTTGATGATTATTTTCATCTATGTCAACATCCTTCATTATTCATGATTGAGGTTAATGTGATACAATACAATCTTCCATATTGTATCAAATGAATTATATTTGACTGTGGATGTTCTATTTTTATACCATTCATGGTTTGTGGTTAAAGTATTGACATTTCGTATGCTAGTTTTAATACGAATGTTTATTTTATGCTTAAACCTATTCATATGAGGAATGCATTGGACTTAATAAGTGACGGGTGGAGCCCGCTATATCTCCTCGATGCATCGGTAGGTCTCATGAGACAAACTAGTGTCTTGGCACAAGGCCTTGGCAAAATCTTATTTGTAGTCTTGGCACGAGGCCTTGGCTATGTGGTTATGATAGTCTGGCATTATGCATTCCATCATTATGAAAGTGGTTATTGATATTGCATGTGATCATTCGACTAGTAGAATATCCATGTGAGTAAGTAAATGGCATTATTTCATTTTACCTTTGCCATTTTATGCTGAAGTTCAAGTTTCAAAGGCTTTTGTTTTAGTTATAAATTGCCTTAAGTGTTTATGCTTATTTATGAAAGCTTCTGCTATAATGTTATCCTTACTGAGCATCCGAGCTCACCCCTTTCAATGTTTTATTTTTTTCCAGGATTATGAAGAAGTAATTTATGAATGACCTGCAGGGATAGTATGAGGGGATATGAAGACAAGATGTTTTTTTTATGATGTAATGTAAAAATTTATGGATGTATCTAGTTATTCCAAGACTACTAAACTAATCGGTCTTTCGAGACTTGATCTTTCTCATGATCATTCCAATGTTATGTAATAATGCACCGACTCTGGGTAACTAGGGTCGGGGCGTTACAATAGTGGCCAAATCTAAACCAAAAAACCTATGTAAAACACAATAAATAAAATATTTGAATATTGTAACTATCCAACATGTCACAGAACTCAAGAACAAGGCTAGAGTAAATGGGTCAACCAAAACTATCAAACTATAATATTTGTATTTATATGAAATATTAATTCTGAAAAAATTATTAAAAAAATGGGTGAATTTTTTTTTGAAATGATATCTTTCTTGATATGATATGGTGGGAAAATATGGATATATTGTTATAAATAATATTTAATAGCATTTTTAATTTGATAATTGATGGTATTTTAATCTCAAACTATTTATGAGTCGTCTGAGGCTCGTTCTCTTGAGTCCCATGATAAAAAAATATTATTTAGAAACCATATTTCATTCAATGTGATAAAATAAATACTAAGATGAATATGTTTCACATCAATTAAGCATTACATCTCCCAATAATCTCAAAATCCAAGAACCCAATGGTATTTTTCCTTAGATATTTTTTTTATATAAAATTTAATTTTACATTTCTAAAAATATATCTGTATAATTTATCCTTGTTATCCATCCTTATAAACATATTATATGTTATGGTCATCATTCTACCCAATGGAATAAAAAACATAAGAAATTATGATGTCAAATGATTGGTAAGAGAAATCAGAAATCAAAGAGAAACTAAGATTATAAATCATATGTATAATAATTTACATTTGGGAAATATGAAATAATAATAGTTTTCTATAAATAATGATATATGTAAATTTATAATCCAGTGATTAAAATTTAATAATGAAATAAGAGTGTTAAAATAATTTAAAAAAAATTTCATCCATAGATTTTAACATTATAATATAACATAGAACAGAGGCATAAGAAGAATCATATGAAATAATACCATTATTAAGGAGACACAACTACTTGTTACCAAAAAATTATTAGAGTAGCCATCACTAACTAGTTCCCATATAATAATAGAGTGTGAATGACTTTTTAATTCCAATAACATAATAGAACAATGATAACTACCTAATTCTCATATTACAGTGATACATATATAATAATTTCATATAATAATCTCATCTGTTATATTATATTAACCACTAAATGAGATGGTGATATAGTATGCCACCATTCAAAAAAATTATCATCCTCATTATTTGAACATAGAAAATTGTATCCCATAATATGATATAATGAATTTTATTTTTTGACATCAACATTTTATTCAACAAAAAGTGGTATTTTGTAACAAATTTTATTGGGAGATTCAAAAAATATTACTTCTTATTAGATAGTTCATTTGGATAAAATTCATTGAAAAAAACATTCATAAAATCTTTTTAAAATTTTTATAAAAACATAGTGCAATTGGTCACTTTAAATTTAATTTTTTATAAATGGAAAATTGGATTTATCCATGATGATTTTATAATAAAAACCCAATAATATAACCTTGAGAAGAAACAAAATTTATGGTCACCCAATATAGAGTGGAAGATAATAGATACAATCCAGAAAAAAAAACACGTTTTAATATTTGTGAATAGAATTATTGAAAACCAAATCCGAAAAGGGGATGAGAAAAAAACCTTTTCAAACATGGTAAAGATAAAAATTAATATCACATCAGATAATTCATACAATGGATCAAAAATAAAAAATTAAATCATTTATGGAAATATATAATGTGAATATAGAAGATAAATATCCATTTTGAGTCAGTTGAAATTATTTTAATAATTTCCTTCTTTATAAAGAATGAGATATTACCAATAATAATACATTGAGGTGAGGTTGAAAATTACATAATAAATAAAGACAAAATATAATAAAATATCATCATAAGATAAAATTAAAATGAAATTTAAAACCATGGACAATGATAAATTATTATTAGTCAAGAAAAATTGTTGAGTTATGAAAACACCATATGATTAATCTTGAATTCCATAAGAGTATTGTAACCACCTATATAATAAAAAAACCATATCAATAGATCAATAAAAAATATTATTATCTACAATATTTTATTCTCTATAACTATAGTAATCCAATATATATTAATTCTCAGAATATTTTTTATTTTAATTATCGTGTGATAGTAACCTTGATGGTTTTATCATATCCAAATATCAATGTTGATCTATATAATATGACACCATGAGAAGAATTATTATATTAGTTACGTAGGAATAATGGATTTTAAATTACTATTTCTAATTTTCTAATTTCATCCATTAGATTTTTTGTTATGATTCATGAAGATGAAAACGATGCTGATATTTTTTATATAATTTTTATCAAATTAAATGTGGGGTTTTTATAATGAATGAAATTTAAATATTACATATAATAAGAAAAAAACTATCTAAAACATAATTTAATATTATAGATTTTATTATGTTTCTATAATAAACCAAGAAAAAAATTTATAGTGTTTTTTATAGAGGTGGTTATACAAACCATAGAATGTACATGTAAAAATCGACGGATGAGTATTAATGTGATATTGGTATTTGATCTTAAATATATAAGGATCATGATGTGGTATAAATTTTATAATTTATAAAAAACTTAATAAAAATATAGGGATGATAAATTAAAATAATAAGTGAATAGTCAAAAAAATGAAATCATATTTCTTCATGGGATGCACAGTTTAAGTGATTAAATTTTCAAATATAAAACATTATATTCATTATTGTAGAATTATTAATTTAAAATTCCCGAAAACAAATAATGTTTGAAATTTAATATTTACTCTATAAATTATGTTTTCCAAACATCTGTGATATTTGTTCCTGAAAAAGGAAATCCATTGTTCATGGGGTCAATGTTCTTCACATAACACAATATGTAGTTTTCAGTTTTTTTGAATGGATTTGATAAAGTTATTAAATGTTTATTTCAATAATATAATATAATTTAACTAAAAAATAGTGAGATTATTTCATCATATTTATAGCCGTAGAATATTTTTTTCGATGGTGAATTCGAAATCATGAGAAGTGAATGTCAAGGATTTTAAAATACTCACATTGTCAGTTTATGCATTTTCATGAATTTTTTCTGAAAAAAGACATCTTTTTATACTTTATTATAACAATGGGTTGAAAAATATTTAATATAAATATTATAGAGGCAAATTTTTATTACATCATGTAAAATACAATGAATAATGTGGGTTTATAGGTGTGAATGTGAGATCATTTTACCTTATAAAATTGGTCACTTTATTTATGAAATAAATTTTTGTGCAAGATATACGATTAAAGTAGGATTTAGGTGAGTTAGTAGTTGAATAAATCATTTGACTTTCACACTCTCCCGATGGTGACCTAACAGGTCAATTTCTGTAGTGGCAGTGCCTCCCCTACCGAAGGGGGATCATTGTTCTTCTATGGCACAGATTCATCTTCCTTTTCAGGATTAGGGATTAATGATTTTGTCCTTTGAGTTTGGCCTGAAGGTTCCTGATGTATCAAAGGGTCTTCTAGTGGAAGAAATATCCAAATTTCAGTATTCCCTCCCTTTCAGATCAACTTGGATTAGTGTTGTTTTCTTAATTTGGTCAATTATTTCCATATTTTTTTGACATCACACTACGTGCCAGGGCTTATTGATGATTGAAGGACATCATTTCGATTTGTATTATTGATTTGAAGAATTTAAATAATATAGTTCAAGAGGATGAATATTTCTTGGGGGAATAGTCACTTCAATTTCTCTTTCTCAGTACATATCAATTCCTTTTGTTTTGATGGTCGATTTTTGATCACATGGGTCAATATCATCCATTGGATATGGTGTTGGTGCAACATCAAGGTTTAACCCTTCTATTTTTCAAACTTTTTGTTTTGAGACTCATTTGGAATGCATGAGGTATACAATTTTTCATGTCTCTATGTTTGACACCACTTCTTGATATTTTAATGTCCGCCAATGTGTGGAAGTGGAATTATCAAAACCTCTCCGTGATTTTATCTTTATTGGTATTATAAGGGAATATCCTTAAAAATAAGCTATTTATGTATTGAGCCCTCATTTATATAGAAATTGTTTTTGGAAAGTACATGCCCCAATTGATTTCAATAGTGGCGGTCTTCGGAAAGCACTTGGCCATGTCTACGAGTGAGTATGTAGAGCGTTGTTGGACTGTTACTGTGGTTGGGATTGTCCTAGGTGCTCTACAACCAAATGTCAATCCTCATCCACTTGATTTACATCTAGAGTTTCGTTTTGGGTCATGTACATACCATATCCCATAGTTGGTGCGTAGTGATAACCAAGAGAGTGGAGTTATAATTATTGAGACATTTATCCCTTAGTTGAACATTAAGTAACCATACAATGTGTATGGTTCACCCCTCCCAGATATATCCTTAATTATAGACAATATTACTTCTCAAAAAGAGAAAGGGAAGCATAGGGTTTCTGCAATTTCTATACGTTTCCTTTTAGATGTTGGTGGAAATCATTATAATTCTATGCATAGGAATTGTTAGTGGAAGGTTGATGTCTTGGATGGGGTGCTGACAATTAGGGATAGTCTAAACACAGTGGCAACCAAGGGTGGTGTTAACCACCCCCACCCCCACAAGAATGATAATAATTGAAGAGAAAAATTGTATCCAAATGAACAACCAATTGATGAGGGAAACGTAGTGGTACAATTGGCCATCCTATTGGACCCTATGATAAGATTTACCTATCTTCAAGGAGGAAAATGGATGGAAATTAGTGGGATCCAAAAATAAGATTTATAATGCTAGAGGTGTTAAAGAATAAAAGGTGGTGGACAAGAATTTTATCCCAAATTTATTCACAATAACAGCAGAGGGGATTATTAAGGACACACTTATTCTTCTAACTGGTTATAGGATGTTCTGGTTGAATGTTTTCTTTGATCAGGTATGCAGAAATAGAAAAATTAATCATGGGATTATGGGGACTTTTTGACCATGGACAAGAAGAAGAATAATAAAGGAATAGACTACTCATACATTCTAGAACCAATTCTTAATAGAGATTCATGAAAGAGGGGTGTTTCCCAGGGATACATGGACCTATGTTTCAAGGGAACCACTTCAAGGGCTCTCTTAGAGTCCAACCCATTGAAGTCTAGTGCATCATCAAGATGACAATATCAACACTCTAGGAGATCCTAATTTCATAATGTCTAGATGATAATGGTGTTTAACAAATTATGAAAGGATAAAAAACAATGGATTAAATGGGAATGACATGGGGATGATTCCTTAAAAGTGGAGGAGTGGGATAGATTTTATAAGGGGATATATCCATAAAATCTCTTTTTGAACAGATATCATGGTACACCGCACAACATGATGTCTTATTCCTAGATTTTCGGATTTCTGCTGTAGTTTCTTTGGTTTTGTAAGGTTTTATATTTTTCCTAATGCTGGATTATGTGAAAAATGAAATAAAACATTAATTCCGAGTTATTTGTTTAACATTGGTGATAACTATTTTTATGACATTTTAACCTATCAAAATCTATTTATAATATCTATATTTAATGTTCTATTACCAATATTCAATCCAAATTAATTTAGAACAGTTTATCCATATTAAAATTCATTAGATTTCATGCATGAAAATTATACTTTTACAAAAAATAAAATTAATCCCTTGAAACCAAATATGGAAATATAAATTATGTCACCCTGCGTTTTTATTACAAAATGTTACATTTCATTGTAAAAATAAAAGAAATTTAAAATTTTAGTGTCATGGAAATAAGGTACAAAATACATGAATCCATAAAATTTTATTTAAGGAAACATGAAATTCATCTTCATGGGTTATAGTTTTGTTACTTTTACAGCATCCTATATCTTGGGGACATACATCAACAGAATGGGATGAGCATGAAGCCTAAAATGATAAATAAGGTTGAGAGACATATAACATTTGATATTGAGACATATAAATAATAACATAATGAATTACAATAATCAATGAGAAAGAGGTGTATCATTTTAAATAGAATATAAATCATAACATGGAAATGTGGCTACAAAATTACAATTATTCACTCAAAATATTATCTCCAAGGATAATCACCGAATTTTCATAAATGAAAATTTCTAAGAATTTTCAACAATGTAACATAAAACATGTCATATATAGAGATAAAATTTATTACCCAATGCATTAGAAGGCTATAAGTGTGAACTCTTTATGTGGTTTAATATCATGTGAACCACACATATCATAATAAATCATTTAAGTAATTACTTGTGAATAACATATAATTTGTTTCATATAAAAATCATGGCATTTTAAATATCCTAAATACATTGTCATTGCTTTATATTAAACCATTGGAAGGATATTTTTCATTTATATTTGTAAAAAAATTAAAAATAAATTTTAAAATTTATTTGAATACCCACTGATAAGAAAATATTATTTAGCATTCAAATAAAATGGGTAACTGAATTACACATGTAAAAGAGAAATATTTTGGAAGAAAAGTAAGAAGTATGATAGGTATAGATCATGGATTTATAAAACGGTAAAATTATATAGGAAAAGTGTCCCCCATTCAGTAGTTAAATAATAGAACGTTTCTGAAAAGGTGTTTTCTTGAAAATCATAATACATACCATAAAAGAACTCTTGAATGGTAAAGAGAAGTCATGATTTCCATTACACTATATATTTATTCCTAAAACCTAATGATGAATCCTTAGGGTCTTGGGGTTATCTTGGGGAACTCCTTATGAGGTAAATATCACCGAGCACTATATAGGAAGGATTGTAAGTGAAACGAAATGGAAATTTGGGTGGGTATTTATAAGACAAGTGGAGAAAATGTTTAAAAATTTCAAAATACAGGCTAAGGAAATCTAGGTTGTAGAACATGAAATACCATTTTTATACCCCTGTGTTTTTCTCATGGTATTGAAATTTTAGTTTTAATTTTATTTTATTTTTATCCACCAATACTAAATATCAACTTAAAAACTTATTTTGGAATGTAAAATTAATTATTCCAAAATGTAATGGTTTTTAGAATAATAATTCACTTTTTGACTTTGGAAAATAACATATGGTTTATAAAAATGAATACAATATATTAAAATGCATAATACTAATAAAAAATATTTTTTAGGTATTCTGTTTCATTAATTATTATGAAATTATTTCATGACATTGATGTTAAAAAATATACAGAAATCAAAAAACAATATTTTTTTAATATTAATTAAAAAATTAGTGTATATTTGAAAATTGTCAAAAAATAGCCCTAATAAAATTTCAACAAGTTTATTTCATAACTACTGACTATTCCACCCAAAAAAATCTACAAATATAAGAGTTTTAATTTTTTAAATATAAAAATACTTATTTTTTAAAAATAACACTTTATATGGAACAATCACATTTATGACATTTAAAAAAAATTATCCTCATTAATGAAATATTTTATTCATTAATTATTGTCAAAAGTGTTGTACAATGTTAGTTCATTAAAAAAAATTTAATTTAGGATACCTTTGTTATATATAAAAATGTTATATATTTTTTGAAAAATATAATTACCTTTTATTAGGGTCAAAAAATATCAAATTTATCTCAATTAAAATTATATTTTACTAATAAAAACAATTATTAAGAATAATTGATGGAATAAACAATTTTAATTATATAATCGAAATTAAAATTCATTTAACTAATTCCTGGACATGTATCCCCTTATTAAAACTTGATAATCCCTATGAGTATATTGTGTGATGGTGGTTGTTTCAGGTGGTCCCTCGATAAACATCGATTGGGTAGAAATCTCCACTAACATAATCTTCTCCCATAGTAGATTTTGTTCAATCATCACTTATTGAATCATGGATTAGGATTGGACAAGGGATAACCCCAATGATGACACCTCTCACCCATTTTTTGAAAAATGGGATTCAAACCGATTTACTCGACTGAATGAGGCCGTTTATTCTTATTTCATTATAAATTATCCATTTTTATTACTAATTATAAAAACTAATTATATGGTAAAATAAACCACCAAGGATATAGTTTCTAATAGTTATATCGATCAATGGTCATATTTACCGATGGTCATAAAATTATTGAATACCTGGAGTCACATTTCCCATTATAGTCTATAAATATTATATCACATGTTCACTGAAAAGCCAATATAATTAATTTTTAGATTACATTTTCATTTTATAATGTTTTTATTATATATTTAATTTTTGTTATATTTATGTAGATTTTATAGTGGGGGATACGATTATCAAATATTGGGTGGATCCATAAATTCATATTTTAGATATTCTATTTTTTATTCTTTATCCAATTGTAATGTTTAGAATTATAATCTGTTTTATAGCTAACTAATGTAATGATTACAATTATGGAGATAAAAAAAATGTTTTTCCCTTTATTTTATATGAATATAATATCATATTATATTACACAAGCAATTATTATCAAAACAGATGTCATCTAGAATGTATGTTTCATTACATTATTCCCCCTTATGAAATTTCATCCCTGAAATTTCCACTCATTACCTCGATTGAGAGGTGTTGAGGGTACTTATATCTAACTTTCACCCCTTGACTTAGATTCTCTTGTTCATTTTTATGGTTCCTCTCTAACTCGTTTACTAGGTGGGTAGTATTTTTATGTAGATACATGTATATATGTTCTATGATCTCCATTTGTTGCTCATAATATAATAAGTCATCTTCTAGTTGTACCACCTTTAGATTTTGTACACGTGAGGGACCTAGTATATAATCTATGTAGAGAGATACATGGAATAAATAATAAACTATATATATATTTGGTATATGGTATAGTTTAGATGACACTTCACTTATGAGATCAATGATTTCATAGGAGCCATTGTACCTAAGGCTATTCTTCCCTTTCATTCCAGATCTCATGACTCTATTACATGGTGAAATATATAGGAAAATATTGTCTCAAATATCAAAAACAAATTCACTTTTACTATTTTCATAATAACACAACTTCCAACTCTAAGAAGCCTTTATATGTTGTTGGAAGGCCTGATCCTTTTCTATCATCTCTTTCACAAGATCAGGAATATAAATTTCCTCTCACCAACTTCATCAAAACAATGTAGTATTTCTACACTAATTTCCATATATAGCTTCATATGGTTCCATTTTAATGATAAATTGGATTATGGTGTTGAATGATAACTCATCTAATGGGAGATTTTATCACATTCACATTTAAATTTTATTTAGATTGTTCCCAGAATTTTATCGAGTATCAAAATATTCCTCTCATATTGGACATCAGTGTGGGGGAGATCTTCTATAATGTAATTCAATTCAGTATTCAGAGAATGATGATGAATTATACAAAATTTTTAAGGGATCCTTATATCATGAGAAGAAATGATAGAAATTGTAACTACACACAACCTCACCATTTCCTTTATATAAATCTGGGATTTTTCTTCCAACGTTAACTCTTCTGGAAATGTGGTGAAATTCGTAGCCTTGGTGATTCATTCCACTACAACCAAATGTTGAATTGTTTTCTTTAGATGTTCATGGGAGATTAGTGATAATGTTCATAGTGATATTTTTCTAATTCTGTGATGGTATGGGTAGTGGATACAACCCCATTAAATTGTTGATACTCCACATTCACTTGCTAAAATACCCATCACCTTTCAGTATAGTTGAAAATATCTATTTTTATATTACCCCTAAAAAATTATCACTATGATACCTATACAATTTCTTACTTATAATATCTATATACAGTGTAGAGATATGAGATTCATCCATACACTCCTTATTTATTTCTGGAATAGATGGGAAACATAGCCCTGTAATATTTTTTAGTACACCTATCTGATCAATATTGAACTCAGGAAACATCTCTTTCATTACAGACTCTATATTCTTTTGTAATAGAGGATCATCTTTATGAGAATTTTTAATCATACCTAATATTTTTTGTTTAAATTCCTTGATTATAGGGTTGATTTTTTTCCTTCACTTAGGATTCCATCGTAAAATTTTTATATGTCCTTGATCGAAGGATCTCCTTGAATCCTCATCATTCCCAGAACAATAGTGTTTTCTCTACATAATGTATTAATTACTTTTTTTTCCTTCCTAGATGATAATTAATTGGATGGTCATATTTTTAAAAAATTATAACCATATCCTTTATTTCATGTTAAATTCCTTTGGTTTGAAAATAAACTTAAAATTTCAATGGTCTGTAAAATATCACATTTTCCATTGGAGGTAATTCCCTCATATTGGAAGAAAAAATTAACTGCATTTAACTTTAGGTAATGTGTAGAAGAATTACTATCATGATTCTTTTTCTATCAATATGAATATGTAATGACCATGTTATTTTGCATTAGGATACACCCAAGACCTTTCGAAGATGAATTACATTAAAAAATGAATCATTATTCGATAATGGATATTATTAACAAAGGTTCGGTAACCAATCTCTTATTCAGTTCTTGGAATCATTGTTCACACTAATTCTTCAAGATGATCATATATTATTTTGAAGCAAACATGGTTACATGATTATAAATTCTTGATTATATATTTAAAAACCTCTTATAATATTTTCTAAAACCACAAAAAGTATGAATCTCACCAATTATTATTGGATGAGGCCACACCACTACAACCATTGTCTTTATAGGGTAAACTATGCTTAATTCATTTGTTACAATGTCCGCCAAGAATGAAACTTTTTGTAACCATAAATAACATTTTTTCAATTTACAATAAATATTATCCTTGCTCATAGATAACAATATAACCCTTAGATAGTCCTCACGATGAACTGGTTTTCTGGTGTATATCAAAATATAATTGATAGAAACTCTTAAAAATTTAACAATGTAGTTCTTAAATACTCTATTAATTATATCCATAGATATAGTAGGATCATTAGTCATAATGAACTAAAATACAATGAAATCATAATTCCTATATCATTTTTGGATGAAATTCATTGGGATATCTTTATTCTTCACCCTCAATTGATGATTCCCTAACCGATTGTTAGTCTTGGAGAAGAATTAAACCACACGAAGATACTTAAATGAATCATTAATCCATGGTAGAGGGTGGTTTTTTTCATTTTTATCCGGTCATTTTATCTATATTCAATCCATAGAGGCATTGATCCATCTTTCTAATTCATAGAGAGAACATGTGCTCCCCAAGGATACCCACATGGTCATATAAATCGATTCCTTATAAGATCTTGATGTTTCTTCTTTAGTTCCTTTAAACACTATATTACCAATTTTTTTGGGGTAATTGATATCAAAATGGACATTGGTAAGATTTCAATGGATAACTCTACATATCATTATAGTGGAGGTACATGTAACAATATTGAAAATATGTTAATTTATTCCAAAACTATATAGAATTTATCTATATTTATACATTAATTTCCTTATCATTATTCACTGATAATATCCATATAAAAGGCTAGGGGTGGTTCTTCTACAAAATGACCAGGACGTGATAAATGTTTTTTGAAAATGACTATGGTATGGGAATTCAGGACTACAAAAATTTCATTGCTTCTGCAGTTGATATTATAATTAAATATTGGGAACCATTATATCCATAGTATAGCGTAAAATTTAAACATGAGAATACCTACTAGATTTGGGAAGAGATTATACTTGAAAATTTTAATAATATATTTTATATACACAATGG
The DNA here is from genome assembly GCA_963277665.1 of Viscum album. Classification (NCBI taxonomy): domain Eukaryota; kingdom Viridiplantae; phylum Streptophyta; class Magnoliopsida; order Santalales; family Viscaceae; genus Viscum; species Viscum album. Next base: position 1,350,243,629 of record OY728140.1, on the reverse strand, counting down.
ATTTTAGGATAATTCCTCCATGAGTATTGACTAACAAATATACTTTTTGAGATCAGGGATTGATCCTATATCTTTTAAAAACAATTATAAAATAATGGAATTTATAGATTAATAATTAAACAATATACATTAATCCTTTCAGAGTATAATGAGTGTATCTTCCACCGCATCATGTGAATCCACATTATCCATCATTATAGAAAATCTCCATTATTCTCTTTTAGCCAATAATGTCATTGATGGTTGTTCCCCTATGTCATCTTCTTATATGGAAATTGATTTGAAAATTCTATAAGTTGTAAACACATAAAGGATTGAAATTATAGAAGTGTATGAACAATATTCCCATTATCATTATTGGTGAGAAGTTGAGGGTTCACCACTCCATTAATGTTTTCACCTATATGGCGTTCTCTTCTACATATGTATCACTTTCCACAATCATGAATGATGTTCCCTAAAATATTCATCACACATTAGTTTGATGTGCGACGTTGCAGATTATTTCATTCTCTTTCATTATCAAAGTTCCTCTCTATGTTTGGATATTTTGACATATTCTCCTTATTCAACCTATGTGACCATTTCATCTCACCAATTTTCAATTCATGAATCATAGCACTCCAAAATATCTTCTCATATATATCATACAATCGTTTATAATCCATAATAATGATAGAGGTGTATCAAGACCGTCTTGTAATGTTAATTTCATTGGATCCTACAAATTAATTCACCATGTTCTTCATTTTATGGATGTTATTTTCCATTTCCATTCACATTGATGATGGAATTATTTTTTGAAAAAATATTCATATAAACAATTAACACTTTATAGAATCAATCTCTATTTTTGGATTCATGTTTTAAATTAGAATCAACCACTGAACAACTTCTCCTTTTATGTGTTATAATTCTAGGATGACTATCTTTTCATCTGAAAAATGGAGTTTATAATAGATATTTTCTATAGAGATGATCCATTGATAAAAAATCAAATGGTGTGTTGATACGATGAATGGAGGTGAATTTTGATGCATAAAGGACTCAACAATAATTTTTTCTCTTCAAGCATAATCATGTGTCTTGGATTGATTCATGTTATTCTTCATAACTAAAGATATTTTAATTATTATTCTCAAGATTTGTTCAATTCTACCCTCCATTGGAGGGTCATCATTGCATTGTCCATTCTACACATCATTTATGCAATTCCTCCCAATTCCCTCCATTTTTTACGGGATGAAAAAATTATTGAGAAATGTGTTTCTTTTAGAAATATAATAATTCTAAAAGAATGTTATTTCTGAAAAATTTCATGCTTAAATACGTTTTTAAATTCCTCTAATGATAATTACATTATCTATATAACCATCATAATGGTTTATAAAAATCATTTCATTCTCCAAACATATCCCTTGAGAGTGTTAAACTAAGATTGAATTAAGACCCATTTTAATGCATAATTTACCTTTCCATTAAAGTAAAAAAAGTTTTTTTCATGTGTTACCACTAGGTATATTCTTTTCAGAGCCACTACCACTTGTTAGCATCCATGCATGGATCCCTTTAAACAATTACCATACACTTTATACTTCCACAAATTTCCAGGATATTTTTATATATTTATAATATTCCTTATAGTTATTCGTAATGTTTTCAACTCCTAATTTATACAAATAACTAATCCATCCTTTGATATAAATTATCGCATCACGACTGTTTTTTAAATAACTTTTATTTTCATTATGTAAATAAATGGTCTTCTTAAGATTATCTTCATTAAAACAAGGTTAAAAATACATGAAAACATAAAAAATTATCTAAAAAACATGAAATACATATTCATGGGTGAAATATAGGTTACCTTTTATGTATCTCATATACTAGGGACATACATATAAGGAAAGGGGTGACCTTGAATCCTAGTAATGGAAATAAGAAACATAGATATATAACCTCTGATCTTGAGAGATTTCAAATAGAATATAATGAATGGAGATAAGTCATTAGAAATAGGAATACTATATTAAAAATAAAATGAAACATAATATGGATATTTTTATATAATAGTTAAATTATACATTTATAAGAATATCAATAAGGATAATCCCTAGGGAGTTGAAAATGAAAATTTCCAAGGTTATTCACTTAGGTATCAAAAAACATTCTGTCTCTATAGATTAAATTACTATCCAATGAATTGGAGTTATATTATCTAGGATCCTTAATATTTATTAATATCTGGTGATCAAAATAGATCATAATAAAGCATTTCATTAATATCCCATGGATATTAATGAATGGTTTTCTTTAAAAAAATTGGTATAAAATATAGCTTAAAGACGTTATTATTACGTCATTTTAATCCCACAAAATTAATTGTGAGTTTCAAATAAGAAAATCCCATAATTATGAATCTAGTATAAAATTGGGATGAATAACTACATAAATGAGAAGTGGGTTAGGATTTTTAATAAAAAGGAAATGATTTTTACTAATGTAGGATAAAAAAATCAAGAAGAAAATTCTGCAACATGATATATATAAAACATTGTTTTAGAAAGTAGTAAAATTAGAGGTGAAAGGGTCTAAAGATGAAAAAATTTATTTTCATAAATAATTGGTGTATTAGTATGTGTAGAAATGTAAATTTTCTTCTAAATTGGATGTCATAAAATAAAAAGGTCTCTTTAATTGAAAAGAGAATCGAACATTTCCCATACCATGAAGAGTTGTTACTAAATTTTGAGGATGGATAAATGGGGGATAGAGGAAACCTTGGGGGACAAAATGGGTGTTAAAAACAACATATCATCATGGAGTTTAGATTAACAGTGAATGGAAATTGAGAAATGTAATTTTATTTGTTGGATAAGTTGAGGAATTATTTAATAATTTCGAAATATAGGCCTTGGAAATCTAGGTTGGGTGAAAGTAAAAACTATTAGCTTAACAATGGGGGTTTCTCATGGTATATGTAATATAGGTTAAATTTTAAGTTATTTTAATCCCCTAGAAGAAAATTTCATTTATAACATTTATTTTTTCTTATAAAAAGAAAAATTTCACAGTGTAATTTTATAAAAAATAAAATTTTTCGTTTTCTATCTTTGGAATGTACCTTATAGTTTTTAAAATTGAATAAAATATATTAGAAAAATAATATTAATAATGTACCATACTTTTTTATTAGATTATGTTTATTTAATTATTAATTAATTATAATATATATATTATGTAATAAAATATACTAAAACCCTAAAACTGATTTTTTTTTACTATTTGTGAAAAAATAATGTATTTTTTGAAATTCTCATAAATTCACCCAAGCCGAATAGAATTGAAAATATCAAAAATGGAGTTTATTTAATTAAAAAACTTCTCTAATTATGAGAGTTTTAATTTTTAATTATAAAAAGTCATATTTATTATAAACCATAGTTTTTATAGAATAGTTAGATTTCTGAAAATAAAAAAAAATCATATGTCATTATAATATTTTTTTATTAATTTAATAGTTAAATAAATATGATTTAAAATACCTTTTAAATAAAATATAATACTTATAATACCATGGTTATATATATAAATTGAATATTTAATCTTAAATATTATTAATATGTTTTGTTTATGTTTAATAATCAAATTATAATATAATTCTTAATTAAACATATATTTTATTAAAAAACTATTCTAAAAAGGAATTGACAGAAATAAATTTTTTATTTATAAAATTGAAATTACATTTCATGTAACTATGGCTTCAACACATTACCCCTTATTACACTCATATGTTTCTGAAGATTAAGGTGTTTGATCGTTGTAGTTTTTGGGGTGCCTCAACTAAGATGGACTGAGTGGTTATGTACAACAACTTGAAATTTTCCCATAGGTGATTTAGTTCTAGATACACATATTTGAGCTAATAATGGGCATGGTCAAGTGAGAGACCCAATCAATACACATCCCTCTAATGGTCGAAATAATGTGATTAAAATGACATGACTAAAATGGTTGAGGCTTTGAACCTCTATCCTTAAACAATTGTCCTATATCATTAATACTTATAAAATCTTATTCAAATTGTAAAATTATTAAACAAGGATATATTTTATAGTGGTTATATTGAACAATGGGCATATAAGAGTCAAAGACAAATATCCATATTTACCATTATACCCACTAAATATTACTTCAATCATTCAATTAAAATTCACGAAAATTTATCTTATAGTTATATATTAATTTATTGTTATATTGATTGTTTTATTAGTAGTTTTTTAAAATATAATTTTCAATGGAGGTTATTTTCCTAGTAGATAGGGGATATATACATTACCATTTTAACACTTCTATTTTATATTCACTTCCAAATTGTAATGTAATTATAAAAAAATAATTTTATTCAAGTCAATTTTTTATTTTTCATCAATTTAAACTACTGCCACTTGTTTTTATGATGGTATCAAAAACCCAACTATAAAGTTGGTTTTGGAATTCAACGTGAATTTTTTTATTCCTTTTTCTATCTGTTTCTGGTAACGATTTCCAAAATTATGTTTAAAGATTATTTAATTAATTTTAAAGGTGTTTTTCTTGGAAGCAATTGTCTATTATTTAGCGGCAAATAAAACATCCACCTTATCCTCAATATTTATTTATAGCAAAACCACCAAAAAACGAGAAAATACTTCTCTAAATAATAATAAAATTATATTTTAGTGGTTATAAATACTAAATAACAATCATGGTTATATATATGTGTTTAAAATACCGCTGAAGAATCCGATGTAATATATAGTGATGGTTTAAACTATTGTTATATTCTTTTTTGAAAAAAAAATGACGCTATAGAATATATTTCCCCAGAACAACAGTCTACCCTAAATTAAAAAAATACAAAAATGCACTATTACACTATAAAGAGTTCCAAAATATTATACTATTCCAACCATGAAATATTTTGTAGCATCCAGTACTGTAACAATCATTAACTACCAAAAAATTATTAATCCACTGAAAACCAACCCACAATGCATCTCATGCTATCAAAAGTAGGCAAAATACCTAACACATTCCAAAAAATGCTTCAATAGTCATATATATAAATCAATTGTTAACAAAATTGAAATTATCATCATGATCACATTAATAATATTATGAAATTCAATAACATACAAAAATATAGATCAACATCCAACAGTTTCCATATTCGATATTATAAGAAAATTTTTCATATTAATCCCCTTTTCCAACAAATTCACATATGAAACAATCCAAAAATATAAAAATATCTACCTCTAATGAGAACACTAATCACTACCCAATGAACACTTCTTAACACCTAGTCTATCTTGTTCTCCACTTCCATCAACTGGAACATGAAAGTCAATTAAATTTAAAATAAAATTGTGTTGTATATTTATATTTAAACTTTAAACCAATTTTTTTTAATTAATTGATTTTGAAGTTGTGTGATTTACCATCAATCAAGATTGATGAATTCTATATGAATATATATAGATTACGATGTATTCTAATATAAATAAACCAATGCATTCTGGAAAGAGGGTATCCGTGCCCCTATTCATGAATTGTCTTTTTGATAGAATCATACTTTCTGTAAGCATGTTGGGTTAGGGAGTGACTAAAACTAGGATTAAATACTCTTGTAATACCACTGGCTATACAAATACCTCATATGGTAATGGTACAAAACCCATCATGCACACTTAATTAAGATGATATTTACTTAGGATTTTACATACTGGGTCATCTTCGGATACATTAAAGGAATATTGAGGATCGACATCCCATAGTTCTGTAATTAATACCTAAAATTAAATTTTTTTCATATTTTTTGAAATATATATTAACATACTGGAAACAGACAATATTTTATTATAAAGAAAAATTAATTCACACCCAAACTTATTTGGATGGATTATTAACATAACTCCCATCATAGTTTTTATGAACATCAAACCACAGTTCTGTTTGAGAGACTTGGTGTCCTTTATTCAATGAATGAATTAAACAAATACAAATAAAAAAATTAATATATAAAATAGAAAATATTTTATTATAAATATTTAATCTAATGAAATTATAAGAAGAGTGAATAGATTAATAGGAAAACTCTTTGACCTGACATTGCATGTGATAGTTTCTTTAGTTCCACCCGATTCTTTAGAACATGAAACATTTTGATACAAAAAGCATTTAACATAATATAAATATATGAAATATAATATCCTTTTTATATACATGAATAAATGTTAAATCAGATTAATATATTAATATATATTTTAATACCACATACTTCTCATGATAATGTATATCAACAAAAAAATTTATTTTCCCCCTAGGTACCCCATTGGGTACTTTATCATATAGTTGATGGGTTCTTAATGAGGAATCATTGAATTTTTTCCATAATCTCCATTTAAAATATTTAAGTTTTTTAACAAAATATTTTATTTTCCACTTTCGTTCTATTAGATCAACAATGGGAAGGTAAAAAAATGTATGTGAAAAGATATTATTTTTTAAAATATTATAATTTAATAACTTAATGACATTCAATACAACAAAATTTATTAATGGTAACATTATCTATAAATCAAAAAATTAATCATTCCTAGATCGAGGCATATACCTCCATTTAGTATATATATTCCGATGGGTAACCCACCCTACATCCAACTGGCCTTGAATCTGGCCAAATTATCATACAACGCCATCCACAAAAACCCTATAGGAGTTAATTGGTATAACTGTCTCCAGTCCGTTCAGATTCCAGATATATAAATATGTCATATTTATCTATATAGCATCATTGTTTCCATTTTTTTGATAAAAAATATTTTATTATAAAAATTGTGCAATAACTTTATTCATATTATTATTTTAACCCATAACTATCCCCTCCTAATTTCCCCTCAATGAAAATTGAGTAATGAATTTCTCCGTTATTGCAAAGGCTATGAATGTGGAAGCATTGGCTGAGAAACTAATGGGACATAGATGGAGGGTGTTATATAAGCTGATGGAATAGAATTTGTGAGATATATTGAATGGGGAATGTGGAGGGTATCTCTGATGACATGGGGAGGAAGACCGAAGGATCATCATCAGTCAATATAGTCAAGGTAACATCGACCGAGATTCGACTAAAATATAGAAAATGCTTCCTTTTTGGAATTATTTTCATTTAGTCAAATAAAATTAACTTTAGCACATTTATTTATAATATTTTATGTAGAAAAAAATAGAAATGATTATAGATGGATAATACTATAAATCCAAAAATATATCTCTATGGTAATCAATAATAGCACAAATAAAATATGTGGTTGAAAAATGAATGGAATACTAAAAATAAAATTCTACTTTTCTTCCATCATGTCATTTTAATACTCTATCATTAGTTCATATACATTATAAACCCTCGCATAAATAAAATTTTCATTATCACGATGGAAAAATAAGATTGCTTATTTATGTTGATGTGATTCAATGTCAGATTGTAAATCATCCAATTCCTCACCCATATCATACATGTCTCTTCATTTTAGGTGAGAAACAACACACCAACTTTTTATTCATGACATATTCTACATAATATACAATTTTATCTTCTAATGATACGTTATATAGATTGTGTAATTCATGGTCATCAACATCTATTATGTTAGAGATTTTTATAAAAGTTAATTTCTTATATTATATTGTAACACATCTGGTAATATCTAACAAATTTCATTTGAGTAAAACTACTGAAAAATGACCATTGTAGTGAAATTTTATAACATCAAAAAAATTTCGATTATATCCAACTTCAAAATATGATTTTATACCAGTATTATTTGTTTTAAAACCCACCACTTGATCAACTATAAGAAATTGAAATCCATTTACAATATAAACATTAAATTTTCTAGCCATTTTTAGAGGTCCTCAAGAAAAAAAGTCGATCTATTTAAGAACACAGACGAAGTATCAGTATTCAAGACGTTAATAAAAGTAATATACATCAATAGATATAAAAATTAGTTTTGATAAAATAATTTCTATATTTTTTGAAACATTTATGATCTTACATGTTGTGAAACCAATTGTACAAGATCTTTATTTACAAATTTTGTTATATATTTCTCATTTTGGGTTTGGCCTCTCAAAAATATCTTTGTTTGTATCATAATATCTTCAGTAAATTCATCTACAATTTCACTATTGAAAAGAACAAATATATATACCTGTAAAAATTTCATTTCTATCTATGTAACCTTTCATCTCATCCCAACTGATTAACTAATAGCAAGAAATCTATTCGATTTCATGAGTAGTTGAGATTGAGTCATAGTGTCGTCAAAATGTCCAAATTGATTTAATATTGTATCAATATCAAAAAAATATCTAGAAAAAATGTAAGACAATCCACATCCAAATATACTTCATAAATATATCATTCAAGATGAACATTATTTATCACGTATGATTTTAATTGCCCCTGATATTGGTGAAATAAAATAAAAAAAATAATTTTGTATTTAATGAATTTCCATGAATTGTTTTCATAAATGAAACATGTATAAATAAATTACCTCTCAACTGGATTCATCTGTCCATAATGTATGTGCCACCTAGTTTATATTCCTAAACTAAATGCACAGTTAATTACATCATGATAGTATAAATGAAAGAGGAATGATCTTCTACATTTCACAATGGGTCAAAAAAAATATCTCAAAAATGTTATAAATCTCAAATGTATTAACTAATTACCCATTTATATTTATTGACGAATCATGAAAATTATGTTACAAAAAAATACACTTTTTTGGTAAAAATGTATGCAAATGTAATGGTAGAAACTAATATAAAAAAATATGTGAGTCGGGATTTTTCATTCCTTCTATAATATGACTCTTTAAGTCAAAAAACCTTGATATGTTACTTGAATACACATTAGATAACTTCACATGATTTAAAATTTGAAGAAATTCATCCTTATCCCAATTTTTTATTGTAAAAATTGTCACAACATACTTTCAATTTGTCATCTGTCTAGGTTTCACACTTTAGGATCATTATTTTAAGTATTTTTTCAGATTGAGATAGTTCTTTGATTTTCCATGCTCATTAAGCAGTGTGATAATCAAATTTTCATAACCATTCTTCTCAATATTTATAACATCAGTATTATTCCACAAAAAATTAAATTCTAAATACAACTAAATGAATAATATACCATTGTTCATCTAATAGTATTTTTATGATTTCACTTGAGTATTCACTTCTATATTTTTCCCACTATAATTCAAATGATTCACCTTCCCAATTTTTTTAAACATTTTTGGTTTTTGAAAATATTTCAGAACCTTTCAAAAACATTGAAGGTGTTCTACGATTAATGAAACCATTGAATATTTTCTTGTTCAACTGAAATATACGATATGATTTTAGAAATATTCAATGACACAATAATCATGATTCTTTATTGAGAGGTAGTCGTTTAGGCTCAAAATAAAATATACGTGAAGTATAATAAAAAACAATGTTGTTGTTCCAACTAGATAATTTCCTAATACCAGGAATATCGATAATGGTCCATATTAGAGCATCATGCATTTTGAACATTTTTCAAGAAGGTGCATCATTTGATTAAACACATTTTTTTATAACACATATCATTCTTCAATTAGAGGCATCATGTATACATCAATATCATTGATATACTGTTTTTCTTAATAATAATCATTAAAATGATAAAATAATTTTCGTTCATACACATCCAGGGATGAGTATTATAAAGTATAAAAAGAGCTAGCCAAATTCTATAACTGTTTCTCAATGTCCCAAATTAGTTGAATTCATCATCATCTAATCCCGATCAATCATTCCTAGAATTTTATGAGAATTATGGATGTAATAAATCAAATTTCATCCGTGATTTTGAATCTCTTTGAAGCCTCTCTAACCCATCACTGTTTTTTTTCTATAGAAAGTCACTTCAAGTAGTCTGTAGTTTCTTTGACATGAATAATAATTTCAATTGAGGATTTATAGAAAAGTTATGCAAAAACATTTCTTGTGTGTTCCATTTATTCATCATTATATTAGTATGTTCATTCAGGAATCTAAAATCACTCAATGACTATCGTTTAGAATAATAATTTTTTCTCAATCAAGCGAGCTTGAATCCACTCTCCAATAAGTCATACAATCACAAGGACACACATGATTTTTTTAATTATTTAGACCATTTTTATTAACTACATTTTTCATGTCATAAAAATACACTAGGTATCATTTAATCATGAAATGCATCACACAAAATTTCCAATATCAAAGATATCACCTTATTTTAAATTCCACCAAGGCATTTGATATGGTATAACATAAATAGAAAAGAATATTTGTCAATATTTCACATACCCATTATACTTCGCATAATTTACATTGTCAACTATACTATAAAACACATGTTTAGGCATAGTGAATTTTTCACTTACATTTGCCTTCTCATAATAAATAATAGGATCCAACGATATATTAGAATCATTATTTGGCTTTCCTATAGTATAAAAAATTACTTTGTTAGCTTGCTATTTGTAGAACCCTCAACTAGTTGTTGTTATTTGTTCGATGTTGATGTTGGTTTCACACAATTTTGAATGAATTATTTATAATTTTTTCCATTTAATTTTCCATTTTTTATGATGTTGGGAAGTCATTTTGTTGATTGAAATCAGTTATCAAACAATATTTATTGTTCAACTCTCCATGCCAAATCAGAAACAAGTATTAAGCCTGGGATTTCATCCATTTCAATTTTTCTTAAACGTAATCCCCCTTCAACCATATTCAGGATTTATATATTGGACATGGAAATATTATTATCCCATCAACGAATATATTGGAAATGGAATTCTCTAAAAACTCCTCCAAACAATTATCATATAGGGGTGTGTTACTCCATAATGTGATCCAACATTTATCCATATATATCATAATGTTCATACACATAATTTAAAAAAATTAAATAATATAATTATTACAAAATATGGAAAGAGATAATGGTAATATTTATTAAAGTGTAAATAGTTGGAATTAAATTGATTAATGAATTAATTAAAATTTATATTCATTAAAATAATAGATTGTTGATGAGAATATATAGGGGTGTCATCTAGTGAGTAGTTTAACATAATTTCTAAATGTAGCAATTCTTGAATAAGAAAACAATAATAATTGAAGTTTTAATTTTATTTTGGATTTGGTTTTTTGTAAAACAAAACATAGAAAATGACTTATGGAATAAATCACAATTTTATCCAAATATTATTAACCAAAACTCGTATTGGATTAATAATATTCATTTTAATAAATGATACCCATAGTGAGATATAGGTTTATGATTAAATTTAAATATGAAATAAATATAAGGTTTATATAAATGTAATTATTTTTAATATTATTTCTGAACAAAAGCATCCTTAATGATTTTATTAAAAAAATTAAAATTAATAAGGAATTAGAATTAAATAAGGTGTAAAAAACCATTAAAATTTTACTTTTAGAAAATTATACCAATGTTCTATAGGGACCGTGTTTTACCAAATTTCTCTTAATTTGTAAAAATTGGTAAACTATTCTTTTGTCGAATATGTAATGATTGTGTAATATATATAACCCCATTTGTGGAATCTATAGTGAAAATATATCAATTTAAACAAAATAGGTAAAAACCACATCCCTCTTTATTGTAATTTCTATCACCATATAGATCCATAAAACCCTTTACAGGCCCTACCAACTATCATTTTCACATCAGAACATGTGTTATAAACTATAAGTTAAGTAATAAATGTATTTTAAATAAAAAGATCACTATATATATGAAAATATTTCATTTGAAAATATAATGATAAATTTATATTACAAAGGAAAAATAAAAGAGTATGGATATAGTAACACCAAACATAAAACTATTGTTAAATTTTATTATATTTATTTTATCAATTTAATCCAATAAATCCTGAGTTTTAGTGTCTTTGAAAAATTTTTATACCACAAAACATATCTAAAATAATAAGGTCATGTTTTATTTCGATAAATTTTTCCTTCATCTCACAGTAACCTTATTACAAGATGAGTTTACCATTGAACACACATAAAAAAATTTGTAATAAATAATGTAGTTGTGTTCTAAAAAAGATAAACATGGGTTTGGATATCATGGATGTCGACAATCCTATGTAGGATCAATAATTCAAGGATCATAAAAAATGACATAAAAACTAGGTAAACAAGGAAAAATAATAGGGGTTTTCTTTAGTCGATAATCCTAAAATGTGGAACAAAAAATAAAGATTTTCCTCATAGAACATTTCATGACTAAAACCCATAAAAATTAATATTATAGAGAAATCTAATGACTTAGTTCCCATTTAAATTATTGTGAATACAATGTACTGAATCATTCCTAATCATAGAATTATGGAAAAATCTAACTATTTCATACCCACACATACAAACACGATTTGAGGTTAAAAAATATATTGGCCCATCATTTATCATAATAAATCAATCATATGATTGAAAAAAATAATAGAAACATACATAAAAAATAAACACGAAATAAAAAAAATTTATAAAGCATAATAAGTCCATAAATAATTAATAATTTAGGTTTCATGTAGGATCTAAGGAATATAAAGAAATAAGGAATAATTTTTTTACAATCTCCAATTTATGAATTGTAAATTTTTTGTTTGAAAAAGTACATGAAGAATATGTATTGTTTTCACTTAATTTTGATGCAAGGAGTAGGATGGAACCATTGTGATCCATTTTCTAGGTTATGTTACTTGAGAGAATAGTTTTAAAGGAAATAATATAAGTTTTTTTTATATTAATAAGTTCATAATCAACATTTTAAATGATGAATGCGCTGATATTATTTCTTTAAAAAGGTTTTAACCTCATTTTTATAAAAAATGAGTTATTAATTATTCAATGGTGAATGCATGATATTTGTTTTTAGGAAGGTATTTCCAATAGAATATTACAAAGATCATTCATTGGAATTTATTAGTGTTATAAGTTCTTTTCAAAAAGTGATGTCAATGCTATAAACCCATTAAAATCAATTGAAAAACATCTTACTAAACAACTTCAACTTATAATAGTATTTGATCCACATTTTAAATTGGAAATTTGAAGCAACTTCAACATAAAATAAAATTTGTTAGATAAGAGAATAGGATAAACCATTAAATCCATGAGTTACCATTAGGGTTGTTGTAAGGATTATAAAACTATTAAATTCATGAATTATAAATACTATTCTAAACCAATCAGGAAAACATTACAGCATATGAAAACTCATAAAATTAATATATAATTATAAATAATTAAAACATTAAAACAATGTTATGGTAATGCAGAAAAAAACATAGAATTTACTAGAGAATATTGGGATTATCGTGAAAATAAAGAATCAAACAATTGAAAATGGTGATCTAGCCATAAATATTTTCAAACCCTATAAAATCAATAAGTTTTATAAACACTAAATTATTTATATTTTCATGAATTTTGGGGAAAAATACAGAATAGAGAAAGATAATATAATTTTTGGTGTGTTGAATGTTGAAAGTAACATGGCTGGATCAGACTATATATCAGCTTAATTAATCATTATCATTCTGATGTAGAACTATCATTTCAAAGAGAATGATAACTATCATGGCCACCTCAGAGGTGAATATAACAAATATAAATGAAAATCGATCATACACAAGAAAATATAGTGACTATTAAGAGAATTGAAAAAGCCATATAAAAAGGTTTGTTGAAAAACTGACCCTTATCGTCACTTTATAAATTGACGTAACCTCTAGCGTGGCCTCATGCAAAGGAAGTAGAAGGGAGAGGAATGAATAATGGGTGAAGAATCAGTAAATGGAAAGGGAGAAGGAGATGGGTCAAGGGCTATGACTACATTGCCAAAAAAGGGCTCGGGGGGAATGGTATTAGAGAGATCAAATGATTATCGAGCACCGAAAAGGGGGTGTTAACATAGTGGTGCAAGGATTCTGGGTCAGTGTTAATGGGAGATTAAGGGATAAGATTGGGTTTCGGAAGAGGCCTTAGGAGAACCGGTGGGTGGGGGCACTATGGTTTGACATATGGGGTGGAGGAGGGTTCAAGAGTTTTGTGAAGGGGGGGGGGGTTATAGGGATCAAGGTCAAGGGTGAGGGGAGATCGGGGAATATGGTGGGGCACAATAGAGGGATCATGAGTGTGGGACTGCTGGGGTTCAGGGTCAGGAGGGAGGATATGTTGGGGGAGGGAGAGCCAATAATGGATAATGGTGTGGAGGGGAAAAGTGTGTTTTTAAATAAATACATAATATTTAGAATGAGTTGAATAAAATATATTGCTAAAAGTCAAATATATTGTAGTGTGTTTCAAATTGTAATTAGTATCATAAATGACTAATGTAAATATCATTGTTATGAACATATTTTTTGTTGGTTTCTCTCTTTTTTATACATGTATAATATTATATAATATGAAACAAACCGTTATCCAAGAAAAAAATATCTTTTTGAAATACTAGGACATTACATATTATCATAATTTAGACACCATTTAATATAAATTTATATACAAATATGATAAAATTTAGGATTATATTAAATCATAAGAAAATTAAAACCCATTTTTTTATAAAAAATGCTTTTCTAAAAATTAATGTTTTTTATTAAAATTCCCATTAAACATAAAATTAAGTTTCTATTAGTTTATTTTTTGTATTTTTAAACATAATATTTCAGTCATATATATTGGTCAATTTAATTACATTTTAAATAAATTAATACATGTTTATAAAAATTATTCCATGGATTTTTTTTAAATGGTAACTATTATTAACATTTGTAAGATGTTTATATATTAAATATCTAAATAAACATATTAATGAACTGTAATATTCATTTTAAAAATAAATTCAAAATATAAATAGAACCAATTTCTATATTTGATAAAAATATTATATGAATGTTTGAAAAAAATAGCTATTAAAAATATAATTTTTTATGAATAATAATAATTTATACATATTTAATAAAAAATCATAAAAATCATATTATGATTTATATGTTTCACACAATTCAATCAGTTTAGTTAATTTGGGATAAAATACAAAATATATAGAAATAATAAATTTATTATAAAAAGACATTTTTTATATAAATTTATTTTTAATTATTTAAAAATGATTTCATATTAATACAATTTATATATTATATATTAATATGTATCAAATATAAAAAATTTTACATTATAAAATTTGTCGATTTGATGTAATTATTATTTGAAATTATAAATTTATATAATATAAATAATATTGAGAATAAATTTTTTTTCATAGATTCGTGAATCTATTATTATAAATTCTACTAATAAATATCCATAAAACTTTTATGGGATATATATGGGTAACATATGTAATAGTGGTTATCAAGGGAGGCTATTCACTAGGAATGTATCTCATAGTGACTTCCACAAGATTCATATTCTCCAACAAATTATTTCACTCAAGTTGAACTAGTTAGAGTTTTAGTTGGGCGTGGTCTACAATAATAGTTTATGATAGAACCTCCCTTCCTACCTTGAAAAAATGAGTTCCAAATGGAATACATTTAATAAGTTATGTCATTTTACATTCTTATATCATGTATACATATAATTAATTTTACCTGTTAAATTTTATTGATTATTTTTTTTCATTTAAATAGATAGTATTGTTTTTTGATATGATGTTTAAAATTATAAATTTTAGAAATAAATAGAAATTATTATTTTTTCAATTTTAATTTCTCTCTGGATTTTTTTTCAAATATATTAATTAAGGTGGTTTTTATATTATAATTTCCAATCAGACTCTACATATAATGGGGAATATATTATTTTTGATGATATTGATCAAGACCATACTTTTTCATTGAGAGAATGTTCAATAAAGAAATATATTTTAAAGATTCATCAGCCAGATATCACATGATAGAGATAATGGTTGATTCAATAATTTTTAATTCTTGTGAATTTTTGGGTTTTTGTATAAACATAATCTTCATAATATTGTTCATAATTATAGTTTAATGAACATTTTCACATTAATGAAGGAAAACAATTTTTTAAATCAACTAATTATCTGCGATTATGCTAGAATGTTGCATGATATTGGATAATTTTTTTCAAATAATGATTTGAGTTTACTTATTACCTAATCACAGTATGTAGTTTACCAAATCTGAAATGCACTGTGTTGCATTTGTTATCAATGAGGCATGATGTTGTCATGAAATGAGTGGATGTCAAGGAATATCAAGATGTGAATGACAAAGGATGTGATGGTGTTGGTGATGAATGGAGAATGGCCATGGTACTAAGATGCATGTCACTTAGGAGATTCACTAAGTGACATAGGATGTTGTGGTTGAAACATTCTCTATGCACATCAGACGATTGTTGAACTGATCTTTAAGTTCCAAGAACTTGTATCAACTGGATACAATGTCACAACAAGCTCTAGAAGGCCATGCATTGTTAAGACAATGCAAGAGGAAGTGAATGGGATCCATCCACAACTTCTAAGTGGATGAAGTGGATTAATGAAGTCCATGCACTAACACTTAGTGCATGTGAATGTGAAGAAGATCCAATTGATCTCTGATTAGATCAATGAAGCTCATTGGAGATTTTCTGTGATTCAGGAGCTCTGTTGATGAGGAACCTTCAAGAATTTCCATTCCTAAGTGATAAATAAATGTTGAGGATGAATGGAGGAATTCTTAAGAAGAAGAAGAAAAATGTAGAAGAAGAATGGCTTAGAGGAAGATGGCTTGGCATTTAGAATTGGCATTTTTCATATGGAGTACTTTGTTTTTTTTGACAAAGTAACATTCTGTCCCTTTGCCTAAAATTAGGCCACCAAGGGCCAGCCTTAAGGGTTCAACCCAAGGCACATGTGGGACTAAGTCACCACGCCCAAGGCGATCCCATGGGGCCAGGCTGAGAGAGGCCGGGGCCATGTATAAGTCCTGAGGCCACGCGGTGATCAAGCCCGCGCAGCGTGAGCGCAAGGAGCGCGCCCGTGACATGCATAGTGGGCGCCAGTGGCGCGCCCGAGTGGCAGGGGTGGGCGCAAGAGCGTGCCCGCTAAGAGAACTCGGTGCGGGGTGGCACCGAGAGGGGAGAAGTGCAACTGAAGGGAGGCCGGCAGCGTGAGGTTGTTATACCGCGGAAATTCTGCGAGGCGTTTCGATGTGGGACGCGGAAAAATCTCCAGGAGCGGATCTTGGCCGCACGATCGATCGCGTGCCAGATCTCGACCGCATGATCGATCCCGCGCGAGATCTTCAGATCCAGGCCGTCCAAAGTCTTCTGATCGCCTGATCCAACGGCTCCCCATTCGTCCTCTACCTTGAGCCATGCCGAGGCCTCCCCGCGTGCCTCCGTCGAACCAGGAGGAACCCGAGAGATGATTTCGAGATTCCGGCCACCTCCGACGAAGATGAAGACACCATTGAGTTCGTCTGGCCCAACTAAACATATCCATGCATAAAACTGGGCATGCATGCAACGTATGGGAGATTTTGAGGTTGGCCGAAGCAACCGGAGGTGCGAGGCCACGTGATTTATTTTCTGCATGGTTTGGACCTAAACGAAGGCCATGCATGCATTCTAAGTCGAATGCACGTGGAGGAGAAAAACAAAAAGAAAAGTACCCGCGTGTGAAACAGAGGTAGATATCATGATTTGCAAAATCTTGAAATACCCGAAAACTTCGGTGATTCAAATATTGTATCACGAGGATTGAACGAGATACCTCTGCCTATAAAAAGAGAGGCAGAGGCCTTGGAGTGCTTGCTGATCCTTTGTTGAAAATCCGAAGTCCCGTGAGAAGCACTCTGTGCCTCGCGAAGTCGAAGCCCCGCGCAGCACCCTGCGCGGCAGTGAAGCCCGGAGCACCCCTTGCTCCGCGAGGTTCCTTTTGTGCACTCCTTGAACGACAGAAGAAAGGGAGTTCCCTGTGCGCCTTCCTCGCGCGACAGGAAGACCCGTGGCCACATCCTTGTGCGCCCGTGGTTGCATCCTTCTCTGTCCGCGGACTTGTGCGGCAGGAGGTGTTTGCGCGACCCTTGGGCACCTTGAGGACTTGCGCGCGGCATTTGAAGACAGTAGAGGCCGCACTCTTGCAACCTTGCACGGAGAAGAAGTGGAGAAGAACCCGAGGGCATACCTTTGTGTGAGCCAAGTGAAGAGAATAACTCTCTGCGGGCAGTAGGTGTTCAAAGTGAAAGGCCAAGCGTATGTGTGTGAAAAAAGTGAAACAAGGCTTGCACCTTGTGTTTGCAAAGTAATTGAGAAAATGTGTGTGCAAACAAAACAAGAAGTGGGCCGAACCTAGGTGTGTGCACTAAGAAGTGTGTATACACTTAGAAGAAGAAAAGGGAGGACATCCACACTAAAGTATAACACACATTCAAGTGTGTAAGCAAATTGAATAAAGTGTGTGAAGAAGTGAGAAGCTGGTGTGTGCTTAAAGATACTACACCCTTTTTGGGTTTACTGCACCAAGAGAAGAAAGAGGGAAGTGCATGCATGCATGCATGCACGTGCACACGTGAAGAAAGATAAATTAGTGGTGTGCATCTGAGGAGTCCAGGAACAACAGTTCTTGATGATTTGAGAACCCATGCTATCAGTGCATGAAGATGAAGAGTTGACATGCACTCAGTGCATGATGTTGAAGTGAAGTGAGACTAGACCAGACTGAAGTAAAAGATATCAATTGTCTGAGTATTCAGTAGTTGGAGAGAGGTCAGGTCATCCTTAGAAGAAGGAGATAAATCTTGAGCAAGACGAGAAGACCTGGTCAACTCAAGTGATCAGAGGTACAGAGCAAGGCCAACAGCCTTTATCCCAGGCTGCTGAGGACACTTGAAGAGATGAAAAAGAAGAAGAGCTACTCGTGTGACTCGAGGAGCCAGGAGAAGCCCCCTGTGAGACTCAGGGTGGAAGAAGTCTTCAGTGGGATTCTGGAGCAGGCCAGTGGGACTCTGGTAACACTGTGGGACGCAGTATAAAGACCCTCCTGTGGGACTCAGGAGAGATACAGTGGTGCTCTGTATCGACCATTGTAATTCTAACAAGTTATAATGGAAGAAACCATGTTGGGGCGTATAACCAACATGGCAAGGACGTAGGCCTTTGGTGACGAACCTTGTAAATCCTTGTGTCCAGTGCCTTTACATTTACTGCATCATTCGTGGAAAGGTGAGAGATACAAGAAGAGTGGATCGAGGCTTTAACCATCCATAGAGGTTAATTGATTAAGAATCAATTAGTAAAATGTTTTAAAGGATCACTGATTCACCCCTCCCCCTCTCAGTGATTCACACTAATCTGGGCACTTCAATTAGTATCAGAGGGGAGGTTACCTCTAAAAGATCCAAGGGAGTCTTTATGAAGTGCAGATTTGAGAAAATGAGTAACCAGCCTCAAATGGAGATATCTGCCAAGACTCAGAAAAAAAGAAAGAAGAAACAGGCCAAGAAGATGAAGAAAGCCTATCCTAGCTGTGATGAAGTTGGAATAATGAATGATCTTCAAAATGCAATCAAATATCTTCAGAAGACAGTCCCCAAGGAAGTGTCAATGTGTATAGCTACAGGCATCCTTGATCTTCAAGAAACAAAATCACAGTTAGAAGAAGAAGCCAATGCAATGGAAGATCAATTGGCTAAAAGGGTTGGCATAACCAACACTCTCAGAAAGCTGGTGAAGGCTAAAGATGAAACAGTATCGCTTTGCAATGAAAGATATGAAGACACTACTGAAGAATTGAAAATAAGCCTTTATGAGAAAGAATTCTTTAAGATTGTGATCAAAGATGTTTTCCGTGCACCGGAAAAGAGGCACAAAGTTTCAATGAATGTCAGAGATGCTCAAATTGAAGACAAAGTAAACAGGGTAAAGGAGCTTGACAATTCATTGCTAGAAATAAAAAAGGATCATGAAGACCAGATAAAGCAGCTGGAAGAGAAATGGGATGGAAGGCTAAGAACTATTGAGGATGAGAAGAACTCCCTCAATATGAAATGCTTAGAACTAGAGGTGATATTGAACAATAAGCAATCACCCGAAGCCAAAGCCTCCCAGTCAGCTGAAAGGAGAAATGTTTCTACTCAAGTATGCTTTGAGAAGGATGATTCTAAAAGAAAGACATCCTCTAATGAAAGGGCAACATACTATAAAAAGAATGTACCATCTGTACCATCTTGTACTCATGCTTCTAAAAGTGTTTCTACTAAAAGTGCAGGATGGAAGAACAATTCCAAAAAAGTATGGATGAAGACAATGAAGAAAGAAATCTATCCTGAAGCATCACAACAATTCAAGACAATTACCCTACAATCAGAAGTAATCAAAAAGTCAAGATTTGGGCGGTCAATGTTGGTGTTGTAACAAGTATGGGCACTGTGCAAAGGATTGTTGGTACAATCCACTGAATGCCAAAGCACAGAAGAAGCCCATGCCAAGGGGGAGCAAGCCAGAGGAAAAGAAGCAACATCCACAGGTCCAGAGACTTCTGTTTACTGCTAACAGATTTGGATTGCTTGATAACATCTGGGATGTGTGCAAAAGTGGTCAAATAGATACATGTCAATCTCCAACTGTATCCAGAGCTCAAAAGAAGAAAAGATCACAGAACCTGGCTCAGAATGAATCCTTGGGAAGTAAGAAGAAAGTTGAAGATGCTCCCAAGAAGGTTTTGAAAAAGGAAAAGAAGTCCTTGGAGTCTAAATCCAAGAAGGGTGATGCATCCAGAAGGACCACCAAGAAAACATGCTTCTACTATAGAAAGAAAGGTCATACCATGGATCTTTGTGAACAAGCCATGGAACTGAATAGAAGCAGACTGGACTCAAAAATACAATCAATCCAGAAGAAGCAGAAGGGATTGATTGAAAATAAGTTGCCTAAGAAAGGTATCTTAACAGTATCAAAAGAACCATGTGGAATTTCCAAAACTGAGGCCTCACTTCCAAATGACTTGTTAGTCATATGGCCTAATCAGTTGCAACATGCCAAAGATCTACAAAGAGCTGAAGATGAAGTTCTGGCAATTTCTAAGGCAAAATATAAGAAGAATATTTCACATGAAGATGTATTGAGATCCACACCAGCACCAACATCATTGAAGATCAAATGTGCAAGTGTGAAGAATGGTGAAAATGGGACATCTCGGTTGAGAGAATCTTCTCAACCTTGTTTTTCACATTGATGAACCAAGGAGGTTCCATCTTATTCCCTAATCACTTGTATGTACATGTGCTAACATTACAGGGAATTGAAGATGATGATCATTCTCAAATGGAGGATGGTTTGGACAGAATGGAGTGCACCCCTTGAGGGGGAGCCAATCTGAAGAAGATGGGATTCTTAGATTAATACCATCTTGAGAAAAGTGAAGGTATTCCAATAATACTTTCATCCCTTGTTTCTTAATTGTATTCATCATGACAATTAAGGGGGAGTATGGATTGTAGACAAATGGATGAAAGGGGGAGCTTTATCTTTGCACCTGAACTTTCTACTAAGTTTTGTGAAGTTGTGCAGGATTTAGCAAATTCATTGTTACATCTGAAAAATTTCAAACCCCTAAGCATGATCTCACATGTGTAGAGAATTATGGACAACTTTGAATTCCTAGGTCATATCACTCTTGTTTTCTACACCGGGTTAGCCCAAGTAGACTTAGAGATGATTTACTAAAGGTTCTTTGCTAAAGAGAACATGTGACATCATCCCTCTCTTAGTGCTTTTCAAGAAGATTCTATTTGAAGGGAGGAAGAGATATTTTTGAAGAGAACCATACCACACCTTTGCATTTGATTTCCAATAAGGGGGAGAAAATATTGGCACACATATTGACCCATTCATATGTGCTGAAGAAGTGTATTGACAACAAATACAAAGGGGGAGATTGAAATGCACTGTGTTGCATTTGTTGTCAATGAGGCATGATGTTGTCATGGAATGAGTAGATGTCAAGAAATGTCCAGATGTGAATGACAAAGGATGTGATGGTGTTGGTGATGAATGGAGAATGGCCATGGTACTAAGATGCATGTCACTTAGGAGATTCACTAAGTGACATAGGATGTTGTGGTTGAAACATTCTCTATGCACATCAGACGATTGTTGAACTGATATTTAAGTTCCAAGAACTTGTATCAACTGGATACAATGTCACAACAAGCTCTAGAAGGCCATGCATTGTTAAGAAAATGCACGAGGAAGTGAATGGGATCCATCCACAACTTCTAAGTGGATGAAGTGGATTAATGAAGTCCATGCACTAACACTTAGTGCATGTGAATGTGAAGAAGATCCAATTGATCTCTGATTAGATCAATGAAGCTCATTGGAGATTTTCTGTGATTCAGGAGCTCAGTTGATGAAGAACCTTCAAGAATTTCCATTCCTAAGTGATAAATAAAATTTGAGGATGAATGGAGGAATTCTTAAGATGAAGAAGAAAAATGTAGAAGAAGAATGGCTTAGAGGAAGATGGCTTGGCATTTAGAATTGGCATTTTTCATATGGAGTACTTTGTTTTTTTTTTGACAAAGTAACATTCTGTCCCTTTGCCTAAAATTAGGCCACCAAGGGCCAGCCTTAAGTGTTCAACCCAAGGCACATGTGGGACTAAGTCACCACGCACAAGGGGATCCCATGGGGCCAGCCCGAGAGAGGCCGGGGCCGTGTATAGCCTCGAGGCCACGCGGTGATGAAGCCCGCGCAGCGTGAGCGCGAGGAGCGCGCCCGTGACATGCATAGTGGGCGCCAGTGGCGCGCCCGAGTGGCAGGGGTGGGCACAAGAGCGCGCCCGCTAAGAGAACTCGGTGTGGGGCGGCACCGAGAGGGGAGAAGTGCAACTGAAGGGAGGCCGGCAGCGCGAGGTTGTTATACCGCGGAAATTCCGCGAGGCGTTTCGATGTGGGACGCGGAAAAATCTCCAGGAGCGGATCCTGGCCGCACGATTGATCGCGCGCCAGATCTCGACCACACGATCGATCCCGCGTGAGATCTTCAGATCCAGGCCGTCCAAAGTCTTCTGATCGCCTGATCCAACGGCTCCCCGTTCGTCCTCTACCTTGAGCCATGCCAAGGCCTCCCCGCGTGCCTCCGTTGAACCAGGAGGAACCTGAGAGATGATTTCGAGATTCCGGCCACCTCCGACGAAGATGAAGACACCATTGAGTTCGTCTGGCCCAACTGAACATATCCATGCATAAAACTGGGCATGCATGCAACGTATGGGAGATTTCGAGGTTGGCCTAAGAAACCGGAGGTGCAAGGCCACGTGATTTATTTTCTGCATGGTTTGGACCTAAACAAAGGTCGTGCATGCGTTCTAAGTCGCATGCACGTGGAGGAGAAAAACAAAAAGAAAAGTACCCGCGTGTGAAACAGAGGTAGATATCAAGATTTGCAAAATCTTGAAATACCCAAAAACATCGGGGATTCAAATATTGTATCACGCGGATTGAACGAGATACCTCTGCCTATAAAAAGAGAGGCAGAGGCCTTGGATTGCTTGCTGATCCTTTGTTGAAAATCTGAAGTCCCGTGAGAAGCACTATGTGCCTCGCGAAGTCGAAGCCCCGCGCAGCACCCTGCGCGACAGTGAAGCCCGGAGCACCCCTTGCTCCGCAAGGTTCCTTTTGTGCACTCCTTGCACGAAAGAAGAAAGGGAGTCCCCTGTGCGCCTTCCTTGCGCAACAAGAAGACCCGTGGCCACATCCTTGCGCGCCCGTGGTTGCATCCTTCTCTGCCTGCGGACTTGCGCGGCAGGAGGTGTTTGCACGAACCTTGTGCACCTTGAGGACTTGCGCGCGGCATTTGAAGACAGTAGAGGCCGCACTCTTACAACCTTGCACAGAGAAGAAGTGGAGAAGAACCCGAGGGCATACCTTTGTGTGAGCCAAGTGAAGAGAAGAACTCTCTACAGGCAGTAGGTGTTCAAAGTGAAAGGCCAAGCGTATGTGTGTGCAAAAAGTGGAACAAGGCTTGCACCTTGTGTTTGCAAAGTAATTGAGAAAATGTGTGTGCAAACAAAACAAGAAGTGGGCCGAACCTAGGTGTGTGCACTAAGAAGTGTGTATACACATAGAAGAAGAAAAGGGAGGACATCCACACTAAAGTATAACACACATTCAAGTGTGTAAGCAAATTGAATAAAGTGTGTGAAGAAGTGAGAAGCTGGTGTGTGCTTAAAGATACGACACCCTTTGTGGGTTTATTTCACCAAGAGAAGAAAGAGAGAAGTGCATGCATGCATGCATGCACGTGCACATGTGAAGAAAGATAAATTAGTGGTGTGCATCTGAGGAGTCCAGGAACAACAGTTCATGAAGATTTGAGAACCCATGCTATCAGTGCATGAAGATGAAGAGTTGCCATGCACTCAGTGCATGATGTTGAAGTGAAGTGAGACTGGACCAGGCTGAAGTAAAAGATATCAGTTGTCTGAGTATTCAGTAGTTGGAGAGAGGCCAGGTCATCCTTAGAAGAAGGAGATAAATCCTGAGCAAGACGAGAAGACCTGATCAACTCAAGTGATCAGAGGTACAGAGCAAGGCCAGCAGCCTTTATCCCAGGCTGCTGAGGACACTTGAAGAGCTGAAAAAGAAGAAGAGCTACTCGTGTGACTCGAGGAGCCAGGAGAAGCCCCCTGTGAGACTCAGGGTGGAAGAAGTCTTCAGTGGGATTCTGGAGCACGCCAGTGGGACTCTGGTAACACTATGGGATGCAGTATAAAGACCCTCATGTGGGACTCAGGAGAGATACAGTGGGACTCTGTATCGACCATTGTAATTCTAACAAGTTATAATGGAAGAAACCATGTTGGGGCGTATAACCAACATGGCAAGGACGTAGGCCTTTGGTGCCGAACCTTGTAAATCCTTGTGTCCAGTGCCTTTACATTTACTGCATCATTCGTG
Source organism: Viscum album (assembly GCA_963277665.1). NCBI lineage: Eukaryota > Viridiplantae > Streptophyta > Magnoliopsida > Santalales > Viscaceae > Viscum > Viscum album. The sequence goes on along the minus strand of OY728140.1, from coordinate 1,350,218,532 downwards.
GAAAGGTGAGAGATACAAGAAGAGTGGATCAAGGCTTTAACCAGGCATAGAGGTTTAATTGATTAAGAATCAATTAGTAAAAAGTTTTAAAGGATCACTGATTCACCCCCTCCCCCTCTCAGTGATTCACACTGATCTGGGCACTTCAAAATCAATACATAATTACCAATATTATTAGAGAGTACATGTTCAAACATTATCTTAAACTCAACTATAAAAATATCATGGGTAAATAAGTTCTAATTATAACACCTCAAAGAATAAACAATTTGAATTATAAAAACATGTTATGTCATCTTTATTTGATTTCTCCAGAGCATTGTTTCCATTTTCTAAATCATTCACACTATTATGAAAGAAAAGAAAACATTTTTCTGGATAAAGGGAGACACATTACATATCCATTGGTCCCAAGGCCATGTAGCCTATGAACATGGCTTGAAGGCCCAGTGCAGTGTCATGCCTGCATCATCTTGCTTACATCACCAAGAAAGTGTCATTCCTTCATCATTGCATGCATGTGTCATTAATATATCACCACTAACCACCATCATGAATGTGTCACTACCTACAATCTTCATTCCTACATCACCGTATACATCATAAATAATGAAAGGGGATTTCTACTATTCGAACCCCTGACTCAATCATTCACTTCATTTCATATAATTTGACATAATCAACTTTGTTGTGTTGGCCATGAACTATATTAATAATAAAGTAATTTATTTAAAATAAATTTTTTTATGAGTTGTTTTTAAATTTAAAAAATTTCATACACATATTATTTAATTATTTTCATTAGGAATATATAGTTTTTATATTATTTCAAGGTTTAATTTCAAAGTGGATTTATGACTTTGGGTGTCTTTGTTTTTATTTTTCTATTTTTTCTACATTAGGCACATTGACATAATGTTATGAATTTCAATTCTAAGCATTTATTCATGACGACTCTATAACAAAAAAAGGTAAATAATTTCTTTACTATGACTCTAAGATAGAAATAAACTTAAGGGTAATGAATAATTAAGTACACCAAGTTGGTTCTGAAACATATAACCATGTTATTGGAGGACTGATCTAGGTGTAAGATTCCACATGGACTACAAAATGAAATCAAAATTTGTGTTATAACTAATTTTTAATATATTATATTTATCACCCTAATATTTTATGATCATTCCATCCATCGTATAAATGAATTCAAACTTTATATTATTTATAAGCTGCAACAAAAATATCCCAACACATATCTAGTGTGTTTTTATAAAGTATATTATGAATTTCAATTTCAAAACATTTATATTGAATCAATGAGTCTTTTTTATTTAAATTATCTTTTTTAGAAAAATAGATGGAATGAATAAAATTTTATCCACCTCATTCCATCACAAATTTGAATTACTGAAAAAGGAACACGTCATAATAGATTCTTTCATCCATAAAAATCAATTAACATTCTTATTGACATTCATAATTTGATCCAATTCGATGATGAATCAATTAATACTTATATGTAAATTATTATGGATATAATAATAAAATTCCCATATTTTTGGGCTATGATGTTGCTACTAAAGAATACATTCAAAAAGGGTTTATCACACAAAATAAGGTTTATATTTCCTGGTATAGTACGAGGATATTTCATGAATTATTCATTAAAGGAGAACAATAATATATGGAATAGATTGAGATAAGAATTTTATAATATTATCCTAAAAAGGAAAATGATTATGATTTCACATGATTGAAAATAACGAATGAATATAGGATCAAATGGAATCCTTGAAAAAATATATAAACATAATGATGCAGAAACACTAACAATGAAGAATATATATGGAAGAATTGAATTATGTAGAATATAATAGTCAAAAGAAATTTAAGGTTTGGAATCATATATAACAAAAATATTAATCATTTCAACATAGAAATATGATAATTGAAACCTGAAAATTCTTATTATTTAGAATCCAAATTAAGGTGTTGGGTAAGACTAGGTCTACAATCAAGGCCAAAATAAGTGCCACCATCAAAGATATGAATAGAGAATCAAAATAAAAAACAATTATTATGATATCTAGAATTTCATGTTGTCCTTATTTACATACAATATAGAGAGAGACCAAGATGAGTATTCATTGCTAACATTGATGTCGAACTAAAGGGATATGTGAAGGCCATATCCACAAGAAATACTAAAACCACTAAGGCGATCCACTAAAAAGAAAAAATAAAAATAAAAATATGCATAAATGAGGAATAAAAGTTGTAAATGAATAATGAATGTAATAAGTGATATAGATAAGAATAAATAGAATAAACATAAAATCATTCAATCCAATACTATGATTTTTAGAAAAGATAATGTTGTGGAACCATAAATCTAAAAAATAATTTTTTTAGTAGTTTTTAATTGAAAATAATAACATCCCTTTTATATTTTCTCTCTAAAATATTTTAATATAGTAACAATTAATGATATAATTTTGTATACCTAATGGGAATATAGAATAAATAGGTATTATTAAACTCATAATAATTTTCATAGATGTAAAAGTAAGGAAGTTGTGAAAAAAGTTACAAGATGTAGTTATTTTATGAATTTAAAATAATATCATATCAAATTAATATTGGAATTATTTTTTTGTTCATGATGTTAATGTTTAAACATTATTTTGTATATCTAATTCAAGAGACTAGGGATTTTGGATTTTAAAACCATCGGGGATGTACTTGAACTAGAGGATCTGATGGTGAATTACCTACCTAGATTGATCGAAGACCAATTATTCAATGTGAACTAGTTCTTATTTCCATTTAATTGACTAGTGATTTATATAATAGTTTAGAGGAGACTACTAAACCAGAGATTACCTTTCAAGGAAACTATGAGAGCTCTAACTGATCATAAAATTAAATATTTATGCATGAGATTTGGTAATGATATTGTACTATTAAATTTACATTGAGATATATATATTTGTCATGGAAATTTTATTTAATTCGATGATGAAAATAAGTAATAATTCAAATATGATTATTCCATTGAATAATTGAATAAGGTTGTTATTGTATAGAAAATAATAAAAAACAAATTTTAATGAAAAGGAACACATGTTGATAAAATGTAAAATATATGATGTTGGAATGAATTTTTTACCAAACAATTTTGAAGTGAGATATCATGTTTCATTATATAGTCATTTAAAATATTAATTTTGTAGATTAAATAAGCCCTAATGGATTTTCCTGATTGAGTTTAAAAAAGTGATGTTCACATGGAGAGTGAAGCCAGTTTTGTAGAAAGGAAAAGTGAACATCTATATGGGGAACAGATAGTTGAGTCCATATTTTGATCTGAACTAGGGAACAACATTCCAACTCTCTATAAAATATGGTACAGTGTGGTATAGTTGAGTAAAAATACAATAAAAAAAGCTCTTCATGGAGGAATAAAGTGATTTTTATTCATTCTTATGATTTTATACATTTTTTCAAGATGCAGTATCACTCCACTTCATGAGATTTAATTCATCATGATCCTTAATCATTAATTTGCTATTTTATTTATTTGTCCCATGACTGTAAAGGTATTGGAATTTAGAATGAATAGAAAATAAACAGCTTCAATGTAATTTGAGGATGGGTTTTAATTCATTATTTTTTTCGAATCTATATTTTCATAAAATATTAATAAGTTTATCATTGAGAAATGATTTATACAGTGTGATTTTTAAAAAAAATTATAATTTAAGATTCAATTTCCACATAGGATATTATCATTCAATTATTTGGATATCATTTTTATTGAAAATGAATCAGTAAATTTTTGAATTAATTAGAGATGATAACAATAGGGGGGTGGAATTGACAAATCAATATTTGGGGGAACTTTTTAATTTTTGAAATTGAAATTTTTCATATATTTTTCATTCATTTAGTTTTTTAATTTTATTTATTTGATTTGTTATGTGTATTAGTTTACATGCATGATTGCCTCAATTATATCTTCAATTATAATGAAGTTTCTATAATAAATTTTATTATTCATTAGTATGAATATTTCTTGAGGGACTCATATATTATTTCATCCTAGACATTATTTTTATATTTATAAATATATGATTGTGAAAATTATATTTTAAATAGGTGTGGTTTTTTTCAAATCAATTATCCATTTATGAAGCATATGTATTTATCATTAATTATCCCATATATTTCATGAATGAATTTTTATGATAGAGTATAATTATAATCCATTCTTTTTTGACTGTGTGGTTTGGATTTTATTATTGGATGATGAAATATGTTTTTGATGATTGTTTTTTTATTTTTTCATTACAATATTTTTTAGTTTTTGTGATTGGAAGAAAGGGGAATCAAACTCAGAAGAATTACATTTTAATTAGGAGATTAGATGCTCAAATTATATGAATGATTCTTGATTTTGTTTTTCTATGTTTTATATTTTTTTCTGAGTGAAATGATTTTTAGACTCACACTGGATCCGGAATGATTTTTGGATTGGTATGAGAAGATGTACCGAAGTCCGAATGTCTCTATACTAAATATCTTGATAATATATAATTTTTATGCCTTAAATATCATTCGTTGTGTGAAACACTTTTTATGAATGACATTTGTTGGAATGGGGTTGAAGATGTGTTTGGTAACTTATCACATGTGAACAAATGTCAATACTAAAGTTCTCAATGTAATAAATATGTCATCATACAAGAGGAAGTGTTTTTATGAAGATATTTTTGGGAGGAAGGCATTTTGTAAGTGGATTTATTGTTTAAGTACTGGTTGACTGATAAATCGAATTGTCTAATACATCAAACTAACAAATTCACTAAATGAAACAATTTAAAGGATCAATTGTAACATGTAATATTTGAAAGAATGAAGTTTCTGTTGACACTCATCAAATTGATGTTGTATTCCACCGATCTGTATGAGGTACAATTAATAAAAAAGCTCATTATTATTGGACGTATAATCTAGGGTTAATTAGAGACCAACTAATGATATGATGATAAATAATGTAGAGAACCATTTCCATTAGGATTATTCATTTTATTATTTGATTAGTTTATGTATTGAAGAAGAAATTTGATGTGTTTTCCAGGTTATACATAATTCATTAGGCAAGATGTTATTTTGACTCACTGGATTGGGGTTGATAGTAATTCACACGAAGTAATTTGATAATTATAAATCATTTACATTATGACATTGATAAATTCTTTATATAAAGGATGCCAGCGAATGTATGAACTATAATATATAGAAAATAAGAATATTTTATTTTTTAATGTGTTTTCTAATAAATCGTTGTATTATTGGATATCCCAACTATGTTTATGTAAAAATAAATGTAACATGAGTATAATAATGTTAAAAAATGTTTATTAATGAATGTATTTGATATTTCAATAGGTAAAATATTTTAGATGTATATCAGTCATTATGAAACATCATAATGAAAAGTATTAATTACATGTTGAATATCATTTGGGTCACAAATATTTTATTGACTATATGATTTCATTGTAATAAGATCAATATTAGAACATCACATGATATCAAAATGAAGAATGGGTTGAAAACCTTCTTTCAGTAGATTATATGAGAACTTAATAGAGGATTCTAAAAGAATCAAAACGAGTTGAGAATATCTAAAATGTTGAACAATGATGTAAACATGTTAGTGAAATTTTTGTTTCTGGGAATATGGTTGAGTGGGAATGGATTAAATAATCTAAACTATATCACATCTATCTCTCCTATAAAAAACAGAATGTGCAATGTACTTTCGAATGATGGAGTACTTTTCAAATGTGAATAATGTGATATCATGTAATATTTTTGATAAATATGATGTTTCCAGATATATTTATCATGTGGATGTTTTCTTCTTAGAAGAATATTATGATTGATTTCCGAGATCATATTGAGTAATCAGAAACAGTTTTCATGGATATTTTAATGTGGTTAAGAAATTTTTTATGGTATTTTATTCCTATATAATTTCTATACTGGGTAATCAGATAGATGAGTCATAATGATCCATCATATTTAGTTTATTAACAACCTAAATAATTTGTGTTCTAACTAATTTCTAGGTAGGAATGTTAAGAATATTGTTTTCAATAATTTCAAATATGGAAGTTCATATGTAAGATCAGTAACTTTTATTGATCCAACTATGGAAGTTTTCAATACATGTCAAACATGCATGTATTAAAACATTTTTTCTAGAAGTAGCACAAGAATATTTGTGTTGATAATTGTTCTACAGTAGTTTAATGGTATCTCTTACTTGTTGTATCCACAAAGAATAATTATTTTCTAGTAGATTGTGTGATATAGTTTTATTTCAAAACTAGTCCATGGATGTTGATACTATTATATAGTAGTGAATCCTTAAAATACTTGTGTACTTGTGGATGCTTGAATGTTTTTCAGTAATGTGATAAATCATTCACATTAGGATATGTTTTTTTAATAAGAAGGGAAACATAATAGAAAAATTCATCCCTAATTCACCTCTCCACCTATAATGGATATATTGATCATGGTTCAGAGTATAAATTTGTATGAGAGAACAAGTTTCATTATTATACTCTTTGATGCTATTTTCATAAAGAAAATGTTATGTATAATCTGAATTGTGAGAAAAATAAAGGATTTTTATTATTTTTATGGAATAAATTTCATATGTATAGTGATATAATGTTTCATTTTCTTATGACTCTTTGTTAGGATGTTTTTGAATACTCTAATGATTGATTTCATCATTTTTATGTAAATGTTATTCTTACATCCCTAGGTAAGATGAATCTTTAGAATGATAGAATAGGTATGAATTGTCAACTCTCATAACTTACTAAAAGTGATTTTATAAGAGTGAATGGATTTTATATATCTAAAGGTACCTTGGAAACTTTGAATAACCATTATGAGGGAAATATAAAGAAGAAGAATTAAATGCTACAAAACTAGAGACCATAGTATGAATATCAGAATATGGGTGAGTATTAACCAATTTGTGACTTCTTAATAAGGGTGAAAGATATTATTATCACCATAAAATGAATGGGTAAGAAGTTGGAAGACTCTTCTATAATTGAAAAGATACGGATATGTCATTTTAATAACTTAGAGGCCAATTTTTCATCATTAAAAGATGGAGATACTGAAAATAAATCTTCGTATAACCTTCATAGAACTTTCATTTCATATAAAATGATAAGAGAGAAATCAATGAAAGTAAAAACAACTATCGGCAAATGTATTCAAGTCTTACAATCATGGATATTATTAAATAATTCTTGATGAATAAGACACTATTTATTCTGAATCAAAATGAGAAAAGATACAACCTTGATGAGTTTTTATCCATTTTTTCTAAAAATGTGAGCATTTTTGAAAGTGCAGTCATTGGAATATTTTCTTTGAATTTTCCTCAATGAAATATTAAGGAATATATAGATAAATATGATAGAATTTCAATAATTATTTGGAATAAAATAGTGATAAATCAAAATCGTATTCTAATGGGAAACACAAAAAGTTATCTCAATCCAAAAAAGTGAAGATTATTGTATAATAATGATGAATATTAAAACATTAAAGTTGAGGTGAAAATGTTTTATGGTGTTTCTGGAGAAAATAATTTCATTACAATTTTTGATTGGGTAGAATATGAAAGTAGTAGCTATAATGTAAAATGGAATAACCTTGAATTTCATATAAATAGTGAGAGGAGAGAATGTCTTATGTGCATAATAATACATGAAGGGGGAATCAAGAATTTAAAGAGGTAATGTCATACAAAAAAATATTAAAGAATGCTTTTTGAAAAGAAAGCCATGTTTAATGAAGATATTAATATTTTGAAGAAGTAAACTGATAATTAATTGAATTAGAATGAACATCATGAAGTAACATTGATGAAAATAGTGGAATAATTTGAACATAATCAAGAAAAATTTATGATATTTTAAAATGGAGTTAAATTTTTTAGAAAATATATATCTAAATTAAGTGAAGTTTTTATAAAAGGTATTCAACAGATAAATCTAAAAAATATTACTTCAATGTATGAAAATAAATATGTAGTTTTTTCTAAGAAGAATAATTCTATAAAAATTGTAACTATTTACATAATGAACAAATTTTAGGACTCAAAGGTTTCTTAATATTCTATGTCTAATTTTTTTTTGATACATATGGTATTTTTAAATTTGAGATGAAATATGAATTGATGAAGAAGACTTTGGATTATGGAATAGAGTTTGGGAGTCTAGAAAAATATGATGATTAATATAATACGGTTGTTGAGAAACATGTTCACATTTCTGGATAGTATGAATGTTACAAATGAGGGAATTCTGTCTATGCATACTGTTGGGGTTGTGGTGGATTTTAGTATACAAAAAATACATGTTGGTTTAATCTAAAAAAATTTAATTATCTTATGAATTATAAAAAACAAAACTTTGAGGGGGGGGGGGTCAATCCCTTCAAGAGAAAAATCCTATGAGTATTTTTGTGAATGTTGATAATAGGTTCCAATGAGTGTATACTTTTTGAGAAATTTGTGAACAGCCTTAACATCTTGAAAATGGTGTCTTATTTTGTTTTTGGAACAACCACATGTTTATAACAATTATCATATTCTAGATGTAAAAAATTATAATGGGAATAAAAAATCAGTAGTTGTAGATTATTATCTCAAAGATAAAAAAGGAAAAGGAATTTTTATCATGGGTATTTTGTTTTCTTCAAGTTTGATAGTCGATTTAAAATTATTATATAATCTGAATTATTTTATAGAAGGAATAGTTTCATTTATAAATCGTGGATCCCTCTTAATAAAAGGTGTTAGAAATACTATTTTTTCTTATGAAATGATGAAATTTACGAATGACTAATTTTTTGATGGGTTGAAATACAATCTATTGAAAATTTAGCAACTTTGTGATGAAGGAAAAGAAAATTCTCATAAAATATGGTTTTATGTCAATAGAGAAGATGGTTTAAAATTAGTAACAAAATTCTAACACACAAAATAAAAATTGTATCATGTTTGTGGAGTTCTTAATTCATGTAACTTGAGCATGATGGAAGAAACTTAGTTGTGGAATTAATTGTTGGGACATATGTTGAAGAGAAACATTTTCACGTTATCAAGGAGAGATAATGTCTTTTGTATTCCTGATATATCTAGAAGAAGAGACTGGTGTTTCAATTTTTTTAAAAAGATAATATTACACACACTATGCATAAGAATGTTGATAATTGAACTACACGGCCCATAAAACATATTATTTCAGATATATTTGGGAAAATTATAAAACAATCAACATTTGTATATATGTACATCATTTTTTTCATTAATTATTTTACTCAAATTACTTGTGTTATGTATTTGAAATATATGTCATATCATATTAATATGTTTAGGTGTTTTAGGAGAAAATTTGAGGAGTAATGTGAGTATTTAACGAAGAATTTTAGAACTTCTAATGGTGTCCAGTAAAATAATTCATATTCTTCATGTTATCTTGAAAATCATTGAATTCAACATGACTATAATACAGAATATACTCCTAAACATAATAGTGGTTTTGAATCATAGAATATATGTTTGGTGGAAAATTGTCAAACTATGACACCTTAACATGGTCTTTCTCATTATGTATGGAGGTAAGATATGACAACATATTTTTAAATTTAGAAGTGGTGACTCAACATTACAAGTTAGAAAATGAATCCTTATGGAATTTTCAATGAGAAAACAATGTGTTTAAAACACTGAAGATTTTTTGGAGTCCCTACATCATAAAGGAAAATGGTGGAAAACATGTGAATTTTGACATGATTTGTTATGATGGAGTCCTTCTTGTCTTTTCCTTTTATAAAAGTATATATTTTTATTTCAAAATTGATATTGGAATATTAATTGATTTTATTTATTTAAAATTTCATTAATAGGATGAGGATGTGTTTACACAAACACATTATGATAAGTAAGAGAAATACCATGAATAATTTTTTTATGAAATATAAGAAATATTAAATAAAATGTGATAATAGATATATAGAAAAATTAAACTTGTTTATTTCTATATTTGATGAATAATTTCATATATCTCATCCTTGGATGAGGAAATATGTGAAAGCTCAAAAAAATATTGGTGATCAACATAAAAAATATATATAATAATAAAATCAAGTGTTTTTAAACATACATATTTGTATTCAAAATATGAGCTAAAAGATGTTAGTAATGAATTTTGGAATCTAGAGTGGGTTCATGCTATGAATGGAGTTTTTGATAAAATTTAGAATAATGATAACAGGATAAATTACATAATAAAAATGAAACAAATGTAACTAAAACAAATTTGGTGTTCAAAAATATGTTGAATGATTATGGTGAGGTGATAGAAAACAAATAAGGACTTATATTCCATGGTTAAACACAGATTGGAATCATTTCTCTTGACAAAACTTCTTCTATAGTGAAAAAATTAGAATCAATTGGAATCATTTTGGATATTTTTCCACAAATAAGTTACAAAATATTTTAATTAGATGTGATGTTGGCATTTCTAAATGTAAAAATTTACAAGGAAATTTATTCTCAAAAAGAATTTCATTTAGTTATTAGCACAAGATAATCATATGTGTGAAATTCAAATAAATCCTTCTATGGGATAAATATTTCTCTCGGTCCGTGGAAATATAAATTGAAGAAAAATGTAAGGATATCTACAATTAAGATGTGACTGATCGATAATAATATATAAATAAAATAGTTTCCATAGATTTTCCTCATTTATAAAATATATATTGATGACATTATATTTTATAGGAATGAAGAAATAACTTGTAACCAGTTTTTTGAAAAAATAATATGATGTTTGAATTTACCAATCTTGGTGAAATTAAACACATTCATGGGTTACAACTCAAACATGATGAACCAAATATTTCATTCTAGAGAAACATATGCCATAGATCATCTTATGATTTTATTCATTGATATTTAGAAACCATTTTCTAATCCAATATTAGTGGGAACAATGTTGACTAATGATTTAAAAGGTAAGGAAGATTACTCTAAAGAGTTTCAAATATTTTTTGGGAGTTTTCCCCTAAATTCCTCATAAATATGCATTTTTTATTCAATTAACATATAAAAAAATATACTAAAATGACCCAATGTAATGAAAACTATTACATAGAAAAATATTTCTTATATATATAAAATCGAAAATAGAATTTTGAATCATGCATGATAGTTAGAACTAATTTACTTGTTTGTTTATACTGATGTTGATTCGGAAGGAATAGTTGATGATAGAAGGTCCACATATGGTGGATATTTTTATTAAGGGAAATTTTATTTATGTTTAGAAACTAAGATATAACATTTATTATCACTTAGAATGGATGAAGATGAGTAGATTTCTTCCAATAAAGACAAAACAAAACATAGGTGCATGAAGACTCAGTTGGAATTCGTACTTGGTAAATTGAAGTGACCTCTACTCTTGGGATGTGATAGTCAACGTTCCATCAAACTTATAAGTAATATTTTACAACATTATCTATCAAAACATATTGATATCAAATATTATTTCATTACAGGAAATGTAGATATGTAAGAATAAAATTTGGGGTGCTTTCTTACATCAAAAGATGTTTTTACAATATTCAAAAAAAAACAATTACCAAAGGAATCATTATTCAAACTAATGATAGAAATGGGAATTCATCCTCTTCCTCACTAATGATAAGGTATGTTCTTTTTTCCTCCCTAAATTTTTATTTGTATTGTGTTTTCAATGTTGGATAATTTTTTAATAAATATATCTAGGGATATGTGATAGACCTTTTAAGGAATAATGTATGTAGGTGGAGTAATGGTAATCTATGAATTCAGTATAGTAGTGTGTGAACTATTCGAACCGTTTTCTAAGATGGTTTTAAGAGACAAAATTAGTTAGAACGAAATTTCTAAAGAGACACAAATTTTTAATGGGTTATGTTGAATGTTTGTTAAGTCGCAACTTATGGAAAACATGTCTTTTCTATCAATGAGTCATGTTTCCTAAATTGAGTTCTCTCACATATTATTGGAGTTGTATATTTCTGGTCCATAGCATGAAATTCCAAAAGTTAGTGATTTATAAACCCTACTGGATTAAAAAACCAAAATGACATGACAGTTGGTACCATATTGTATGGAATATTTTTTTGGACGATGGAATATGTTTTCATTGATTATTTTGTATTTTTTCATTTCAAAAATATATTAACATTGTCAGATTTGGTGAATGGATAAAATTGTAATCAGACTCAAAAGTTCATCATCACCCTCAAGAGGGCGAATGATCAAATGATGAGAATATGTCATTATTCCTGTTTTTAGATTAATATATGTTTTGTATGTAATGTGGTCTTCAAACTCGATTTGGGTCCATAATAAAAGTAATTATTAGTATGAATTGATATAATGGAGTTTGAATGTCTCCATAATAAGTTAGAATAGGATTGTATATTTTTTATTTATCAAATATCATATATTGTCTAAAACAAAATAAAATGAAATCCTTATGAAATAATCAAGGAGATGTTGTGTTTTTAACATTATGTTATATGATTTTATGAAAATACCTATGTTCTCAAATTGATGAAGAATTAATTATATAAGAAGAAGATTGTGTATATATATATTCTAGGGATTTGGAATTTGATGTGGTAGATGTTTTTTGAAGCATGTATCAACTGATCAATCATATTTTCTTGTCCATATCACTATTTGGTTATTAGTAAAATAATCCCTCAATGTAACATTACAACATTTTTTGGTTGATTTTGTTTATTGTTAAAGTGGTTTTCGATGTTATATTGTGTAGTCTAGAGTTTTTATTGACATGGTATCTTGACAATGATCCTATATAAAGGTACGAACGCCCTAGAAGTGGTACATAAAATTGCATATATAATGTGATGTCAATTCCTAGTGTTTACCAAATATTTGGAGTAAAAAATTTGAAGTTTGGAAAATCATCTAGAAAATTGAATTTTCTTGAAGATCTCCTCAAATTAGGCTAAGGTATTGAATTTGTGAAGATTTTATTTATCATGCATGTTTCATGAAGGAACTATATTTTTTATAGTGATCTTCACAATTATAAAAAAATCTTCATGAAAGTGGTTTCCCATAAAGGCCATTTAAAAATATTGAGAATGCATGAATTTCATGAAACTTGGTTTTTTGCAAAGGGTTGTTCATGATGGCAGAAATGTTTTTATGGTGATCTTCATGATAACAAAAATATTATTGAAAGTGGTTTTCCTTAAAGGACATGTAAAACTATGGAAAATTCATTAGTTTTTCAATGAATGGGGTTCACCGAAGGGTGGTTCATAAATGTGCAATGGTTTTTTATGGATAGTTCCATGATTATGAATTAAAAAAATCGCCTCGAAAAATTGGATTTACTTAAATCCCTTATGATAAAATTTCCATGTAATGAGTTTCACTATGAATGGGAGTACACAAAGGGTGGTTCATGAATATGTGAAGGTTTCATATGGTTCGTCACGTGGTTATGAACATACTTCGTGAACACCGTGAACGTTTTTATGGAACTCTACGTGGTTATGATGAGCAACATGAATGATAATTTTCAAATATTGTAGAGAAATAGAGAGCACCACCAAGTAATATTGTGAGATTTTTGAAATGGTGGTATTATGGCTTGATGGTTTAAGAATCAGATAAATACACCTATAAATAGGCCTCAACCTCCTTCAGAAGTTGATTGAGACATATAAAAAATGATAAGGTTTCAGATTCATGAATTTTTTCATGATAGTGGAATGAGAACACATTTTCAATGGATTTAAATGACAACCAAATTTTCATTGAAAATTTGAATTTCTCCTTGAATGGTCAGTGAGCTTCATGGGAAAGCAGAAGCTTCTCAAAGTCTATAAAAGAAAATATAATATTTTGATTTTTGTGAAAGTAAATAAGTTTCACCAATATTGTTTAAACATCATGAAGGGTATTCATGAAGAGCTTAATAATGGAGAATCATGATATATGGATTGACTAGTAATCTATGGATAAGTGATATTAATTAGTGGATAAATGTTGGACATCTATGTAGAATCTACACATAGTGGAGGATGCATTCATTTGAAATAATTGTTGGACCTACAAGTCCAAAAACTCTGTGTGGATCCCTTCTAAGAGCAGTGAGTGGAGGATGATGATGATGGTGATCCTTCGCATTATTATTCATCCTGAGGAAGAGACATAAGGAGTTAACCTTGTGAATTTAGTGATAAGACCCTATACATTGTAAAGATATTGATCCTTGTCATATAAGACATATCCTAAACCTTGAGTTTTAGTGGATTTGGAACATGAACACAGCATTGTTCTATGCTCCTTGGACATAGAACAGTGAGGGTCAATCAAGTAAAAATCTATTTGTCATGTGCTTTCATTCCTGCATCACATTCAATATATCATCATCATAAAATGAAGGAATGTATATCCTTAACATTAACTCTTATGTGAAAAAAGTGATCCATAAAAAAAGAGTTCAACATATAGTGGGGCATGGAGAATTTAGAATATAATATACATACCCTCATTCCCTCCACCACTCAGTGTATCCAGGCCCCTTTGGGACCTAATAATTTGTGTCAGAGTGATAGGTTTCTTTGTTAGATTTTTTTTCTCTGACATGGTTATGTTGATTTACAAAGTTAAGGATTCATTTTTCTCTTCTCCTATTATGACATGGCATGGGGAATAACTTCAATGAAGCAAAAAATAGTGGTACTCCTTAGAGTGGATGTGTGTATGTAAAGAGATTGATTTAGTTTATAGAACCAAAAAGTGAATGGAATAATAATTTGAATAATTAATATAGTAAAAATACATAATTATTAAATGATATATAAAAAATGAGTTAAGAACAAGATAATCCAAGTGATTATTGAAATAAAGATGATGAGGAAATTTCAAGAAGGCTTGAAGTGGAAGCTATCCACAAAATAGAAGAATTAAATCATTAATTTTCTAAAAAAATAAAATCTATAATCAGATCCTACAGTTGGATATTTAGTTCCCCACTCTTAGAAGTTTAAATCAATGTCCTATTGGTGTGTCTACTTAACTAAGGGAGAAGAATGATTCCAGAGTTGAAGAACTGCAAGAAATGAATACAAAGTAACAAAAGTAAAAAGTTGATAACAAGTGAAATAATCATAAGTCAGATGAAATTCATAATTTGGAACCCAAAAATAGTGATCTTGATAAATAGTTGTGTCAACTAGTTCAGAAGAACCAAAGGCAACATTTAAATAATCCATGTTTTTCTTATTCTATTGATTAAGAAAAAATTTAATATTAAAATAGAAAAATGACATGGTGGATAATTTCATATATAAATTGGATGTTGAGACGAGTAAAGGGATGAAACTCATGGTTTAACATAATTATCAACATGAATCAAGGGATATAAAGATTCAAAAATTGAGAGAAGATCTAGAATCATAGAATAATGAAGTAAAAAAATCTAATGACAATGGAAATCCCAAAATTAAAGATTATCTTCAATTACTATTTGGTTATCCTATAGGAATTGATGATGAAATGAAATGAAAAAATGATTCTTCAGAGGAGAATAATGATAGGATTGCATCATTTCAAAGGCCATATAGTTTGTGAAAAACTTTAATTGGATATGATTATCCTTCTCCCATGAATGAGAGGAAAAGATCGATGAACAATTATAGAAATGGAAAACATATTGTAGGATTTAAAGACAGACCTAAAAAAGTATTTTATAGGATGTAACGACATCATGTAATATTTTTGTGAGATTCATGGCCATATATCATGTTTATGTTCAGAGGCTTTGAAATATATTCCATGATGTGAAGTTAGAAATTATGATCAACTAGAGAATAAGAATAATCATCATGAAAACTCTGAAAGGAATTCCACTCAAAATAAATCATCCATCAGATGATATTATTATGGAAGAGAGAGACATAATATGAGTCTGTGTCAAGATGAAAATAAGCAGAATGTCAGTTAGAAAATTCAAGCTACCTCATCATCTCAACCGAGAAATAATAAAAAGGCCTATATTCAAAGACAGAATGATAAGTTGAAAATTAGTTTTACAGCCTTAGGGGAATCACAAGGAGCTCAAAAAATGTTTTTCAATCTTATCCTATGATACACTCTCAATAACTCTCTAGGAAATAATTTGACTAAATATTTAAGAATAGAAAAAAAATAAGTTGTGTGTAAGAAAAATGTACACTCAGTGAAGACCCCACCAGTAATAAGAAACAATTTGAAGACTCTAATGACTGATATAAGAAAAATGAATTAATATTATAACCAAAATATCACATTCTATACTGGGAAAAAAGTTAATTAATATGAAAGGGACCTCCAATGGACTAATAATAAAGACAATATGGATAGTGTAGACATTCCCACTCAGAGAAATAATCATGAGAAATGGAATTTGGGTGGAATGTCAATGAATAAAAATTTTACAATCGAATTTATGGCCCAAATTGGGAATAAATACAATCCTACAGAACCTATATATCATAATACAACTCATCATATGGGAAATTAATTCTTATAAATATGTCTAGAATAGTTAAATTTGGCCATGTAGTTGGAAAAATCACAAAAACTTTACAATTCTCTACAAGAAATCCTCCAAGGGTTGATCAATCAAGATCAACAAAAATCCACTTAATGAGTATTCATGTGTATCAACTATCATATTATGTATAAATGATATTAAATGATGTTCAAGTGTTTTATTTTTTTAGGTAGATATGATCCATGGGGAAGTGGTATCAAAATATGCAAAGTAGTTATGTGATGTGATCCTGAATTCCCATTGATTCAAATCAGTTACCAGAGATGAAGATGGAATCTAGAATAATTCCATGAATGGATTTAATGTTATATGGCTACATGAGATAGGTGGATGTAATTGAGAACAATATTAAGTGATCGTGTTATTGATAATATCTCTTGTTTCCTACACTGAGTTTGACTCAGTACGCTTAGAGGTTTGGTAGATGGCTCACTGCAAAGTGCCACATGAGAATAGTAGATGCGGGGAAGGAGATTTATTGTGGTTCAAAACATTGGTCCCAAAAAGTGGAAGAGTTTCATGCCATATGGGGGAGATCTTTGTCTCCTAGTTAGATTTTTGATCTCAGTGAGATATAAAATATGAATGTTTATGCTATCTGACATCAAGAAGCTCAATTATGGGATAAGATGCAGAATTCTTTTATTTAATGATTATTTATTTTTATCTAAAAAAATCATACCAACTAACTATTTTCATGATTCCATGATTCTACGAGATAATGGAAACAATGTTTCAACATGAGGCTGCAAAAGGATTAGAGATCAATAATGTCACTACAGTATAGAATGAACAGAATCTTTTAGAGAATAGTGAAAAAAAATTTAATGGATGAAACAAGAAAGTATGAAACTCTATATAGGAAAAATTTCAACATGTTGATTCAAATAATGATAATGATGATGGGATGGAGAAATCATCTGTACATTAAAAATGGGGCTAGAATCTGAATGAAAAGGTTGATCAAATTTAGAAGAATCACAAGTG
The DNA here is from genome assembly GCA_963277665.1 of Viscum album. Lineage (NCBI taxonomy): Eukaryota > Viridiplantae > Streptophyta > Magnoliopsida > Santalales > Viscaceae > Viscum > Viscum album. Next base: position 1,350,200,797 of record OY728140.1, on the reverse strand, counting down.
AGAGATCACAAGGAAAGCATGACACATTCATTTCTCAATGTAAATATGCCAAGAAGCTTTTGAGAAGATTTATAATGGATAATTACAAGGAGTTGGCAACTTTGTTTTCTATCTAAATGAAACCATCAAAATATGATGAATGAATAGTGGTCAATATCATAGAATACATGTAGATCATTAGAACACTATTGTAATTAACAGTGACATGACCATATATTATTTTTTCCATGTGCGAAGCTATTTTTTATCAATGAAATCTCATATATTCTTTTAATGAAAATAAAATACTGGTATGTCAAGGACACTAATTTTTTTCTGATGTACTATAAAAAATATCAGCAAGAACTATTAGGATATATAGATGCAGATTGAGTCAGTTTTGTAGATGAAAAGAAATCGAAGCTTGTAGGTTCCCTCTATCTTTGTGGAAGGTGTATATCATGTCTATGAAAGAAACAAGATTTCATTTCAATGAGAACCATAGATACTGATAATATAGCAGCTACTCAAGCATGCATGCAGTTGTTGTGGACGAAATCCCTACATGATGATAGGGGAGTAGAAGTTAATTCCCTAATCAAATTCCATTACGATAATTCATATTCTATAAATCATAGACAAATACATATCTATCACTGAAGGACAAATAAAAATGTAATTAAACATTATTTTATCAAAGAGATAGTTTAGAAAGGATTTGTGATGTTGGATTATGTGCCCACAGATCTGCAGGTTTCATATATAATGAAAAATACATTACCCAAATAAGAAATCAAGTGGCATTAACTGGATCTAGGAGTTTAGTCAAATTTCCACTCTGGAAAAATTGTGTATGTCGGACCCACACCCCTCTTCTCCAGGTTTGGTGTGTTATCCAACTATAATGATTTGTGTTCTTTTCCTTGTTGATTACCACAAAGAAGAGACCTTTGGGATAGTTGACAATGGGGTTGAATGTGTAACGATTCATATAGAATGAAATTGTGGCTAAAGAAGGGAGAATTTTTTTTTCAAGATATAGGGAGAAGAGGATAGGTCTTGTAGTGAGATTGGGGACAAACATGATAGGTGGAGAATTAAATATAATGATTCTATAAGTGATCGATATAATAGGATAAATCATAGCAACTGAAATTCGTGAAGAATGTAGTTTATGAGTTTCATGAATTAGTGCCATGAATAAAGTGATTCACTGATGGAATTTTCATATTAACCTTGTTTATCATGGAGATCATTTCTCTTATGGGATTATATTTTTTGGTGAATAAATAATTTATCACTATATGAATCGCATGATTGAAATGGTGGTAGTGGAAGGAAGGATCTTCCATGAGGTGTAAAATTATGAACGAGTAATCAACAAACCTGAAGGTGGAGATTTTTACAAAAAAAATCCATCAGGTAACATTGCAACGTTTTATTATTTATTTTTTTGTTGAAATTTTGTGTTTACATGGTATGTTATGGACTTTACAGATATTTTTGAATCAATATGTTCAAAAAGATCCACAATGAAGGTTGAATTCTTTAGAAGTGGTATAGAAACATGTGTACACAATGTGATGCAATTTCCAATTGATTGGTAAATGTTTGGGGTCCAAAATTTGGAGTTTGGGAAAGAATTAAGAAATGTGGAATTTCTTAAATATCTCATTAACACATTATTGAAGGATTTTATTTCATGATGAAGGGATTTTCCAGGTGTGTTTCGCAAAGACATGAATTTTTACAGTGATATTCATGATTATAAAAAACCATCGTGATTATGAAAATAATCCCGAATGTTCTTTTCATTAATGGCCATATAAAAATATGGGAAGGTTATGAATTTCCTGAACAATGGTTTTTTTTGAAAAGGATGTTTCACAAAGGATCAAAAGTCTTTGATGGGGATCTTTGTGATTATGATAGATCTTTGTGAAAGTTGTTTTCCTTGATGGACATATAAAAATAGGGTAAAGGAATTAATTTTTAAAACATAGGGGTTTCAATAAGGATTGTTTAAGAAGGTGTGAAGGTTTGTGAAGAACAGTTTCATGATTAATAATTGAATTATGAATATAATAGGAAAATTTTATTTCCATGAGGTCCTTTTAGAAATATTGATAAGGAAAGATTTTCACAAACAATGAGAGTTCACGAATGGTGGTTCTTCAAGATGTGAAGGCTTAAAACAGTGGTATCCATGGTAATGAAGAAGCTTCATGAACAGCGAAATGTTTTTTATGGAACTCTCCATAGTTACAATGAGCATCATGAATGGGAATCATTATTGAGATTCACAAAATAGGGATCACCATGAAGGAAAATATGGAGCTTCATGAAATCATGATGACATGGCCAAAAAGTACTAGAACCAAAAGAAAACTCCTATAAATAGGCATCTACCACCTTTATATGTATAGAAAGACATAAAAAAATATTAAGGCTCTAGATTCGCAAAGGTGTTTAGAGATGTGGTCTGTGAAGACATTTGTGAAGTCATTGAAAGACAACTAAATGTTTTTTGTGAAATAGAATTTCTCTGTAAGGGCTCATTAATCTTCACGGGAGGCATGGTCTTCACAAAGGGAATAAATTCAAACTGAATTTTCAGAGTTTTGTGAATGTATATGAGATTCTCAAAGACTATTTGATATTCGTGAAGGGTCTTCGTAAAGTACTCTATAATGGAGATTTATAAAAGAAATGTTTTTATGTAATCTGTGGTTATGTGATATTAATCAGTGTTTTAATGATTAAATTCAATATATTGTCTACACACAATAAAGTATAAATTCATTTGAGATAATTAAAGGACCTACAAATCCAGAAACTTGGTGGGGATCCCTTACAAGAGCAGTGAGCAAAGAAAGAGGAAGAAGGTGTACCTTCCAACCTGCAGTGAGCCGTAGGAAGAGAACTAGGTAGTGACCCATGTATTGCAATGAGAAAACCCTAAAATTTGTAATGTTAGTGAGATAGTGCATAGAAAATCTATCCTAGACCTTGATCTTTGATGGACTAGGTATATAGGCACATTGCCATAGTATGATCCTTAGAGGTATCCTAGTGATGGTGAAATACGTTATAATCATTTTGTTGTGTAGTTTCATTTCTGAATTATATTCAATGCATCATCATTAGATAAAGAAGGAATGTATAATATCATAATTAACACTTATTTTAAAACAAAGTGACCCTTATAATAAAGATGTCGTGATAAAATGGGGAAGGATGAATTTAGAAAATAATTTTCATACCCTAATTCACCCCCTTATGGTATCAAGTCCCATTTTGGACGTAACTATTCGTATCATAGTGATAAGATGATTTTATCAGATTTATTTTCTCTAACTTGGTTCAATTGATTTTTGATGTAAATTATTTAGTATTCCATTGTCCTATTGTTCCATAGTAAAGGGAAGAACTTCAAAGAATAAGAATAATTCTAGTATTATTCCTCAGAGTGGAAGAGTATATAGAAAGAGTGTGATTCAGTTGAAATAATCATTTAGTGAAAAAAATAATGATTTGGGTAATTAATAAATTGAAAATAATTTCTCATTCAATGATATATAATGAATGAGTGAAGAAATTTATTTTACAAGTGAATATGGAACTACAGATAATGACGAAATTTAATGAAGAACCAAAGTTGATGCTATCTAAAAAAGTAATCAAATCATAATTTTTATAATGAAATTAAATATAATGATATTCAAATCCAAGTAAATGATATTGAGGGCAACATGAAAAGAGGTTTAGATTAAAGGATTAAAGATATGGTTATTGATGTAATGGAGAATAATGATTCTTAAGATGTTGAAATGAAAAAGATGAATACACATAAAGAAAATCTGAGTACCAATTGAAAGGGAATGAATTAGAAGTCAGATGAAATTTAGAATCTAAAATATAGAAATGATGATCTTTCTACAGATTTGTGTGAACTAGTTTAGAAGAACCAAATGATACAATAAAATAATTTATTCTGTTCTAATTCTATTTCTCAATAAAAATATAATACAATGGTGAAAGTTGACATGCTGGATAAGCTCAAATGTGAATTGTAAGATGAGGTGAGTAGAGGTATGGAGCTCATGAAAGAACATAATTCAAAACAATAATAACGAAATTTAAATATTCCTCAATTTAGAGAATTACTAAAATTAGTGAAGATATAATTAGAGAAATCTAATTAATTATCCTATAGGAAGTGATGATGAAATGAAAAGGAAATATGATACTTCATAATATAATAATTATAGGATTGTATCCTCCCAAAGGAATTATATTTTGGGAAAATCTTGTATGGGATATGATGAACTCTCTCCCATGCAAGAGTGGGAATGATCCATGAATAGTTACAGAAATAAAAAACATCCCGTAGTGTTAATGAAAAACATAAAAAGATTTTATATAATGTAATGACATCATGTGATATTTCAGTGGGATGGATGGTCATATATCATGTTTTTGTTTAGGGTCTATAGAATATATTTCATGCTATAATGGATGAAATAAATCTAAATATGAGAATAGGAAGAAGCTTCATGAATATTTTGAAATGAAGGCCTCTCAGGAGATAGCATCCATCAGATGCTATTATTGTGGATGATAAATCCATAATATGAGTATGTTTCAAGAAGAATAAGTGCTCAATATTAGCGAAAAAACTCAGGTTGTATCTACATATTAGCTGATAAATAATTACACGAGTTATGTTTTTTATGGGATATATTATATATGATATGATTATTGGAATTTGGAAAGATATTTTAGTAGGAATAAAGTAATAAAGGAAAAATAACTTGACAGAAGACCCACAACACTGTCAATGTATAACAAAAAGTATTATATTGGAAGATAGATTTTTTAGTAGAAAATCGGTTTATAGCCTTAGTGGAATCACAAGGAGCTCAACAAAATGAATATCAATCACTTCCTCTACTACAAAAACAATGTCACAATGGGAAATTATGTAAACTTACCAAAAACAAAAATAGAGGAGATACTCTAGTTGTGAGTAAGAAGAATGTACATTCAGTAAAGAACCCACCATTGTTAATAAACAATGTGAAGACTCGAATATATGATAAAATAAAAATGAATAATGATTTTCACCACAATATAAGAGGCTTCATAAGGTGAGAAATTAATGAAGAGGAAATATCCCTCAATGGAGGAATATTAAAGAGAGTATTTATTCTAGAGAGATTCTGTCTAAGAGAATGAATCATGATAAATTGAATTCCGGTGAAACCTCAATGAAGTAAATTTTTAGTAGTGGATGTAATCCCCACATTGTAGAACACATATATGAAATTAAGACTCAAAATGTGGGTAAATAATGATTAGTCATATGGTCAACATAGTAAAATTCGAATAGGTTGTTTGAACAAACACAAAAAATAGTAAAATGATCTGTAATAAAGCCTCAAATTGCTAATCAATAAAGATCGACAACAGTCCTCTTACTAAGGAATCTTGAGTATCCCCTATATGAATGTGTATAAATGATATTAACAGATGTTTGTGTGTTTCAGGTTCATGGGGGTTTATGATCCAAGGGGAATTTTTATCAATAGATTCAATGTAGTGATGTGATTTGATCTAGAATGTCAACTGATTCAAATCAGTTACCAGAGCAGATGAAGAAATATGATAGAATTCCATGAAAGGAGTTAATTTTATATGGATACATGAGACATGTGGAAGTAATTGATCGGAATAGAGGGTTATTGTGTTATTAAAATTATACCATGATTCCAACACTGAGTTTTACTGAGGAGGCTTAGAGGTTTTCTTGGTGGCTCATTATAATGTTCCACATGGGAATAAATGGTGTATGAGAGGGATAGTTAATGTGGATCAAAACAATGGTCCGAAAATAGGAAGAGTTTCCCATCAAAGGGGGATATCAATGTCTCTTAATCATATGCAATATCTCAATAGTATATAAAGGAAGAAGTTTTATGTGATCACACTTCATGAATCCCATTTGAGGGAGAAGCTGAAAAAAGTCTTGTATTTCCTGATTTTCTTGTTTTTTCTATCAATAAGGCTTCGTCTAACAGTTTCCATGAAACCAATATTCTATGAGAGGAAATAATCAATGTTTCATCATAAGGTTGAAAAGTAGTTGAAAGTAATGATATCACTGTAGTATTGAATGAACAGAATACTAATTAATTTCTTTATGGAAGTACTGAGAAGATGAGAAACATTGGGAGGGTAAATGTGTAAAATGTTGATTTAGATGATTTTACTGATGATATGAAATAGAAATAAGTTGAAGATGAATATTGGGTCTAGGCTATGAATGAAGAGATTGAACAGATTGAGAAGAATCAAATATGGGAGATCACAATGAATTGATGGAACATTCAACTCTCAATCAAAATATGAAATGGTTGTTTTGAAAGGATTTGGAATAAATAATTTCAAGGAAAAGAGGAATTGGGTTTCTACAGGAATGAAACTATAAAAATATGATGAAGGAAGTGTGGCCAATATCATAAAATATAGGCATATCATTAGAAGACAATTGTACTTACCTGCGACATGAACATATATTATTTTTCCACATTCCTAGAAATTATATATCAAATAAATCCACATGATTTTGGAGAAAAGAGTACCTCAGTATATCAAGTTATATATGGATTTCAGATTAATGTATAATGAAAAATCTCACCTATAGTTATTGCGATATACCGATGTACATTGGTCTAGTTTAAAAGATGGCATTAAATCAATGCCAGTAAGTTATATCTAACATAGCGGAATGTTTTTATATTTTCTAAGAATAAAATGAGATTTCATTTCATTGATCATCACTAAATCATTGTATATTACAGTTTCACAATCATGCAGGCAGTTGTAGTGGATGAAACATCATCTCGATGATATGGGAGTTTATGTGAATTCTCCAATCATAATCCCTTGTGATAATTCATGTGAGGTGAATCCAAAAAAATGATTTCTATCACTCAAGATAAATAAAAATAAAAATTATGTATCATTTTATAAATGAGATATTTGTGCAAGGACTTGTGAAGTTGAATTATGAGCTTATAGATCTAAAGGATGCAGACATTCTAAAAAATTCCTTTCCCAGAAATGTATTTGGGATTCATCGACTAGATCTGGGTGTTCACTCAAATTTCCACACTTGAAAATTTCTGTATAAGTGACCCACCACCTCTCTCTATGGTTGGGTTTGTTTTTCCCTACGGTATCAATCTATATTCTTTACCTTATTATAGACCAAAAGGGGTGACCTTTTGGTTTGTTGATAAAGGGGGCGAAAGTGAAACTATTCAAGGGGAAGGAAATTGTGGCTAAAGAAGGGGAATTTTTTTTGGTAAGACATAGAGAGAAGCTGGTTGGTGGAGCAGCGAGATTGGGGAGAATCATGATATAGGGAGAATTAGATCTAGTGATGCTAAAAGTGATTGATCAAAGAATATATATATCTACATTTATGGTTCTTAATGAATTGGTTTATGGGTTTCAAGAATTTGTGTTAGGAAAGAGGAGATTCATTGATGGAATTTTCATATTACTCTCAGTTCTCATGGTGATCATTTCTCATGTGGGATTAGATTTTGTGTTGAGTAAACTAGTAAATTCTATCTGGATCGCGTGATGTGAATGGTGGTAGATGATGGAAAGAGCTTTTATAAGTTATCAAATTAAGAAGGAGTTGCCAACAAACCCAAAGTGGGAGACCAATGGGAAAAATCTCTTCTAGTAACATTACTTCATTTTGGGTTTGATTGTATTTTTTGACAAAGTAAGTTTCCATGGTTAGCTGTGGATTCCAAAGAGATTGTTGACACATCATTTTAATGAAGATCTAATATAAAGGAATAAACTCCCTCTAAGCATGACCTAAAATTATGTACAAAAGGATTTTTTAGGAAGATCTTCATGATTACAAAAAATCATCGTGAACATTTGTTTCCATTAAGGACATATAAAAATATGAAAAAGGATTGAATTTTGGGAAGAATGGTTTTTTTCGAGGGGTGGTTCCCAAATGCACAAAATATTTTTATAGTGAACATCAGGATTACGAAAAATATTCTCGAATGTGGTTTTCCTTGAAGTCCATCCAAAAATATAGAAAAGGAATGAATTTTTCAATGAAATGGTTTTAATGATGGGTGGTATGTGAAGGCAGGAAATTTTGTGATGGAAAACACCTTGGTTACAAATTAAATTATGAATTACCTTAGAAAATGGGATTTCCTAGAAGACTTTATGATAAGTTTTCTAAGTAATGTGTTTCATGAACAAAGAGAGTTCAAGAAGTGTGGTACTAGAAGATATGAAGGTTTATGATGGTGGTCTCAGTGGTTATGAATAGGCTTTGTGAAGATAATGATGTTTTTTGATGGATCTATTCATGGCTACAATGATCATCAAAAATCAAAATTTCCATGGATCTTCTCAAAACAGGTGATTCGTGAAGGAAAACATGGAGCTTCAAAAAATGGTGTTGTCCTGGCCATGTGGTTCTGGAATCTGAGGAAAACATCTATAAATAGACATATACTATATTAAGAAGTAGAGAAAGAATTGAATAAAATATGTAGGCTCTATATTTGGGAAGGGGATCATGAAGGTGTTATGCAAAGACATTCACGAAGGCTTTAAAAGATATCACAATGTTCATTGTCAAATAGAATTTCTCTTCAAAGGCTCAGTGAGCTTTGGAGGAAAGAAAGAGTTTATTGAAGGCTATAAAATCCAACTAAATTTTATTATTTTCATGAATTTAAATTATTATTTTGAAGATTTTTGTATCTTCATGACGAGTCTTTATGAAGATATCTATGAAAAAGCTTCGTGAAAGAGGGATTTCCCAGTAATATTTGGTAAAGTGATATTCATCTATGGATGAATGTATGACATCAACAGAGCATGTACACCTAATGGAGGATGTATTAATTTGAGATAATGAATGGACCTATAAGTCTATAAACAATGTGTATATCCCTTCTACGATTAGTGAGAGAAGGAAGATGATTATGGTGATAATTTGAATTGGAAGAGAGAAAGAGGAAGATGCTTATTAAGTGACACTTTGGAATGTAGTGATAAGACCATAAATATTGTAATATTAGTGAGTCATATCATAGGTGATCATTCCCAAACCCTTATATTTATTGGATTTGGTACATCGACATATCGTCGTTGTATTCTCCTTGGACATAGCCTCGTGATGGTGAACCAAGTAAAAATCTCTATGTCATATGCTTTCACTTGTGTATTAAATTATATGAATCATAATCAGATAATGAAGGAAAGTATAAGATCAATATTAACACATAATTGCAAATATATTGACCCTTATAATAAAGTGGTCATCATCTAGTGGAGTAGGAAGAATTTAGAAAATAATATCCATACTATGATTCAACCCCCACCCCCACCCCTATCAGTGTATCTAGGACCTTATTAGACCTAACAATGATTCACCTTCTGAAACAATTCATAAGATCAATCATCAGTTGGGAATTCTAGATAAATAAGTTTTTATTTACACTGATCTACGAGATGTAGTATTTAACCGAACCATCATATGGATAATAATGTTCAGTGTTGTTGGGATTAATAATCCAGATGGAATCAGAGACCAATCAACACGATGATGATCAATTGTGTATTCAATCATTTTCATTACGATTTTTTCTATTGTTCTTCAATTAGATCATGTATGGATGAAGAACTCTAATGTGTTTTCAATAAGGGTTAAGAGTAGTTGAAAAATAAATGCTTACTAATCATCAGACATGTGTTGAAATCATTTCATCTTAAGTATTTAGTGACTAATTTATTAGATAGATACTATCACCGATAATGTCATTACTTGCTGGTCTTTATTAGACACATGTTCATCGGTGTATGGAAAATAAGAAAATTTCAATTTGTTTGAATAGATTATCCTAATCTTTTCCACTGGGTGTAGGTATATTTTGAATTCACAATGATGTTTAGGGAAAAATAATTGCAATATAGGTAAAAGTACATTAAAACAATTCTTACAAAAGAATGGTTTCAGAGTTCTAGTTGGTGATGTTTGATAGACATATTTCAGTTGGTATGCAGCATCATAATGAAAAGACATAAGTTGTTATTAGTTCTCATTAATGTCAAGAAAATTAGGGTGACTCTATGATTACATCATAATGAGAATATAATCATAACATAAAATGGTATTGGAATGAATATTGGTTAGAAAAATCATTTTGATCATATTTTTTGGAAATATTTGAGATGTTTCGAGAAGAATATACAAGCATCAAGAAACACTGAAATAGTCAAGATGATGTTTAAATGTTATTAACATTTTTTTTTGAATTTTTGTTCAGTTGGAAACCATTTCAGATTCCAACACATATCAGTTTATTCACTCATATGAATATTAAAAATTTTATGGTACTTTTTGACGAAGATATAATATCCACATGAGAAAAATGAGAGGTTTTTGAATGTTTTGAAAGATAGAATAATTACATAGATAAAGTTATTCTCAAGGTTTTCTAATGAATGAGTAATAAGAAGATAGAGTTACTGGATCAGAAGGATTAATTAGATGTTGTTTTATAGGAAATTATTGGAGAGGTTCAGAATACATTCTTGCTTTTTTATTATTATATTCTAGATAAAGAAATTGGACAGAAGAATCAGACTAATACATACTATTGAGGTTTAATATAAAAAATTCCAAAATTTCTTCTCATACCTACTGATGGGTAGGAATGTGAAGAATTTTGTTCTGTGGAACTACAAATAAGGATGATTATAAAGTATCATGTTAACATGTATTCAAATAATTACTGAAGGATTCATTACTAATTACAAAAACATGTTTACATCATTATTTCTTGAATAATAAAAAAATATCATGTTGATCACTATTTTACAAAGTCGTAGTGGTATATTCTATTTTTTTTATCAATGAAAAAAGATTGTTTTCTAGTGAATTTTATGGTATTCGATTATTTCCAAACTATTCAAAGGATATAGCTATTATTATTAAGTATTCATACTTCTATATAGTTTTTTATTATGGATGTTTGTATATTTTTAATTTATAAAATTGATATGTCATTAAAATTTGGTGAATTTTTTTTCAAAATAATGGAAAATTAAATGAAAATGTTATCATTGATTATCTTGCTACCCTTATTAGTGATAATATGATTAGGGCTAGGAAATAAAACAATAATATCCTTTCCTGCATTACAAAATGTTTATTTAACTGTATTAAAATTTTTTAGGGTGGGGTGGTTTTTCATGGTGGAAAATAGGATGTGGATTCTTGTGTGAAATTTTTTTAATGTTTTCTCATCATGGTATTTTGTAAAGATTCATTATTTTATAATTTTTTATACCTATCGAATTTCATCTTAAAATTTTGAAAAAAGAAAAAATTGTTTTGAATTTGAATGTCAACAAATTCAACATAACATTACAAAAGATCTTGATCATTTGTGTTGGGTGGTAGATTTGTGACCTACCATATTTAGAAATTTTTAGAAAATGAAAAATAGAAATGAAAACATAAAACATAAAAATATTAAAAAAATAGTTTCTCTATCATTCATTGTGTGTCCATTAATTAATAACCAAATGTTTATTTTGGGGAATGTTAAGAGATTTTACAATTTAAATGTGATATTATCAAAGATTTATTTTTTTATTTATGCGATATGATTTAATTGAAAACACCATTATTTATAATTATAATTTTTTACATTAATTACCAATACTATAATGCCCCAGCCTTAAACCTTACTTAATATTGAGTTATTACAAGATTACACATTGAGGATCTTTTCAGGTTTAGTGTTTTAGAGGATTAGATCATGAAACTTGCATTACATTCCACATTTAAACAAAGTGGTTACATAAAAGACAGCATTCATTCTTCCCATCAACGGAAACATATTAAAAATAAAACATGGATTCTTTGTTGACACATCCTTGACACTATCATCACATCTTGTACCTTTCCCTTGACCTGTGAAAAAACATTTCAAAAACATGGGATGAGCCTAAAAAGCTCAGTAAGGGTTATAAAAATATGGAATGGAAACATGAGTTCATATATACATAAGAATGAAATATACTTTACCCATAAAACATAGGCACTTTAACATACCTCATCAAACCATGAATAAATCATAGAAATCATAAGACATAGAGGTTACATGAGGAATTCATAACATTCTTACATAGGGGTAACCCTCTTGGTTACGTTTGGAATACCCATCACATTATATTCCCTAAATCTCTTCGGAGAAACCTTAATGTTTCACTCTTCACGTTACCCAAGGCATTGGAGAGCTATATCGGGCTCACCCGCCCATAGTTTATCACGGAACCACCAGTCTTCATAACAATTCCCAAGAACCATAACATAATCTTATCACATAAAATAGGTATAAAGGAAACATAAAATTTCCACCTTTCAATAAAAAGATATCAATACAACACATTGATACAAAAACATTATGAAAACCATTTTCAATACCAAAATAAAATAAAAGTAAAACATGATATTTATTTTTCTTTTAAAAAAAGGTATGGCTTGTAGAAGAAGCCAAAACTCAAATAATGTTCACGGAGGCGGAGAATTATTTGTCGCCGCATACGTATGACAAAAACATTCACTTTTGTCATTTAGTAAAATGCTTCGTATAAAAAAGATACCTTTTTGGATAAACGTAAAAGTCAAAGGGGTTTATACACCGTATAAAAGAAGGTTGTGTATAAAACAAATATGCCTCAATGAATGGAGATTGAGACGAAGTCTCTTACAAAGACAGTATCCTTGGATTAAGGATAAATCAATTACATAATTATGTGTGACAAATGAATACACCAAATATAAGTGGATATTAAGTTTAAAATAATTAAATATCATTAACACGTATTCAAAGGATGACATATCCAATAACTACATGTTGAACCCAAGGAAATCGAAATTGGGTTAAGAAGTTCCCTTGACATCCTAATGAAGACACATCAAAATGAGTTGATGAGAGATAAAAAAGGGTATCTCATCACTTTGACATAAAATTTACATCAATAAGGATATATGAGAACATATCCCAACATAACAATATGTAAATTAAAAGACCCAACAAAAGATGTCTTTTAAAAACATGAGGGTGAAAGGTTCCCTTACCGACATGGGTATCTTTCGAAACATAGACCTCGTGAAAGAAGGACAATACAAAATTGATGTAAATACTCATAAAAGAAATTATATTACACAATGAGTAAAATAATGGGCAGTACATACACCACTCAAAGGAAATTGTGGCAAATGTAGCATAAATCTCACGGGAATAAAAGTGAGATGAAAAATCCCTTACGAAAACTCGGTAGCCTAACGACGCCACATAAAACTTACAAAAATGGGTTGATGAGACAAAATAAGGTATCTCATCATATTAAAATAATGTTTATAGAAAGAGGAATATAAAATAACATCCCCAAATATAACAAAGAGGAGATTAAAATAAGTGACATAAAGGAGAGTACTTAAAATGAAAGAGAGAGGTTAGATCTCTTACGAAAATTCGGTAGCCTAACAGCGCCACTCAAAACATCCAAAATGGATTGATGAGAGAGAATGAGATCTCTCATCACATGAACATAAAAATTACAGCAAGATTAATATAAAATAACATCCCAATAACAAGAAATATGAGCTTTAAAAGGAATGACATAAAAGAGTGTACTTAAAAAGAAAGAGTTGAGTAGGATCCCTTACCTCGGGTCCGGCTTGACTCGATCATTCTTTAACGTCCTGAATAATAAACTTGAGTTAATTTTTATTTTCTTAAGAACCTTTTTAAAGTTCATTATTCCTTTTATATCACTTATTTCCATTTTATAAACATAATGTAATCATTTAAGTTAATAATGTTTGTTTTGTCGATATTTGGTTCTTAAGTCGAAAGTGATCTTTTTACAATTACATGTTGTTCATGTGGTCAAAGGTTCATTATATAAAGAATGATATTCATGATTTTTATATCATATATATCATATATATCCATCATATACATGTATTTATAATATTACATAATCATTTAGAGGTAAGAAATGAAATGCACCGTTCATGGAGACGGTAAGCGGTACGTACGCATGAACTCTACTTTCATTTCTATCTCATACATTAATGGAAAGAAATAATAATGACATAGAGGTATATTATAATTCCAGTATAACATCATATATAATAACATTAAATCCATCCTTTATACGTCCCACATATGGCATTAACGAATCACATCACTTTGAGGGGGCGGTAGTCCGCACTTCCTTAAAGGAAGATATCACGTTTACCCATAATGAAAACCATAAAGGTATGAAATAAATGAAAAATACAGAAGCTTAAGTAAAACATAAACATATTATATATCATATATAAATATAGTGACATCTTAATGGCCACATTTGAAGGTTTTATATGAGTGTTGAACAATCATCGGTTCGTGAGGCAGAAATTCGCCATTCACGGAAACAGTATGTTCTTTAACCATTAGATGTAGGTGTGTGTAAGTGTAGCTCGAATACTTCTTATAAACACATCCTAGTGTATTTAATACACTGGAGTTTTTACAAAATAAATGAATAAAAAGAGTTTAGGGGGTTGGAGAAGCAAAATAAAACAAAAGGACTCAAGTGAAGGCATTACCTTAAAATCGGGTAACTCCCTTTGGTTTTAGATCAAAGGCTTCCTTGGGAAGAATTACTCCCAATTTTAGTCTTCAAGGAGTAAGATAGGGAAGTGGAGAGACAAAATGGGCAGAGGTTTGTCGAGCCAAAGGCTTTTGGAGTGTGGGTAAGGAGGTAGAGGTGGGGGCCTTTTATAAGAGGAGAGGAGGGGCACTCTTGGAAGGTAAAGAAAATTCACTTTATTTTAAAATGGTATTCGGATTTAAGAGGTCCCACATTGATGTTTTTTAAGTATAAGGTGATACGGGTTCTAAATCCACTCATGCAATAGGTTTTGGACATGTGTAGGTCTTAGATATTACATTATCGTTTCATTTTATTTAAATCGTTAAATAATGAGGTCATCGATGCATCATCATGATGTCATAAATAATTTAATTTATTTAATGTCTAAAAATTATAAAACAAATACAATGATGTAGGAAATCTTTTTAGCTTTCCAATGAATATTTATAGTCAGAAATAGGATGTGTATAACCCCATTTCAAAATTGTTTTAGTAAAACATTTCATGCTTGTCTCATTTTTACTTTAACTTTAAATAAAAAGATATTAATGTCATTTTCCAACCAAAGTGGCTTCAGGGGGTCCCCAAGTTTACCCATGGGTTTTATTGGTCGTCCATGACACATCCAATGAGGTTAGGACATGTTTCAAGTTCATTTCATATTATTAAAACATTATTTTTACCATAAACTACACTAATTACCTCTAATCGCGATTAAAAACTTAATAAGTTACTATTCACCAAAAAATTATTTTTATCCCATTGAACCACATTTTACTTCTTAATGAAAACCATGTATATTGGATTTTTTAAATTAAAAACACAAATATGACAAAATTTCACTTAAACGGAAAAATCAGTTTTTATAAGTACCACTTAGTGGTTTTACTATTCATCAAAAATTGAAGTTTTTCAGAAAAATCCCAAAAATTCACCCTAAGATATATATCATATTCCGAATTCAAAAATGAAGTCCATTTTACAAAATTAAAAACATATAAGTCACATTAATTAATTTAATTATTAATTCCCGTTGTCAGAGAAAATTGCGTTTTTTTATAAAACAATAAGTATCAAAAGATTGACACTAGTTTAAGTCTGATTTCAAAGTGAAATTAATTCCAACGACCACTATTGGATTTAATGGTAAAAATATATTCTAATTTCAATTTAAAACCAATTCAAAAAGATAATCTAATAATATAAATAAATTATATTTAAAAGAGGTTTTGAATTAAAATACAACATTTTACACTATTCATTAAAAAATGAACTTTATCAGAAAGATACCAAAAATTTACACAAAGTAAATTTTGATGTCCCAATTATTAAGAAAAGTTTTATTTGGCCCAATAGAATTTATAAGAGTTAACAAAATAATATTTAATGATGGTTCGCCACCAAAAGGCGATAAGTGATCCTTTAGTGAAAACTAGGGCATATACGCCTAAAATTGAATTCTTTCTGTATTTTATGCCTTTATCTTTTATTGGATAAATGTAAAAATATTTAAAAACATATATAATCATATTTTAGTTATATATATCTATTCCTGACAATACAACGACTACATGTTAACTACCATTTAAAATAATATTATTTTATTGTTAGAGTGCAACGTAAGATTCCCAAGAAACTCGTTGCGTGTTGGGTACGCCATCGAGCATAGCATCCCCTTTAAAGACATATTAATATTTTATTCACAAATATGGATAAATATGAAAATGTAATATTATTTATTTACCTGGGGTGTTACAAATATATCATAATCAATAGAGTCATTTGAACATTTATTCTACGCCCTTGTGATTACATTTTGAATTTACCAAAATGAAGTATATATTTGAGATCAATTAAAAACATATTGAAAGTACCCTGATTTAAGGTATGTGAATAAAATTATTTACACTATTTACCTTGAGTTATGAGGGAAAATAATTTCATGGTGAGGTAAATTACAATTAAAATCAACAGTAATGATGAATTTCCAAATTTTAATGGATGTTATAGGGGGAATTGACATTTTCAAATTGAATTGGTAAAATATAAATTTACATTTATTAATAATTAGTTTATGAAATTTTATATTTTTACTATTTAACATCTAATTCCTAATTGATACTAAAATAATATTGTTTAATTTGATAATTAAATATTGGTAGAGTGACTTCCCATTATGATGAATGTTGATATTTAATTCTTATCGGTAACCATGACTTTATATTAGTTGTTATTAAATATTCTTATTCCATTAATATGTATAATTAAATTTTAGATGATATATTTTATTAATAAATTTTTTCCTTTCCTAATTATTAATTATAGTATTATTTTCTGATAAATATATTTGAAATATAAATTGTGGAAATTGCTTCGAAATTTTACATCATCATTTAAACTTACGTTCATTAATTTTTATCAAAATATATTGATTTTATTGATTTTTTATTTTAAAATTCATTTATAACTATAATTATTGTGGGCCACATAATTTATTAGAAACCCAAATAATGATCAAAGTTATTCATATAAATTTTTTTCATATAAGTAAAATATATTAATATTTCATCAATCTTGATAAGACATCATTATTTTCCAGATAACATTCAAATAAACTATTTTATAAGAAATTTGGAGACAAGATAGAATAATTAAGGATAAATAATATATTCCAATTGGTGTTGGATATGATCAATCATCTAAAACAATGAAGTATAAAAATAAGAATATATTTTTTATGACTTTCAAAAAATTGAAAATATTAATCATTGACCCATTCCTCCCCCAAACTCATGATAGAGATATTATTTTGGGGAGATGATGAATATTAAAATTGAAGAAATATCATGTATCATTTTTTAAGTAATTAAGTATTGTCTTGTTCAAATAAAGATAATTAATATTAAATCTAAATTAATACTGTGTGACCTAGACCAATCATAGTTCTTTTATCATCTACATTGTGTTCATTTTTTATTTAACTAATTTCATTACTAGAAAAAGTGGGTAGTTTTATAGTTATATATGTTATACAATTAACCCTTTTGTATTGAATATTATTTTTTCTTATATTGCATGATTTTTTGTACCATACACATTTTTTACATCAATTATTTCTTCTTTCACATTGAATAATCATTATCCAATGAAAATGGTGAATAAAAATCAATACCCTAACTAATAATCTTGGATTGTTCAGGACAATTGCATGATTTTAGAAAATTCAATTTAATTAAGGTATTATGTTACATAATTAAATAATCACCATATGTAGGTGAGAAAATGAATGTGTAATCATTATGTTAGTGAGAGAATAAAAGATAAATTATTATTATAAACTCAAATTCAACAAAAAAAGTATATATCTATTTATCATAAGATTTCAACAATAAACCAAATTTATAATTAAAACAATTATTCACATTCATTATATCTTAAAATTATAAATTATATATTCTCAATTATTTAATAAATTTCCTAAAACCAACCATTTAGGTTATGTCCTAAAGATAATAAGATTTCATTGATCCAAGAATAATTGATCATTAAACAATTTATATATTTATAAATTTATTTCGACAATAAGATTTTAAAATGACCATTCTATTAATCACTATTTAATTCCCTTTTTAATTTATATTCTTCACAATTTGGTCACATGTGTTTATACTCTCCATTTTAATGGATTCTTTTCAACATTTTTCTAATCTGAATCATTTTAAAAGCTTAACAACCCTATATAATGGTCATATATAATTTTTATATATAACCTAAAATCCTTCATAAATTTTTATTAACATTTAAAATGTAAGTACTATTTATAATTTTATACCTTAATTATGATGAGAAAACTGAGGTTAATATTTCATTAAAATTCTCACATATAAATATTTTTTATTTTTTATATTTTTCATTACATAATGATTTATTCCCATAATAATATATTTGATAAGGTGTCATATTACATTCTCGAAATATATTATTTTATACCATGAATTATAATATCTTATCTCAAAAAAATGTGTCATGAATAATAAAAAATTAAAAATAGTGTTCATAAATAGTAAAATTTATACAAAAATATCATGGTGTCGGAATTTATGATATTATGATGTGTGTTAACAAATTTTATGTTTAATGATGTATTCAATAATTTAATCTATTAGTCATAACATATAATAATATAATTATAAAAAGAATAAAGTAATTGTGAATGATTAATTGATACCATTTTTTAAAATACATGTTGACATTAAAAAATTGATTAAAATTAGTGTGATAAATTTTAATAATACGAATGGTATATTTTATAGTAATTTTTTTATTTGGTCATGTTTGATTATTCTTTTCGTTTGGATATGATTAATAAAGAAATATGATGTGATATGATAATTATGAAATTCTTATATACTCTTCTAACATTATTTGTGATACAATGATGACTAATAATATATGATTGATAAGACATAAAATCAAAAATAATATTCCTTAGGATTTTGAAATTGGTTAGATGGTATATATAAATAAATAATTTGTATTGACAACTATTGGCTACATTATATAGTAATAATTAGTTTTTTTATTAATTAAAGAGGTTATTAATGAAAAATGAGTGTGTGACTACAAAAGATATGAAGTATGGTATACATTTAATATAGAATATGATTAACACTGATGTAATGATTATTTTGAATTAAATATATGTTATTTTAGGTTTATAAGAGAATTATATATATATATATATATATTATGTTAATTTATAAAATTGGACTAATATTAACAATAAATCCAATGCCCACCATCCATATAATTAAATTTTACTTGTTGTATGATTAATCACTTCATAATCTCGTTAAACATGTCAATAAATGAATGATATGACAATTAAGTTGAAATGATGATGTGAATGATTTAATAAGCTAGAGTATGTTAAAATGAAAATTATGTGATGATGAGAATCATAAAATCATATGATGTTGTCATTAAAGTAGTTGTTTTTGAAAAAAATAATTATGGTAGATGTTTGGAAATTGGTGTTGTGGGGTCGAATAATTAAGGGTTATGTTTGAAGGTTATTAATAAATTTATTATATAATTGGTTGGTTTCTACAATATATATATATATATATATATTGTATTTTTATAGAGTATGAATTTATAGATGTTATTAGTTGAATTGAATTATTTTACTTATTATTTCATAAAACTATTTTATTATAGTTATTAATGATATATAATTTACATATTTATTTCATTAATTATGGATATATTAAAAATATTTACAAGAAACACATGACATAAGTTAATGAACATATTATGTATAGTTGTAATATCAATAATATAAAAATGTGACATCTTTTATATTATACAATTTAGTTGAAGGTGGTGTATTGGGATATAATATTTAGTATATAGTTAACAAGCTCAGATAGGATTAGTTTATCATGTGTTGAATTTTAATATTAACCAAAATGGAAACCATTAGTTGTTTGGTTAGATCATTTGAGATTTTATCCTTACCGTCACCATAAAATATTAAACAAACCATATCTTGGTGAATATATATCATATTATCATGGATTAGAATAAATATTTATTGAAAAAATGTCTTCCACATCACCTATTCAAATAGAAAATATTATTCTTATAATGATGATAATAAATATTCTAAATAGTCTATAGATTTCTTCATGAATTATAATATGATTCTAACATTGATAAGCCAATGTGAAAAATCATTTCAAATATTTAATTGAATCAATTTATCATTTTATAATACATTATATGGTTTATAGCCCCTATTGTTGGATAATATATGGATTATAGTGGAATATGATTACTGACATCATCGTATTCCTTCATGGAACAATGAACCACCCTGGTTTATGTTCTCTCTAATACTCCCATCACTCCCACATATAAACATTGTTTTAAAAAATTTAGTGTTGTTAAATATCATAATTAATCATCAATAGATTACTATGATTCATGTATACTTACCGATAAACGAGATATTTGAATGATAATTGGTGATATATATGATAGCATGAACCTAAAATCATGGATACAATGATAATGAAACCATTTCATGTTATTTTTGATAAAAACATTCATGTACTATAATAAATATTGATAATTAATGTATCATTATTAAATATGGATTTATTTAAAAACCTAATAACATTTTATGTTACGAGATATAATGAAATAAAGAAACATATATATAACAACACTCACGTCTTTCTCAGCCAATTTCCATTTTTTCCATTTAACCTATGTTTTATTATTTCAATATATTTCTTTAACATCAACCAAAACAATATTAACACATAATTTAAACACATATATATCATTTTATCTCTTCATTGTTAAATGTGGAAATCAGTACATGCAATTGGTGATCTCAAACCCAAAAAAAATTCTTAGATTATAGTTAAACCAATAATGGAATAATCAATTAATAATAAATGTTGAAATAATAAATAATATTTAATTTTTTGGTGATATCAAGAGCATAGAATTTATAAATGGTTAAAATAATTATATAAATTACCATCTGGGAAAAATAATGGATTACATGACAGTAAACTGAATATCTTAAGAAATCATATACTTAATGTAAGGGCATCATCACAATACATCATAAACACTCTAAATGAATCAAATTCATATATCAAAAATATTTATGACGGTTTAAACCAAATACATATTCTAGTTTGTATCATGAGATGCATCAAATGGGTATCTAATATCCAACCACATCTATTACATACTATGTCCAACATATTCCTCATATGAGTGGAATGAATAATGAATAAATTATTAGCATACCTTTTTATAAAATAACTATACATTGAAATTAAAAACATAAAATTTACCAATAATTCCACAGTTAATAAGTGTAATACATTTTCTGGAAAACACCCTCAAATATTTTTGGTTTTCATACAGTGTAGATTAGAATATATATGCTTAAAAATTAATTTAATTAATATGTATGAAACCCATTATATTAGATATCATAGATTTAATAGAGTAAAATAAGGTTAAAAAATAAATGAATTATTATGGAGAACATAAAACATATAAAAAAATGATTGGTATAACTATAAATATATAAGTGAGGAAATAAGGAAATAGAATCTTTAGCAATGTGGGCAATATTACAATGTAATCTTTCATGAACATTAAATAATTTGTTGTTCCAAATACCTAAGCTAATCCAAGGAATGGAATTGTGTTTTACACAACCATTAATAAGACATTATATTTGGTCATCTGAAGAATAATGTTGAATAGAATCATTAGAGGATATAATCATTTAAGCATGGGAATTGTTAAAATAATGTAATATTATGTGAATATTAATTACCAAAAAAATAAAAATTTTGATGAAAAACCGTAATATTAATATCGAGGAATGTGATTCCAGTAAAAAAATGGGAAGGAATGACAAATCTCCATCTAAGTAGCATTTTTGTGGAATTGACTACCTAAAGGTGGAAAAATGGAAAACTACATTTAAAACCATTTAAATAATTAGATTAGAATAAAAAAATTTAACATAGAAATATCAAATAATTAGGACAATAAAAATTTAAACACCAATAATACCCAATAAAAATATTGATTATAAATTTATCCTTAAGACATTGATAACATTTTTAAATAATAAATTTCAAAATATAAAATGAAATGGAACATTAAATAACATGAATGAAAATAAAATCAATATATAATAACATAAAGAGGAATAACATTACCAATATAATAAAAATAAGTTTATAATATAATGAAATACTCATGGAAGGAAAATTGGGATAATAGACTCTTACCTTGATTCATCATTTTATAATTCATAATTTATCATCCTATATATTAAAATAAGATATGTTTATAATTTTTTGTACCATTATTATTTCTAATATATTTTATATTAGTCCTTTGTTTTTATTTTTATAAACAATTATTAATTATTTTCTTCTAATATTTACCATCAGTTGTTAGCATTTTAACCATTCATTTTATAGTTAGGTGA
Organism: Viscum album; assembly: GCA_963277665.1. Classification (NCBI taxonomy): domain Eukaryota; kingdom Viridiplantae; phylum Streptophyta; class Magnoliopsida; order Santalales; family Viscaceae; genus Viscum; species Viscum album. The sequence goes on along the minus strand of OY728140.1, from coordinate 1,350,178,002 downwards.
AATGGATTATGTAATTACTTTATTTTAATGATATATTAATCACTATAACGTTTAGTAAGGTTTATATTGTGTTTTTGATATATTTTTGTGTTCTATCGTCACTTCATAGAATATAATATTGTTGATTCACATGAGAATGTCAAGAATATTATTTTTAATATTTGTAATTCCAAAATGGATGAGATATATATATATATAAATTAATAATCATAATCATGTTACAAATCTCATATTAATTTTTTAAAATTTTGGTATGTCCATCAATTTTTGGTGGTGGTGTAGAATCAAATGCATCATTCGAGGATGTGGTAGTCCGCACACACACAGGTGTGAAATTCCCTTTTTTGTAGTAAATGGATTGAAGGATAGTAGATGATGGTTTATCATGATGGGATAATAATTATTCCACAAATATAAAATTCATTAATTAAATATTAATTGATAATTTTTTATATATGTTGTTGTAAAAATATGGTATGTCATCCTTAGAAGAGGTATTCTACACATAATAAAGGTGATGATTACAATATTTATAGAAATGGTAACATGAAAGTAGATAATGACTGTCAAATTAACATTACAATAGTTAAATTTTTTAAATTTACAAATTATTATATATTCATATTGTTAGGGTAATTTTTAACGAGGTAGAAAAGGTAAATTGAAATGAAAAAATAAAATCAAAAGATCTCAATATATTTCTATGGAGAGACCCATCATTATGTGTATGAAGAATTAAAATATTAGTCCATTGATTTGAAAAACATATCAAGGATTTGGATAAGGGTGTTTTGAATTATTTCCTTTAAATTTTGGTTTATCTAGGATTCACATATTGTGTGAAAAAAATGAAGGTGTTAGGTTCACTTTGGTTTGCGAGAGGATGTACACCATTATAAATAATAAGTACTTTTCAATATAATAAATTTCATTCTAAGTTCATGTTGTTACAAAACAAAATGTAATATATTTAGTAATAGAGGCTATAAATCCCATAAAACAATCATATAGGGACACAATTTAGTGAATATTGTTGACTAATCTCTTAGGATTACCCCCATTAAACCCTTTTAACCTAACTATGGGGAACCAATTATCATTGGTAATTTAATTAATTGACCATAAATTTAGTTAATCTTATAAAAAATGTTTACAATTATAATTAAAAATAAATAATAAATTCATTATGATAAAATTTATTGAGATCATGAAAATAAATATTAAAATAAGAAAAAAATCACAATCAAATATATTTTTTGAAAAAAATAATTTTTGGCATAAAATTGAATTTAATAAAAAAAATTACATTGATTCTCAGTAAAAATCATTCCCTATTTATTGAAATGAATATTTGTGGGACTAGAAGAATAAAAGTTATATTTTTACAATTTAAATAAATTATTAATTATAATGATAAAAATATTAATTTTATTAGAAATAAACATTACATATGATTTAAAATGTCAAATATCTATTTAAAATTTCCAATTACCAATTTTTAATAATTTTATTTAACTATTTAACACATATTTGGTCTTAAAAAGGTTTTAATAAACTTATAAGACATTATTATATCATTATTATGTTATAAAAATGTATTATTTAGAAATAAACTATATTTTTCACAATTCACCATAAAATGTTCTATTTTAAAAATATCCCCAGACCATTAAAAATATAATCAGGATATTATAAATTATGAAATTAAATTAAATTATATTTCATAATTGTCTATTATTTATTCATTTTTCATTTTAATATAAATATGAAATCTATAGAAACATTTTTTCTAAAAATTAATTATCTAATACTTAATGGTTTTTAAAAATATTTCAACTAAAATACAAATTACTACTAATTTCTTCACATTGTATATGTTACATAGGATGAAATTTTATTTTATTTATATATTTATGTTTCAATTTTTTTAATTTGATGTTTCATGTGATACAATATACACAACTATGTATTTATTTAATGTGATATATATGAAAACCATGAGGTGTTATATTCTCTCACTTTTACAGAAATGAGAGCCTCATAAATATAAATAATAAATAATAAATGATTATTTAATTGAAGTACTAAAATTAACTTTTAACCAATCCAGGAGTCTAAAAAATGGATGAAGTGTTTTTCCTCTTGTCTCATGTAATTTACTAAATCCAAAATTTATTTCACATTGTAAGATAATACTCAATATGAATAAACCATCATGAGAATTATTAATAAAATAATATATAAAACCTAAAAACTAACAAAATTAGTTCGTCTTAAATCATTACAAGAGTAAATAATTACTAAAAATATTCAAAATATAAGTAAATAAATTAATAATTTAAAAAACAAAAATAATTTCATCACAATTTCAGTAAATAAAAATATAATATTTATCTCAAAAAATATTGAACCAAATTATTAATATAAAATAATTATTATAATATTTAAAAATAAAACATCATAAATAAATATTTCCTAAAAAATTTTTAATACTCCCCAATATAACATAAATTAACAAGACATCAAATTTCTCTACAATCATGAAGAACAATTAGTTATGTCTTCCCAAATATACTAATTATTTTACTAAACAATGTATAATTAACTCACAATTTGATCATATACCAACTTTAATGGTTATCTATTGCTCAATCTAAAATTATTCATAAAATCTAACTATCATCTCCAAAAATATCATATATTACCAAAAAAATCCATTCATATTAGGCCAAAATACATTATCTTTGGCTTCAAATATATTATTAACCTTTACTTATCAATTTTTGACGATACATATAAATAATAAATTATGTATAATTGTTAACATTATAATATCCATAGGTATCTAAACTCTTCTATGATATTAATCATGACAACCAAATCACTCAATCCAAAATGTGGTGTTAAAATGTACTGCTTACATATTAGATCAGATGCCATCTGTTATAACCCAAACCAAAGTATAATTAATTAAAATACCATTAATTGACATGGAGTCACATAATATCCCAATAATCATTCATTATTAAAGATTATTATATTTTAAAAAAATACTTAACAAAACCCAAATTTTTCTCACCTGATGTATATTTTTTCACAATACCCATATTTGTTCATATCACTTTAAGTATTCAACATATTACAAAAAATTCATTACGAATAATATAAATCAATAAATATTAAATTTATTTATAATCTTAAAAAACAATGGAATGGTAAGTTTCCGAAGAGTGAGTTGAAATTATTGGTATGTGTTATCTTATAGTGTCAGATATTATTGAATAGTCATGTAATGATAAAAATGGTAAGAATAAATTATATTATAATAGGAAATAATAAATTGTGCCTGAAATATATCATTTGTTAACGTAACAGTATTAATAATCACACGGTATATAATAAATTATTACATGATGATATAATTTATAATGCTTGACAAAATTCACATACTATCAATGTCTTTTTCTAAAAAATTAAATATACTAATAAGACCTCAAATAATGACATCAAAATTCATTGGGTAAGTGTACAATTATTTTTCAAGAAATTTTATCACATTTTAGATTCATATTTATCAAATATTTATTTAATATAACAAATAAACATTCATATATAATATCTAAAAAATCAATAAATAAAGGTAACAAATAAAAAATACAAGATCGTCTTACTTAATTAATTAATTATTATCCAAATCCAAATAAAAAATATATTGATAATCAATATTGCCTCATTCGTTGAATGGAAAAACATTTATTTTAAATACCCTTAATATTCAATTTTGATTATGCTGTATAGAGTAATTGATATATGATTTTTTAATAATGGGAAGGATATAAAATTCTCCGATGAGATTAAATAATAAAGGAATGAATGATACATATAATTTCTTTAAACACATATTGAGTAATAGTGAACATGATAATTATGAACAATGGGAGGTATGAGCTTCAAATTCACATGGGAGAAAATAATACCATAAATTCATTATAATTTAGTGTATGATTACATGGTTAGAATTCATTAACATTAATGGATTCATAATTATATCATATCATAAATATTCATGTGAATGAATGTAATTTAAAAAATACATAGATAAATCAATATGTTATGCCATCAAGAGAATGAATTTGGATACTATTATTAAAATATTTACACTATTAAGTATAAAATTATTAAATAATGGTAAAATAGTTGAATTATAATTAATAAAAATACATATTACTTCACACATGTGAATAGTATCACATATAATGATATCATATCATTTGGAATCTCGAGTGTAATGTTTTTTAAAGAATAATGTGAAATATCCAAATAATATCAACATAGAGTTTCCAAAAGGTTTTATAGTTAGGATATCTTTTAGTGTAATGATCAATGAATTTTGGTAAAATCAATGAACCTTTTTCAGGTAAATTACACCAAACAGAATTTGTGTATGAGAATGCATCCAATTAGTTATATCCAAAATGGAATGTTATTGCAATAAAATTAAGACATTTTTACATGACTATAATTTTTAGATTTTAAATTATGTCTAAATTTTTTCTAATTGATTCCCCTTATTATTTATAGATTAAATTCACAATTAAAAACATTATTACAATTAATTATAATGATTAAAAATGTGGAGTGGGAGATAAAAAATACACATAAGTCAAATGATATCCCCTTATTTATTATTCTAAGTCATTAATAATTATTATAAAATATAAAATATCTATTTTTATTGATAATATGGGTTTATTTGAAAAGTTATATAATTTAATGAAATTATAAATAATCAATAACATTCATGAAGGTAAGAAAATTCATTCATATGGGAGACATTAAAGACGTTATTTCATAATTTATTATGGGAAGTCAAATGTGACGTATATGAAAAGAAGTAAAAAAGTTCCTTTAAAAAATAATATAAATTAAAAGTTAACATAATTATTTCATATATAATGATTTATTTATAGAAAATATTATTCCTCATAAAAAATAACTGATATGCATATTGAGGAAAATGATTCCCAATAAAAAATGGGAAATACATTCTTCTTTATTATAAAAATACAATTAGTGGTTACCAAGGATAGGATAACTGTAAAGAGAACATTAAATAACCGTAAATAACCTATTTAGAATAAAATAGATATATTTTAATATTTAAATAACATATAATTCCACCAAATAAAATTTAATCATAAAAAACTTAAGTAAAAATATAAATCGATAAGTAATACTTATGAGACTTGTAAAATATGAATTATAATAAATATATATATATGATGAACTATTACATTGTGTACAATGAAAAAATTAATTATGATTAAATATTAATTTTATTCAATAAATTTATGAATTTTAAATAATTTTTTTTTCAATTTAAAACTTGTCTGAATGATAGAAATTTTAAATGACACTGACTATGACTCCCAATTTTTCCGAACATACATTCCATTTATTTTTATATCATTTATTATTTAGATAATCAACATTATAATTTATATTATATTATATATCCTTCCATTATATTCAATTTTCCTACATATTTATTACTTATTTTCCACTAATATTTTCCATCATTTGTTTTTAGTTTAACCATTAAATAACTATTTTTGTCAAATGGTTTGGGATATTAATTTACATCCATGACTTCACCAACTCTGGAATTATTATTATAGTTTATATTAATATTATTTATATTTCTGGAGTTCCATAGTCCATTCATAAAACATATTTTGATTATTTAAATTGTAAACATAAAATATCATCTTTAATGTGATTTGATTCCATAAAAACAATTGATTTTATAATATAATATAATCACACACACACACAAAATATATTTATATATATAAAAATTGGAAAACCTTAATTATTTTATTAATTTCATATTCATTTCATAAATTCATTAATTGATCCATCCACTTCAGATGGAGATAAAAAATCACATGCATCATTCATGGAGGTACTATTTCAAATGTACAAAGCAGAAATGTTTTCATTTTATAATTAATTGCTGGTATAGAGTGTAAATAATTTTGTCTAATTCCCAAATAACTAATAAAATATATATATAGAATTTTTTTCATTAAATAATTTTTTTATGATATTCATTTTATGCAGGTGATAAAAATAGTATATGTTATGCAAGGAGGTAGTTTTATGTATGTTTCATGGGTGACACTTCCATTATTTGTATAATAGGTAAGGGGAAGGTAAATAGTAGGTACCATATTATCCTGATAAACTTTCAATGCATTAATTGAATTTATTTTTTTAAATTTACATGAGTAGAATGAATTTGTAGGATATAGAAAAATAATATAGATGTAAAAAATGACAATAAAAAGTTCTCACCTTTTTTAGGATGGTTTTTATTCTATCTAGTTAATTACATAGAGAGTAATAATTTGATGAAACCAAAATCTATATGATGTGACTATAAATTTTTATTGAAGTAATTTAGATTGTTTTTTTTTATCTAGGTTCATCATGATGTTTGAAAAATTTAAGTGAGGAGGTACCCTTTTATATGTTTGTGGATTATAAACCATGTAAATATTACGAAATTTGATATATAATAACTATTATTCTTGTGTAAATTGGACCAAATATATGGAGAGGGTTTGAAATACACTCATAAAATAATATAATAAATGTATTATTGACCATTGGCCCTTTATAGCACAGTTTAACATATTTGTAACCAATTTAACCGTTGTTGTGGTTGAAATTTTTTTAACATAGTAATTTTTTACTATATAAAATAATTTAGTTAACCATATTACCTAAAATGATTTATAAATATTATTATTTTAAAATAAATTTTATATTAATAAATATATGGATGATTTAGAAATTAATTAAAATATATTTAACCAAAAAAATGACATATCTTTTTTGAAAGAATGTATTTTTTAGAAAAAAATGATTTGAAACAAAAAAATGTGGAAAAATTTTATTATCATGAATGTAACTCGAATAAAAAAAAATAATGAGATTAATTTAAAAAAACCATTTCCAAACCAAATGTTATATGTAAATAAATTCTAAATTAAAGTTATTGGTAAAATTTCATTAATTATAATAAAAAATCACCTAGCATTAAAATGTCCAAAAATATAATTATATTTTAAAATATATTAATTTATTAATTTTAAACACTAAATATATATTTATCCTAGAAAAAATGACTCATAACTTTTTATTTCATTATCATTTAATTTAGATTTCATAAAAGAGATTATATTTGTTTTAAAATATATTATTACCTATTCACCATAAAAATTAACGACATAAAAAAATCCCCAAAAATTACCATATAAAAATAAGGATTTTTTAGATTCTAAAATAATGTTTATTTCATAAATGGAAAACTCTGAAATTTAATAATTTAGTATTTAAATAGAAATTAAAAATTTATTGAAAACCCTTTTTATAGATATTTAATAAATGATCCTATATTAGTTTGTGTTTATATTATACTAGAAATTTGAATTTAAATTTAATGAACAAGTGGAATTTGAAATCATGTATAAAAATAGAATCCAAGTGTTTAAATTCATCAATGTGTTTTTTAAGACATGGAATATGGGATGGTGTATATCTGAGGTTTTTGGGTGAGCTTCTATATTATTTAGATTGGTTTTTGGAATAATGTATTTTTCAAGATAGGATAAATGGGTTTTTAATCATGGATTGAATTAAAGAATTTGGAACCTTGATCATATAGGTGTATTCTATTCATTTTGAACGAATAATGGTTAAGTTACATCACTAGACCATATTTTAGACTAAACCAAATATATTAAAAAGGAATCCGTCTGATGTGGTTGAGATCCATAGACATAGACCATGGTCTGTGTAAAAATTCATACTAAACATAAACTTTGTTATATAGGTGAGATAGATCTAACAAAAACATTGGCTCGTAGTTTCCATAATGATGTTCCCTTATATTGCATGGAATTTGTTAATGCCTAGTAAAGGGAGCATGGTTGGAATATGGATTGGGATACTATACAACCAAACCATGTGTCTTCTTATAAATTCATATAAAGGGTGAAATAAAAAAAATGCCCCTTTTGTTTCTTAGCTACTTTCCCATCATCCTCCACCATAAGGGACATACAAACTAGGGGTTCTCCCTCACCATTCCATACTATCCTACTCTTTATTTGGATACCATTTATGGAGAATTTTGACCATTATTTATGTCATGGACAACATATGAAAACTTCTTCTCTCTTTCTTCATCATCCACTATAATTTTGGAGTTCTATGGTATTGGTTTTATTACCAATTCCAGAAAAGCATAGTGGAATCATCCATTTGACATAGGTATTTTGGTTATAATTCATAGATAAGACCTCGATGCAACATCGAGATTGTATTGACATATTTTCTATTCATAATGAAAACTCCATGAGTTAATCATCTGTATTCCATGTTTTGATTTTATTGACTAATTGATTGTATTTATTATACATAATTATTTTTGTTTCTCGATGTTATGCTAGAATATCAGAGGTTTATATTAGATATATTGTATGATGATGAGTTTTATGAGGCCTCAATTTCCCAAAGAATGGTCTCCCAGCTTTGAAACTCTTGTTAAAATCAGTGTTAATTTGGTAGGTGGTCTTAGTGTCTTTCTCAATGTCTTGTTAATTAATTTACATGATCATAATGTACATTCTAAAATTATTTTGTGTGGTGTGTTTTATTATATTTACTATGTAATTTAGTTCATCATTATTGTGATACCATAGATCTACTTTGGATCCTCCCATATAAATAGTTATTTACAATATTAATCATACAATCATTCATAGGATGTTTAGTTTTGTGGATATAGAAAAATGTGGATTTAAAAGGTAAAATTGTGGCTATGTCCTTAACATTATTAAGATTTTTATCTTGTATTGATTGAATTGATAAATAAAAATTAGTGGGACATGGGGGTAAATATTTTATAATATGTTCAAATGATGAATTGGATTTTACATATATGAAATTACATTGCAGAAAAATTATTGGTCCTTGAATTATTTTTCCATTTTCATTGCGTTTTTACCTGGTTTTGTGTGTTCAAGGGGGAAGTATATGTTTTGAAATGTTTTTTGTTTTAAAATTAGTTGTTTACAAAAATTGTTTTATAAAAATTAAACTGTAATTAAATTTAAAATATTTGTTTGATGTTGGATTTTGGTTTTTCACTTTATGAAATGTTGTGACATAACATTAAATAAATTAGATGGAAATGAACTATTTGGGATTGTTTATGTATTTAATTCACATATGTACCTTGGTAAATTTAAATATTGATTATAAATGGTTTATAATATTTTGTAATTATTTATATGTTTTAGATTTTGATGCTTCTATATGAGAAATGATGCAACAGTTTGGAGGGATACTAGATCTCTAGGTAACTAGTCATATAATTTAACAATTAGGATCAACAATGTTGCTATAGAATATGTTAGTATTTTCTATCCCATCGGTTCAATACTAAGTCCCTCTGAGTTCTTGTAAAACATATAAAATGGATAGTGAAATAATGATCTACATCCACAGTTTATGTGCCTGATATATTCATTAGAAACTATTTTTGTTGATCTTAATTAGATGTTTAGATTATGGTATATAAAACATTTATTTATCTATGATTAAAATATTGGATATGAAGCTATATACTGGTACAAATAATATCATATATTTTTTATGTTTTGGAGAGAGGTTTTGAGATTGAATATGATTGATGCATGGTTAAGGTAGCATGAATATGATCTAGGAATGGATGATATCTCGTATTGATTAATGTATGTTTCAACATATGTTTTATATCTCTATTGGGTAACTAGGTCTGATGTATTTTGGTGATAATGTGTGTCACTTTAATAATTGAGGGACATTTTATTTCTAAATAGAAAGTTTTTTTCATTGATGTGACTCAATTTCTATAATTTCAATTTACCCTTTTACATAATTATATACACTTTTTCTAGGGCTTTTACTTTCTTTATAATCCACTAGTAGTGTCATACTAATTAGTACACACACCCTTATCAGGATTCCACGTTACATGGGGAACTGATTTGTTGACACATGATTTTTTCATCAATAAAATTGTATGAGGCCCAAATTAGACTTTTTCATGATTGAGAAGGATGGATGTGATTTTGTCAAGTGACTCGTGAGATTTAACATATAGTTTTAGTAGAGCTAGGTGAAATTATATTTTTTCCCTATTTTTTATGGGATCAAACCAGTTGGTGGATAGTAATTTATGCATTCCTTTGATTTTATTTCATAATTTCATTATATCAGTTATTCAATCATGATTATATTTATCTGCAAAACAATTATTGTTTATATTGAAATGTTATATAGTTTTATTATCTTCTGTGGTCAGGGATTGTCATGTTATATATATGTATATCACTCTCATATGGGGTATAGTCTTCTCAAACATTCACTTAACACCTCCTCTATATGTTGGATGATTTTAAAATTTAAGGAGGTTCACCTGAGGACATGTGGTGAACCTGGTCGAGGAACTTGTTCATTCTCTCTCAAGCTATGACAATATAATTTGGAATCAATTTCATTACATTCCAAATATTTTGCTATTTCATATTTGGTAGGATATAGATATAGGAATATGTTTGGGCATGTGATGGATATTAGGCATGTGTGTTGGGGCCACATATTTTGGTAAATGTCATGGTCTTGGAGAGATTTTATTGATATTCATGGTATTCAATGATAATGTTGTTTGTGATTTTTAACCTTGGTGATGAGTATTTTTTTTCTTGTTTTTATTTTTCAAAAATTTCATGATTTTTATCAGTTTTCATGAGGTATGAGATTTGGCTTCGACTATTGGCCAATAAAGGAAATTGGTGTCCCTTGAATCATTGTAGTCATGAAGAAACCAATGTTGTAGAACTTTTATTTTATTATTTTTCTAATGTTAGAGATAGAATTTCTTAAAGTGTAGAGGAAATTAAATATTGATAATTCTGAAATATGTACAAGGGGTTATTTTATGCCATTGATCTCCTTGTATATTGATCTTATTGTAGTTGAATGTTATGCGGATCTATAAAGTGACACTCAATGATGAAGGAGATGATGTGGTCCTTATTCATGGAATATGAGGAAACCCTATAGAGATAACATATTAAATTTATATGACTGTTGGACCCTTGCGGGTGGATTTTTATAATGAATGGTTGTATGTCTTGGTCTATTAGGGAGTGGTTTCATGTGCAGATTCTCATAAAGGACATGTGACATCATTGTAGATGGTTAGGTTGGAAAATGATTTCATTCTTCTATGAGACACTATTTTTTTGTCTTGGCATATTGATTGAAACAACCTAATATTTATAAAAAGCATTATGTTTGATAGTATTTACAACATGGGACACCAAGCATAAACCAAAAAACTGAATATTATTTAAATGACATCTTTACAATCTAGCTATTAAATTTATATTTATGAATAAGAATAATAAAATTATTATATATATATAAATTACCTACTAAATTAGAATTTATTGAATTTTTTTTTGAAATATACACTCAATTTTTTTCAATGTCTTTTAATTATTAAAATAATATATTTTTATCAAAAGTGATTTTCACGGATTTTTCTACAGAAATAATATAATTAATTTATGAATATTTTTTAATATTTAACATACAAATTATGTCACGACCCCCTTCCCAAAAAGTGTGCACCTATAGGGCCGACAATGTGATAAGGGAGATAATGACACCTGAGTCCCACCTCCTGTAGGCCATGGGTTGGCGATTAACACCGAGGTTATAGCGAACACAAAAATGGGAGGCATTACCCTCTAAGAGAACACATGTGGAAAAGAGATATAAGATAGAAAATCACCAACTCCAACTCATCCAGTAACATTAAAGAAATTCCAAGTACACCTATGAAATATCCTACCAAAACTACAACAACGGAAAGGGTAAAAACAGCAAGTACCCAAAATAAAGTAAAACATCAGCAACCACACACCTGAACAGATCCTACAACCGCTTGATAGTAGTAACCAGCCTCATCCCCAACCTACTAGAACTGACCATAAAAGATGTTTATATATATATAGGGTGAGTATAATAGTATACTCAGTAGGATCCTCTCCGAAGCCACTCTTGAAATTGTAAATAAAGCATGCTAAAGCACAGTGAATAACAAGTGAAACTAACTCGTCACATAAACAGATATACTATGATCCCAGCCTCACCATGGCTACTCTCACCAAGTAATGCATATAGAAGTATATAATATAATAAAGAATATCAATAGTACCCCACTACTACTTCCCCACTAGTTTGACACTTTTCCCCAACGTCGCACATCCTAATAATCTCTCCCCAAAAAGGCTTGCCCACAGACACTTGGGTGAAGCCCCACAACATTCACCTTATGCAACAAAACCAGCACATCCATGTAACAAAAGTAACCAGGTAGTTTCTGGGAGCCACCACAGCTCACATAATGTTTATAATTCATTGGGTATTATACCTCAAGCCATTACAACCCATACACCGAGTAAGGATCCTCTAGCCATCACAACCTATACACGTTACACCTATAGTAGTCCAGAGAAAACTATATCTAGAATATATGTGTGTGAATAACCACAAGAAATTACTACCTTATACACACATATATGGGGAGAACTAACCAATGTGCTTACTAGCACAAGTTACTACCAAGAGGAGAGTGTGGGGCCAAAGTGCGTAGTCATCTATCCATCCTCCCACGGGAATGTATGGGAAAACACCCACCTATGGCTCATAATCCCCAGGGTGTCAGTTTCCCTTACTGGCATGGTGGAGTAGCATATAGAAACACAAAAATTATAGAATGTACTATAGCTCCCAAGCACACTATGGGAATAACCGAGTCTTAGAATCAACTGCATCTAACATCTCTCATACTCCAGGATGCTACTTCTAAGACTATGTATCCTATAAGCAAACAACCATTTAAAGATAATTAATACATTACTTCATTCCCTTTTTTTAGTTTCCATTTACCTTAATTAATTTGTTAAACATTAATTAACCAATAACAATTCCACATTAAATTTCATTAGCATCACACCCAATGTACACTATTCCTTCAAATCACAACCTCAGCATTGCGCCCCAGCAAGCTCCCAACCCCATGGGTTAACATCATTTATTCAATTATTTGTTTATAGAATTACTTTTTCATATTCCCAAGAATTCTAGAAAAACAATCTCAACTTCTAAACACAAGGGGGTCAACACTTTGAGTAGATGAACTACTCGTCGAGTCTTTTCCACCTATATCAAGTGTGTACACCCATCCTCCCTTGAGAATATAAACATAGAAACCAAATGGAATGCCTTGGGCATGTTTTCCCCTTTCAAAAGAAGGGTAAGAAAGACCAGCAGCCTTGAGAATTGAGGAAATTAAAGTAGATAAAAAAACAGGAAGAATCAGCCGATAACCAAACATTCAGATCCAACCCATTTCATTATCCCGAGTGTCCTCCCAAGCACCCATATGGATAAAACAATGCATCTCTCCACTCTAGGAATCTATAGCTACAAAAACTACCAGACCTCCATGGCCCCACATATCACAACAACCATCTGGGCTCACATTCCAACACAAGAACTAGGGAAACAAAAATCATATCGGTAGGGATCTTGGCCCTTGATCATGCAAGAGTGTAAATCAGAACCCTTCGAGGAATTATAAAACAATCAATTCGTTAATCCAACTTCAATTAAACTTTTTATTATTCCTACGTTCTATATTCAGGAAACGTAAACAGCAAGCTATCACTAATAAATTAAACATGCTAACTGCACCAATTTGACTAACACTAAAAAAATACAACAATATGAACCAGATTCATTTACATTCCCTTGTATCTTTACCTAAACAATTATCAATTAATTCTGGTTTATTTTCTTTACCAATTTCCATTAATAATGGACAGTTAAACAAAGAAATCATAGATATCACACTATCTAGAAAAAAAATGCAATACTATAAAATTGATATCAATTTATTTATCTGGTTCAAATGTTTATTATAACAATTCCATTGTGATCCAGTGGCTAAAAAATGATAACTCTATAGTTTCACGTAAAAATAAATTAGAAGAAACAAATACTCTACATTAAAAATTTTCTTAAGGCTCTTTATATGAGAATGCTCCACACAACGGATCACGGTCGCCTCCTCCCGTGACAACTGCATCCACCCAAGGATGTCGCGGCACGACCGCACCAACCAAACCTGAAGAAACTCCATTAGAAGCATGAAGATCACATACCATAATATGGAAAGATGAAACAAGAGAAGGTGAACACAATGGAACGAAGGTAAATCATGCCTTATATCGAATATTGATGGATATTTCTTGGTTGCACCAAAATAGGGGGTACACTTGCATCAAGAAGAATGTCAAGGGAAACCAATACACAAGGAAAAGTTTAATCTCATGATTCTTATAGGAAGGAAGAAAAGGATCAAACATATCTCACCAGAGAACAAGGAGAATGAACAAGAGAAGAAGATATCTTGTCACTTTAGATGATTTAATGAAGTAGTGGTTTAAGATATAATGGATTTTCCATTAAAATCAGATAGCATTAAGCCATGAGGTTTGAACAAGTAAATGCATCTCGGGCCTTATGAAAATTAATATAGGAGTAATGGGATTTTATTTGGCCTTAAATCCCTTAAAAGAAGGCCATAAATTCATTTTACATCCACAAAAACGTTAAATTTGCGAACTTGGAAAAATCTTGAAATTTTGAAATAGAAAAATGAAAAAGTTCAAGAAACACTGTTAATGAGATTACTCACCATTTCAGACTCATTGTTTCTAACTCTCCTTTTTGACTCACCATTTTTGACTCACATTTTCTAAATCATTTTTCTGACTAACAGTTTCTGACTCCCAATTTTTGTCTCGCCATATTCGACTCAACATTTCTGACTCACTATTTCTAAATCACCATTTCTAACTCACCATTTCAGACTCATCGTTTCTAAGTCACCATTTTTGACTCACCATCTCTGACAAACTATTTCTGACTCACCGTTTTTGACTCACCGTTTTTGACTCACCATTTCTGACTCACCATTCTTGACTCACCTTTTCTGTGACACCGTTTCTATGTCACCATTTCAGACTCATCGCGACACTATTCATAAAACTGGAAACACTGATCACAGAACTAGAAATTTGGAAAAGTTTTCGGGATCAGTCACCTTGACCTCCCAGAACACCTCAAACACTAGATTTCATCAATGGGATGGATCATAGAGGTCCATTCCATCACATCAGTTACCTCTCAAAACATTCTCTTCCTCGAGAATGCAAAACCACCCTAAAAGGAAACTGAAAAGGGGTCCAAAAAACCACTCCTCATGATACTTCTCAAAAGAGAGAAAGCCATAAGAAGCAACAAAAGAAATTCATCTTATAAAAATGAATGTTCTATAACCACAAAGGGGACACCGTTACATGAAAAGAGTTAAAAATCAATCAACTCAGAGTAATCATCCCGTAACTATGAATCACGTTCCCAGGAACTCTCATCCATGCTACCATGTCACCCCAAGACACAAAGCAAGGGAATAGAAAACTCACCAACACTTTATATTTGCTGTCATGGATCTCCACAGGTCGCTCCTCGAAGGTCACGTCATCATCAACATTGATCTCTCCCCAATCAATGACATGAGAGTCATCATAAAGATAACGATGGGGCTGTGACAAATGAAAAAAAATTTATATCTGGATTATCTGCGGGGGATGCGCTATATTATATCCCACATCTCCAACATTATCAAACACCTAAAAAGTCCCAACAAACCGGGGATAAAGCTTACTCCCATGACCAATCCTTCGCTGTCCACAATGGGGAGTCACATTCAGAAACATGTTATCCCCAACATCAAACTCTATGGGTCTCCTCCTTTGATCGGCATTTGATTTTTTACAATCATGTGCTATCTTCATCCTCTCACGAATCACCTGAACCTTCTCTGTTGTATTCTTCACTACATCTGGTCCGAGAATAGCTGACTCTCTGACCCCAGTCCATCACAATAGAAAACAGTAAGGCTGTCCATACAGGTCATCAAATGGCGTGATACCAATGGTGGAGTGAAAAATTATTGTTACAGAACTCCACCAAGGGTAAGATCCTCATCCATGAACCTCCAAAATCATAAACACAAGAGCGTAACATGTATTCAAGAGTTCGGATGGTTAACTCAATCTGACCATCTATCCGAGGATGAAAACTAGTTCTAAGGCATAGCTGAGAACCAAAAGCATGTAGAAAAACTCTCCACACCATAGATGTAAAGTGAGGATATCAACTGGAAATGATCATCCTTGGGACTCCATGAAGTCTCACCAACTCCTATAGATACTTGATCGACAAAACATCCAATGATCTCAACTCCTTAATCTCTATGAAGTGGGATAATTTTCTTAAACAATCCACTACCATCAGAATAACATCATGTCTTCATGGAGATCGAGGTAAAAGAGTAACAAATACCATTGAGATGTCCTCCCACTTCCACTGAGGAATTTCTAATGGCTATAGAAAACCACCGGGGAAGCAGTGCTCAACCATGATCTTCTGGTAGACTAAGCATTTAGAAACAATCTCGACAACCACATGCTTCACCCTTGGCCACCAAAGACTCCTCAAGGCTCGGTACATCTTTGTCATGCCAAGATGCACCGCTAAAAGAGAACTATGGAACTATCTGAGAATGGTCTCACGCATCGTCAAATGAAAAAAATCCTTGCAAGATACAACAATCGATGTTGTACATACTTAGTCTAACCATCAATGGCCTCACCATAAAAAACTCTGTCTCTCGAGACCTCCACCTCAAGATCCCCTAACCGGGACTCTTCCACCTACTGCAACAGAGATGACTGCACCGTCATCTGGAAAAGAGAACCTCTTCCCCCAACTTCTCCAATATCAAGATGCAATGCTGACTATTATTCCATTAATCTCCAGGAATCACTGGAGTCAAGCATTACATCACTAAATCAATTTCATCTCAGCGCATCATCTACAACATTCCCCTTTCTTAGTTTATACGATATTTCAAAGTCATATTCCTGAAAGAACTTCATCCACTGACGCTGTCGTATGTTCATGTCACGTTGGGAGAAAACATACCTCATGCTCTTATGATCGGTGAAAACCACAAACTGCTCACTAATAAGGTAATTTATCCAAAACATCAAATAAAACACCACATCTACCAACTCAAGATCATGGGTTGCATAGTTACATTCTTGAGGAAGCAACTCCCAAGATCCATAAGAAACGACTAATATTTGCTGCATCAGAACATAGCCTAACCCCAGATGAAAATCATTGTAGAAAACATCAAACTGAGCTCTTTCTGATGAGAGAAAATGAACTAGAGCACTTACTAACTTCCCCATTTGATACTTGAATGATTCCTGACACTGATCAGTCCATTTGAACTCCTGATCCTTCTTGCTCAAAGATGTCAGATGAGTCAGAACTCAAGAGAAATCGGCTATGAACCTCCTGTAGTAGCCTGTGATACCAATGAAACTTCTCACATTTGACACTATCTTATGGTATTCCCAAGATATAACTACTTCTATATTTGATGGATCCACAGCTACCCCTGATGGGACACAACATTCCCCAAGAAACAGACTTCTCGAGCCCAAAACGCACACTTCGACGACTTCCCAAAGAGATGATGTTGGCGAAGAACTCCCAAAATGGCGTGTAGATGCTCTGCATGATCCTCTTCAGATGTGGAGTACACAAGGATGTCATTGATAAAAACCAAAACAAACATCTCCAAGAACTTATGGAACACAGCGTTCATCAATCCCATGAACATAGATGGAGCATTGATCACACCAAATGGAATTACAACAAACTCATAATTCACATGACGACAACGGAAAACAATCTTCGGGATATCCTCATCCTTCACACGCATTTGATGATATCTTGACCGAAAATAAATCTTTTAGAACCAACTTTCACACTTCATTTTATAGAATAAATAATCAATCTATGGTAGAAGATAGTGATTTTTTACAGTCACTTTGTTTAAGGGACGATAATCGACACACAACTGCAAGCTGTCGTTATCCTTCTTCAAGAACAAAACTGGTGCACCCCATGGTGAAACACTTGTCTGAACAAAACCACACTGTAACATAACATCAAGTAGTATACAAAACTCTCAAAACACCGAAGGGGACATCCTATAAGGGGTCCAAGAAATAGGAGACACCCCTAGTTGTATCTCGATCCCAAACTCAATCACTCGTCGAGGGGGTAATGGTACAACCTATTCGGGAAAGGCATTAGGGTACTCTTCTATGACCATAGGAAACACCAAATGATGAACCTCTAAAAAACTCTACATCATCTTAACCATCATGGATGATAAGGATTGAGAACTCATATGACCCATTTGAGGGTCTCGCTCACCAACGAAAACCACTGGCTCTCCATCTGCATCGAAGAACACAACCTGACTCCTAAAGAAATTCACGATATCCTCCACCAAAAACAACCAATCCATGTAGAGGATGACATCATATGTTTGTATTCTTAAACATAGGATATCTCCCCAATAGTGGGGTTTCCCCAACACTAGCTCACATTTTCTACATACTTCAAACAAGTCATCTCGACCTCCAACATGTGTAGTTAATGCCAAGGGCTTTGGAAGCCTCTCTACCTCATGTCCCAAAGCATGGAAAAGGGTAGGAGATATAAAGGACTGTGTATGTCTTGAATCAAACAAGGAATACACCAAGGGAGAAAATAAGAAAAGGGTTCCTCGAACGACGTTTGGCTTGCCTGGTGCTGGTATCGCTAAAGCATGATGCTAACCACGACCTCCTCCATGACCTCTCTGGCCCTAATGATGACAACGACCATGGTAGTGCTATGCTCTCTGAGGAAGGGGAGCGTGACGAGGATGTCCTCTGCCTACCGCACCTACCGTCTATATAACTATTGATGGTGAAACATTCTGCTACATCCACAGCTGGAAATTCCTCAATGGAGAAACCTAAAGCAGAAAACCTTGTGCACAATGAGTTCTCTGAATTGTCGGGCACACTCGCTACTGATGTCCACAACATCCATAAAAAACAAGTGCTTGATCCCTTGGAATATTTCTGAGAGATGTTGCCCCAAAGAAATGATATGATAAGGGTTGGGACATACTCCCAGCCGATCGGAAACTCTTATGTCCTGAAAAACGGGTACCCCATACCATTAATCTGCTTTGTGAGGAATCATGATGATCTAGTTCTGGCTAAATTCCTTTCAACGACCTATTCCCTTTCCAAAACCTCAAGATATGCCTTCAGCATAAATGGGGTGACCAGGTGCTGGATATCTGGACTCAAAGACTCCTTGAAATGACTTTCTCTGGCCTCCTCATCTGGAAAATGGTCTGAAGCATATCACAAAAGGTTCCTGAAATAGATTCCAAACTCTCTCCCACTAGAGCTCGCTTGTCGAAGGGTAAGAAGCTTTTAGAGACTGGATGCCTTCATGGTCGATGAATTAAACTCGACTCTAAACATTTATCACATCTCCTCCCATGATATTACAGACCCATTGTGATCCTTAATGAACATGAACTACCACTTCCTCGTTGTTCCACGTAGCATCGTCACACCCAACGACACCTACTTCTCCTTATGAGCACAGATCATACTAAATCCTATCTCAACCTCCTCCAACTATTCTTCTGTGACTGCATCTGAAAAAGATCCCTCAAAGTTTTGCTCACTCTAGTGCTTAAACTCTTGAAGTTTCCTCCTCCATGTGTCATTATCATTGACCTCTACCAGGAAGCGATCTACTGGCACAGCCTGCTAGACATCTTCTACGTGATCCTGAAGACGACGTCGACCTAGAGCCATACCTGTAAAATAATAAACAACTAGAGCTCATAAACCACGAATACAGGACACACATTATTAATTAATTAATTTATTGTTTTCTTTTATTCATTTTAGTTTAACCTATCCATAGGTGTACCCATTCAAACATAGGCACAAGGAATAATGATGCATGATTATTTCTTAGGTCTCTACCCAGCAAATAGTATCATCGTGTTTAGAAGCCATTGTAAACTTAACGATCTGTACATCAGATCATAGGGGGTCCTAAATGCCTATATCTCAGTCAGTCTCCAGTGTTTACATCACTTGCTAAACCTGAATGACATTGTTACCCTACCAACCTAAGAAACCTCCATTGTGCCTAACTACAAACTCCATCCAATATCTCAAACTAAACCTCTAATAACACTCTTTCACAACCCCCATCCCCACAATGTATACCCCTCCTAGGCTGGAAATGTGAGAATCAAGATAATGACCCCTGAGACCCACCTCCAGTATGCCCCGGGTTGGCGACTAGCACCAAGGGTATAGCGAACACACAAATGGGAGGTATTACCCTCTAAGAGAACCAGTGCAGAAGAGAGAGATAAGATAGACACCAACCAACTAATAATCAAACAGAAAGATAAACAAAATCCCACATACACATATGAAATGTCATGAATAACTCTGACAACTGGAATGGGAAAAACTGCAAGTACCCAAAAGAAATTAATTCAATAGCAACGATAAGCCTGAACATCTCCTGCAACCGCAATCTAGTAGTAACCTAATCCAAGTGAAATGAAACGTTGTTTATATATACATAGGGTGAGTATTATAGTATACTCAGTAGGATCCTCCCTGAAGCCTCTTGTTCCAAAGGAAGGAATTCATGCTAAAGCACAGTGAACCACAAGTGAAACTAACTCATCATCTAAACTTGTATACTATGTTCCCAGCCTCACCATGGATACTCCCACCAAGTAATGCAAGGAATAGTATATAATATAATAAATAATATCAAGGTTACCCCACTACTACTTACCCACTAGTTTGCTTCTTTTCCCCAATGTCGCACGCCCTAAACATCTCTCTCCAGAAGGATTTCCCGAAGACACCTGGGCGAAGCACCATAACATGAACCTCGTGCAACAAAACCACCACGTCCACCTAAGCAACGTAACCAGGTAGTTTTTGGATCCACCATAGCTCACAAAACATGTATCATAAATTAGGTATTATACCTCAATCCATTAAATCCCATACACCGCGTAAGGATTTTCAAGCCATCACATCCTATACACGTTACACCTATAGTAGTCCATAGAAAACTATATCCAGAATATGTGTGTGTGAATAACCACAAGCCATTACAGCCCTCTACACATATATATAGGGATAACTAACCAATGTTCCTGCCAGCACAAGTTAATGCAAAGAGAAGAGAGCTAGGCCAAAGTGGATAGTCATCCATCCATCATCCCACCATAATATTGGAGAAAACACCCCCCATGGATAAGAATCCCTGGGGTTTCATTTTCTCTTACTGACAGGGTAGAGTAGCCTATAAAAACAAAAAAATTACATAATATATTATAGATCACAAACACACTATGGGAATAACCTAGTCTTAGACTCAAATATAGCTAACGTCTCCCTGACTCTCAACTGTTACTTGTAAGACTACGTATCCCATAAGCACACAACCATTTAAAGACTGTTAATAGGTTACTTCATTCCATTTTTATCAGTTTCAATTTAGTTTAATTAATACATTAAACATTAATTAACCAATAAAAATTCCACACTAAATTTCATTAGCATCACACCCAAAGTACATTGTTCCTTCAAAACACATCCTCAACATTGCACCCCAGAAAGCTCCAAAACCCATGGGTTAACATCATTTTTCAATTATTTATTTACATCATTCCTTTCCCATATTCCCAAGCATTCTAGAAATACAATATATACTTCTAAACACAAGGGCTCAACACGGTGATTAGATGAACTACCCGTCATGTCTTTGCCGCCAATAACAAGAGCATAGACCCATCCTCCCTTGAGAAGCTAAAAACGGAAATTATGTGGCATACCCCGCACGTCATCTCCCCTTTCGGAAGAAGGTTAAGCAATATCGATTACCTTGATAAGTGGGGAAAGTGAAGAAGATAAACAACCAAGAAGAATCAGTAGAAAACAAAACATTCACATCCAACCCATTTCATCATCCCTAGTGTCCTTCCTGACACACACATGAATAAAACGATGCATCTCGCCACTCTAGGTTTCAATTGCTACAACAACCAGCAGGCCTCTATACCCCTACATATCACAACAGCCATCTAGGCTCACATAACAACACAAGCAGTAGGAAAACAACCATCATATCGGTTGGGATCTTGGGAATGAACAAGAAAGAGGGTAACTCAGAACCCTTCAAGGAATTATCAAACAATCAGTTCATTAATACATCCTGAATTGATCGATTTATTATTCATAGGGTCCATATTCGGGAAACCTAAACAATAAGCTACTACAAAAAAAATTAAACATGCTTACTGCACCAATTTGACTAACTTAAAAGAAATACAATAATAATAACCATATTTATTTACATTCCTCTTTATCATTAGCCAAACAATTGTAAATTAATTCTAGTTTACGTTCTTTACAAATTTCAATCAAAAACGAAAATCAAAATAATGAAAGTATAGATATCGCACTATCTAGAAAAAAAAAAATAAGAGGCAATACCATACGATTGATATCAATTTATTTATCTTGTTCATATATTTATTTTTTCAATTCCATTGGGATCTAGTGGCTAAAACATTCTAACTCTACAGTTGCATGTAAAAATAAAAGAGAGGCAATGAATCCCCTACCTTAAATTGGCTCTTAAAGTTTATTATATGAGAACGATCCACACAAGAGATCATGATCGCCTCCTCCTATGACAACTGCATCCACCTGAGGATGGCGAAGCACGACCGCACCAACCGAAACCCAGGAAACACTATTAGAATCATGGAGATCACATACCATAATATGGAAAGGAGAAACAAGAGAAGATGAACCCAAAAGGATGATGATAAATCATACCTTATATCAAAGATTGATGGATACTACTTGGCTACACCAAAATAGGGGGTGAACATGCAGTAAGAAAAACGTCGAGGGAAACCAACCCTCTGGGAAATGTTTTCTCTCACAATTACTACAGGTATGAAGGAAAGGGTTGAGCATATCGCACTAGAGAATAAGGAGAAAGAAAAAGGGGGTAATATATCTTGTACCTTTAGAATATTTAACGGAGCAGCGATTTAAGATACAATGGATTTTCCATTAAAAACAGATCGCATTAAACCACGCAGTTTCACCAAGTAAATGCAACCTAGGCCTTCAGAAAATTAATATAGGAGTTATGGGATTTGATTCAGCTGTAAATCCAATAAAATAAGGCCATAAATGTATTTTATGTCAATGAAAATGTTAAATTGGAGAAACTAGAAAAATCTAGAAATTTGGAAAAGGAAATATGAAATAGTTCTGGAAACACTATTCATGAGCTATCTCACTATTTCTGACTCACCGTTTCTGACTCACATTTTCTGACTCACCATTTCTTACTCACCGTTTCGGACTCACCATTGCTGACTCATCGTTTCTGACACACCATTTCTGACTCACCGTTTATGACTCACCGTTTATGACACACTGTTTATGACTCACCATTTCTCACTCAACGTTTCTGACTCACCATTTTTGACTCTCCATTTCTGACTCACCATTTTTGACTCACCATTTCTGACTCACCGTTTATGACTCACAGTTTCTGACTCACCATTTCTGACTCACCATTTTCGACTCACTGTTTCTGACTCACCATTTCCCACTCACCATTTCTGACTCAACATGACACTATTCATAAAACTGGAAACATTGTTCATAGAACTAGAAATTTGGTAAAGTGTTGGGGATGAGTCACCTGGACCTCCTAGAACACCACAAACACCAGATTTCCACAAAGGGATGGACCAAAGAGGTCCAAGGCAGTAAATATTATATCATCTTTAAAAACATACTATCTAAATTGACTTAGGATTAAATTTTGTAACTTTTTAAAATGAATATTTTTAATTTGAGTAGTGAAAAATACAAATATTCATTTAAAAATTCTTTTTACTCTTGTAAGAAGTTCCATCATGTATGAAAATACATTAAATTTAAAATAAATTTAATTATATTTCAAATAGACTAATTATGTTCTTTCAAATCTAATTTTCGTTATAAATTTGTTTAAACACATTTCTCTATGTAAAACTCATTTTTTAACTCTTTTTTAATAGAAATGGATTTTTATCTTCTTATGTTAAAATAATCACTATTAGTGAATGATTTTAATGAAAATAATACTATATATATAAAATAAAATATTAAAAATCATATTATATTTTTAATATTCAAAGTATAATAATACAATATTATTAATGTTTTAAAAAAATTATTTCTCTAAAAAGTAGTTTTCATCATGTTTTGTACACTTATTTTGAAATTAATTTCCTCTATATATAGGTATTTAATTTAATAAAATGGATTTCATATGTCTAATTAGGTGTTAAAATTTTATTAATATGTCACATTTATTTTTATACATTATAAATTTTAACATTGGTAATATTTATCACCTTAGGAAATTTTATATCAGGTTAATATATGTTAAAATTAGGTGTAAAGGTCGCCATTTTCCATCAAAAATTTCTCAGGATATTTTTAATTTGAAGACTATATGTATATGATAAAATTTTTTAAATGTCACTTTTCCATGACAATCTCATATATAATATATTTATATAATATATACAGAATATCACCCTCCTACTTTTAAATATATATTTTGTGTCCTCATAGGGAAAAATTATGTTATTAATGAATACATATATTTATATTGATACTAATAAAATTATTTTTATTATGGATATTTATTTTTAATTATTAGTAAATAAATAATTATATTCAATTATTCTAAACATTAATACAATATTTATTCAATTAATTGAAAAATATATAAAATGATATTATTTATTGTTAGAGGTAATATATTTTGAGTACATTTTAGAGTTTTACAACTTATATAGTTGAATATTACATATTTATATTTTTTAAATGATTATATTTGAGTTCAAATATTCATTTAATTTATTTTGAGTAAAATTAAATCAATTATATCACAATTGTCTTAAATGATATATTATCAATATAATATAATATAATATATACAAAAAATCATTATAATCATGAATTATTAATTATGGGATATTATATAGTATAAAATATAATCCCTTATCAATTTTTCTATCAATATTTAACTTATAGTTAATATTATAACATTTTAAGAGTGAATTTTTTATTGTGGTTAATGTTAAAAAAGGCTAACTACGTGGTTAAACGAAATAATGGGGTTTTAAACACCACATAAACCTAAAAAAATTAATGGTTTATGGTAAATATACCCCATACTATATTAACAAATAATACCGATCCATTTGAAAAAAATTTATATCCATAATTATTTTATAGTAATTTAATCTTATAAGAAATTTGAAAAGTGCATGTCCTCTCAATTATAAAATGGAACCACATATCCTCACTTATACATGGCTTTTAAGCCATCCTGATCAATAATTCCATAATAAAATCCCTTATAAAATTTTATATAAACTTTTTAGTGGGGTTTTCAACAAAAAAGACCAACACTAGGTTCTTTAAGAAATGTTCTATAAGTAGTTTCTTGAAGAACATATAATTTGATTACACAACCTTTTTCAATTTATTTATTCTTTTACCTCCTACTAATAAGTGGTGTTTATCATAAAATAATTAATTCACTATCCAAAATATACATAAATTAAATTATTATTATTAAACTACAATTATCAACACACTTTTCCATCAAGTGGGATGTGAAAGTATCACTCGTGTGTACTTTAATATTTTTGTCACCTTGTAGTGATACCCATCATTTTTCATCACAATATTTTATATATGGGAATTATTATGGGTTTAATTTTTATATAGGATATTTATGAAATTATTATTATTCTATAATAAAAATTTCACATCTACCTTATTACCTACTAATCTTTTGGAAAACAATAATGTCACCCGTGCATAGGTATGGACTACCGCCTACATAAAGTGGTGTGGTTTTTTAAAATTCCATTTTATGAAAATCCTAATAAGGACATATATAATGAATAAAACATATTTATATGATTTAAATTTATCATTATAATCATTAATAATTATTTACCTTTATTTCTCTCCATCTATAAAAAAGTGAAAACAATGTTCATGAATAAGTTCAGACTACCATCTCTATGAATGGAGTACTTAATTTTTTTATCTCATTTTTTTGGATTAATATAACTAAATATATAATTAATATATATCATATTAATATACTTATTAAAATAAATAAATTATGGATCTATAATAAATTTAAAATTTCCATAACTATCAAATTAATACATACATGAAAAATTAAACTATTATTACTCGAAAAAGAGATGTTAACAACAAAATTGCTAATAAATAGTTTATAATATATAAAAATTTAATAATATATTGTAAAATAAATATGAGTCTATTTTTTAAAATATTTATAATATTTATATTTTTATTATACTGGAGTTTCAGACACAAAAGATGTCTGTCAAAACTGGCATGACAGTTTATTTCACAATCTCATCATTATTCGATATTGTTTATATTTATATATCCCATACGAGAATATTTTGATATTTCCATCAAAAAAAATGATATATTTAATTTTATTATATATATTCATTATATTCAATTTAACAAAACCATTTTACTATATTTGGTACTTAAATATATTTATAATATTTTTAGAATAATGAATAACATTACCTCTCTATTTGGTTGAAAATACTATTCCTTCTATATAAATGTTTTACATAAATATTTTCAATAATGTATGGGAAATTATAAAAATGACTTATTAAGGACATTTTAACCCTTGTTTTAATTTGAAAAATTATTAGAAATACATATACAGTTTTTTATATAGGTATACATTTTGACCTTTTTAAAAATGTGTGATATTATGTTTTTTAACATATAAAAAATATTTGTAATTAAACTCTATAATAAATGTTCATTTACTTGAAAATTAATATTAAAAGTTCAGTGATTAATTAAAAATAAAATATTCTCCCTAATTTTCATGAAATTATTTGTTTTCAAAAGTGATTTTCAATGTTGAAGGGGTATTTTCAAGAAGTACATTTGTAATGAAATTTGTGTGGTATTTGTACTCATCAAAAACCATAACCATCATTTTACATGTACTCAAATGGGAATATGATATAATGATACTATCCATATTATTTCTCCAAATAGATTATGATCAGTTTTACTAGGGACATACAATATTCATTTCATTGCAAATATTACTATTGATGGTTAATGATTATATCTATTGATTTGTGGCAGAATTAAAATTTTATATGATTATTTTTAAATATAAATGTACACATGATTTTTTGTTTTACGCTTTTTATATGAGGAATTAATCATAAATTAATAAGTGATAGGCATGTCCAACTATAACCCTTCAATACATATGGTGGGTACCTTGAAAAACACAACCTTAGGTATTTGGTTGATACCTTAACGATTTATTTATAAAGACATAGAGAAAATTCTTGAGGGTATGGTTATGATGTATGAAATTATTCATTCCATGTTTACATGAATATTCTTTTATTTCCACATGATTATTTTATTACTTATGATATTCATCGAAATGTTTCATGCATTTAATATCATCTATATTTCATTATTTAATCATCATTTATTTATTACTAAATTATTCGTCATGCTTAAGATATTGTTTAAATGGAATGTGTTTCCATACATATACCTTTCTGTATTTATTATTCATTATTTATTACTATTTTATCCATCTACAAACAAACCCTTAATGAGCATCTCTTCCCACCACATTCTTTTGATTCCTTTTCCTACGTTTCTATGAAGTCGGTTATGATTGATGGGAAGAAATATTCTAAATATAATAATGTTATTACTTAATAAAATCATACATTTTATTTTATATCTTAATCTTTATTTTGAGACTCAAAATGAATAAATTTTCAACGTCTCCTAAACTAGTCTCTCCTTCAAGATGATATTATTTTTATCTTGTGCTACTATAATGATGTATCCACTGTCTTTGAGATACAAGATTTGGTTTTATTATAGTTTTTATCCGAGATATTTTAGTAGAATCCATCAAAAATTGATTTTGGGGAATCAATATTAGGCAATATATCTATATGACAAATTTTGAGGATGATACTAATTATTATATTAAATTATAATGTATTAGAAAGGAAGATATTATGTGGTTTTATAAGAAATACATCATTTTCTATATATAACATGTGGAAGTGGCTCTAGTAAAGTTGTACATAAGATTAATTAATATGATAATGGAATATTGGGATTAGATTCGTTATTCATCGGGTTCAGGACAACATACATTGTTACACACCATGTATAACACTATTGGGGGATATAATTGATCTAATTCATATTTTAAAATTAATCCATCATGATAGATTTCAATATAAAAATTGATTTCAAAATTTCCATGAGAAACCATATAAAGTATTCTTATGTCATCTAAGCTTATACTTTTCAATTTATGTTAAGTGTTTCACATGTTTATAGATTTAATATTATATATTATTATGTTATGATTTAATACAGTGTATAGAATTATTTTTAAATGTAACCTCGTGGAAGGAATGTTAAATTTATTAGCATATATAATCCATCTTTTGATTTCCCCCAATCGTAAAAAAAAGATACAACTGTTACTGAACAAATATATCCATATTGGGGAAGGCGACTCCTTTTATAAACAATAAACTTCTCCATATATAGAATCCTATTTAACATCAATGTAATGTAACATTCATAGACATCTTCATGTATTATATTCCTCTATCACAAAATTGACTAAAAATAAATCTATAACAAAGAAATGAAACATTTCCTTAGATAACATATTTATCACTTTTGAAAGTAATGAATGGGTAATATAATAACAGAAGGATATTATCTCGCATGTTATGTGGATATATAGATTTCATTGATTTCAAAAGGATGAGTATGTTATATGGATTTTGTAATTGATTTATTTTAAATTAATATTCTTCAAAAAAACATCCTCTTAATAATTGAGTGGATATAGAAAGACAATTATTGAATATAAGATAAAAATGAATGTGATTCAATGCATTATTCCATCTTTTTCATGGATATCATGGAATGAAATATATAATAATCCTAATAGAAAGAGAATGATTGAACATTATTTGGATGGTGTTAAGAAAATCCATTGAAGGTACCTAGTCTCCCATCTATTCTCATCATTTGAGGATAATTTAAGATCTACTATTAAGAGAGAGAAGGAAGTCACCATGTCATATTTCTTGGAAGGATAAATATTTATGTACTGGACAGTAAATAAAAATATATAAGGGGAATAAAGGAAATAAAGAGTTTCTTTGATGTGATAATTATTGTATAAAACACAATGATACATGCTTGAAGGCAATGCGAGTTTTGTAAAAAAAAATAGATGAAGGTAATCAAGTATATGATTTAATGTGTAAGAATGAAAACACTAATCTTAAGTGATTCAACTATAAGGATATAAAGAACTATATAATAGAATACCCCAATCGTCAAGGGAATATACCTATGAATAAGATATGGGATATAGGTTAAACCAATGTTAAAAGGTATGAATAACCATGAAACATTATTAGTGGTCATGTTATATTTTTGAAGAATTCCCGATTAATAGAATGATAAACCTTTTTTTGAGTTAATATGGTTTATATGGGATAAATATAATATTGTAATTGGAAACGTAAATGGGATACCATTAGAGACATCAAAAAAGGATAGTGATTTGATGAAAATAAAATTTAAGAATAACTTTACTACATTTTCAGATTTATAGGATATATATGGAATAAGGATTAAGTAATATTTTATAAGCTGAAGATTTTTCATTTTAGTTATTATGGTAATTCAGTTTAATTGTAAACAATAATAGATGATTTTATCTGGGTATTCACATTATATTAATGTGAAATCATGAGAAAAAAAATTTGTCTATATATAATTTTTTTACCAAGTATTCCATATTTTTATTTTTTAAATGTAGTTGAACATTTATGGAGGGATTACTAAGTAAAAATATTTATGAAATGGATTAAGATGAAGTTTGGGTGTTATTTTTGAGGTTTTAGATATAAATGTAATATTTATCCATATAATGGATTAAAATTTTTCAGTATTATATTACATAGTGCTATTCATTTTAGTTTTCTTAATGGTAGGGAGAATATGTTTTTTTATTGTGTATATTTTATATATTAAAAGTTAATTTTAGTACTCCAATTATAAAAAATTCCATCGCCATTTCATTGATTGATTGGAGATGTAGAAATTAATCAAATAATAACCTGTGGATTGATTTTTTTATCAAATGGAAATACATAATTCAAGAAAAGTTTACCATTTTCACTATGTTGAAATTAAAAAATTCACCGAACATTTGGGAAAATGTAAAAATGAAATTTAAATTATTACCTTTATTTCTGTTGAATCGGTAGTCTTTTAACCCACCACATATTTATTGTTTTTTCTTTGGTTAAAATTCTTATGACCATGTTTTTTATAAGAATTCTTCAATAGTTGGTAATTAATTTACACTTCCATGATCACATATTTACTTTCCTATAAAGATTTAATATTTTTAAACCTATTTTTTGTGACCTTTATAATCCCATTTCCCACTTTTTGGGAGGAATTTTTATTAAATATATTCTAATGTAGATATTACAAAAAAGGAATTATTAAATTAAAAAAGTTGATTTTTGAGTATAATAAATAATTTAAAGTATGAAATTTATTGACAAAAGGAAGTATATGATACCTTGATATTTTAAAATATCACATTATTAGATAGTATATACAACATGTAACATTGCACTTAAAAGAACTATAACATATTAATTAATAATGATCATTTCAACCTAGCCACTGAATTGCATGGTATGAATAGGAATAAAATAATTATGAAATATATATATGTGGTGGTCTTAATGAATAAATATTATTTTATTATTTCTCTGTAAAAAAGAAGAAAAATATTAGTAATGTCATTTTATTAGTAAAATAAGAGGTTTTCTTCATTGATAATTTATTTTATTTTTCTCTTGATGATATATTTTATTTTTTACACTTTTGTAATGGTATTGTATATAAATGAAATTAATTTTGAAATATTAATACTCAATACCACCTACGGTTATATATTTTGACTTTTATGAGAAGAATAATTTTCTAGCAATTTTTTTTCAAAACATTTTTTTTTCAAGAATATAAGATGATAAGTGATTAAAAATTATTTCATTCAAATAAAAATAATCACTTTTATATTTTAAATTATCCAATTAATTTAGTTTTGTTCAATTCTATGTTTGCATTATGAATTAAATTTTTTATACACAAAATGTTATTTTTATGAAAAAATATTTTTATATTTCAAGAATATTTTTATCAAAATAAATTTAATTCATCACTATTTCTGAAAATTATTAATGAAATTCATATATTATATATTAAATAAAAAAATTTCTATTCATGTATTTATTTTACTATGTATGTCATAAAAAATATATATTTTAATTCTTATAAGTGTATATTTCAAAAATATAGTCTTCTTTGAGTTTGGCCCAAATATTTTATATTTCATCTTTAAAAAATATAGGTATTTATTTTTCTAAAATATATTACATATTTGGTATGATACATTCCAATTTTTTTAATAGTTCAATTTTATTTTTATGTTTTATGAATTGTAATTTTCTTAAATTATATCACCCTGGTAAAGGTTATATCATGTTAATCTAGGATACAAATAAATTTAAAGGTCACAATTTTTTGTAAAAATTCCTATTGGATAATTTTTATTGATCCATTATAACCACATGATGTAATGTTAAATATTTATGTGATAATTTCTTATTAAAATGACATATATAATAATTTAATAAAAGAAAAATCTAAACTCTCATTCTCTTACTTTTGAATATATCTTATATGTCTATATAAAAAAATATAAGGTAATGAAAGAATATAAATATATATTTATATATTAATAAAATTAATTTATTTATATAAATTTATTTTTAATTATTATTGATTAAATATTTACTTCAATTTATTGTACAACACTAATTGAGTATTAATTCAATTAGTGGAAAAATTAAAGAAATGATTTTAAAAATATTAAAAGTAATATAATTTAATGATTTATATTATTCTATAAAAATAATATAATAATTTTACATAATATTGTTGTGTTAATGTATTTTATTCGAAATCTAACATTTTATTTATGACTTTTAACTCAAATTAAATGCATATTTTCAAATTATAAATCAGTTATTGTTTATAAAAAATATATATTATTATATCATCTTTAAATTAAAAAATTATGACAATAGGATTATGTGGATAATATAATTATTTAAATTCATCTATTTTCCATTTAAGAGTAAATATTCATCTTATATATATGATTATAACCCTTTAAGGGTAAAAATCAAGTTACTGTGGTTAATGATAATAAAGGATAACTAATGGGAGAAACAAAAATATAAGGTTTAAAATAACACATAGACATGTAAAACATTATTTGTTTCTATAATTTAAACCCCATAATATCATATACTTTAATATATGTCATCATTTAGGCATTTGACCTAGATAATGTCTTCATTATAATTAATTTTTTAAAAAAAAATTCTCCCAACTCAATTAAAAAGGGAAACATACTCTCCTCAAGTACTCATACATTTTGAACCCTCTACCTCAAAAATACCAAAAAAACCCTTGTAAAATTATTTTTCTACATTATAATTTTGTGAGGCACTCCAAAATACCAACCATAGGTTCTTTAATAAGGAATCTAAAGGTGGTCTCCAAAGGAAGAGCTAATGGACTTACCAGACCAATTTCAATTTTTTCCTACTACTAACTCCTCTAAATCAGTAAA
This sequence comes from Viscum album, assembly GCA_963277665.1. NCBI lineage: Eukaryota > Viridiplantae > Streptophyta > Magnoliopsida > Santalales > Viscaceae > Viscum > Viscum album. The sequence continues at coordinate 1,350,144,855 of OY728140.1, read as the reverse complement.
ATATATCATAAAATAATAAATTCATTATTCAAAATATAAATAAATGATATAATTTCTATTGGACCACTATTACCGACCCTCTTTTACATAAAATGTGATGTTAAATAATCACTCGTGCATACGTACCACTTACTATCTACCACACCCCAATATTTTATGATATATATTATTTTTAAAACCAGTGTTGTCTTGTGTTGTACACTACACAATGATTAGCTTGGGATATAAGAAACACCTTATAAACATGCAGTATATGCAAAACCATTCTTGGCTTGTGTTGAACACAATTTCAAGGTCTTTTGATTGAATTCACTTCACACAACCCTGAGTATATATTGTGTCCAATTTATAAATGAACTAATATTGGATTACATTATACGCAAAACCAAATGAATCTTTAACTACACACAACACTGACATGGCTTGCATTACACGCAAGAGCGACCTTCCTTGATATCATACATGATATTGATACCGAGTTTCACTAAAAATGATATATTATTAATATATTATTATTTAATGGGATATAAACTAGCTCTTGTGAATAGTATTAACCACATTATGAATTTTATATAACATTATCATTTAACTTGCAATGATATGAGAACAAAATTGATTTTTCAGATAAAATAATTCTTTTTCAAAAAATATGTAGTTTTATCGCCTTTTGATGGAGGATCCATTTTAAATACAGTTGTTTAAAAATTGATTAGTTCAATTTAAAAAAATAATCTTCTTATATTCAAGAGGAACATAAAAATTTACTTTTTTGAAATTTTTGGTAATTTTTTGAAAAAAGTCATATTTTAATGAATTGTGAAAATTACTCCATTTTAATTCAAAACTGCATTTTCATATAATTTATTTATATAGTTATATTATAAATCTAATTGGTTCCAAGTTTAATTGTATTATATTTTTATAATATAATCTAGTTTTGGTTATTTTATGTAATTTAACTTATAAATATGATGTAAACACATGTTAGTATTTTGATAGTTATTACTTATTAAAAACTTGCTTTTTAGTTTCCACAACATGAATTAATTTTAAATTAATTTCCCATACTTAAGTGTTTTTAATTTGATAAAATGGAATCTATTTTTGGAATAATAATGTTCAAATTGTGTAAAAGGATACTTTCTATTTTTGGACATTATAAATAGTAACTTCATTAATTATTATATTTATCATGGTTAAAGGGTAAATCTAGTAAATAAGGGTAAAAAAAATATTATTATAATAATAAACATCCCTAACACATGCCCTAATCCTATTTTATGAGATTTTTACCACCATGGTAATCCTTGGGACTATTTTCAGACCCCATGGATTCACTTCGATGTGAAAATGACACTTTATAAGAATTAATTTAAAGTAAAAAAATTTAAAATGTAAATACATATATATATATATATATTACTAAATCGATTTTAATATGGGGCCATATAATAGATATATATGCCTATAATTAGTCATTATAAAGATAAAAATATTTCTACATCATGGTATTTTATTCATATTTTTTATAAATTAGATTAATATATTTATTTCTGACAAAATTATGATGTTTTGATTACCTTATTAATGAATGAATCAAATAAAATAATTAATAAATAGTTAAAAAATATAATTTGGTTCATTTGATGTCATCCAAAAATTTAATGGATGATATTTACATATTATATTTGGTTTCATGCCATATTTTTGAAGTAATAAGGTTTTTATGGATTTTTTAAAAATTCAAATATGAATTTTTTCCAAATTGACACAATTCATAACTTAAAACAAAAAATTGTTTATTTAATTATATTATATTCTAAAAAATACAAAATTTTGGCCAAATGATTTATAAGTGACATCTCCTCTCTTATAAAAGAGAACCTCCTTCTTATCCACTTCACTCCATAACCCTAACCATTTCTCTTTATAAATATCACTAGTTACATTATAATGGTTTTTTTCTTCACATAAGACCAACTGTAGTGCCCTAAGAGGAAATTTAAAGGAGGCACGTCGAGGAAAAGGTAATCTCTTCTATCAATTCTTTCAAAAAAAATTCTTCTTCAACTTTTTCCTTTTTAATTTTGTTTTTTTTCATTAAAAAGTAACAAAATCAGTATCAGTAATATACTGATATGTTATTTTCAATATGAAACTACTATATTTCACATTCTATACATTATATGAAAAAACCAAATAACCGCGCATGCATACGTATAGATTATCGTCTCTACATCATGGCGTAATATATTTTTTAGCACCACATTACATGGATGGTTATAACGGTAAAAATAATAACAATATATTATTTTTATAACATTATTATAATTCTGAGATATTATACACCATGCCCTTCATTACCGTTCTACAACTATGAGAATGATATCGTCGCTCAGGCATACGTACGACTTACCATCTCCATGTGGCGATGAGACTAATTATTCATGTTAACCATTCAAGAATGATTATAAAATATATATAATAAATAATAATGAAATATGTGACATAATAATTCTATTGTGTTTATGTATATTTACGTATCTTTCATTTACATTATTCCATCCAATTCAATAAGGAAACAAAAACAACGTTCATGCTTACGTAGATCCTACCGTCCCCATGAACGGTGTATTCCATTTCATTTATCTATCTACTATATATGATTATATACTAAATATATAAGATATATATAAGTCATTATTTACATTATGGATAAAATTAAATCATGATCTATGTAATCATATGAAGAATAACATGTCCAAACATGTCCGATTATTACCCAAAACGTTGCTTTAAAATGGAATTGACATATTAACGGTTAATATAAAGTTGAAAGTGAATCATATATTATATAATAAATATTATTATGATATTATTACAAGTTAATAATATTTTTAAATCCACTATACAATAGTTTCATACACATACATAAGAAATAAGACCTAAGGTAAGAGATGATTTTGCAATCTCATTTTTATCTGAGATTGTGTATACGTAAGTATTTTCGGGGATATATTTATCATCCATTTATATGTTTTATAAATATCTGTTAAGTAAAGGATTAATATTATTATATGTATATTCGAAGTCATTTTTACCCATTTATTTACTTTTACTACATGGTATGGAAGAAATCTTTCTTTGGTTTACCATACGAAGTACTTTTGAACTTTTCCAGCAAAAGTACGAGGATAATTATTTTTTGACATATAACACATGAACTAATTTTTACATATTCATAACACATTATTTTCATGAAGCTTCCACTACATGTTTACATTTTTATTTTCAACTCAATTGTTTTCTTCTAAAATATAATGACGTTTTGGGAAAAGAATACGTTTTTAAAGAAAAAAGGATATCTTCCTTAGGAATTATGTTCATGTTTTTCATCAAAATTATTTTCCATCTAATATGACATAGTGTTATTTTTATATCCCTATTATTACATTTATTTTAATATTTTTAGGATCGAATTATTTTTATGATTCCATTAATATGTTATGAAAACATGATTTTTAAAAATCCCATTTTATTTCTTGGGTTATTCGATACAGAATGATTTATGTTTTTGTTAAACATGTATTTATGAATTAATTGTTTGATGGTTGGGGCCTATATCTCCCTCCAATTCATTGGGTAAATATTTATATCTCAAAAGATAGAAATTTTTGGAAATAAAAGAAAATATGGTTCAGTAATACAGGTTTGGAACGATATGTAAACACAGTTCAATAATGGACATCAACCACTACGATGCTCTTGGCAGCAATGCCTTGGATAATATGGAAATCATATTATGTGCCTATTAGTTTTCCACAATTACATGTTTTATTCCAATTCTTATCTATCATGGTTAATGTTCCAATATGATCAATTCCTTACACAATTCCAAGATTTTGGTCATTGCTCAAGAAATTGATGTTTAGAATTTTTGTTCATGTTTTCACGTTCAAATGTTTATAGTTTGTTTTATGTTCTCCATGTTTACCCTTACTGATATTTTGAACTCACGCTTTTTATTTTTTCTTTTCAACATTATATAAATAAACATTTTATGTAGGAAAACAGAAGGGGAATATCTTTATTGGAGCTGTTGAAGATCTTTTACCTTGATCAGAAGATTAAATTTCATGTTTTCATAGACACTAAAATAATTAAATCTTTGGGAATTTGTTTGTGTAATGTATTAAGTATTCTGTAAATGTAATGTAATGTACATGTATGTCATTCTTGGGCCTCCACATTTGGTATCATGGAGAAGGTTTAGTCAATCTTTGGAAACTAGGATGTGAAATATTTAGTGAAAACCTTAGAGATATTTCTAACGTATGTATAGGGATGTAACGAAGGTTGTGTCTAACTATAGGTTAAAGTCCTATAATTCTGTAAATATTCATGAATAACCTAGGATTAAACCTTAGAATTTAGATATTTACCATACCCCCTGATTATGTTGTCATCCTAGTATGATTTTTTCCTCTCACAGTATTCTTTTTGGGTTTTATAAAATAGCCGGAAAAAGGATAATTCATGTTAATGGAGAATATTATGGACAATGGAATGATATTTTCCATGAGAACAAAATAAAATGAGAGTTAGAATGATTAACCTCATTATTATTCCAAATTACCTATCTCACAATATATTCAATAATATCATCATTGGTTTATTTCATGAAGAAGCTAATAAGAGAAATATAGATATTCATGATGATCATAGTGGAATGAAAGTTCAATTTTCATCATATAAATCATGTGGGATGATATATCAAGGAGAATGTTTTATAGGAAATACAAGATTCATTTGGAGTGTAAAAGGACACCAAACAAGTAATTGCAATGGAAAAGGTTTTGTCAACACAATGGAAAATGATAATTGTATTACTAAGACATCAACAATAGTTAAATGCTTTAAATTTGGAATGTAGGGGAATGTTTCAAATTGATTCCCTAATGGAAAGACTCATGAAGGGAATCATCATGGTCATATGGATAGAATTTATGTTGATGATTATGAAGAGAATAAAAATGATATATGAGATGAAAGAAGTGTTGAGGAATAAAATGATGAAGCCCAGTCAATGGTTTAAGAAGGTAGTGAAACGATTTCATGATTATCTAGAGTAATGTTGAATAAGTTATTTAATGGTACTATTGAATAAATAAGAATCTAAGGAATGTTAAACTATTTTTTTCCTTAAGTATTTGAATGTATATGTTGAATGGTACTGGTACCCATCAATGGTTTTTTAGATATTTTTGGAATTCACATGATATGATCATAATGAAGGGATAATGAGATAATGAGATGTTTTATAGTATAAATGATATCATGACTAGTATAAGGACTATGAAATATCATGGTTTGAGTATATAGAATTTTTCAGATTTTGGAATGTGGAAAGAGTTTACTTTTGACGACATTCATGTTTTCACTAAGGTTTTATGGTAATTAATGTTTCAAGATAATATATGATTAAAGTATTAAAATGTTTGGAATGTGACCAACAATATATATCTTATCATATACGGGGGATAAATGATGGTATTCACATTTTGGTTATATGACATTTATGATAATTGTTTTCTTTTTACTGTGAGATGTGAAAGAAGTATTTTGGACATCCCTAAAGCTTGGAAAGGATTATGAAAGACATCAAATAATATTGTTTATGGCTGGAAATGTTTTTAATATTATTTCATAAATGTTATAATAGTATAGTTTTAGAAAAAGGACAACCCTCATGATGGGAGAAAACTCATCGCGTCGGACAAGGCTGCAAGAATCGAACCCACAACAGAAGTGTTACAGGACATTATCACTTTCCAATGGCCTACAAGAAATCCCTGGTTAGTAAAAATATGTCTTATTTTATTAAGCGGTATGATAGATGATGTATAAGACCATTTTTGGAACCATATACGATTAATCTAACCATAGATTTAATTATGTATAATTAATAACTTATGCTAATATTTATGCAATGTATAATGATGGAATTACCAATCATTATATCACATGATCTGTTAACACGTCAAAAATGAAACATTCTACATCATTTCTTTAAATACGTGATGATGTTGGAATTGGTCAAGGCATGAACAACAATGAAATTGTACCAAAATAAAGTAAGTATTTTTTCTCAAACAAATTTCTCCAGCTTTTGGGAAATGATCTTGAATACCATAATGTTTTCCTTGAAATTTTTTTTTGATGAATCGGATGGTCCCTTAAATCATCAAAGATTTATGCAATTAAAGTAGTTAAGTTTCTCCAAAACTTTTTCTCTATCACTATCAATCGGTACATGATGGTTGTATTTCTCTTCAATATCCATGTTTTCAATTCCCATCTATTTTATTCTATGTGGGAAACCAGTGATAAGTTAAATTCACTAACTGTTATATTTCAAGAATTTTGTTATGAAATGATTTTTTATCCCTTTTTACAATGTGGGTCTCCATGAAAGAAACTTTAATGTAGACAACCATTCATTGTCGAATGTAACACCCTAATATTTTATGATATATATTATTTTTAAGTTCTCTTATGTCTTGGGTTTTACGCTACACCATGATTAGCTTATGCTATAAGCAACACTGTATTAGCTTGCATTACACGCAACACGACTCTTGGCTTGTGTGGCACAAAATTTCATATTCTATTGATAGAATTCATTTCATACTACACTGAGTATAGATTTTGTTCAATTTATAAATGAACTAAGTTTATATTATGTTATACACAACACCAAAAAAATCTTTCACAACACAAAACACTGACATGGCTTCTATCACACGTAAGAGCGACCGTCCTCGATAGCTTCTATGGTAAGCGATATCGAGTTTACTAAACAATGATATATTATTAAAATATTATTATTTAATGTGATATAATCTAGCTGTTATGAATAGTAGTAACAACAACATGATTTTTATATAACATTACCATTAATCTAATACTCAATATTAGAACAAAATCAATTTTTTGAATAAAAGAAGAATTTTTAAAAAAAATACAGTTTTACCACCTTTTTGTGGAGCACCCATTTTAAATATAGTGTTTTACACTTTTATATGTTTAATTTGTAAAAATAAACTTCTTATTTGTAATAATGGCATATAAATTTACTTTTCTTGAATTTTTCGTATTTCTTCTGATAAAATTACAATATTAATGAATAGTGAAAAATACGGCATTTTAATTCAAAACTGCATTTTCATCTAAATTTTTTATATAGTTAAATTATATTTTTAAATTATTTTAAAGTTTAATTGGAATATAATTATATAATTTAATACAATTTTTTCATTTGAAATAATTTCATTTTTAAATGAAATATAAACACATTTCAATCTTTTGATAGTTATTATTTCTTAAAAACCAGATTTTCAGTTTCGATAACAAAAATTAATTTTAAATTAATTAATGAAACTCTTATGTTTTGAATTTGCAAAAATGGATTCCATATTTTAAATCATAGGGTTAAAATTGTGTAAATATGTACTTTTAATTTTTGGAAATTATGAATAGTAACTTCAGTAATTATTTTATTTACCATGGTTAAAGAGATATTCTGCTAAATAAGGGTAAAAAATAAAATTATAATAATATTAAACTATCCTAACACATGCCCTATTCCTATTTTATGAGATATTTCCGACCATGGGAATCTTTGAGTCGATTTTTGGACCCCATGAATTGACATGGATGTTAAAATGAGAATTTATAAGAATTAATTAAAAGTAAAGATAATTAAAACTTAATCATATATCTTTTATTAAATCGATTTTAATATGGGGTTATATAATAGATATCTAATTATATAAGAATTCATTTTAAAGGTACAAATATTTTCTATATAATGGTATTTTAGATATATTATATTATATATTATAAAAATATATTTATTTATGACACAATTAATATGTAGTGTTTACCTCAAAAATGAAAGATTTAAATAAATGAATTTATAAATATTAAAGCATTTGTAATATGGTTATTTTTATGTCATCCACGAAATTTATAGATGATACAGACATATTATATTTGGGTTAATGCCTTATTTTTGAAGGAATCAGGTCGTTATGATGTTTAAAAAAGTCAAATATGAATACTATCCTAAAATGACACAATTCATAACTAAATAAAAAAAATACTTTATTAAATGATATTAAATTCAAAAAAATATAGGATTCGGCCAAATATGGTATATAAGTCCAAATTGGCCACACAAAACTTTTTTTGGATCGTTTGACATGATATGATAAATAAATTAACACACAATGTGTAAATAACATGATATAAAGGTATGATTAATAACGGTAAAATAAGGGTAAATCAAAAAATATAAAGATAAAAAAAAATTAAAAACTAGTCAAAAGAAGATTGGATGATGGTTATTATAACAAAAAACATCCTATATTATAATTAAATATTTTTTGGACCATTTTACAGCGAAATTTAATTTACAATAAATTAATATCTTTGAACTTTCTTAAATTGCCCCTCTCCTCTCTTACAAAAGGGCACATAATCCATCTCTTATTCACTCCATTCATGAATTTTGGCTTGGATACACCCTGCCAATTTCTGTTCTACACTTTCCTAGTTATATTATATAGGTTTTTTTCTTATCAACAGACCATCTCTAATGCCCTATGTGAAAATTTAATGGAGGCACGTCGAGGAAGTGGTAATCTCTTCTACTGATACTTTGAAATTTCATTCTACTTTACATCATATTAGATAGTTTTTTCATTATAAAGTAATAACATATGTATCGCTAATATATTTATATGTTATTATAAATATGAAACAACCCTATTTCAGCTTCTATCCAGCTTATGAAAAACGAAATCACTGTGCTTGTGTACGTACGGATTACTGTCTCCATGAAGTGATGCAATATGTTTTCACCACCACTATACATGGATGTGTATAATAGTGGAAATAATAACTATATATGATTATTATAACATGATCCCAATTCTGAGATATTATACACCATCCACTTCAATATTGTTCAATAACTATGGGAATGATATCGTCGCTCGTTTGTGCGTACGGCTTACCGTCTCCACGACGCGATGAGATTAATTCTCCATGTTAACCTTCCAATAATTATTATAAATTATATATAATAAATAATCATGAAATATATTAAATAATAATTTTATAGTATTTATGTATATATGTGTATATGTCATTTAATTACCACCATCCAATTCAATAAGGAAAAAAATACAGTTGATGTGTAATTACGACCTATCATCTCCACAAATAGTGTATTCAATTGCATTTACCATTAAATTATATATATTTATATATTAAATATATAAAATATCTACAAGTCATGTCTTACATTCTGGAAAAAAATTAACTCATGATCGAAGTTATCATAAGAAGAATAACATTTCGAAACACTTAGGATTTTTACCCAAAACATTGCTATAACTTGAAATTGACAAATGAACGTGTAACATAAAGTCATAAGTGATTTATATATGATATCATAAATATTATAAGCTTTTTTATTAAAAGGTAAAAATATGTTTAAACCCAATATAAAGTAGTTTTGGACACATACGGAAGAAATAAGACCTGTCACGAACTAGCCCAAGTCGACCTAGAACCGGTCACCTTGGCCAGCCCACGACAAATCCCGAGAGGCATTCCTGATCCTCCCGGGATGGTGAAAAGCACTGAGGGAATCAATATTCTACACGAGGGAACAATTTCACCAATATATAAACAATAAAACAAACAGTGGAAGGAAACTGACCGCCCAAAATACATTTAAGTAAAAATTTAACTAATCATTATTTGTACAAGAGAATAAAATACAACTAAACCAACAACTCAACAGACTAAAATTGATACCCAACTAACTCCGTGTGACCCCTTTGGTCACTATCCAGCATAGTGATCACACATCGCCAATGGTGAAAAAACTCATGTTGAAACATACATAGGGGCTAAAAATAGAATAATATTATTGGTGTCATTATTAAAACTCAGTAGGTTATCCTGATATTCTATTCGCAATGCTCATCCATTAAAATAAAAGAAACATCAATTTAATATTTTAAATACCATATATAAATGTATTTTTTCCAAATGAGGTGACATTTTATAAAAAAATTACTTAACAAAAAATTTCATTCTTTATAAACAATAAAGCTATTAACAATTTTCAAAGAGGTGCAACACCAAAATGAAACAAGTTTTCAAGAGGGCTTATTTATAGTATGTTCACAACTAAATAAATCACACACACTGCTGAATTTACTAACAAAACAAACATATTTCGACGGTGAGTAAAAAATATCCTATGAGCCCAAGTCACAGGAACACCCCTATGAACTATTTTGTTGCGAGCCTCAGGTACCTCATATCTCAGTGAATGTAACCATATTAAATGTATGTTCTCATGCACACGAGAAACTAGTTTTGGAGCATAAACATAACCTAGTGGCCCCAACAACATCATCATTATAGTATAGTTAGTGCTGTCATCATCAAACTTTATACGTGAAAAAGGGGCCAAAACCCAGGAGATCAGTAAAATACTAGTACACGTCAACCCACCTAGATACCTGGTATTCCCATTACTGCTCAAAACACAACCATTTTCATAAAGATGTGAAATGTGCCATTTTCCGGCAACTCTGGCCAAAAAATTGTATAAACCAAAACCTATTTGTTTGTCAAACCAAATTTAAATTTAAAATACATAAATTTATCCCAAAACAATATTTTCCATTCTTTAAATGTATTTATAAATCCAAAAAAATCATTTTAAATTACACTAGACACATAAAAGCCATCCGAAAAATTTACCGAACATATGGCATGCACTCATTAACAAATAAAACTTATTTTAAGCACATAAAAAGGGATGAAATAAAATTTTCATGCCATAAATTTATTCAATATACTGAAACATATTAAAAATACCATAATCAAAGTGTGAAATCTCATGGAAAAATTTATCAAACAAGATCAGTGCACATTTATCTCAAAACAACTATATTTTTAACAAAATAAGGCATAAAAAGCATTTACACACAAAAAATTTCAAACCATGGTTTAATAGTAGCACATATCATATAAATAAGGTTATAACATCATGATAATGAAAAAACATAAATGATAAAGGCTTGATCATGGGATATCCTACCCCAAATCTATGGCTGAAAGGAAACGCACACCCAAAATCAGCCGTTGTGGTTCCCAACACTCTAGACCTATGAAGACCCACCCTAAAAGAACCGAAACCCCATAAAAATCATTCCAATATATAACCATAGGTTGAGAATGACCAAGGGAGAAGATTAAACCAAATGAAAATGGAAGGAGAAGGAAGAGGGAGAAGAAAGGAGAGAGAATCTCACCCTTGAAACTAAAGGACTCTTCATATTCCCTTGTATCTGCATAATTAGAGGAAAGTAAAAGGCATGGAACTTCTTGTAGATTCTCCGTAGGTATGGGAGAACCAGGGAAATTTGATTTGGAGTAAAAATATGAAATGATAAGGTATTTATGAAAGGGAAATGCTACAATAGAAAATCTAGACGATTTTAGGAATCTTGAGAGGTTTCAACCTAATACTTGGCTAAGATGAGCTAAAATGAGTGAAAATCGACAATGGGTGTGAATTTAGGTATCATGTAATAGAGTGGGAGGTTTAATCACCAAAAAATGTCAAAAAATAAGAATGATATAAAAGAAAAAAAAATTTATAAAAAATGGTAATTGGCCCACGGGCTGGCTCAATACCTGAATAGATAACTCAAAATAACCATTCTAATTAACTCTTAATTGGTAGAAGAGGATATGTAGGAATTAATATATTAGTGGAGGAAAAATTGGAAGTGGAAAGCATCAATTTTTTTTAAAAATGAAGGATTTATAAAGGAAAAAAGATATGTTCTTAAAATAGGAAATGGGCTCACAGTTTGGCCCAAATCATTAGGTAACCACCCTTTTTACAAAACTCGAAAAAAAGAATTAAGGCACAAAAAGATGAATGATTATATATATATTATAATTGAAAACTAAACATTAATGTCACCTATGACCCATAAAAAGGATAAGTATTTCCTATGAACCAGATCAAAATAATGACATGAAAAACAGGGTGTGTCAATTCTCCCCACCATTAAAGCTTTCTGCCCCCAGAAAGACAACACTTTCAAGGAGAAATTTCAATACCAAAGGATTATTTATCAATATAGACCAGACTTATAATACAATAACACACCATCCACCATTTATGGAACATAATCCTTTTACCTCAACCAAAACACCAACTGTCAACCACTTCCTGAGAATCAACCAAAAGATCGAGTCACTACCTTTACAACAAAACCATGAACCCGGTTGTTGGGCCTTCTACCAATGAACCCAACCATAACCCAAACCAAATAAAACTCATTGAAGCCGAATATTACAGTGGATTACGGAATGTAATCCCCACTATTAGGAAACAACTAGCACTATATAAGTTCTTGGGAGGAAAAATCAATGAGACCTATGGTGGGTCTCCCCACCATTAGATCCCAACATGCAACAAACAAACAAGAATTCAATATCAACTAAAATTGGTTCCCACTTGAACAAGTCCACCAAAACTCTCCGATAACAACCTATAAAACCAATATAATAGGGTTATATCATACACATTTAAACCACCAACTCCTGAATGGAGGGTACAAGAACTGGGCCAACACTTTCGACATGGATCAAAACCCCCCACCACTTGGGGCAGGGAAGGAAGGGACCCAATAATTGGGCCACTAAAACCAAAAAAGAAATATATGGACCACCCAACACCCTCCATATATTAACATAAAATACTATGACTTCACCCGATTTACATAGGCAGTCCACTTAGGGACATTAATCTGAAACCCACATCCATGAAGGAATTATCATAGACACTGTGTGAGGGGTAACCCACCACACTCATTATGAAATAAGTAAATTCAAAGTGATTATGGATCACAATAGAGTAGAAACTACCTTTACAACTCAATGGAGGAATGAGCCTAGTTGAGCACTTCATACCTCTCGTGATTTTCTGACAGCGTGAAAAGCTTCACTCTGAGGCCTATGGCTAGAGCCTTGATTCATGAAGGATATGTTTCAACGCAGTCAGGTGATATGGATAACACCACTCAAAAAAATGATCTTGCACAACAACAAAACATTCAAATATATTGGAAATCTTAGATACATATCTAAATTGTTTCTCACTCTGAATTAGGAGAAGAATGATTACGGAATATGGTTAAACACATCAACATCGCCGAACCTAACTGTTATGTCCAAAAGAACTGTCACAACCTGGAAGCACCTTAAATCAACCCCAAAAGCTATCTATTCCAACAAACGTGCTGAGGAATCATCCGAAGAGGTGGATTTAACATTTTAATTGAATCCTTAGGTTGATAAAAGAGAAATATTTCTAACATAGAACTATTCATGGACATATAACAACATCCAACACATCTTTATAGACCCACTGAACATTACTCCAAAACAGAGCCACTACTAAAATCTCCTTTCAAGACACAAAAAGTGTTTGACTTATAGATAACATGTAATCATAATAAATAAAAAACACTTCTAAGACAAAGAAAAACTAGCCACATAACCACCAGTTTATAAATAGAATCCACAATTTTTCTGCTCAAAACACTTTTGAAAATAAAACTAACTTGGTGACTTTCCCAATTCACCAATGGTGTTTCATCCAGTCTCAACCACATGCACATTTCCATGCCACCCCAGGAACCGAACCTCCATGCTATATAGTCCATCCTTTCAGATATCAATAAAATCATGCATGTGAGCACCCATGAAAACACTAAAGGGTAAAACAAAACAACATCATTCCAAAAATCATGTTCCTTCAAAAGGAACTCCAACCAGCATGTCAAAAACCATTTTCATATTTCACAAAAATACCACACATAATTAAGATTTTTTTCTTAAAAATCTACCCCTTTAAATTTTTAAAACATTCCAAACAACCAAGCTACTCCATACATCCTCTTTCCATTTTCTAAAATACAGCAAGGTCAGTTTTCATAATCTGAAAACCACAAAGGCGAAAACCCCTTTCTAGAAAAAACACCAGTCCCTGAGAACCAAATTTCCAAACCCAATTCATCAGATTCAAACACTTTTCAACATCCCAAAACACCCCATTTAAAATAAAGTGTCATAATTACATGAAAATGATTCACTATTTCAAATCATTTTATTCCAACAATCAACATGTTTAGATTAAATATAATCCATTCCGTTAAAATCATTTCCACTTCCTCTTAATTTTTTTCACAAAAACAAAACATTCCAAAATAATTCTTATATTAAATTTTTGAAAACTGATTTTTCAACTTTTCAAAATATAATACATCCTTTAAATCACATTTCCCAATTCTCAAAAAAGGATTTTTAAAACAAAAATTCGGAATTCAAGAATGGTCCAAGAGACCCAAAAAAGGGAACCATTGTCATTGGGTGACTTGACTGTATGGTTAGAGGTCATATGTCAGACACAACACCAACACATAAAGACTTATTAGGACCATGCCCTGGCTACACATGGCTTTCCTGGCCCTATGAGCTCACAAAGAAATTAGTTTGACTTCCCTTGTCATATCACAACACCAAACAATCAATAAGAATAATAGTCACTAATAAAACCAGACATCCGATGGAAACCCATGGATCAGAACGAGAAAGAGTTCAAGAAGCTCTTACCACAATTACCCAAGAAGTCCCATAAATCATCATACATATGACTTGACATCCCCCAAATAACAAGGGCACTCTAAAAACAATGTTCTGTTAAGAGACGACCTCCACTAATACCATTTTGTCACGAACCAGCCCGAGTCGACCCTCAACAGGTCACCCAGGCCAGCCCGAGAAAAGTCCCAAGAGGCATTCCCAATCCTCCCGAGATGGTGAAAAGAACTGAGAGCATCAATAGAGTACACAAGGGAATGATTTCTCCCAAATATAATCAATATAACAAATTGCAGAATGAAATGGAGAGCCCAAAATAAAATTACATAAAAATTGAACTTAATTTTCTTTGTACAAGAGACTAAAAGTAAAAATAAACCAACAACTCTACTAAACCAAAATTATTACCAACAAACTCCATGTGACCCCTCTGGTCACTACCCAACACAATGATCACACGTTTACAAAGACGATCGAACCCAAGTTGAAACCTACACAAGGGATAAAAACAGAAGTATACTATATGTGTGACTATTGAAACTCAACAAGTAAGACCAATATTATATTTCCAATGGACATTCATTAACATAAAAGAAACATCAATATCATGTTTAAAATAAAAGATATAATGGTATGTTTTCAAAATTAGATCCCATTCTATAAAAAAATACCAGACATAAATTTTCATGCTTTTTAAACAAGAATTATACTAACAATTTTCAAAGAGGTGCAACATCAAAATGAAACTGGTTTTCAATAGGGATACTTTAAAGAATGTTAAATTTTAAATATATCATAAAAACTAAATAATTTATCGACCAAACACACTGTATTCTGATGGCGAGTACAAAATAGCAAATGAGAACAAGTCACGGGAACACCCCTAGGGACTATTTGATTATGAGCCTTAGGTACCTCATATCTCGGTGAAAGTAACCCTAATAAATAGTTGTTCTCGTGCACACGATCCAATAGTAGGAAGTATACACATAACATAGTGGTACCCCAACATCATCATCATCATAGTTTTTTTAGTGTATTCACCGGCAAAATTGCTACGTGAAACAGGGGCCAAACCCCACAGGTTCATTAGCATACTAGTACATGTCCACCCACCAAGATAACGTCAATTAACTTTAGTGCTCAATCAAGTTACACTTATTTTCAAATAATCATTTCACATCAAAATTACATTAGAAAATGATAAACACACATACATCCCACAAACTTTATTCAAATTTCTTCCATGAATCAATAAAACACTAAATATTTTCTCATAATAATTTCAAGTAGTGTATTGAGGCTTTGAACATAAAACTCAATAAAAACACTCTTTTAAGTATAAACACACAAAATAACCATACCAAAACATATTTTTAATCGATAAAAAAATTAATTAAATCATTTCATGGATCATAAAACAATCCTAATTGATACAACATGGTATATACATGTAAAACAATCATTCTTCATTTTTAGGAATGAATAAATGGACCATTAACCATTTATTCCAAACTAACATTTGACAAAGTTATGAATTTAAATTTTTTTAAGGAGGTTTATAAACACAATTTAAATAGGAAACCATATTCATAAATACCATAAAAACTCAGGTTACACATTCTAAACACAATAATTTTCAAAAGGATGTGAAACATGCCATTTTCCGACAACTCAGGCCAAAACACATTGCAAACCAAAACACATTTGTTTGTAAAAACTAATCCAATTTGGAAAGACATAAAAGGATCCCAAAATAATTCTTTCCATAATTAAAAGTTATTTATAAATCCAAAGAAATCATTTTAAATTATAATAGGCAAATAAGAGCCAACCGGGCAATTTTCCAAACACATAACATGCACTATTTAACAAAACAACATATTTTATGCACTTACAAAGGTATAAAATACCATTTTATGCCATAAATATATTCAAAATTATGAAAAATATTCAAAATAACGTAAACCAAGTGCAAAATCTCCTGCAATAATATATCAAACAAGTGGAGTTCACATTTATACCAAAAAACAATATTTTTAACAAAAGATGGCATAAAACATCATTTTCACAAAAAAACTAAAACAAATATTTCACATCAGAAAAAATCATATAAATAAGGTTATAAAAAATGAGGATGATGAAACATATATGATAAAGGCCTTTTCAATGAATATCCTACCGCAAATCTGTGGTGGAAAGGAAACGCAGACTCGAAATCACCTGTTCCGGTTCCCAACACACTATACCTATGAAGATAAAACCCTAAAAAAACCAAACCCCCATCATAAATCATTCCAAAACAGTACCCTAGGTCAATAATTACCAGGGGAGAAGAGAAAACCAAAATAAAATGGATGGAGAATGATTTGAAAGATGAAAAGAGTGGGAATCTCATCTTGGAAACTAAAGGACTCTTCATATTCTTTTAGATCTACACCATTAGAAAAATGATAATGGTATGGAACATCTTTTAGATTCTCCTAATGTCTGGAAGAACCATGGAAATTTTATATGGGGTAAAAAGAGTAAAATATAACTGATTTATTAAAGAGACAATTTACCTTAGAAAATCTGGGCAATTTAAGGAATCTTGTGAGGTTTCGCCCAAATACTCAGCTAAGATGTGCTCAAAATAGTGAAAATCTAAAATGGAGTGCTCCTAGGTATCTTGGACTAGAGGGGGATGTGGAGTCACCAAAAAAGTTAAAAAAATAATGAATAAATAAAAGAAACAAATTATTTTTTTAAACAGTAAATTTGACCACGGGATAGCCCAATACCTGAATGGATAACCCAAATGCCCCATGCTTATTAATTAATAATAAACCAAAAGGATATTTAGGCTTTAATATGTTAGGGGAGGGAAAATAAGTTTTCAAATGAGTCAAAATGATAAAAATGAAGTATTTATAAAATAAACAACACGTGTTTTTAAAAACTGGAAATGGGCTCAAGGTTTGGCCCAAATCATGAGGTAACAACCCCTTTAACAAAACATACAAAAAATGAAATAAGGAAACCAAATATGGATGATTAGATATAGATGATACTTCAATACTCAACATTAATATCACTCAATATCCATGAAAATGATCAGGATTTCCAATGACCCGAATGAAAATAAAAGGCATGAAAAACCATGTGTGATAGGACCAAAGGTAAGTGATAATTTTGAAATCTCATTTTTATTTGAGATTTTTTATATATAAGTATTTTCTGAGAAAATATTATTCATCCATTTCCATGTCTTATAAAAATGTTTTCATATAATGGTTACTATTCTCTTATGTATGTTTAATGTCATTTTTACCCATTTTTAACTTTTAATACATGGTATGAGAGGAATCATTCTTTCGTTTTCTATATGAAGTACTTTAACACTTTTTCTGAAAAAGTCTTACGATAATGTTTTTTAACTAAAATGAAATGAACAAGTTTTTACATATTAAAAATTAATTAATTCCATGATGCTTAATCTACATGTTTACAATTTTATTTTCAACCCAATTATTTTTTTTAAAAGTACATGATAGTTTGAGAAATGAATATGTTTGTAAAGAAAAAAGGATATTTCCTTAAGGAATTAAGTTCAACTATTTTATTAAAATTATTTTCCATCAATGATGACATAGGGTTATATTTCCATCCATATTATTACATTTATTTGATTATGTTTAGGATGGAATTTCTTTTATGAGTCTATTTAACTTATATAAATTATGTTATGATGGAATGATGTTTAAGAATCCCATTTGATTTGATGGATTATGCTATACAGAATGATTTTGGTTTTTATGAAAAATGTAATAATGATTTCATTTTGAGAAGAGTGAGACCTATATCTCCCCCCAAAAAATTGGGTAATGATTTATATCTTATTAGATAGAAATGGTTGGAATATATAATATAAATCTAGTTCAGTAATACAGGGCTGGAACGACAAGTAAACCTGGTTCAGTAATGGACTTCGGTGTCTATGATTGTCTTGGAACCAATTCCTTGGCTACTATGGCAATAATATTATGTGCTTATTATTTTTCAACAATTTCATGTTTTATTCCAATGATATTCTATCATAGTTAATGTTTTATTATTATCCATGCCTTACGTACTCCCAGATTTATGTCATTTCTCATGATTTTGATGTTTAAAGTTTATGTTCACATTTATAAGTTCAAATTTTTATTGTTTGTTTTGTTTTTTCTATGTTTACCCTTACTGAGGTTTTTATCTCACCCTTTCTATGTTTTCTTTTCCCTAGGATAGAAAGAAAAGTTTTATGTAGGAAAAAAATTGGAAGATATTTAAGGGAGATGTTGAAAATCTTTCTCCAAAATTAGAAGATTATGTTCCAGGTTTCCAAATACACTAAACTAATAATTTCTTTGGGAATTTTTTTGTGTCATGTATTATGTATTCTCAAAAAGTAATGTAATGTCCATGTACTTCAATATTGGGTCTCTACACTGTCTCTCAATAAAGACACAAATCATTTGTAATCACTTTCTTTTATTTGTAGTAATTATGATGGATTTGAAATTTGTAAAGAATATTTCAGAAATAATTATGATTTTGGAAAAATAATATCATATATACCTTCTTACCATCTAAAATTTTGGAAAATATTAATATCGCTCATGCGTACGTGGGAACTACCACCATCACACCGATTTGTAATTTGTTTTTCATTTAAATCTGATGATAATAAGGATGTATTTATTGAATATAAATTATGTAGGTGGTAAAATAATAAATATTTCATGGTGAATTAATGTTGACTCTTATATTTACCGATCAATTGAAAATTGAAAACATCATTCAGGCGTACAACACCCTACTATCTCCATGAACAGTGTAATTAGTTCTTCTATATATATCGTTTATGGATTACTCTAAATTCATATATAATGAATATATCAGTTATTAATATCATTATGAAAATTCTATCTAATTTTTAACATTAATAAAATTCTATTAACCACTATAATCGAACCAAAACATATATGAAAAATTAAATTGTTATTACCCCTAATAGTGATTTTAAAAATGGATGGTTAAAAAATTAGTGATAAATGATTATAAGTAAATCATATATGGTATGATATATATGATTATTTTTCCATAATATATTTATAAAAAATTTATATTTTTTATATTTGAGTTTCATACATAAATGATAAAAGTTAAACATGAGGTAAGGGTTTATTTCACTATGTCATCATTACTCAAGATTATTTATGATAATGAATCCCTTGGGAAATTTTTTTATGATTCCACCATAAAATAAATTTATTTTTTCAAAATATGGTTATTCATGTAATTACATTTAATATTACAATTTTTCTCAATTTGGTAAAAAAAATTATTCACAAAATCCATTTTATAAAAAATTACATTATATCTCACTTTAGTAAAATGTAATTTTTATCCAACTCAATGTTTTCTAAAAATATTTTCTTCAATACATTCAAACATATAAATATTATTTATTGAAAATTATAAATATGTTTTACATTTCAAAAACGCATTTTCAAAGTAATTTTGCAATCATTTTCCAATAAATGTACTTATTTACCTTTTAAAAATAATGTAGGTGGAATTTTTTTATAATATATTTGATATATAATGAATTACCCATAACATGAACATTCACATTATTACATACTCCTATACATGAATCTATTATTATTTTCAAATAAATTCTTCCTAAAATATTCTTGAAATTATTATTTTACAAATGAGATTCTGGTAGTGAAAATGGTATTTTCCTAAATAATGATTTTAATGAATTTTTTATGATATTTATTTCATCAACTATAGAAACCCTCATTTTACATATGTTCCAATCGAGATATGCTTAAATGATTCCATTTTTATTATTTCTCAGTACAGTTTATGATCAGCTTGATTGGAGATGTACTACATTAATATCATTCACTATATTTCTCTATATGGTCATTGATTATGTTTATTTATGGGGAAAAGTGTTAACATTTCATATGATTGTTTTTCAATATTAATGATTATGTTTAAAAAATTTCAACCCTTTCATATGAGGTATTCTTTGTTCATGGTCAGTGATTGAATGGACCTCAATATCCCATAGATTAAAATATATATTTAAAGAGAATAATGAGCTTTTTGTATCATTTCACTATGATTCTAGCTTAACTGGGATTTGAGATAGTGGGCCATATGACCTCAAGTGCAAATCAACAAACAAAAGAGGCTTCTGACTAGCAGTGAGGTCCTTTGGTATGTCTTTGGGGAGATAATACCCTCATAGGGTTAGGTATAACACAATGGTAGACAAGATAGAATATGTAGTGCAAGAATATAGAAAATAAGATATCATTAGATGATAATGATCAGGTCATGAAATTAAAAAAAGTCATTATAAATTGAATATCAATACTATATTAAAATATTATTATAATGTCGCGTCTTAAATATATACAAATAAAATGATGTGTAGGGGATGGGGGTACAAGAATAAATGGAATATTATAAACAAATTCAAAAGACCAAAAATTTATATACCTCATCTCATTTATAGGATTGGTCCTCTTCTACTAAACCTCCATCCACAAAGATAGAAAAATCAAGAATAAAAAGTTTCCCACATCCATTTATCCATACCTATGGTCATAAGTCTACTCTGGTACCAAAAGGTGCTCAAATAGGGTTTGAGGTTTAATCATTGTAAGTTGGGGAACATGGTGTCAAGTTTATTCCATTTCATTATATAAATGAAGGATAATGTAACAAATATAATAAATAATAGGGTTTTAAAAAGTATACAACTTTATTTTGATTTGATTTCCCAAACGCACACTTGTCCTATACCGGAAACATTGGCCTATGATAAAAGTCGTGATAAGAGACTTATGCAGGACGCAATATATATATCACATGCCAATATAAACAATGAATCTAATGAAAATTACTCAAATCTTGTTCAATAGTATGGGGCCATGTATATATGTAATTTCATAAGATTGTATAATTATACCCAATGAAAATCACTATAGGTTCAGGTTAAATGTAATGGATTCATATCCACATATTATATAGTCGAAATAATTAGTCTTTCAAACAATGAAAACCATTAATTCATGAGGTGGACTCTCATGCCCCTATTAGGCGATCAAAATGACTCTAAATTATCACAATGAGAAAATTCAATATAAGCCAGTACCAATAATCACATACAAGGTCACTGTGATGGAATCTGGAGGGTAACTATAAGGTATGGTGATCTTCAATGTCCATCCCTGGTATCTCAGAGGGGGATGAGTATCACCCATGGCATGGTGTAGCCATATTTCACAAATGTCTATCCATGGATTCCCCACAACGGAACCTATATAATTTTGAATTATAAGAAACTTCCTGGGAATCCCATTATTAGAAATCCAAAGCATCTCCCACAACATGTCAAATTGTAACCCATCAATCAAAAAGGGTCCATACATTGTTCCTTAATACGGAACCCATGATATCTTTCGACCATTGAAGAGTTCTATATCAAACAAGGCATATATATCAAATAATGCATCTATAATTACTGGAAAAAAATAATAATCTCAATTCCACATGTTTTCCACTTACCCAAGCTATCAACTTCATGACCATTTAAAAATGTATATTTCATCTAGGATGGTAATAATCATTAAATAAGAGTAAGAAATGAATGATTCATAATCTACTTGGAATAAGGCATAACATTTTTCATGTCTAAACATGTATCTTAACAACATAAGTTAACTACCATTCCAAAGACTAAAATATAGTTCATTCCACTAACAATAAAACAATAATAAGGAATCTTTAACAATCGTGAAATGTATATAAGGAATATGGAATAAACATAGCTCTTACCAATATTTCATTTACATTATTTGATAATATCAAGATATCAAGCATGAAAAGGAATCACATTCCATTTAATCCATTTAAATAGATCTAGAATAGAGCACCAAACAAGGCATAAGCATTTTAAAAGATATAAGATGAGTAATTTTTTATGATATTAAGCATAATAATATTACATATGGAATTAGCATAATTCACTCAGAATTATCATGGGAATTTGAGTAAAATACCTCTATGAAAGACAATATGCATTAAGTGTATGTTTTTTTCACAAGATATAGATATTTCATAATAAGGAAATGAATTCATGAGTCTAGAATTGATAATTTAACCATGAAATGAACCCTTAATTCGATAAACATCATTTATTCCAAATGTACAAGGCACAACACATGGGCCAATCCATTATAATATGATCTGTACATTATCAAAGGGATCCAATTCATGATTCAATACCCTTCTTAATTCATTTTGATCATTTTAAGACATTAAACCAATGTTCTAAACACAACCAAGGTAAATTCCCCATGTATATAAATAGAAAAAGAATTAAATTTTTTGTCAAACACACCCAAAGAGGATAAAAAAATAAAATAATGCATCCACAGATGGGTTTTTTCCTAAGAAATTGTCACTCTAGAAAAGGGATACCATCTTCGTTAATTTAATATGTAATACCAAAGCTTTAACAGTAGGTTATTTCTAATAGCACAATGGTACAAATCTAAAAATCAATGAAATTGATGTGAAAAAGAGTAGATGTCCTACCTAATAGCTTTGGTAATACACCTGTTTGGGGTAAATCATTAATTCAACCTAGATCAGAAGAAATAATCAAATTTAGAAAAACCCACTAAATAGGTCTAAAAATCATCACATAGATATATGTAAATGAGAAGAGGTGGAACCAATAAATTAAGGGGTGCAAGATGAAGAGCATAACAAGAGGAGTATGTATCATTTGAATGTAATGGAAACATATCACTATTGATAGAGAAATATCAAAACCTCAATATAGGATAGGGGAAAAGTTTATTCACTATGATGATGGGTGAAACCTTAGTAGATAGTTTGAGGAGAAGGTGATATGGGTTAAAACAAATAATTAAAAAAATTATTTTTACCCCCGTAGGAGTTGTCACATGGTTGAACATATAATTGGACAAGCTGTACACCAACTGTGCGAAATGTTATACTATATTGGGGTTCCCCATATGGTTAGGCACACAGTCTGATTAGGTGGGCACAAATTATTCATTTTCTCACTATCTAATACTTCCAACTAGACCCATGGCAATGCGCCCTAGATCTCATAGCATAACAAATCATGTATCCCAGCAGGTTTTCCCAAATTTCAGGGTGTTATTCTTCAAACGAGCCTAAAAACCCCAAATACCACTCTTAACCTCATAAGAATCAAATTAAGGGTCCTTTAATGGAACTAAACAGATAATTAAATTTTTTGTACCTTTGGATACTGGCGGGATGTTAAAACCTCCCCTAATAAAAACAACACATCCCTAAGTTTCCATCCTGAAGGTGGTACGGCATAATATGATATGTGTTCTAGCCATTATGCATTCACATTGGCCTCCCACTCCCACATCACATCATGAATATTTATATGCCTCCAGATCACCTATACTAAATGAACTGACATACCTTAGGGAACTATCGCACTACGGTGAACACAATAGATTTGATGCTCCACAAAGTACACATCTACCTACAACTCAATATCATCAACCCTGAATGAATGAGATGGGTCGGGATGATACTACTGAAGTTGTGATATGTGGAAGACCTATTTCATGGCATGGTACCTCTATGGTAACAACAACTGATAGGATACTGGCCCAACTCTCTCGAATCTCTCGATAGGCCTAATATACCTCGATGATAACATTCCATGTATCAGGATTCATTTATGTACTAAGTGTGGTGAAACTCAAATAAATTCCCAATGTCCAACATCAAACTCATGTGGTCTATTATGAAAATATTTATAAGTTTTCTTCCAAAAATGACCTATAGTCATGTGCTTCTAAAGCAACTGGACTTTCCCTAATGTCTCCTAAACAAGATTAGGGTGCAGAAGAGCTACCACCCCAACCACAATCTAGTAGAAAGGTGAACGAAATGGTTTACCATAGAGGGCCTCATCTGGATCCTTCTGAATGGTTTATTGAAATAATTTATTATAGAAAACTCAACCACATATATCATTCTCCTATGAACATCCAAATTCATGAATAAAGGCCCTATGAATATCCTCTATCACCTGAATCATCTCCTTGGACAACCCATCCTTATAAGGGTGATATGGATTACAAAGGATAAATAATAAATCCATTTCAATCTCCAACCATTTATAGAACAACGATGTGAACCTGTCATATTGTATGAAGTGAGAAAATAAAGACAACCTATTGAAGACCACCTATACTATGTCACTACCTCGAATAGGTCTCAACAATCCTTTAAGGAAATTTATCTTGATATCATTCCATTTCTTCTTAGGAATGGATATGGACTTTATAAGTATAGGGGGGAATTGTTGATCTTCCTTCAAATATAGAAAGATGGAGCACCAAGTGATGAACCCTGCTATCTACTTATTCACACCTTTCTAGCAGTAATGATGGTGAATATCTTAACAGATCTTGGTAATCAGAGGTAGATCTTCCCAAACTATGTCATGAAATTCTATCATTATCTATTATTGTATATTTTATGGAACCCAAACACTCCCACGATATATAAGGGTCTCACTATTATCTGCAACCCAATCTGGAGGTGGGTTACACCCAGTGATAATCTACCTTAGAATGAGGCACTCAGTATCTAATAACAACTGTATTTGAACTCAATCTAGAAGAGAACATGTTACATTCAATGATGCTAAAAAAGGATTCCTTTTATTCTATTTAACATCCTAATATAACATACAAAACATTATCATCACCAGCCACTCACTAATATAAATAGGAACAACTTTTGACAGAGTCTTACAGCACACGGAATAGTCTACGAAATTTCATTACCAGGGTTATATGACAACTACATGTTAAATACTGCATGTATTCCACCCACCCGTAATACCTAAAATTCAAGACCCACTGTGTGATTATGTAATTTAATCTGTTATGATCCATATAAAAAAACAAACCACTAAACCATTTGATAATTTCATTTTCATCTAAGGGAATGAATTACGACTGCTGGTTTGAGATCATGTATAGGACAATTCCTCTCATGATGCCTTAGCTATCAGGATCTATACACAATAAACCAATCACCTTGCGTAAAAAATACACCAACCTTTATCCCTGTAGAATCAAAATAATTAGTATAAATTCTAACCAGATCTAGATGAATCCCAATCAGATCTAAAGTGAGTCTTACTTTCAACTCCAAGAAGGCATGCCTGAAATATTCAAAGCATATATTCTACACACCCTTCTTAGTTTGGGAATTAAGATGAATTTCTAAGTGAGTGACGCCTTGAGAAAACTCATTTAATAGTATATAATCCCTTAGAAGCTAAACATGTCAAATAAATTCTTGGGATATTCCCAAGAAACTACTAAAATATCCATCTTTAGGTCAATAAATACTCTAGCCTCTAATATGATACGACCCAAGAAGTGGACCTTACTCATCCAGAAGAGGAATTTACTATGCTTCACATAAATATGGTTCTCACTCAATATACTCAACACAATCTCAAGATGGGATACATGGTCGTGTCGGGTATATGATTACACTAAGATGTCTTCTATTAAAACTACCTTGAAAGAATCAAGATATGGGTAAAAAACACAATTCCTCATAGCCAAAAATATTATTGGCATGTTCATTATAACAAATGACATAAACAAATACTCGTACAATCCATACCTACTCAAAAATACAATATGTTATATATTTGATGGTCTCGCATGACCCTAATGGTAGCCAGACCTCAAATTCATCTTATATAAAACAATTTATCCTCGGATCTAGTAGAAGAGGACATCTAAATGGGGAAATGGATAATGGTTCTTCATATTAATCTGATCCAACCATCCATAATCGACACACAATCATTGGGTTCATTTATACATCATGTAGAAAAGAATATGTGAACCCCATTGAGTCATGTTGGGTATGATAAAACCCCTATCCTCAATATCTGGAAGATGATTTTTGAGTTCAAAAAGCTCTATTGGTGAAATATTATATGGGGGATGGACATTGGTTTCACACCTAGAACTAGATCAATGGTCAAATATGCCTCTCTCAAATGAGTTAAGATAGAAATATCATTATGGAATACATCCTGGTTATGACCCATAATTGGAGATAAATCCATGATCTCCATTACTTGATCGAGCATAAAAAGTCTCACTATCTAACCCTTTACTCTGCATATCCTAATCCACACGGGTTCATCTCTATCTACCTCGATAACCTATTCACACATATGTATATACTCACTTCCTTTGGGTGATGAGAAATAAATTCAAGGGTCATAGAAACGATTGTGGGCCTGATATAGAATGACCCATTCCATACCGAGGATGACATCATAGTCAATCATCATGAAGATGATGAAATTATATAATAAATTATAACCACGTATCTCAAAAGATAACTCTTGAAACAAATGTATTCCCTCTATTCTAGACCATAGTGGAGTGTTAAGGGACATAACACAGCATAAGTACTCCATAGAAAGACGATGGATTTCCATACATGCATTATATATGAAAGAGTGTGACTCACATATATAAAAAATGATATAAAGTAAAGTATATGTTAGAAAGATAGTACATCTAACTATTTGTGGCCATTGAATCTGGTCCTATGGTTCTGGATATACAGTATACCTATAGCCTAAACAATGGTACTAAGATGTAGTTCAACTAACAAGAGTAGATCCACTATACTGTCACTGATGATCTGAAGCATGACTTCCTTGATAAAGGATACTACAATCTTAGTCTGATGGGATAGTGGAGTACAAAATTCTAGCATAACATGTTGTTATAGATCATATACCTGATAAATGTGTTCAAATAGATCCCCTTCCACTATATTCTAGAGAAAAAGAGCAATATAAATGCTATAATGACCAATCCTACCACAAGCTTGACATTCCATTAGGTTCATCATTCAATGTGTATTCTAATGGCATATCCTGTTAAATTATTTTCTTAGTATGGAATTGTATATACTATTCACCTGGTTGAATCATACCTCACATTCACAACCAAAATGGAACCTTCTATTGTCTATAGAATGATTTCCCTAACAAGGAATAGAGCAAACCTAGCTCACAATACCATCCTCTCTATGATTATTCTCTTTGATTAGGGCATGATTTACAATCTATATAAATGTAGTCAACCAAAATAAATTAATATGTGATCAGTCATCATATCCATTACCATCTTCAAAACACCTCACAATGTTAAATTTGTTATCCATCAGAGATGGACAAAAACATTGATGCTCAGTGAATAAAGATGAATACTCACGCACTATCAGTAAACCCTACAGAATATGCAAGAACTAAATGGTGAAGTCCACTCTCAATGTATTTTTAAATAAGTTATTAGTAGAATATGTATGGAATTACGAACATATCATGTTCTAGTAATTCTCTAACAGAGATATGGAATCCCACCAACACTTGGCAGAATCTTGATACATATAGGTTGCAAGCTTGACACACCACTCTAGATGAATCTAAAAATGGTCGTAGATGGATATTATGGATTCTATTATTGAATATTTTGTATGTGTACTTAAATTATATGATAATGTGATATTATTTTACTACTGAATGTCCAGTGAATGCTCTGCCATATATGTGGTAGACTAGGGAGAACCCTAAAAATCATGCATTAACCTAAAAAAATATATCTAAATAATCACAGGTGCCATGTTTTAGATAATAAATAGGTAATTTTAGAGGAAATATAAAAGTTAAAATGGGTGGATCATGGCCCACCACCTTTAGAGTGTTCTCGTAGCCAGTCTCCAACTAGGTAGAATCAGTATGTCACAATGGAATAACTCCATAATATCATTAAAACAAGACTATAGAATGATTTATAATAGATAGAATAATTCAGAAAGGAATATACAATATGATTTGTTGTTATTCAGCATCCATAATCATCGCAAAATATATAAGAACAGAGATAGGAGGATGATAGCATGGCCTTCCTCTTACCCAAACACCACTTACATTTTACTACAAGATTCAAGACCAGATAAAAATATAGTACCTTTTGGTTTTATATGGAATTTTACCTACATCCCATTCCATGGAAATTTCAATGTCCTACATTACAATTTAAGGTGGCCATTTATATTGAACATGTGGATTTTATTTTAAATTTAATGAATTAATTACCATTTTCATTTTGATAAGTTGGGAAGATCACCATCCTAATCCAGGAGCACCCATACACCTCATGATTTTAAGAAGGCATACCCTTAACCCAAAACACAACATATCCTTATAAGACAAACTAGAATAGTTCTATTATTGTAACATTCAACACTACAATATATAAAATCTATACACAGATACAATCACATGAAAATAGAAAAAGGCACAATGACTGTAGATGTGGAATGACATTATGCAGGACAATTCATACCCTATGGTACCTAGTTTTATCAATGTAATCCAATTACATTATTTTATCAGGATTGAGTAATAGGAACCCAACACTATAATTATCCCAATATCGAAAACATTTTAATTCATGTGTGTCACCCAACAGTGATGTTGTATCAACCATTAATGACATAATAAATTACTATAATTACCATCCATGGATATTTGAGGGTCCCCTATATATTGATTAGCTGCATCCAAGAATAGGGTCCTGACCGAATCTCTATATCAAATTCTCTTATCTAAACCAAATGGCAAGACACATGTAAAATAACCCCTCTGATACCACTTTTTGTGTACTTCCCCGAGTTCCACTGAACCGCCCCCCGAGATGGTGGACCACATGACCTCAAGTGCATCTCCATGAATTATATAGGATATCAACAAGCTAGGAGGGCCTTATTTGTGTCTTTGGGGAAACTATTACCACATAATATAAATTATAACACAGTAGTATAAAAAATATGACATGTACCTGAAAAAAAATATATAATAAGATATTAGTAGAAGAAACATAATGAGTCATGCAATTAATGTAAACCGTGGGAAACTAAATATAAATACTGTATAAATAATGACAATGATTTATTTTCCTGAATCTTTAAAAAAATGAAGTGTACTATATGTGGGTAAAATCATTTACTTCATGTATCAAAAACTGAAAAAGACCCAAAACTACAACACAACATCTTGATCATAGTCTCGATTCTCTACCCCCAAAGCACCATCTGACGAAGCAATGAAAATAAATCATCAGAAGCAACCCACTTCTTATATCCATCATTGTGGTCATATAGTTAACTCAGGTACCAAATGGTTCTAAAGTTGGGTATGGTATTTATTCACTATAGTCCAGAACCCATAGTGTCTATTCTTTTCTATTTAATGATATAAATAAAATAGTGTACTAGAAATAATAAATGATATTCTAGTAAATAAGTAAACAACTAGATATTTTTTTGGGTACTTAAATGGACACCCATCCCATACCACATGCTTCTTCCTACGCCGAAATAAAAAATAAGAAAAATGTGAAGGTCAAAATATATATAACTATTTCCAATATAAATAATGAAACTAAAAAAATATACCCATATGATTTTTCACTAGCTTGGGGTCATGTATATATGTAATTTAATAAGAATGCATAGGTATAAACAATGTAATGAACAATTGGATATTGGAAAATATAATTGATATATCTCATGAGAATTAATTGTCTAATAAATTGACATTTCAACCAATGAAAACTATGAATTCATTGGCTGGAGTCTCATTCACATCCAAAGAGATAAAAAAAAACCCCATGTATCTCAATGGGAACATCTGACATAATAGACTACCACAAATCCCATCCAAGGTGGCCCCTATAGAATCCCGGGTATCGCTAAGAGGTATGGTAATCTTTTGAGTCTGTCCCAGGTATCTCACAAGTTGACTGAGTATCATCCAAGGCATATCATGACTATCATTCTAAAAGTTCCATCCATGGACTCTCCCTGTGAGAACCGATTTGACTCTAGGTTATTAGAAATAGTAAAAGAATTCATTGACTATAAAGAAACAGAATCACCATCAGTGGATTGGGTTATAACTAATCATGGTAAAAGAGTGTATCAATTGGTATTTAATATAGAACCTGTTTTCTCTCACAGCCCGAGACAAGTGCCATATCTAACTAGGAATACATATCATGAAATGAATTTGTGGTTTCTAGACAAAAATAATCATATAAATACCAAATTATATATATTTTACTTTGATATGCACTCCATCCCATTAATAATGGCACATTTCATCTTGATGTGCAATAAGAATTAAATAATTTTAACAGAGGTAGGAGAAATAAGCAACATAGAAAAAGTCTTAAACCATTTCACGTCAAAATAGGAATCTTAAAAACAAAATCTAACAAGATTTCCAAAGCCTCTAATATATTTCATCCAACAAATAAAAGGGAAATCATAGGGCAATTCACATAATCATGAAATGTATGAAAAGAATATGGCATCCACAAGACTCTTACAAATATTCCATTTATATAATTTAATAATATCATGATATCATGCTTGAAAAAACGTCACATTCCATTTAAACCATTTTAATGTATCAATAATGGAGCACCAACCAATGAATAAGAATTTGGTATGATAAAAGGTGAGAAATTTCACATGATTTTAAGCATAATCATTTTCCAACAGGTATTAGCATAATGTACAGGGACTAATCAAGTGAATTTGTGTACAATACCACATTGTATGGTACATGGCATGAAGTGAAAGCATTTATTTCAAGAAATAATTATTTTATTATAAGTTAAGGTATTGATCTAACATGAATTGAGAAAGATATCATGAATTGTAAATTGAATTCAATAATCATCGTGTATTCCAAAGGTATAATGCACCACACATGACCCAATCCATTATATTTAAAACTTGAAAATTTCATATAGAACAAATTCATCGTTCAATACCCTTCTTAATTCATTCAATCATTTTAAAACATTAAAAAATTATTCACACACCACATATGATAATTCCGTACGTATAGAGTGGGGAATAATAGGACATTTTTGGCTAGATAAAAACAATGGTGTCTACAAAAGAAAATCAAGCACATGGATGGGTTTCTCTGTGAGTTATAGTCACTATGATCATGGTAGACCATCATTGTTAATTTAATATGTCATAACCAATCTTTGGAAGTACGTTACATTGAGAGTAACAATAGTGAAACAAACAAATGCAATGAAATTAAATGGAAAAAGAGTACAAGACCTACCACATAGTCATCGTACTACATCCATCCTGTATCAACCCTTGATTCAACATGAAAAGGGATAAATCATAATATTTAGGAAATCCACCAAAATATGTCTAAAATCATCGCTTAGAAATTGTCCAATGAGAAGGTGAGGAACTAAGAAATCATGTTTTCAGAAGGAAGAGCATAATGTGATGAGTCTTTATCTTCTGATTATGAAGGAAAAAACAATATTGATGGAGAAAGATCCAAACCCAAATGGAGAGGATGGGCCTGTTAGTTCACATAGAGTAGTGGTAAAGCCCATGTAGAGTGGTTGGGGATATAGAAAGGTGGGTTAAAACAAATCATTATCATTACATTTTAATTTTTACACACAAAGTAGGGGTAACGGATTTTTAGAAACATAGTTTACCAAACAATGTGCCAAAAATGTGGTGTATTCTGATTCACATGGGGACCTCACATTTCTAGGCGCAAAATTGATTAACCATATGGATGATATTTATTTTCCAACTGTCGGAGACATGTATTTTGATTCAAGGATGGCCGCCCCTGGGTCTTACAGTTTGACATGCCATGCGACCTATCATGGGATCCACATTTATGGTGCTCCATGCTTCAAATGAGCGTTGGATACCCTTAAGACCTCTTTTAACCTGTTTTCATCAAATTAATGTCCTTCTATTGAATTAAAAACACATACTAAATATTCCATGTCATTGGATAAATCTAGGACATTCACTTGTTGAAATTGCTAAGTCCATACCCATTTATATATGATGTTTTTGCATGAGGAATTGATGGTCTAAAAGATGTATGAAATTATAAATTAACTTATTGTTATATTTATTAATTACTTCAATGTCATTATTTTATTATTATTATTTTACATTTATCTTTTTAATGATCATGTGATTATATACATGGAATTATTTTAATAGAATTTATTCCTTCCATGTTCTTCTTCATGATCAATTTTATAATTAACTGGAGTTTATTGTCAAATATTCACCATTTCATACTGATTATACGTGATTTATTATTAATGTATTATTCTGTATACATAACAATACTTATAATCATAGCTCATTATTGCCTTGGGTTTCCTTTATCTATGATTATTATAATTGTATTATTATTGATTTTAGTGGATATTATAGACAGAATAATATTGTTCTCAATGATAATACTATGTTTTATTCTATGTTTTAAATTATAATGTGAGATTCATGTATTTATATTATTTTCAATACTTTTAACAAATTATGTACATTGGGATGTAATTAATTATGTCTTCTTCTCATGAAATAATGTATCAAATGACACTAGGATACTAGGTTCAAGATCATTATAGTAATATCTAGTGATTTTGAGATGGTAACATGTGCCACTCTCCATGAGTTTTTCCATTGCTGAGATAGCAAGTACCTAGGTGGTAGTTCCTACTTACGTTTTGTGATACATTAAAATATGGGAATGGAATGAGATCCTACTGATCATCTTGATGGGACAATATTTTAGGGATTTTGTTCCATTTGGAATCTGAGGGAGACCTATGGGAGGTTTCATTTTAGTTTTGTATTCGTTTTGGTGTGAAAATCATGGGTGTATATCTTTGTATATTTAATAGTAGGTCATGAACGGTGTAGCCTAGAATGGGTTTATGTAAAGTGGATGTTTTCTATTTTTTATAGTGTAATTTTATTCTCATTATTCAGCCTCATGTTTATTTATTAGAGTTACAACATAATTTGGGTTCCTAGCCTAAGATATCAGTTTCTAGGAAAGATATACCTTGATAGGTGTGAGCTAGGCCAAGAGAACAATTGGTGGTTGTGCATATGTGGTCTTAAGAATGTGAGTTTATATATATGGGTAACAGTTGGTACATTTTTGGATCGACTGATATGTTTTTCCTTTTAAAAAGGACATGTTTAAATGGAGTTTTGTTATGAGGAACATGGATATTTGAAGTTTACATTGGGTGAAAAAAACATAGAGTATTGATGCCTTTATTCCAAAAATTGTTCTTGATGATATATCATGTTAGGATCCTTACTGGGTAATCAATGGATTAGTCTTTTAGAACATGATTGGATCTTAAATAAAAAACGTGAAAATTTTGGATGAATATTTTATCTTATGTCATCATTCATGTATTTTTGGCTTTGTGAGTTTCTATTACTTTTTAAATAATAATTGAAGGTCTTATTTTGGTGATAGGGGCATGGGGTGCACCCATGACCACTGGTTGGCTATTTTAATCTGATTTTATAAATGGGTCTTTTCATAGTAATAAATCTATTCTATGGTTGGGTTTATCATAACAGTTTAATAATGAATAGTTAATGATATTTTTTATCTAGTAATGCAAGGTGATGCACTATGTGATTTGACTTGTGGATGATATGTTATAGGAGCATACACCCAATATACATGAGTTATGTATGTAGCCATTAGTAGTCTAAAACCTATAATGGATGTAATTAGATGCATGTATTTAGTTTGGCCAGGGGATTTTGAGTGGGTATTATATATCACAACAGTTACAAGTGACATATAATTTTGATTAATTAGTTGTACTAATCATCAATGATATCTTTTCATACTCATAGATTATAGAATAACATGCCCAGTATAATGAAATCATCTTTAGTATGATGTGGGACCTCCAACTATATACCATGATATATAAATATATTTTCTAGTCAGACGATGGGACTCTTGAGATGGTCCACTCAGAGAGTGGTGTATGTAAAGTCATCTAGAGGGATGATAACAATCGTCCCTCTATGGGTGGGTTATTGTAGTGGAATAGATTTCGGTGAAAATATTTGTAATGACCCTGACCCCTATAAATGGGTGGTAGTGACTTCATCATTACTATGAAAAGTGAGACAAAGAATAGTATCCCAAAGGATTAAATATTTTAGTAGTCATGGTAATCTAGATACATACATGCTTTCTATACTGTGGTTGATGATAAAAATTATGATATAAATATTTTTCAAGAATATCATTATTCACTCTAGAATATATTTGAATATCACTTCTAGTACATTTATCAAGTTCATAGAAAGGTAAACAATGTAGTAGTGAGATCAAATTCAATGTTAGAGTTAGATAATTTATAATCTACCATGAGTATAAGAAGAATAATCAAAATTGAATAATCAATCTGGACAGATAAATATATAAATATATGTTTCATTTAAGCAACAGAATGTCTATCGTGAATTGATATGAAATAATCAATATGGAATGGTAAATAACTAAACTTACGTGAAATTTTAATAACATGACTCTCATTAATAGATAATGAAAATTTTATATTGTAAGGCAAAGAAATAAACACCCATTACTTTTAAATAAGATTACTATCATGAATAAATATAGAATAATCAATATAGAAATGTAAAAAACTAACTAATCCTGGATTTTAAATAAAATAGCAATCATTAGTAGAAAAGAAATAATCAATATGGAATGTTAAATAACCAAACAAACACACTATTTAAATAACATAACGATCATGAATAGATATTTCATAATAAATATTTTAGGATAAATGACTACAAACACTGTCCATTTAAAAGATATAATGAGAATGATAATGAATCCATAGAAAATATCTCTTTTAAAATATTATTGATAATGTTATCTTAATTCATAATTAAGTAATCTCTTAATTATTGGATATTTTGATCTTAGGAATCATGATAATTCTACATTGTAGACCATTCACAT
The DNA here is from genome assembly GCA_963277665.1 of Viscum album. Classification (NCBI taxonomy): domain Eukaryota; kingdom Viridiplantae; phylum Streptophyta; class Magnoliopsida; order Santalales; family Viscaceae; genus Viscum; species Viscum album. Next base: position 1,350,109,016 of record OY728140.1, on the reverse strand, counting down.
GAAAAATTAAAATAATATATAAAACTCATTTAATTCTAGATTAATGATTCACCAAATGAGGATACAGATGAATCAAAGTACTATATAAAACTTCCCCCACCTATCACTACATGTCCAAATCATTTCTCATAAATCAAATAATCGATTTAATTTATGAACAATGTTCCTTATCTTCAAATATTTGTGTTTAGTAAATAATACATATGTATCAATATTTCCCGAAATATCAAAATAACTATATGTGTGATACAATGTTTGTATAAATTATATGTGTTTTACAAAAGTAATCTATACAAGACAAATAATATTGATATTTTAGAGATAATTAATTTCCATTAAAGAAATGAATGTTATTATTTCAATGGAAAAAAATGAATCAAGAATATTAATGCCAATAATTTCTTTGACTAAAATGATCATAACCCATCCATAAATTGAAAAATGATGGTATCAATTCAAAAAATTCCTACTGGGTTGTATATAAAATAAATTATTGTTCATGATGATGAATAAAAATAACATAAAAATATTTTTAAAACACTTGCGGAAAATAACATTTTCCCTCTTAAATAATTTTTTTAAAAATAAACGTTAAGAAAATATTTTAAAAATAATTTTCATTATATATAAACCATTAAAATTGTAAATGAATTTTAAAAAACTAATTATTAATAGTGGAAATAATTTTTCTATGTGTCATACATGTTAAAAAAATATTTTTTCAAATTTTGGACAAAATAATAATAGGCCATTTTTTGAAAATGAAATAATGTTTCCATTAAAAAAATTAAATGTAAAACATGCGTAAAAATCTATTTAATAAACAATTTTAAGAATATCAAAAACATTATTCAATAAACATTAATAAAACAATGTTTTGAAAGGAAAAGTATTGTCAAATGAAGAGTGAATTGCTGTTTAATTTTATTAAAAATATTATCACAAGAAATTTATATACCAATGAGTGTAAAAATTGTAATTTTACATGAAAAAACCATTAATTACCACAATATAAGAAATATAAATGGGTTTTCAAGAGAATTATTGGAAGTTTAAACATAAACAATTCCAATTAAAATGATACTTTAGAATAAATCCTTATGAAAATCGTAACAATGAAGTAAGGATTAATCCATGAATAAAATATGTGTATCCTATTTAAATAATCATAAAACAATAGGAAATAAAAAATACAACCAAATTACATTAAAATCTTAATATTTAATATCAAATACAATGAATATGTATTTTAACCAAATGAAATGAAATAATTTTGTGATACTCTTTATGATATGAAATTTTCATTCCAAGTCCTATTAGTTGAAATAAATAAAATTGAAATATAAAATATATTTAATTATCAAATTTATCATAATATTATATTTCAATGGGGTTGTATATAAATGATAAAAATGAAATTTGGTGCATACCCTTATAATATTCTTCAATGAAAGGAACTTTGGATGAACTAGTTTGCCTAAATTTTATTTTCTAGGTTTAATGTGATTTGAAAAATAATATATCAGTTTCATTAATGTTATTAACATATAAATGACCAATGTACCTATTTATAATATCATATATGATTCTATTATAACATTTTAAAGAGTGTTTTTTAATAATATTTATTATTTAAGTTATTCATCTGTTTAATTGCCTTATGTTTTCATACAAGTTGGTAAATGAAGATATATTTATTCTATATATTACATATTTAAATAATATATATAATCATAATATTTTTATAAAAAAATTTCTATCATTTATATACATTTTTATAATCATTATTTAAATTTAACTATAGAGAATGGATCACATCGCTTCATGGAGATGGTTATCTATATGCATGCAAGAGTGACGTTATCATATCCTTACTAGGTGAAAGGGAAAATAAAATTTCAATAAATTAACATTATTTATTCAATATAGTTTCATATATATCAAATATATTCACTATATTTTTTCTTTTTTCCTTCCATTTAATGCATATTTTGATAAATGCAACACATCACCATGTGTGGTGGTAGTAATCTGTACACATGATGGTTGTTATCATATTTTAAAAATAAAGTAATCGATGAAGGTGTATGTGATATCAAAATTGAATAAATATAATAATATATTCAACATTATATATGTTTTTAAAATGAATCATCATGTACATCCTATAAATGTGGTGATGGAAAATGAAGTACATCAGTTTGAAATGCAATTGTTCTCCATGAACACGATCGATTATTTTTTCCCATTTAATGAAAGAGTATATCTATATAGTTTTTAAATTAATATAATAACTTATTAGTAAATTAAGGATATTTTCGTGATTTTATTATAAATTTTGAATAAAAATTTAAGGAGGTGGGAGAAGAGATAAAATAAAAAATTCACGTTCAAAAATGTTAGCTCTTCTTTGAAAAATTATTTAGGATTGAAAAAAAATACTTCCAATGATATATTTTAATAAAAAAACGTATCCTTGATGTCAAAATAGTATGAATTACATGATTTTGATAGGGATTAACTAAAAAATGTTTCATATATTTGAATTGTGGAATATACTACGTGGCCTTTTATAAGTGGGGGATATGAAAAACATGTATTTTTTAAAAGAATCAATTAAACCCATTTTCATATAATAAAATTTTATAAAATTATTCATTATCATCCCATATATTTTATATGGTCTAAATATGCCCATCCATCGGTGTTGGATCAGTTCTCGGGTGCTTTTAGCACTTATCATTTAAGTTTAACACCCATGGAAATTAGTATTTACCAAAATCATGTTAATTAACATTACTTCTTTTTATATTCATAATGTTCACAAAATAATATACACATATAAAGAAATAAAACTTATAATTATTCAAAATATAGAATAATTTTTTTCATATCTAATTAATATAAGTGGTAGAATCCAATTTAAAATTATGCTTGTAGACTTGATGAAAATTAGGTTTTCAAAGAGAAAATCCTCAAAAGTATAGATGGATTATTATAAAAAATAATTTAAAATTAATATTAAGTACATATGTTAATTAATTTTTTTATAATATTACTAATTTTAATTTAAAAATATATTTAAAATTGAATTTATCCTAGTAAATTATTTAAACAAAAAGACAATTTTCTGTAAAAAACATTTTTTCAACTATTCATCAAAAAATGAATTCATTCATAAAAAACATCACCCAAATAAATTTATTATATTATAATTTAAAAATTCAGATAATTTAATATTATTAAATTTATAATAGATTTATATATTAAATAAAATTATTTCTATAAAGAAAAATATGGGTTTTTTTGAAAATATTTCAATTTATTTCTAATGAATTTATATTATTCCCAAACAAAAGATAACCATAATATTAATAAATTATTTATTCATACTAACAAAAACAATTTAACACCATATTTATAATATTATACTATATTTTAGTTAATTTACGATTGGGGTTTCTTTTTATACAAGCTATCAAAGAGGTTATATTTAAAGAAATATTGTTTTTGGGATATTTAAGCTCGGTGTTGCATGTTTCATACTCTATCAAAACAAATCCATGAGAAAAAAATTTATGTTTTTAAATTCTACAATCCTTTAATGAATTTAATCCTATAATTTTCAACTTTATCTTGTTACATTTGAAAATACCATTGTCGAAAACCACACATTGTAAAGGTGTTAATTAAACTTCATCTTAGTAAGAGAGAAAATGAAATATGGTTTTAAACTAGAATAAGACCAGACTAGGATAATATTAGTTTAAAATTGCTGGAATGTGTAGATATTTACATGGAAGGAAAGATAAAAAATTTACAGTGAGTGAGAAAATTCATAGGTCATATGAAATTGAATGATCAATGGAATGATCCGGAGAAAAAAAAGATTTGATGATTGAAAATACCATTTGATTTTTCAATTATGTTGTTAATAAGATACCATTTTTATTTCAATAACATTTTCTAAAGTTAAAGGAATAATATTTCGACTTTTGAATATAATATAATATACATACATAAAATCTTTATATTTCATAACCATAATTTCACCCTTTGGTTGTACATCGTTCAATTAACTATTCTTTGATTAGTCCATGATATAAATGCACAAAAATTATTTTTTATTACGATTGATGAATTGAAATTCCGTTTTTTGGAACCATAATATCCATAAAATAGCAACATATATTTTTGTAAGTCTCTATATATTATCCAAATCCAATATGGAAACACATTTTTTCCAATATAAGACATTGATCTCTAAACCTCTACTATAACACCCCTAGTTCATCATTAATGTTTATTCGTCAAATATTTTATGTAAATACATTGACATATTAATTATAACCCCATATAGACCTGTGTTAGGTGTTAATACCTTATCGGCCAATGGTTAGGGGTTCAAGCCTTGTAACCCCTCTTAATATGATGGGATCTCACCTATAATATGGGAGATCCAATTTCTAAAAAAATATAAGTAGGATTCAAATAACATTTCCAAATTGTGATATTAAATCATTACCAAATCATAAAATATAACATAAACCCTTAGAGTAACTAATACCTTAAAAGGTATTCCAAAAATAGTAATTTTATTCTTCCGTATAATGATTTTAAACTCAAATATATACTAAATGAGGTGGTGGTATTTCCTTAATTTCTTCCACAATATCCTAAATCATAGTGAATCCCTATTACATAAAATCTAAAAACTATTTACAAAGACTTGAAACATGAGATAAATATTAAAAACATAAACCCATTAGGGTATTTATAATTCTTATATTAATGAAGATATATATATTTTTAAGTATGAAAATAATATATATTTATGTTTCATAATTTTAATAACTAAAATACCGTTATTAAAACATCTTATACAATATAATTCTTAAATCCCAGTATATAAATACTTCAAAAATATTTATTTCAACATAGTTACTTCCATGTACTATGGTTAAACCGTTAAAGGGGGAATTGACTTAGATAATTCCTAGGTTCCCCATATTTTAGACATAGATCTATAAATGGGTCCCTCAGATGAAATTTAATTGCATACATTATACTCTCCATTTTTCCTTCCTTTATTTTCCTCCTATTATATATTTTCTCATTCCATTTATATACATTTGTGGGTGTATGTTCATACATTTTAATCATGATGTAAATGAGTTATTATTTTCTCCATTGTCTCCATCACTCATTCTCTTTGTGAAATCAATGCATAACATCATTGCTGAGTATGAGAGTGAAAAAATGTATGTGTTTAAAGTCATATTTGTGGATAATTGATTGTGAATAATCTATATATTTTTTAATTGATTCATCATCTGATTTGTTTTTTCATTTTCATACAATATCCATGGATATTCAACATTAACAAGATTCATATAGAATCACTCAATTCACTAATACCAAAAATCATTATGTGAGAAACAATAATCATAGTGGGAACCCAATATAATCATTAATATGATATATAAATCATGAAATATTATTTATAATATAAAACACCATAGGATTATCATAGGAAATTAATTCTCATATTCTTTTCAAATCATTAATACTAGTTTGTAATGAGTAACTGAATTACCCAAACTGTATCCATCATGATTGTCAAACCATGTAGGAAATAAGGCCTATTTTCATGCACAATGTAACACACAAATAAATATTTATGTTCTTTTTTTGGGGTTATTTCCCTTAGAATCTTCAGTTCAATATCGGTTTCCTCTTTTATTATCTATAAAGGATGTATTTTTAAGAAAATATATATAATATATGCCTTAAATATACCGTAGAATGTTATTTTATACTTATCCAAAAATCTATTATAGTGTAATATTTCATAATCTTGGATTCCTAAATAAGATTCCAAAGGATTCTAAAAAAATACCTATGATACAAACTATTACATCCCTGACCATAGTAACATGAATCCAATTTGTAATTTATTACAATGGAATAAGATACAAGGAATCACTTCCCAAATGACTACAAACTTTTGTAGTATCTGTAAACTATATACATACATTATTCCCATATTACATTTAAATATACATATTACAAAATAATTTTTTTACATGATTTCTATCATTCCTCCAATAATATCCTTTAACATAGTGTATAGTAATCCTCTATATTTCTATGTATGGAAAAAAATAATTTTGAGAACAAATTATTAAATAAAGGGGTAGTTATCCTCCATAACTTAAAAATAACCAATAGAAAATATTCAATATGGAAAGGTAAATATATTAACACACATACAAATTAATCAATAACATAAATATCATGACTTGATAAGTAAAAAATATATATAGAAGGATAATTAATTGTATTAACATTCTATTTAAATTAAATATCAATCATTATTGGATAAGGAATAATGAATATTTTAAGGTAAATATATAAAAAAAACTTGCGTATTAAGTAACTTTTCTATCTTGAAAAGATATTGAATAACCAATATGAATTGTATATAAATAAACACACATTTCATTTAAATAACATAACTATCATGAATTTAGATAGAATTATTATTATATAAATGGAAATAATTAAACACAATTGTTATTTCTATTACATGACTATCATGAATTGATATAGCATTATCAATATGGAAATCTAAATAATAGAAAACACATTCTATTTAATCAATAATCCGAGAATAAAAATTCATCTGAAGATAATATCATTGGGAAAATATCATGGATGATAATAACATAATTCATAATGATAAAAGTTCTTAATTATAGGACATTATGATATCACGCATCATTATACCTCTTCCATCAATTCTATTCATAAGACATATTAAAAATGTTGGAAAAACTCACTAAAATCTAACATACTAATTCATTTTAGGAGAATAAAAAATGAATCAAGGGGAACTGATATTTTGATCCTCACCTTTCTCTTCACTCCCAAATCATTAATAATATATATAGTAATAAAGTTATTATTTAAAAACGTTTCATATCCTAAACACCGCAATTGGGTAAATAATAAAGATTTATAATTGTCACTTTAAATAAAAATATAACTCCCAATATAGAACACCATATGTAGAAATGTTATATAAATTTAATAAATAAAAATTTCCATGATAAAAATATTGATATTTAGGGTATATTTAATGACCAATGATTATAGGAAACATAATATTTTAAGGCAACAAATAAATCAAGAACGTGATTGAAAATAATTTCCTTGGAAAAAATGATGATAAACCATCCATTAAATGAATAATTATCTAACAAATAAAATATATCCCCAATGGAGTATATGCAAAAAAGGTATTTGTCAATGTTTAATAGAAATACAATCGAAAGGTCATCATACATTATTTTGAAATATATCAATTTAACAATAAAGTTTTTTTTTAAAATGTAAATGTATAAAATAATATATTTAAAATAATTTTCTTTGAAAATAATATTTAAAACATATAATTGAATTCTTAAAACATTGATTGGTCATTATTGAAAAATATTAAAACTTTTCATGTACGATAAAATGAATATTCCATTCACATTTATAATAAAACCCTACAAACGCTTCTTTGGAAAATGTCATGATGATTAATTTCAAAAAAAATTATTAAAATAAACACATGATTAAATTTTTTCTTAAGAAATCATTTCTAAAATTTTGAACAAAATATTGAAAATATTTTTAGATAACAAGGTATTTGATGAAAAAATTATTGTCTATTAATGAGATATATGTAATTGAAATTTATCAATAATAGATTTTCAAATTCATTTTAATTATTGAAGACTATAAAAAATTGACTATTACATAAAAAAATAATTAATGAACATAATTCAATAAAAGTTAATTTTTTTCTAGAAATTTATCATCTAATATCCATTAATGTAAATTTATTGGTAAATCATTCTAATTAAAATGAGACTGGGAAATAAACTCTTGTAATGATAATGACATTGATGCATGGACTAATCAATAAATCACTTATTTGTATAAAATAAAATTGAATTTTAAAAATCATATATTCAAAATAATATATTAAAATTTAAACGCATGTATTTTAGAAAATATCAAATAAAACATTGATATAATTTTTTCCCAATGAAAAAAATTTAGTTAGTAAATTATTTACTAATGTGGTCATTTTAAATTAAAATATACCATTAGGAGAAAAATTATATTTATTCCAAAAATGCAGTGTATTATTAATGAATAATTTAGTTTAATGACATATGGGAAGCATATAAACCCTATAATGTAAATTGGGTACAGAACATTACAATATTCTCTGTTGATAGAAAATTGAGACGAAGTATAATACTCTATGCATCTATTTAGTTGAACTTAGTTTAACCAATTGTATAATTGTGATATTCATGTTTTTAATATATAAAATTACCATATAAATATTTATAATATTTTGTATGATCCACTTAAAACATTTTACCACCCATTGGTTAATAATATTTCATTATTTTTATTGTTTTTGTTGTTACTATCCTATTTCTCTCATGCCTGTTTTTTAATGAAAGTTATAAATATTATTTTTATTTTATAGTTACATAATATCTTGAATTATATTAATTTTATAAAAACTATTTTTTATTATTATATACATCTTCATAATCATTATTGAAATTTGACCATGGTTTGTCGACCGCCTCACATTGTGGAGATGGAAGGTTGTATACATGCACGAGTGGCGTTATCATTTCCTTAATGGCTGATAGGGTAAGAAAGATTATAATATAATAGTTTTATAAAAATAAACATAAATTCATATATATCACATATAATTACTAAATATAACTTTATTATCTTTCAAGTAATGTATAATTGTAAAAGAATCACATAGCTTAGTTGGGTGCAAGTCTATCATACACAAAAGCGACATTATCCTATTTTAAAAAAATATGGAATGTAACAAGGTATATTTTATATTAAAGTTAAATAATTATATTAATGTCATAAATATAATATATATTTTCTAAATATATCATTATATCCATCCTAGAATGGTGGTGATCAAAAATTAATTACTTCACTTCATGAGGAAGTTGTTCGTTGTACAGACGATTGACGATTTCGTCTCCCATTTAATGGAAAAGGTGATGGATATAGATAATTCACATAACACAATATTACATTATTGTATTAATTATATATTTTTTATTATATGGTAAATTTTAAAAATTATTTCACGAATGTGGGTGAAGAAACAAAATGTAAATGTTCATTAAAAAATGTTATATCTTCTTCAAAAAAACATCTATAGAATTAAACCAAATTCAATTATACGATATCTTTTTGATAAATTGAGTGGATAAAGGGTATTATGAGGGGTTTATGGAAGTGCTTTGGGAAATTTTTATAAAACAACTCTATTTATATGATTTATTATTCGAGGAGATGGGGTGACCCTTTATTAGGTTAGAAATGACACATATTGAATATTTTAAAATAATCAATTCCATCCACATTTTTATCATTCCAAAAGACACCAAAATGGGATATTTAAGGCCATTACAGGTTATAAGATTTAAATATGTCCATATATGAGGGTTTTATTAGTTTATAGGCAATTTTTACTGTCATGTTTTTAGATTATCTCACCTGCTATTAGTTTATACCTTTACCGTGGTAATTAATTAATATTACATTCACTATTCATAATGGACAAAAAATAAGTTGAAATTATTATATAATATAAATTATAATTGTTTAAAATTAGGAATAAATTTTAAAAAATTAAATTAATACAATTTTGAGATTCTAATTTAAAATTAGTCCCACTGATGCGTTGAGAAGCATGTTTCGAAGTTAAAATAATCATTAGTATTGAAGGGTTTAATTAAATAATTAAATATAAAATTAATGTTAATAAACTAAATTAAGATAATTAAAATAAAAATGAACTAATTTTACTTTAAAACCAATTTAACATATTATTAAACCATTTAAAATATTTAAATGATAATTAAATGTACAATATACATCGGTATTTTACTATCATCTATAAATGAAACATTTCATAAAAATCCCAAAAAATAACCCTAAAATAATTTCTTTATGATGAATTAAATTTTTATTATTAATTTTGTAATATTATTTTTCTAATATTTTTTTGGATAAATTTTAATTAGGAGAGAAAATCTTGACAATGTTTTTTTAGAAAAATAATGTTTCTCAGAAAATATTTTTTCCAATTCAAATTATTCTTATATTATACATAATAAATAGATAATAGTAAGATTAATGGTCTTGTTATTACTGTTCTTATAATAAAATCTAATGCCAACTAAAAAATTGTATAGTATATTATGATTCATTAGGTCATGGGTTTGAGTTTTATACAATCTATAAAAGAGGATTAATTTAAATAAAAATATTTCATTGGTTATTCAATAACAGTGCTTTGTGTCCCATAATCTATCTAAAAAATATTCATTCAAATTTTATAGGTGTTACATTCTCCACATGTTCCATAATATACATCCTTAAAATTTAAATTTGATCTCACTAATCAAGGTTTTGACATTTTGAAATACCATTGTGGAAAATAAAACATTTAAATGGGTTAATTAATCATTCTCTTAATTATAGATAATGTTAAATACCATAGTATTTGTGAATAACACATAACAAGAATTCTTGTTTTGATGAAATTAGGTGAATATATATAAATAGACATGGAATAAAATCATAAATAATTATAGAGAGTGGGAGAGGTCAGGGATCACACTAAAGTTGATGATGAAGTAAAAGATACAGATCTTCAAACCATAAATCAGTAATGATTTTAAATACCATTTTCATTAATTGGGTGTCACCGTATTATGATACAATTATTTATTTAGTATCTATTTCCAAAAGTAGAGGATTTATTTTACTTTCTATGAATAAAAGGAAATATATATTATTGATATCTTTCTATTTCATTAGCATAATTTTATCCTTTGGTTGTGCCTTGATCAATTTCCAATTCAATGCTTAATCCAAGAAATTAAATTCCGCTAACTATTATTTTTATGCATGAACCAATAAAAATCACTTTTAATATATCAATATATATATATATATATATAAGTGACATGTATTTCCATCTCTGTCTATATATTTTCTACAACCAATATAGTCATGATATGTTATCCAATCTATACATTAGTCACTAATGCTCTTTCGTAACACCACAGGTTCATCATTAATAATGTTTTATTAAATAATTTATTTAAAAAAATTAAATGTTGATTATAACAAAGCATAGTCTATTTAAATGTGTTAATCATTTAATACCCTTAAGTTATGGGTTTAAACCTTGCAACATTGATGGATACGATGGGATACAACTTTCCATGTGGGGTTTCCATTTTCTAAAACCATATTAATATAATTATAATAACATTCCAAATGTATTTAAACCATAATTACCCAGAATAAAAATATCAGATAAAGCCTAAAGGATATGAATACCATTTTAAAAATTCTAAAAATAGTATGGTAATTATTCCATAAATAAAATTTTCAATAAAACATATATTAAATAATTGGGTTTTATTTAAATAAATGTCTCCAAAAATTTATTTAATCTTAGCACAGAACCATCATATAAAACCTAAAAGGTGGCTCTAAAGACTATAAAAATAGGATCAATTTTAAAAAAACAATCTATGATGGAATCCATACGTCTTATGTTAATAATGTAATATATTCTTCTAAAATATAATATAGTCCACATTTGTTTTGTGATTTTTATTACTAAAATACCCCTGGTAATATAATTCTACAATATAACTCTAGAATCCAAATACAAAAATTTTACCACCATTTTGTTTAAAAATTATTCCTTCCATTTTCTATAGGTTAACCTATGGAATATGGAATTTCCCCAAATAATAATACTATTCCCCACATTTTAGAAAACAAATAATAAATGCGACCCTTGATGAAATTCGCTTCTCTCTGTTATACTCATCATTATTCATATCATTATTATCCTATTTTATGATTTTTTCCCATTCATTGAGACTTTTTTATTTCAATTTATACACTTTAGATGTGATGGATATCAAACCTTATTTCCTCCATGGTCTCCATCACTCATGATAATCAAAACTTGATACATCACATATTTGTTGAGTATGATATATGGATATAGTATTACTTTTCAATCATATAGTAGTATAAATGATTAAGAATAATCATGATATTTTTCACTTAATCTTTTATCCCTTTTACATTCTCATAGTCAACATATTATTCTTCCTATTGATGGTTTAAAAGATTTCTTCAGGTTCCATCTATGAATTTAAACAATAATTAATTGTGTGGGAAATAATAATCAATGCGGTAAAATGATATAATTATTTAATAGATTCTTAGATAATGTAAAATTATTATTTATTTATAAAACCTTTATTTTATCCTATGTCATTTATTCTCATAACTATTTTAAATACTTTAAGATGTTTTTTTTGAAAATGTGAATTATCCAAATCATATCCACCCAAATTTTCAAACCATGTGTGTAGTAAGGATTATTTTCATGTATAAGGTAACACTCAAGAGAACTTAGATTCACCTTTTTTCAGTGTTTTTTCCCCATGGCTAATTATTACTAGAACCATGTCCCCTTGTATAATTCATACAATGGTTTATTTTGATGAAAGACCACATGATATATAACTTAGTAAAACATAATGATGTTCTTATTTAAATATCCTCAACATATATTAACAGGTTATATACCCTAATCTATTTTTTTATCAAATGTAGTTTTTATGGTATGTAAAACATTTATTTTTATACCAAATATAATCCCCCCAAACCAGTAACTCAGAATTGGTGTATACATTATTACATTAGAATAAGATATAAGGAATCACATCTTGATTGACTGAAGAGTTTAGTATACGTGGTAAAATATATACATACATGATTCCCATATTACATTTGCATTAAAAATTCAATCATATTTGTTTTCATGAATATAGTCATTCATGCAATTATACCCTTGAATTTAATTCATAGTTCACTTCCAAGATTCTTTGGAAAGGAAACAAAATAAGAGGAGATCAAATTATCAATAAGAGTTGTGTAAAGGAGAATTTATCATGTCTAAATTAAGAATAATCCATATGGAATTATTAATATCGAAAGGTTTATAAATAAACACATTTTTAAATTATTCAATAACTTGATAATAATTATTATATAATTAATAATCAATATTTTGAGGTAAAATATTAACACACATGTTATTTAAATAACATGAATATCCCAAATATTTAAGCAATAATCAAAATGGAATGATAAAAAATTGAAAAAATGTTTTGATTAAATAACATGAATAACATGAATATAAAAAGAATAATTAAAATTAAATGGTAAATAACTGAACATACATTCTATTTTATTAATGTTACTATATTGAATAAATAAGGAAAAATCAATATATAAATGTAAATAACTGAAGACACAAGACATTTAATCGATCAAATGAAAATGAAAATTCTTCTTTATAAAATATCACTGTCAAAATATCACGGATAATAATAAATGAATTCTTAATGATATAAATACTTAATTATTTGACATAATAATCTCAAACATCATGATTCTTTTAATTTATTGGCCTTCATAATTAAGTTTAAAACTATAGTTAAACCCCCATATATTTATAGATTACTGATTCAACTCATGAGACAATCGATTCATGGAGTTGATATGTAATTCTGGGCACACCCATAACTATATTATAGAATAATTCATTATTTTTATAGTAATAAATTTAATTGATGAATATCATGTGTAGTCATCAAATATATTTATTTACTAAATAATATAAATGTATGAATAATTCCATATATATAGAAACAACTATCAATTTATAAAAACCTATACAAAAATGATAATAATTTTATGGAATAAAAATATCCATGATAAATAATATATATATTTATGTTAAATATAATGTTTAATTATCGTAACAAATAGAATATTTAGACCGAAAAAAATGAACCACACAAGGTGACTAAATAATTTACTTAGTAAAAATAATGATAAACCATCCAAATAAAGAATAAAGATGGAAGAAATTGAACTTATCCTAATATATTGTAACTAAAATAATGGTTTTTATCATTGATAAATTGAAATACCATAAAAATATCTTTCAAAACACACTTGAGGAAGATTTCATTCTCACATTTGAAATATATTTATTTTGAGTAAAATATCAAAAAATATTATGAAATAATATTATTTGAATATAACATTCAAAAAATAAATATTTATAAATTAAAACATTTATTATAAATGATTGAAATGATTTTCAGAAATGGTTTCCATGTTAAAAGAAGATTCCATTCACATTTTCCATGGATTCCAAACACTCATTGTTTCGAAAATAACATGATGATTCCTTTAAACAGATTTCAAAAATAAAACACAGGGGAAGCTTTTTTAATAAATCATTTGGGTAATATTGAAATCAATTTTCAATTTTTTTTTAGAAAATATGGTTTTTGATTAAAAATATTTTTCGACTAAAGTTATATTTTTAGTTATATTTTAATAATGTTTTATTTTATCCATAATTGAATGTATAAAAGAGTGGAAGATTTTACTATTAATTAAAAAAACCTAAATGACTAATAGATAAAAAGTTAAATGGATTTACTATATAATTATAACTTAATTTCCATCATTATAAATTTAATCTGAAATGACCGAGAATAAAATATTATTATTAATTAAATTCTTAGAAAGATCGTAACAATGATGTGAGGAAAAATCATTTAATTATTTGTGTGTAAAAATTTAAATATATGTAAAACACAAATATATAGAAAAAATATAATAAAAATTAATTACACATATAATATATAATAACAATTACAATGAAGATGTAATTTATCCTAAGGAATAGAAATTGAGTTGTGAAATTCTTTGTAACTTAGTCATTTTCATGACTAATACCAAGGCATGAAATAATTCAAATTTAAATATAAAATAACTAGATTTATTATTCAACAATAATATTACATGTAATAGGTATGGTATATACACCATATACAATAAATTAGGTGCATAACATTACAATATGAATCAATGAATGGAAATTGAGATGAAGTAAATTCTTACTTTATGCATATTTTTGGATTGACATGATTTAAACTCCAATATAGTTGTTTTATGAATGTTAAGAATATATTACAGAACCATATCAATATTTATTATAAGAAAATATTATTTCCTTATAAAATTTTAATGGTTGTCTTTTAATAATATTTCATTGTTATCATTATTTCCGGTGTTAATTACCTTAGATTCTCAAGCATGTTTTTTTGAAATTTTTTGATTATGTGAATATAATATAGATAAATCATATTGATAAATATATTATTGTTAAAAAAATTATAATATTAAATTTTATAATTATTATTAATTTTTTACATGGATAATGGATCACATCACTTCATGGAGATGGTAGGTCGTTTTCATACACTGGTGATGTTATCATTTACTTATTTGATGAAAAAGTAATAAATTTTTCGATATATTAATTTTATTTAAAAAAATTAATTATATATATATCACATATATTCACAAAAATTATCCTTACTACAATCTATGTAAATCCTATTTGAAAAAATGAATCCCATCACTTTGTGAGGCAGTAGTTCGCCGTACACATGATCAACATTATCTTAATTTAAACAGAATAGAATGTATGAATTTAAATGTGATGCTAAAATTTAATAAGTATAATAATATCACTGATTTAAAATAAATTTTTAACATCCATTATGATCCATGAATGGTAGTGAGGGAAATTAATTACATCGATTCATGAGTCAGAGGTCTATCATACAAACAATTGATGGTTTGGTTTCTCCTGTGATGTAAGAGGTAATGAATATATTTCATGAACAAAAATTAAAATAATATAAATATATTGAAAATAGTTTTGTTTTTATATGATATTTTATTAATAATATTTGGATGTTTGGGAAGAATAGAAAAATTAAAACACTCATTTAAGAACATTACCTCTTTTACGAGAATGTTTTGTATGTTTCTCCAAAAGACTTCCTAGGTTGTATTTATAATGAAATAAATGTAAATATAATGCTGGTAGGGTTGTAATTATTTAATTATTCTAGTGAATGGATGAAACAAATGGAATTGTATGTGTGGAGAGGGTTGTAGAGTGTGGCCATTTATAATTGTGGGAGAGGACACACATTGATGTTTTGAAAATAATCAATTACTCCAACATTCTAATCATGAATAACCTCAAAATGGGTATATATAGTTCATCAACAGTGATGGTGTTTATGTATTCATATCCAAATTCTGTTGAAAAAGATTTTAATTAATTTTATCCCTTATATTTAATGTTTAATCCCCTATAAATCAGTTTTTACCTTAACAGTGATAATAATTATTTATTTATTTTACTATTCAAAATGGTAAAAAATTAATTTCACAATATTATCTAGTATAATTTATAATGATTGAAAATATGTAATCTATTTCTATAAATTCAATCCATTTAAGTGGAATAATTCAAAATAAAATTATACTCACACATGGGATCAAAAGCGGTTCTCTAAAGAGAATATTTTCACAATTATAGAATGTTTTAGTATATAACATAAATGTGAATTTTTTCAAAAGAACGGAATTAGTAAAATTGAAATATTATTTCACTAATTTTTTTAGGAAAATTTAAAAAATATTATATACTTCTAAGGTATTTAAAAAATAAAATTTTCAATTAAAATCAGTATTTTTCACTATTCCTATTAAAGTGAAACTTTTATAATATATCCTAAAAACCATGATATGAAAATTATGATATATTTATTTAAAAAATTAAGTTCAATTTATAATATTAATATTATAATATAAGTATGACTAATTTTTATTTTTGTGGACAAAGCATTCAAGACTTTTTTGCCAAAGAAACACCATTTTTCAGAAATGATTTATTCTTCTTTTAAAATATTCATATTGTATTCCTAATAAATATATAACCAAGAAATTCATAATTTTTTATTACTATTTATAAATTCCCCATTAATATATAGTTTATAATGGTATATTTTATTACAATTCATATAGGCTTGGGGTTGCGTGTTCCAGATGCAATCGAAGAGATTAAATTTAATGAAATATATTTAAATTGGGTGTTTAAGCTATAGGCTATGTTTCATAATAATATTCTAATAAATTTTTTATTACAAAATATTATGGTGTTAAAAATGTGGATACAATTATCAAAACCAATGAAATATTTATAGTTTATATTTCCTTTTTCACAATGGTGAGAGTGAGACTTCATCGTAATATTATTGGGTTTTCAGTGAATAGAATGTGGGTTACAGTGGTTGGGGTTTCATTAGTGAGTTGATGAAAATTACACTCATAATGAGGTGAGTTATGGGTTTGCCCAGAAGGTATGATAATTATTATGGAATAATCAAAGATGTTGCCAACTGTTCATGAATTAGTCATGGTGTCACCGTGATACCAGTGACGAACCACTGATGTCCACATGTTGATTCTGTAGTCAATATTGACAAGAAATTTTATTTTAGGGATTATCAATATGGGAGTTTTCTTTAAACACTAGTTGTTTATAAAAAATAATAAGATCTGATAAAATTAAGGGCTCATTATTGGTATGGTAAGGAATGATAGAGGTTTTTAGTCATTGTTAAACACTATGTTTTTATAGACCTTTTTTTCTCTCGAATTAATTATTTTTCATTGATGTATTCGAATGCAGTAAGTAAAACATTCCTTTCACATTGAACCGAACCAACATTTTTTAAAAGAAACACTTACATGGAGTACTCTACATGCAACACCTACCTAGAATACATTTCACACAATACTGAGTTTCTATGAAAATTCTTTTTTCTGTAATCATTATTTAAATGAGATAATTATAACTGATCTCCAAAACATAGTAATATGAATACTAATAAAAACATCTCAATTATTTTTTTAAGGGATTTATATAAATATAACATATTGATTATGATATATATTTTCACGACCCATTCCTCGGTGCTCGTTCTGGGACTACCCCAAGCATGCCTTCTATAGGCCAGGGGCTGGCGACTAGCACCGAAGGTGTATTCCCTAAAATTGGGAAGGCATGGACTTCATAACCTATAAGTACACGCAACCAAGCACATAACAAGAAACGAACTCATGTAAACTAAATAGTAAACAGAGTGAGTGCAGTAAGTAAAAGGGTCCAGGATACAGGACCAACTAGAAAGTACATGTATAACTAAAATACAATACAACTGAAGAAAGAGAAAGGATGCTACTAGGTCATCCTCCGAGGTTCCTACCGGAAGGGTAGATACAGATCACCTCCTCATCACTCCACGTCCACCCATCTCCTCTACGTACCGACACGCTGTATGGTCCATCTTGGAGCACCGTCCAGTTTTGGTACTCTCGGCCTCGATCAGCATTGTTCATCGTCTACACCAAACAGAACGAGGTGCGGGCATAACCCGTGCAGGGGTGAGTATAACAACACTCAGTAGGGACCCCAGGACTATCAAGGTGTCACAAATCCACAAAGTATAAACCACAAGAGTGAAATAAACTGTCAACCCCACTTAGGTATATTCCCATACATATACCTAAGTTATCAAATAAACCCATCTCAATCATGAGAAAAACATAGAGTCCAACTCTGAAGCCCTAAACTCAACTGTTCCACAATAGAATGAATACCACAATGGAAAAAACCACACAAAAACACCACAACGAAGAATACCACCATGGTATTACCACAATGAAATGTACCACATAGTTACATACTCATATCACACCAGGTATAACTTAGGTACAATAGTAGAGATGATCAGATGTAACTATTGAATCATCTTACCCTGTTAAGAGGCAGACCCACACATGATCGCTCGGTGCTGACCCACATAGGATTGCTCAGTGCTGACCCACATAAGATCTATAGGTGCTAACTCGAAGAGGATCTCTAGGTGCCGACCCACACAAGATCGCTTGGTGCTGACCCACACAAGATCGCTCGGTGCTGACCCACATAGGATCGCTCGGTGCTGACCCAAACAGTATCGCTCTTTATTCTTCACGTCATAGCCATCAATAGGGTTCCCTTACTATGTGCGCTAGTCTCCAGGAGGGTCCTCTCCACAAGACATTTGTCGATAAACCAACTTCCACAAAGTCACATGAAAAATTATCTCAATCGACCTCCGTGTCATAGGGTTCTCATTGCAACAGATGATGCATCAATCAGACGCTCAGTCTGTCAGTTATTAGCCATTTAGTTTCGGGGGCCCTGTTGGACTCGTGCTCGATCCAACTCGACCATACCCCATCATAATCCAAATCTCTAGTGGGGTATACTCAATGAAACTGTCTCGCTTCCTGGATCTCATCTCCACTGACGGTTCGTCAAACAGACATTCGGTACCAAAGTTACGGCCAAAAGAGCATAAAAGGGGTTTTTTGGGTCCAGGTCCGGTCCTACCCAGTCGGACCGACCCGGTCCTCCTCGCGGGGTCTGGCCTAGCCCGATGGGCATTCTGGAAGGCAGTGAGGGCCGCAATGAGTCACGAAGGGTGTCATGATGTCATGGGGGTTGCGAGGCCACGAGGGCTCTGAGGGATGTGCGAAGGCCACGAAGGCCGCGTGGGTAGCGCAATGCCACTGGGCCATGAGGCTGCAGCGCGGCACAGGCAACCATCGGGTGGTGTGGCGAGGCCGCGTGGTGTCTTGGAGAGGCCACAGGGTGGCATCGGCCGTGGAGCTACGCAGACAACTACGGGTTACCACAGACAACCGTGGGGCGGCACAACGAGGCGCCAAGCAACAGTGGCCCCAAATGGTAGAGGCCACGGGCAGCGGTGGTCGCGGAGCATCTCCGTTTGGTCGTCGCCTGCATCGTGACTGATAGTGATGTCGGTAGCTATTCTCGTGCCCCTTCATGGTTGGACGCCGACCACCTTCATCATGAAGAACACCACAAATCATCACAAGAATTGCAGAGAGGACATGGAATATTTGTTTGGCCCACACTCTACACATTAGAGGGGTAGCAAGCGGCTATAATCTCTCTTTGAAATACGAAGAGTCGTCAAGAACAAAATAATAGAATAATTTCAAACAACCACCATACCTCGTTCGTTTGTAGTTATTGAGAAGGAGGGAAAGACTATCGTTGATTGAAGACATCCCACGTTGGACGATTTCTAGAGGAAGAAGTCAAAGTAGTGTGTCGGTGTTCTTCAATGGAGGAGAGTTCTTCGTGGAAGAAGTTATTCATTGATGAAGTTCTTTATTGGAGAAAGAAATCATTCAAGAGCTCTCCCCTTTTCCAATACATTCCCCCAAAATCAAAAAAGCCAGCTGTTGTGTTTCCCCAATTTTAATTGTTGGCACAATTTCAAATTGGATAAATCAATTACATAGTGGTTGGTATAATAAATTAAAGGGGGTGGCACCATTAAAGTGGTGGAATTTTAAGAGGATTCCCCACACATAAGAGGGAATTTAGGTGGGTTTTATCCTCGAGTGGTCCCCACCACAATAACCTCTCATGGGAGGTTAATTCAGGTAGTCCCAACCATTATAACCTCTCATGGGAGGTTTAGTTTAGGTGGTTCCCACCAATGAAACATCCAAATGGATGTTTCAAAAGAAAAATTAAAAAAATGTTACACCATGTTTTTCATTTTATTCTTTTACGTATAAGTGAAAAACTAACATCCACCCTCGACCTACTGTGGTGTAGGTGATGGTCTCCTTAAGTGAATATCGGCACTGTAAGTTCAACGAAGCACTCAGATTTTAATTCTGAGCACCGGTTTAAAAGTTATAAATACTCGCTCGTACATTCTCTGAACCTACCTGAAGAAAAGTTCCGAAATTAATTCCAGGAACTCCGGGCTTCAGAATCATGCACCTTCAATTTTCACGGAGTCGTAAAATATCAATATGTTTTATAAGAATTACATGGAAATTTTGGATCTTTACATTCTCCCCACCTCAGGGCTTTACATCCCCGTAAGCTAAAACTCAAGACTATGAAACCACTGGGGGAACTGAGCATGAATATGAGCCTCCCACTACCATGTTCTCTCGTAGAGGTTCTTGTGCTGTGAGTGAATGCGCCAAGAGGTATCGACTACCCATGAAGGACCCACTCTTATCATTCATCAATATCCATTGGAACTTCCATAAAAGATGCCTCATCGTCGATGTCTATCTCATCGTGGCCGATGACGTGGGAAGTGTCGTGCACGTATCTCCTCAACTTGGATACGTGGAAGATTTCGTGCACCCGATGCAACTGAGGTGGAAGAGTTAAGCGGTATGTCACCTCGCTAACTCTACTGAGGACCTGAAAAGGTCTGATGAACCTTGGAGATAACTTGTCACCTCCTCCAAATCTCTACAAACCTAGTCGAGGTGAGACCTGTAGAATGACACGGTCGCCATCCTTGAACTCAAGAGGTCTCTGTCTCCTGTCGGCATAAGACTTATTACTAGTTTTTGAAGTCTTCATCCGCTCCTATATGATCTTCTCCTTCTCTGTGATAGCCCATACCATATCTGGTTCCACTAGTGCTGACTCTCCTGGGTCAGTCCAGCACAAAGGTGATCTGCAAGGTCGCCCATACAACACCTCAAAAGGATCCATCCGAATTGTGGAGTGATATCTATTGTTGTATGAAAACTCCACCCAAGAAAAGTGATCCTCCCAGTTTCGATTGTAGTTAAGGACGCAAGCACGCAGCATGTCCTCGAGGGTCTGAATGTTATGCTCAGTCTAGCCATCCTTCTGAGGATGGAAGGTGGTTCTCAAACAAAGCTATGTCCGGAATGCCTCCTGCAACCCTTTCCATAGCCAGGAAGTAAAATGTGCATCATAGTTGGAGAAAATTTTCAAGGGAACTCCATGTAGCAGCACAATATTTTGAACATTGAGGGGTTCCAAACTGTAACACCCCAAGCTTCTACGGTACGCTTCTCTTTGAATAATGTGATAGCGTGTGTTGTACGCAACACCGAGTTCTAACACACCATAACTAATCAAACTAGCCGTTATGAATAGTAATACCTAATTTTTGAAATTATATATATTTTATATTTGAAAATGGACTTCATTTTTGGATTCGGAATATCGAATTTAGCCTAAGGTGAAATTTTGGTACATTTCGGATAACTTTCATATTTTGATGAATAGTGAAAATTACTAAGTTTTAATTAAAAACAACTTTTTTAATCAAAATAATTAATAGTGATAAATTATAAATTTGAGTGGTTTTAAAGTATATTTAGAATATATTTTTACCATTTAATATAATGTTGGTCATTGGACATAATTTTACAATTAAACCGAACATAAACGAGTGTCAATCTTTTGATAGTTATTATCTCTTAAAAACACGCTTTTTGTTTTGACAGCGGGAATTAATTTTAAATTAATTTCTGCCACTTCTGTGTTTTGAATTTAGGAAAATGGATTCCATATTTGGAATCAGGATGTTCAAATTGTGTAAATAGGTAACTTTTATTTTTAGACATTTTGAATAATTACTGCGGTAAATATTTTATTTACCATGGTTAAGGGTAAATCCGGTAAATAAGGGTTAAAAAATAATATTATAATAATACTAAATTACCCTAAAACGTGTCTTAACCCTATTGGTTGATACATGGTCGACCATGGAAATCTTTGGGTCTATTTTTGGACCCCATGGATCCACTTGTAAGTGATAATGACACTTTATTTTAATTAAGTTAAAATGAATACAAAAATGACACAAGCATATATCTTTTAGAAAACAAATTGTTACATAGGGTTATATATGTTTGATTTTAGATTATAAATATTCATTAGAAAGATAAAAAGTTTTCCTACATAATGATATTTTATTTATAATTTTTAGACATTAAATAATGTATTTTATTTATGACACAATGATGATGCTGTAATTACTATAATAGTGAAAAATTAAAATAATTGATATTATAAATACCCAAATAAATATAATATGAAACTTTTAATGAATTAAACTAATTTTCTAGGATAATATGATATATTAGGATTGATTTAATTGACTTTTTTCTAAGTAATCAATCTGTTATGAGTTTCAAAAAAATCAACTATTGAATAGTGTAAAAATTGACATAAAAGAGTTCTTAAAACAAATATTATATTCTTAATTGATATTAAATTCCTAAAAATCTAAGGTTCGGCCAAGATACTTATATCATGATAAGTTAATCATTAATGGACCACTTGGGGGTCTCTTGGATGTATATAGTAAGTTTATTAACCATATTATATAAAAATACAAAGAGACATTGTAAAAGTGAAACTAATTAACTTAGAGTTAATACTTAAAGATAAGGTTAATATAAGTACCCAAACCTGTCTAAATTCTATTGTTTGAGTGGTTTTCGACCTATCCCTACCTTAACCTATGAATAATAAGCTTTGGAGCCATTAGAAACCGAATATAAATTTATTATAAATTAATATTTCTAGCTTTTCCAAAGGTGCCCCTCACCCCTCTTATAAAAGGGCACTCCTCCTTCTCATTTCTTCACACCTTAAAAGCCTTTTGGTTCGGCCAAACTCTGCCCAAATACTCTCCCAACATCCCTCACTACAACCTAGAGGCCTTAGTTTGATCAGAAAGCCAACCTAAGGATCCTTTTTGATCAAATCAAAAGGAAGAACCCGAAGAAGAGGTAATGATTTCACCACCCTTCTCCAAGTTCATTTCTTCTTCCACTTCTTCTTCCTTTGTTCTTACCATTCTAAAATAATAACTCCAGTATCTCACATATACTGTGATGTTATTATAAATATGGTACAATCATATTCAGTATTCTATCCACCCTTTGAATAACATATCACCATACGTGCGTACGTACGACTTACCGTCTCCACGTCGTGGTGTAATTGTTATTCAATATAATATTATTTGGATGGGTATAATAATGATGTGTAACTCATGTAAATCATAAATATAACATGTTAATGATTCTGTATATATGATATACCATCCATTTATATATTATTTTAATATCAAAAGAATGATATTGTCGCTCGTGCGTACGTACGGACTACCGTCTCCACGAACGCGATGAGATTCATTCTCCATCGTATCCATTCAAGTATAATTATCATTTGATGATTTAAAAATGATTTTTAAGGACTGGATATCATTCTGGATATGAATAAGATACAACAACCATGGCTTATGTAACAAAACATATAAAAGAAAATGAGTAAGTTAACTCCCGAAACGACGATAATTCTAAGATATTATTAACAAATCAATGTTAAAAGATCATATATGATATCATATTAATATATATGATTCTTGTATAATTTAATAACAACTATTTCACCATTATACAGGAGGTTAACCTACCCCAACCAAGGAAAAGTACAGGGTATGGGTTTACTTTACAATCTCTTCATTATCCGAGGTTGTTTATACGTAATAATCTACTGGGATCTCTTTATCATCCACATCCATGTTTCTTAAAAATGTATTTCAAAACATTTTTACTATTTACTAGAATATGAGTTAAAGTCATTTATACCATTTTTGACTTTTATAAGTGGTTTATAAAGGAATCTTTCCGTCGTTTTCAAAACAAGGTCCCTTTTAACCTTTTCGACAGAATTAAGGTAAGAATGTTTTTTTTAACTTATACGGCGGGTGCGGCTATTTTCCGCCGCTATAAAATCTTCAAAGCTTCCCTTACAAGCTTATAAGAATATTTTCAAAGAAAATGTTTTATTTTATATGGATCTTAAATTATTTCAAAATAAAAGTAGATATTTCTTTAAAAAGAATTTTGATTTCATCTATGTCAACATCCTTTGATGGATTTTAAGATTATTTGAAGTTGATTTATTATGATACAAAACTTATATATTGTATTGAAGGTTTTGTGATATGTTTGACTGTGGATGTGCTATTTTTATACCATTCATAGTTTATGGTGAAAGTATTGACATTTCATATGCTAGTTTTAATATGAATGTTTATGTTATGTTTAAACCTTTTCATATGGGAATGCATTGGACTTAATATGTGACGGGTGGAGCCCGCTATAGCTCCTCGATGCATCGGTAGGTCTCATGAGACAAACTAGTGTCTTGGCACAAGGCCTTGACAAAATCTTATTTGTAGTCTTGGCACGAGGCCTTGGCTATGTGGTTATGATAGTCTGACATTATGCATTCCAACATTATGAAAGTGGTTATTGATTTTTGCATGTGATTATTCGATTAGTAGAATATCCATGTGAATAAGTAAATGGCATTATTTCATTTTATTTATGCCATACCATGTTAAAAGTTCATATTTAAAAGGCTTTTGTTTTAGTTATACATTGTCTTAAATGTTTATTCTTATTTATGAAAGTTTCCGCTATATTGTTATCCTTACTGGGCATTTGAGCTCACCCCTTTTCTATGTTTTATTTTTCCCAGGAAGTGAAGATGTAAGTTATGAATGACCTGCAGGGATATTATGAGGGGATTATAGTGTGGACTGTGGAAACATTATGTTGTTGTAGTAGTTTTTCATTTTATGATGTAATGTAAAACTTTTGAATATATCTAGTGTTTCCAAGGCTACTAAACCAATCGGTCTTTCGAGATTTTATCTTTCTTGTGATCATGCCAATGTTACGAAGTAATGCACCGACTCTGGGTAACTGGGGTCGGGGCGTTACAGTTGGTATCAGAGGAAGTTTAGTACAAACCTTGGAAGCTAGATTTAGATAAACTCTGATTAGAGCACGTAGACCTAAGATGAACTTTGAGGATTAGTATAGAAGAACTTCCTAGAATTTTGGTATTGTAGAGATTTTGTGAGTTTTCCAAGCAATACATCCCTGTCTGGATACGAGCAGGTAGAGGTGGCTCTGGCACAGATGTACCTAGGGGTAAAACCTGAAAACACCACTTTGAGCTAGACTCGAATGGGAACTGGTGCACGACAACAGGCCTTGCTGCACTCTTGGTTACGACACTCCCGGGGGATATGCTTAGGATAACTCTCATTTTCTTTACAAATCATTTTGAAGGGATTATGAGTATATACTTCCTCAAAGAAAACATTATTATGATTATGGATTATATCCATAAATAGTTCAATTTATGTTAAGTGTTTTATAAGTATGGGATTATATATTTTGATTCATAAACTGATCTAGTTTATGCCATTGTTTAGAAATGGCGCCTAGTGGAAGAAATGGAAACCGTATCAATTCACGCACTCCATGTAGGGATTGCCCTCCTGCTCAAGATAATTATAGTGGGGCTGGTGATGCAACTGGTGCTGATCAGCTAATCACCATACTGGGACAACTTACTCAGGTTATGAATAATAACCTTACCCGTATGGAGCACCCTGATCCGCAGCGTGGAGGATCAATGTTAGATCGATTCATGAGGAAACAACCACCAACGTTCAATGGGAATACAAATCCATTAGTAGCTGAGCAATGGATATTTTCCCTAGAGAAAATATTTCAGGCTTTGGGGAGCAGTGAAAGGGAAAAAGTTATCATGGCAGTTTACCGCCTCACTAGAGATGCTGATCAATGGTGGTCATTGATTCAAAATACAAAGGAAGATGATGAAGTATCAAATATGGAATGGAGGGAGTTCAAAGATCTGTTTTTAGAAAAATACTTCCCTCGCGACCATCGAGCGGATATGGAAAGGCAATTTCTGAGTCTAAGACAAAAGGAGGATGAGAATGTCACGAAGTATGAGGCTAACTTTACAAGGTTAGCGAGGTACGCTGGTGATTATATTCGTAACCCAAGAAGTAAGATTGATCGTTTCTTTGATGGGTTAAAACCATTTCTCCATCGAGCGTTAGTCTCACAATCCTTTTCATCGTACGAAGACATTGTCTCATGTGCTATCAAGACCGAAAAGGAATTCTCTAAGTCTTATGACTTTAAAGCAAAGCAAGAGAAGAAGAGACCTGCTGATCAATCTGGGAATGGAAATAAGGGGAAGAAGGGAAAAGTTGAATATCCATCTTGTGGTAAATGCAGGAAGAAACATCCTGGTACTTGCATGAAGGGAATGTGAGTCTGTTACAAGTGTGGTGAAAAAGGCCACCAAGCTCATGATTGCAAGGGGAAGAAGGAAGCTACCAACGTTTAGTGCTATAATTACAGGGAGATGGGGCATTATGCAAATGCATTTCCTAAGCGTCAGGAGAACTTACCTCAGAAAAGGCCAAGGGATCAAGGCCAGGCTTATGCTATCACTACTGCTGAGGTAGAAGCTCCGAAAGACGTGGTGGCAGGTAATTTAATGGTTTCCTCAAGTTTAGCAAATGCATTATTTGATTCTGGATCATCGCATTGTTTCATATCTTCCCAGTTTGCTAAGAAAATTAGATATTTCCAATTTGATTTAATAAGGGAGTTGCCAGTTAAAACTCCTAAGGGAAGTATCGTTGCAACAAAGTTTTGTGAATCAGTCTCCATTAGAGAACATAAATTTTCTTTATCTGCTGATTTCATCTTCATACCTATGATTGAGTTTGATATAATCCTCGGTATGGACTGGCTTTCGGACTATGATGCGAAGATTTATTGTAAGAAGAAAGAGGTTACGATTCTTGATGATAATGATAAAGAGCACCTTATTTTTAGAGCAGAATCGTCACCACCTAATTCTTATTTAGATCCACCCCCAGTAGCTCAACTTAATTCAATTGTTGGGGAGGAAGAGAATGAAATAACTGTCGGTGAGGAAAGGAATTTTCAAATAGAGGATGTACCTGTTGTGAAAGAATTTGTAGATGTATTTCCGGAAGATTTACCTGGACATCCTCCAGAACGAGAAGTTGAGTTTTCTATTGATTTGATTCCTGGATCAAGGCCTATATAGAAGACCCCTTATAGAATGGCCACTGTAGAGTTAGTCGAACTAAAGAAACAACTAGAGGAATTGAGTAATAAGGGATTTATTCGCCCTAGTGTTTCTCCATGGGGAGCCCCTGTTCTTTTTGTTAAAAAGAAAGATGGATCTATGAGGTTATGTATCGACTACAGGGAGATCAATGCTATAACGATAAAGAACAAGTATCCCCTACCTCGTATTGATGATTTATTTGACCAACTGCATGGAGCTCAATACTTTTCAAAGATTGACCTTCGATCTGGATACCATCAGTTGTGTGTGAAGAAGGAAGACATTCCGAAAACAGCATTTCGAACCAGATACGGGCATTACGAGTTTACTGTAATGCCGTTTGGATTGACTAATGCACCCTCTGTATTCATGGATCTGATGA
Organism: Viscum album; assembly: GCA_963277665.1. Taxonomy (NCBI): domain Eukaryota; kingdom Viridiplantae; phylum Streptophyta; class Magnoliopsida; order Santalales; family Viscaceae; genus Viscum; species Viscum album. Next base: position 1,350,080,646 of record OY728140.1, on the reverse strand, counting down.
ATAGAGTTTTCAAGGAGTATCTCGATGAATTTGTGGTGGTATTTATTGATGATATTCTAGTATACTCCAAAACCTACGAAGATCATGAAAATCACTTGCGCATTATCTTGAAGACTCTGAGGAGGCATGAATTATATGGGAAGTTTAGCAAGTGTGAATTCTGGCTTCAGGAGATTTCTTTTCTTGGCCATATTGTCTCTAAAGATGGAATCTCTATTGATCCTTCTAAGACCAAGGCAATCCAAGAATGGCCAGCACCTACGAGTATAACTGGGGTACGTAGTTTTATTGGTTTGGCAGGTTATTATCGACGTTTCGTCCAGAATTTTGCCCGATTGGCTATCCCATTAACGAAGCTCACACGTAAAGGGGTTAAATTTGTTTGGACAAAAGAGTGTGAAGAATGTTTCGAAGAACTTAAGAGACGATTAGTCAATGCTCCTATATTGACTCTACCATCGGGGAATGATGGGTTCATTATTTATAGTGATGTATCGAAGAAAGGACTTGGTTGTGTCCTTATGCAGAATGATAAAGTTATTGCCTATGCATCACGACAGTTGAAAATTCATGAACAAAACTATCCTACTCATGATCTCGAGTTAGCAGCAGTGATCTTTGCTTTGAAGATATGGAGGCACTACCTCTATGGTGAAAAATGTGAGATTTATACTGATCACAAGAGTTTGAAGTATATTTTCTCACAAAAAGAACTCAACATGAGGGAAAGGAGATGGCTTGAATTACTCAAGGATTATGATTGTACGATACACTACCACCCAGGAAAGGAAAACAAGGTGGCAGATGCTTTGAGTAGAAAAGACCATGGAGTTTTGAACAATATGAGAATTGAAAGGGATCCAATTTTCATGGATCTAGTGAAGACGGACATGGGAATAACTAGGGAAGGTGAAACATCAATGCTTTTTCAAATGGTTGCCAAACCATCTTTACTAGAAAGGATTAAGAGTTCTCAGACCGATGATGAAGAATTCCAAAAGAAGATTAATGCTGTGAATGATGGGAGATTGAGAGACTTTGTGTATGAAGATGGAATTTTGAAATTCGGGAAGAGACTTTGTGTTCCCAATATACCTGATCTAAAAAGGGAATTGCTGGATGATGCTCATAGTTCCAATTTCTCTATACACCCTGGGAGCAGAAAAATGTATAGAGATTTGAAGGAACATTTTTGGTGGGACAACATGAAAAGGGAGATTGCTGATTTTGTTTCAAGATGTATGGTTTGTCAACAAGTGAAAGCTGGAAGGCAACAGCCTGGAGGAGTCATGCAACCTCTTCCCATACCGGAGTGGAAATGGGACAATGTTACGATGGACTTTGTCATGGGGCTACCAAAGAATCCTAGAAGGAACGATGCAATATGGGTTATTGTTGATCGTCTTACCAAGACAGCACATTTTCTTGCTATAAAAGAAGATCTACCCCTGGAACGTCTAGAAAGACTATATATTAATGAAGTTGTGAGACTTCATGGAGTACCCCTATCGATTGTTTCTGATCGTGATCCCCGTTTTACTTCAAGATTTTGGAAAAGTCTTCAGAAATCCCTGGATACTGAACTTCATTTGAGCACTGCTTACCACCCTCAGACAGACAGACAATCAGAACGGACTATTCAAACCTTAGAAGACATGTTGAGATCTTGCTCACTTGACTTTCAGGGTATGTGAGATCAATATTTACCTTTGGTAGAATTTTCCTATAACAATAGCTTCCATTCGAGTATTCAGATGGCACCATATGAAGCGTTATACGGAAAGAGATGTCGTACACCAACCTGTTGGGATGACGTTGGTGAAAGAAAACTTGTAGGCCCAGAACTGGTGGAGGAAACGGTGGAAAAGGTGAAAGTAATCCAAAATCACATCAAAGCATCTCAAAGTAGGCAGAAGAGCTATGCCGATAATCGAAGGAAGGATTTGGAATTTCAAGTCGGTGATCATGTTTTTCTGAAGGTATCTCCGTGGAAGGGAGTCATACGTTTTGGTAAGAAAGGTAAATTGAGTCCCAGGTACATCGGACCTTTCGAAATTCTAGAACGAATTGGGGTTGTAGCTTACCGATTGGCAATGCCGCCAAGTCTCTCCAAAGTTCACGATGTGTTCCACCTATCTCTATTGAGGAAATACATGCCTGATCCGACGCATGTACTCACCTATGAGGAATTAGAACTGGAACCCGATCTGTCTTATTGCGAAGAGCCTGTCAAGATTCTCGATACGAGAGAACAAGTGCTGAGAAACCGGATGACGCGTCTGGTAAAAGTTTTGTGGAGAAACCATAAGATGGAAGAGGCAACATGGGAACCCGAGGAACTTATGATGAAGAACCACCCGAGTCTTTTTATGCAGTAATACCCTAGAAATTGCGAGGACGTAATTATTTGAAGGAGGGGAGAATGTAACACCCCAAGCTTCTACGGTACGCTTCTCTTTGAATAATGTGATAGTGTGTGTTGTACGCAACACCGAGTTCTAACACACCATAACTAATCAAACTAGCCGTTATGAATAGTAATACCTCATTTTTGAAATTATATATATTTTATATTTGAAAATGGACTTCATTTTTGGATTCGGAATATCGAATTTAGCCTAAGGTGAAATTTTGGTACATTTCGGATAACTTTCATATTTTGATGAATAGTGAAAATTACTAAGTTTTAATTAAAAACAACTTTTTTAATCAAAATAATTAATAGTGATAAATTCTGAATTTGAGTGGTTTTAAAGTATATTTAGAATATATTTTTACCATTTAATATAATGTTGGTCATTGGACATAATTTTACAATTAAACTGAACATAAACGAGTGTCAATCTTTTGATAGTTATTATCTCTTAAAAACACGCTTTTTGTTTTGACAGCGGGAATTAATTTTAAATTAATTTCTGCCACTTCTGTGTTTTGAATTTAGGAAAATGGATTCCATATTTGGAATAAGGATGTTCAAATTGTGTAAATAGGTAACTTTTATTTTTAGACATTTTGAATAATTACTGCGGTAAATATTTTATTTACCATGGTTAAGGGTAAATCCGGTAAATAAGGGTTAAAAAATAATATTATAATAATACTAAATTACCCTAAAACGTGTCTTAACCCTATTGGTTGATACATGGTCGACCATGGGAATCTTTGGGTCTATTTTGGGACCCCATGGATCCACTTGTAAGTGATAATGACACTTTATTTTAATTAAGTTAAAATGAATACAAAAATGACACAAGCATATATCTTTTAGAAAAAAATTGTTACATAGGGTTATATATGTTGGATTTTAGATTATAAATATTAATTAGAAAGATAAAACGATTTCCTACATAATGATATTTTATTTATAATTTTTAGACATTAAATAATGTTTTTTATTTATGACACAATGATGATGCAGTAATTACTATAATTGTGAAAAATTAAAATAATTGATATTATAAATACCCAAATAAATATAATATGAAACTTTTAATGAATTAAACTAATTTTCTAGGATAATATGATATATTAGGATTGATTTAATTGACTTTGTTCGAAGTAATAAATCTGTTATGAGTTTCACAAAAATCAACTATTGAATAGTGTCAAAATTGACATAAAAGAGTTCTTAAAACAAATATTATATTCTTAATTGATATTAAATTCCTAAAAATATAAGGTTCGGCCAAGAGACTTATATCATGATAGGTTAATCATTAATGGACCACTTGGGGGTCTCTTGGATGTATATAGTAAGATTATTAACCATATTATATAAAAATACAAAGAGACATTGTAAAAGTGAAACTAATTAACTTAGAGTTAATACTTAAAGATAAGGTTAATATAAGTACCCAAACCTGTCTAAATTCTATTGGTTGAGTGGTTTTAGACCTATCCCCACCTGAAACTTTGAATAATAAGCTTTGGAGCCATTAGAAACCGAATATGAATTTATTATAAATTAATATTTCTAGCTTTTCCAAAGGTGCCCCTCACCCCTCTTATAAAAGGGCACTCCTCCTTCTCATTTCTTCACACCTTAAAAGCCTTTTGGTTCGGCCAAACTCTGCCCCAATACTCTCCCAACATCCCTCACTACAACCTAGAGGCCTTAGTTTGATCAGAAAGCCAACCTAAGGATCCTTTTTGATCAAATCAAAAGGAAGAACCCGAAGAAGAGGTAATGATTTCACCACCCTTCTCCATGTTCATTTCTTCTTCCACTTCTTCTTCCTTTGTTCTTACCATTCTAAAATAATAACTCCAGTATCTCACATATACTGTGATGTTATTATAAATATGGTACAATCCTATTCAGTATTCTATCCACCCTTTGAATAACATGTCACCATACGTGCGTACGTACGGCTTACCGTCTCCACGTCGTGGTGTAATTGTTATTCAATATAATATTATTTGGATGGGTATAATAATGATGTGTAACTCATGTAAATAATAAATATAACATGTTAATGATTCTGTATATATGATATACCATCCATTTATATATTATTTTAATATCAAAAGAATGATATTGTCGCTCGTGCGTACGTACAGACTACCGTCTCCACGAACGCGATGAGATTCATTTTCCATCGTATCCATTCAAGTATAATTATCATTTGATGATTTAAAAATGATGTTTAAGGACTGGATATCATTCTGGATATGAATAAGATACAACAACCATGGCTTATGTAACAAAACATATAAAAGAAAATGAGTAAGTTAACTCCCGAAACGACGATAATTCTAAGATATTATTAACAAATCAATGTTAAAAGATCATATATGATATCATATTAATATATATGATTCTTGTATAATTTAATAACAACTATTTCACCATTATACAGGAGGTTAACCTACCCCAACCAAGTAAAAGTACAAGGTAAGGGTTTACTTTACAATCTCTTCATTATCTGAGGTTGTTTATACGTAATAATCTACTGGGATCTCTTTATCATCCACATCCATGTTTCTTAAAAATGTATTTCAAAACATTTTTACTATTTACTAGAATATGAGTTAAAGTCATTTATACCCTTTTTGACTTTTATAAGTGGTTTATAAAGGAATCTTTCCGCCGTTTTCAAAACAAGGTCCCTTTTAACCTTTTCGACAGAATTAAGGTAAGAATGTTTTTTTAACTTATACGGCGGGTGCGGCTATTTTCCGCCGCTATAAAATCTTCCAAGCTTCCCTTACAAGCTTATAAGAATATTTTCAAAGCAAATGTTTTCTTTTATATGGATCTTAAATTATTTCAAAATAAAAGTAGATATTTCTTTAAAAAGAATTTTGATTTCATCTATGTCAACATCCTTTGATGGATTTTAAGATTATTTGAAGTTGATTTATTATGATACAAAACTTCTATATTGTATTGAAGGTTTTGTGATATGTTTGACTGTGGATGTGCTATTTTTATACCATTCATAGTTTATGGTGAAAGTATTGACATTTCATATGCTAGTTTTAATATGAATGTTTATGTTATGTTTAAACCTTTTCATATGGGAATGCATTGGACTTAATATGTGACGGGTGGAGCCCGCTATAGCTCCTCGATGCATCGTTAGGTCTCATGAGACAAACTAGTGTCTTGGCACAAGGCCTTGACAAAATCTTATTTGTAGTCTTGGCACGAGGCCTTGGCTATGTGGTTATGATAGTCTGGCATTATGCATTCCAACATTATGAAAGTGGTTATTGATTTTTTCATGTGATTATTCGATTAGTAGAATATCCATGTGAATAAGTAAATGGCATTATTTCATTTTATTTATGCCATACCATGTTAAAAGTTCATATTTAAAAGGCTTTTGTTTTAGTTATACATTTCCTTAAATGTTTATTCTTTTTTATGAATGTTTCCGCTATATTGTTATCCTTACTGGGCATTTGAGCTCACCCCTTTTCTATGTTTTATTTTTCCCAGGAAGTGAAGATGTAAGTTATGAATGACCTGCAGGGATATTATGAGGGGATTATAGTGTGGACTGTGGAAACATTATGTTGTTGTAGTAGTTTTTCATTTTATGATGTAATGTAAAACTTATGAATATATCTAGTGTTTCCAAGGCTACTAAACCAATCGGTCTTTCGAGATTTTATCTTTCTTGTGATCATGCCAATGTTACGAAGTAATGCACCGACTCTGGGTAACTGGGGTCGGGGCGTTACACAAACACTCTACTGAACCCTACTCTCTGATCGGTTTGAAGTGGGTCGACATGGTGATTCGGTCAACGCTCACTCAAATCGAGTCATGATATCTGGATGTATCTGGATGTCATGTCATGACTTCCAGGGATATCTCATCCCACTTCCTCTCTGGTACATCCAATGGCTGAACCAAGCCTGCTAGTACCCGATGCTCTACCTTCATTTGCTGACAAGAAGGGCACCAAGAGAAAAACTATGAAACTACTTTCTTAATTCTGGGTGACCAGTGTTGTCGTTAGAGATCCTGATACGTCTTCACCACTCCTGGATGTACTACTAGAGGGGATGTGTGGAACTCCCTCAACACTTCCTCCTGAAGAGACACCGGTACCATGGAACATCATCTGAAGAGGATGACGTTCTCCCCACCTATGGAAAATCCATCAACTGCTTGTCCTATGGATATTTGAGCACGTCGCGTCTCGCAGTAAGCATCCCCATGTTGTGCCTCACTCACTCGTTGAAGAAGTGGGGGATTTATTGTAAGAGACTAAAGAAAATATGCTTCATATCTATCCATGAAGGATACCTGCAAAGCGGCAAGCTTCTCTATCGCCTCACCTTGCAGTTGTATACCTGACCTCTAGCTGAGTGAATATGCTAAAATATTCTCCTTCATAGGAGTATAGACTATCTCAAAGTCGTAGTCTTGGAGGAACTCAAGCCTACGTCATTGTCTCAGGTTCACTTCCATCTGAGAGAAGATATACCTGAGAATCTTGTGATTTGAGTAGACTCTAAAATGCTCAACCATGAAGTAATGTTGCCACATCTTCAAGTTGATGACCACCGCTGCTAACTCTAGGTCATGGGTAGTGTAGTTTTGCTCATGATTTCATAGCTGTCGAGAACCATCTGTGATCACTATTTTCTCCTTCATCAAGACACATCCATGCCCGGTCCCTGATGTGTCACAGTAGACTACATACCCTATGCCCTCCACTAGAAGCCTCAAGATGGGGTCACTAGTCAGCATGTGCCTCAGCTCTTGAAAACTCTACTAACATCTCTCTGACCACAAGTAGGGTTTCCCCTTATTCGTCAACACTAATAGAGGTGCGGAAACTCTTTAGATATCTAGCACAAACCTCCAATAGTATCCATCCAATCCCATGAAACATTATACCTCCATTACACTCTTGGGAGGATCCCAAGAAAGCACCGATGCAGTCTTCATAGGATCCAATGTAACTCCAACCTCCGATATGACATGTCCCAGAAAGTGAACCACTCGGATCCAGAACTTTCACTTTGAGAGGTTACCTTAAATCTGGTGCTCTTGGAGTGTTTCTAGAACTACCTGCAAGTGGTAGGCATGCTCCTCCTCAGTAGTCAAGTTGATAATAATGTCATTGATTTAGAATACTATAATGCGATCAAGGTATGGATGGATGATTCTGTTCATGAGTCCCATGAACACTGCCAGAGCATTGGTCACACCGAAATGCATAACCAAGAACACATAGTGGTCGTACCAAAATCTGAAAGTCGTCTTCTACACATCATCGTCTTGTACTAAAAGATGGTAAAAGATTGATGTGATGTCTATCTTCGAGAACCACCATTCTCCCTTCATCTGATCAAATAGGTCGTCAATCCTCATGAGTGGGTAATTGTTTTTCACGGTCACCTGGTTCAGGCACCGATAGTCCACAAAAACCATCAAGATCCCATCTTCCTTCTTGGCAAACAAAATCCTGGATGCCAAATGGGAAACACTGTGCGGGGTGAACTCTTTCCCTTGTAAGTCTTCCAGCTGTACCCGCAACTCACGATGCTCCGCTGGGGCCATCCGATATGCTGTTGTGGATATCGGTGTCATCCCAAGGTACAAGACAATGTAAAATTCCACCTCTTTTCATGGAGGTAGACCCAAAACATCATCAGGGAAGACATCTGTGTATTGTTCCACCACTACAGGATAACTCGAACTCTCCAAATAAACTACTCTGAGGGTATGACTAGACAACTGATGAGTTATTGGATGCACTCTTCTCAGGGTAAGTCCATCCTATGCTTCAAAGGCTCCATTATCGCTGGTGAAGTTAAACCTAGTCACATCCGTATGGACACACTGCACATTGCACCTAATATAGTCAATATGAGCATGGAAAGTACATAATCAGTACATACCCAAGATGACATCGTAAGGCCTCGACGACGCTACTAGGAGATCCCAGCCAAAAATCTCGCCTCCTAAAGTATACTCACACTATCAGAACTATTGTGTAATCACTGAATCTACTTCTGTAAGAGTATCTAGACGTAAGGATCCAGACAATAGCTTTGTCGGAATCTATGAGCTCCGAATGAGGGAAGTGGAAAGAAAAGAATGACAGGAACTTGTGTCTATATGTACTACAGCTAAGGTGGAGTAGACACGAATCGTACCTCGTATGATCTCCATAGCACCGTGATCGTAGGCCTCAGCTGCATGGAGATGAGATCGCCCTTATCCACCTACTCCCTGTGGTCGTGGTGGACCTCCTAGTGGTGGTGGCAGTAACATCTCGAATCGTCTCCCACCATCAGTTTCACAACCATCTCCTCTGCCATGGGTGTCTACTCCCTGTGAACCTCCTTGATCGAACCTCTATCTCTACCTGGGAGGTCCTTTGACCACCTATTGATCATATGTTCGGCGGTTCAGATAGTCATGAGCCATGTGACCCTCCTCGTCACATGTGTAACATTGACCGCTCCTGGAATAACTGCCTTGGACTTGGGTGCCCCACGCAACTGATCCTGAGTCATGCGGTTGTCCACTAGTTGGTCTGGTCCTCTTGGACAACTATGACATCTGTCTTCTATCAGCTGTAGAAAACACCACTACATGACAACTGGTGGTGTGTCTCACTATCAGATACTACTCAGCAAGAAAAATATCCACTAAGAGGGCTCTCACTAACACCCCTACCTGTGTTAGGATGCTGAGTGAGATCATCGAATCCTTGATCTCCTGCCTGAGTCCCTACTCAAAGGTCAGGACCCTGAAGAATGGGTTTCGCACCATATCTGTGGAGTAGCGTGAGAGGTCAATGAACCTAGATGAGTACTATGAAACTGTTATGATTCCCTACTGTAGATGAAGATGCTCTTGAATGCGCACTGTGCGAAGAGTTTCTGGGACACACTCTACCCGAAATAGGCTCTCAAAGTCTACCAATAGAAGTATCAACTCATCATGAACATAGAGCATCAAGCTCCACCATCTGCCTTCTAATGCCTATAGAAGACCAGCGGAAAGGATCACCAGGAGATCAGCAGTTGTCCCTACCAGTTGGAAAACACTCACTACGGCCTCCAGCCAATCCTCAGCCACCTGTTGGTCCGTCTCTTCCCTGAACCAGGGTGGCCTCTAGTGCTGGAACTCATGTAATGTGAAAAAGCAGCGTGTACTCTCATCTTCTAGGTCTGGTGGCATTAGTGGCCCAATGGGTAATGGTACCTTTGGTGCCTCGTCTACTGCCTCTACTGGAAGAGGGCCCTACACAGAGGTCTCGTTGCTCGGTGGGCTATCAGTGCGTACAACTCTCAGAACCCTAGATATCTATCTACATGGAGGCATCCTGAAAAGAAACAGGTGTTCCAAGACCAATAAGTTATACCAGGTGAGCTGACTCAAAGTGTTCACAAAGAAGACTCTTCAAAACACACACACACTCAGTGTTTTATGAACTAAGTCACAAATCAAAAGTTAGGGTAATGGTGTATGGATACGTCGGCCGCAACACCAATAATGGATTCCCTAAACTGGTAACCACACTCACTACACTTAACACTATATTTGTTAAAAATAAGGAACATAATCCTATATTCTATGGTATAACTGACTCCTTTGATACCAATTTGTCACGACCCATCCCCCAGGGCCCAGGCTGTGACTACCCCAATCCCGCCATACATAGGCCAGGGGCTGGGGACTAGCACTGAAGGTGTATTCTCTAAAACTGGGAAGGCATTTCATTCATAACCTGTAAACACACACAACCAAGCACACATCAAGATATGAACTCAAGTAAACTAAATAGTAAACAGTGTGAGTGCAGTAAGAAAAAGGGTCCATAATATCAGCCCAAATAGAAATTACAAGTACAACTAAAATAAAATACAACTGATGAAAGAGAAAGACAACTATTGGGTCATCCTCTGAGGTTCCTACCTGAAGGGTAGGTACAGATCTCCTCCTCAGCACTCAACGTACACTCCTCTCTTCTACGTACCGACATGTCATATGGTCCACCTCTAAGCACCATCTAGTCCTGGTACTCTTATCCTTGATCAGCATTGTCAATCATCTGCACCATATACAACGAGTTGCTGGCATAGCCTGTGCAGGGGTGAGTATAACAATACTCAGTAGGGACCCCGAGAACCTCAAGGTCTCAAAAATCCAAAAAGGATAAACGAAAAGCACGAAATCAACTGTAAAACCCACTTAGGTAAATGCCCATACATATACCTAAGTATTCAAGTAAACCCATCTCAATCATGAGGAAACCACAGAGTCTATCTCAAAATCCCCAAGATTAACAGTCTCACAAAGGAATTAATACCACAAAGGCAAGTATCACACATGAACGCCACACCAAGAATACCAACAAGGTATTAACATGAAGAAAAGTACCACACAGGTACGAGATCAGCTCACACCGGGTATAACATAGGTACAGTAGTAGAGATTATTAAATGTAAAAACAGAATCATATTACTCTATTAAGAGGCAGACCCATATAGGATCGCTCGATGCTGACCCACAGAGGATCGCTCAGTGCCTACCCACACATGGCCGCTAAGTGCTAACCCACACAGGATCGTTAGGTGTTGACCCATAGAGGATCGCTAGATGCTGACCCACACATGACCGCTCTGTGATGACCCGCACATGATCGCTCTTCATTCTTCATGTCACAGTCATCTACAGGGTTCCTGCACTACGCTCACTTGTCTTTATGAGGTTCCTCTCCACAATCCACTTTTCAATTCTCAAACTTCAACAAATTCTCACAAAAAAAGTATCTCAGGGTACCTCCACGTCATTGGGGTCTCAATGTAATAGACAGTGCATTAATCGGACGCATGGTCTGTAAGTTGTTAGTATTTTAGTTATGGGGGTCAGGTTGGATTCGTTCTCGATCCAACCTGGCCATAACCCATCTTAATACAAATCTCTAATGGGATTTTATCAAAGGAACCATCTCGCTCCAAAGATTCCAGCGCCGCTAACAGTTTGTCAAACGGACGCTCTGTAACGACCCAAAGTTTCATTAATGGAAAATCCCTCTTGATCCAGTTAAATGTTTCTTTATGAAAAATGTTTTTATAAGATGTCAACTTTTTTAGTTTTACTTTAAGATTTGTGACCGTTACTTTTATAGCCGTTGAACAGTGATCATCTGGTTAGTTTAAATATAAGGCTTTAACGAACCAATTTTCTACTCAGACAAAGGAAGCGATGGCCTCATCCAGTAGAATTGCCCCTTACGAAGCCCATTTGTCGGAGCTCGGTAAAGAGGTGGAGTCTTTGGGCTTTGCCCTTGACCAAGCCCAAGCTGAGCTTCATCAAGTCAAGCTCGAACGTGATCGTCTACGGGAAAAATGGAAGTTGATAGAGATTACCACTCGAGCGATGTTATCCGAGCAGCCCCAAGAGTCTGTCACCATCGCGCACCTTACCCTTAGGTCTTATGCGGCTATTTTAAGGGGTTATGTAACAAATAAGTAGAACCATGTTCATGTACATTATTTTTTTTATATATAATAATGAATATAATTTCTAGTCATTTTTGATACTTTGTAATTAGTTTTTAAAGTACAAATGATGTTTTTAGTTATTATTTAATTAAGAATTATATTTTATTAAATTAAAGGATTTTTGAATTAAATAATATTTTAATAAAATATTATTATTAATATTAAATTAATTTTTATTAAATATAAATGATCTTATAATTTTATGAATGCAATTAAAATTTTTATTAAGGTTTGAAAGCCATTTCTGTCAAAACCCGTGAATTTTTATAAATGTCGGTTTTTATTTTAAAAGTGAAAATTCACATATTTAGAAAATTATTTAGATAAAATAAATATTATTTTTGGAATCAGGACGTCGAAATTATCCAACAGTGAATTTTTCATAATTTTTTGAGACAGTCAAATTTTTGGGTAAAAATTAAATACCATTTAAATATATAATGTGTTTTATGACATCATAATGACCCAATGGTGATGTAATAAAATACCATAATCCCTATGTTCGGACAATATGTGTTTTATCAATAAAATAATGAGGTTTTGGGTTTGTTTGACTCACTTTTCAAAGCATTAATGGAGCCCTCAAGACTTATTCAACACTTTGCCTTTTTAAATTAATTTCCATGGGAGTGTGACTCACCTCCACATAAGCAACCCTAATTTTTTTAATAAGTTCGGACCTTGGCCTTGTAAAATATTTTTTTCCTCTTCCCTTTTCCAGAAACCATGGGCAAATACCATGGGATGGTTTGTGGTTTGGATTATTTTAATATAAGGGGTCCCAAACCTAAATAATAAAGAATTCTCTCACCTTTCCTATATAAACCCACCCAAGCTCCCACTTCCTCCTCACTCAAAGCCCTTGAAGTTCGTCCAAACTCTGCCCTACTCTCTCTAGAATCCTCTCAAGGTGCCCCAAGCTCCCAAGAAGCCTCTCACAAGCCTCTCTCTAGCCTTTGGAAGCACACTTCCAAGTAAGGGTTTTTCTACCTTTCTCATTTTTGTCAATTTTCTTTAAGTTATATTGCCCTTTTAATTTCATTTATGAATATTGGGGTATGGTTTCGCACCTCTCCCATACTACCCTCTTATTGTTTGAATGATGGGAGACCTCTTTCTCTCTCATTAAATGCCTCCCATGTACACCCGTTACTATGCCGAAATTCCGAAAGGAACTTCTCTCTCTTCTTTTACATTCAAGCAATACTTCTGTATCATGAATCTAAATTCCTTTTCTATTGTTGGGACATGTATATATATGATCTCCTTACTGTCCGTTACATGTAAATATGATGAGGAACCCCTTTCTCTCTCATCAACCTTTTTTATGGATTCTTATGTCACGCCGTTACGTTGCCGAAATCGCACCGATTTTCTAAGCCAATGTCTTTGTGTAGTGAATACCATGCCCATTTCTCCCTCAAGGGTATTCACCTTTATGCACATTTACATATTGATTATAAAGTTTCATGTATGAATTCCACATTCCTTTATCGTGGAATAAATGATTATGTTTTATGAATCCATGTTTTATGATCCATGTGGCACACTTATGCATGAAAAAAAATGTTTAAGAAGGGTGCGCCCTTTATAGCGCTCCAATGCATTGGGTAAAGTATAGTATCATGATACGTCATGTGCAATGAGTGTTGACTCATGCTAATTCAAGTGCAACGAGGGTTTACTCGTGCTTCAAGTGCAATGAGGGTTTACTCATGCTCCATGTGCAATGAGCCTTGGCTCATGCTAATTCAATGTTAAGTGTTGTTGCCACATTTCCATGTTATGATTATCATGCTTTATCATGCCTTTATGTTCATGTCTCTCTTATGCTCTATTGATATGCCTATTGCCTAACATGTATTGTACTCCTCATGTTATTCATTATGTACTCCCTTACTGGGCTTTATAGCTCACCCTTTTCTTATGCATGTCCTCAGGTTATCCCATGCAATGCTAAGTACGAAGGATTGTAGTGGTCATGTAAAGGAAGTTTTCAATAAGGATGTTGTATTTCATGTTTAAAGTTTTTATGTAATGATCCTAAGCCCCAAAGACACTAAACCTATCGATCTTCTTTGTTGTATCAAGTGAAGTTTTATGTAATAAAGCATGTTTAAGTTGTAATAAAAAGCAGGGTTGTCATAGTTGGTATCAGAGGATAGGTTTAGTTATTTTTGGGATTAGGAAACCCTAGTAAGACCTTAGATACAAGACTAAGAATAATAAAAACTCCCCTAAGTTTTGGTAAGTACTAAGTAAGTGGTTTATCAAACAAATACATCCCTGTCTGGATACGAGCAGGTAGAGGCGGCTCTGGCACAGATGTATCCTAGGGGTAAAACCCGAAAACACCGCTTTGAGCTAGACTCGAACGGGAACTGGTGCACGACAACGGGCCTTGCTGCACTCTTGGTTACGACACTCCCGGGGGACATGTTTTGATAAATTCACAATCTTAGTATGAACCCTTATTAAGGGAAAAATGCCCCTAAGAATATATGTTAGAAGGAAGATCATGAAAAGCCTGGATTGAGTGCTATAGACTCATGAGTTAAAGAGATTAAAGTTTATTTATAAGTCATCAACTTTTGTCTTTGGATTACCCTTTATGTGTTACCCCTAACTTTCCTTTTATTCCAGCCAATGGCCGGTAATAGGAGAACTCGGGCTGACAACCGTTGTGAAGATCAGTGCGATGATTGTACTAATGAGATGCCCAATCCGATGGGAGCGGGAATCGCGAACTTTGTCACGCTTCTCTCTCAGCTAACTCAAGTTTTGAATAGAAACACTGGTCAAGAGGAACGTTCAACCCCCCCTAAGAAAGAACAAGTCGCTATTGAAAGCTTCATGAGACAAAGGCCTCCTACGTTTAGTGGATCATCCGATCCCACGATTGCTGAACAATGGATCAACTCCATTGAAAAGATATTCTCCATCCTCCAATGCTCTGAAAAAGAGAAAGTCCTCCTGGCGACTTATCGTATGGAGGGTGAAGCTGATCAATGGTGGACATTGATCAAAAATACGAAGCCTGAGGAGGAGATCGAGGCTTTGGAATGGAAGGTATTCCGGAAGATGTTTTTCGATAAATATTTTCCACGCACCCTCCGTCTTAAGATGGAAAGGGACTTCCTTTCCCTCAAGCAGAAAGATGAGGAATCTGTGGGAGCGTACGAGGCAAACTTCACAAGGCTTGCACGATACGCTTCCGGCTTTGTCATTACCCCCGAATGTAAGGTTGACCGCTTCTTTGGTGGGCTGAAGCCTAGCTTGCGGAAAGAATTAGCGATCTGTGACTTCGACAGCTATGAGGAAATTGTCCGATGTGCCCTCAAGGTTGAAATGGAGATCGGAGAATCACAGGGGTATCATGGGGACAAGAAGCGGAAGGTGGACTTCAATGCTGGTGGTCCGATGGATAAATCCAATGGCGCTAAGAAATTCCAGCACCCCACTTGCCAAAAGTGTGGAAAGAAGCACCCTGGAAATTGCCTTAGGGGGACAAGAAAATGCTTCAAGTGTGGAAGAGAAGGGCACCTAGCTGTTAACTGTCAGCAAGAAGGACCCGCGGCTGCGACGGAGGGGAGGAACGCTCCGTTCGAACCTCAACGCGTTGTTAAATGCTTCAAATGCAAAGAACCGGGTCATTTTGTGAATCAGTGCCCTAATCCAAGGGTTATCGGAGGCAATCAACAACCTCCAAGACAGCAAGGAAGAGCTTTTTCCATCACTTCTGCTGAAGTGAACCCCGACAACGAAGTGGTGACAGGTACGCTAGTTATTCATTCAAGAATAGCGAACGTACTTTTTGATTCAGGTTCTACGCATTCTTTTATATCTCAAAAGTTTAGTAGAATAATCCCTGCACCACCACAAGTCATGGAAGTAAAGATGTCGGTGAGTACGGAAAATGGGGCAATCATTGCATCCCATGAGTATAAGTCCTCCCCTGTTATAATCTGTGGATTGAATTTCCCAGCAAACCTCGTCATACTCCCTTTGGTGGAATGTGATGCAATTCTTGGCATGGATTGGCTTTCCTTATATAGAGCCAACATAAATTGTCGGGAGAGGGAAATCACACTCCATATGGAGAATCGACCCCCGATTCTTTACAAGTGTCAGGAGAAAGATGAATCTCCTTTAGCTCCGTCATCTCAAGCATGGATATTACTGCCTTATGAGCACGCATATCTGGCTCAGATGATTGAGTCCAAGGAAGAAACCACCCTTGAAGAAATGCCTATTGTGAGGGAATTCGCTGAAGTATTTCCCGAGGAACTTACTGGTCTTCCTCCAAGAAGAGATGTTGAGTTCTCAATTGAACTTATACCTGGGGTGCTACCAATATCCAAGACTCCATATAGAATGGTTTTGGTTGAGCTTGAAGAACTGAAGAAACAACTACAGGAGAATCTGGATAAAGGGTTTATACGCCCAAGTGCATCACCATGGGGTGCACTAGTCCTCTTCGTCAAGAAGAAGGATGGGTCAATGCGGCTTTGCATCGATTATCGTGAACTTAACAAAATCACGATAAAGAACAAGTATCCTCTCCCAAGAATCGATGACTTGTTTGATCAGCTGCGTGGAGCTCAATACTTCTCCAAGGTCGACTTGCGGTCGGGATATTATCAAGTAAGGGTGAAGAAGGAAGATATCCCCAAGACTGCTTTTCGTACAAGGTACGGGCACTATGAATTCATAGTAATGCCTTTTGGACTCACCAATGCTCTAGCAATATTCATGGACTTGATGAATAGAGTCTTTAGAGATTACCTAGATAAATTTGTGGTAGTCTTTATAGATGATATTCTAATATACTCCAAAACCAAGGAGGACCATGAGGAGCATTTAAGAACTGTACTGGAGACTTTGCGCAAGGAGAAGCTCTATGCCAAGTACAACAACTGTGAGTTCTGGTTGAAGGAGGTCTCATTCTTGGGCCATATCATCACAAGCAATGGGATATCTGTGGACCCCTCCAAAACAGATGCAATTGAGGGATGGCCGAGGCCAACATCGGTAACTGATATCCGTAGCTTCTTGGGGTTAGCTGGATATTATCGACGATTTGTGAGAAACTTCTCACGATTGTCCAACCCTCTTACCAAGCTAACTCGAAGGGGAGTAAAGTTTGCTTGGAGTGATGAATGCGAAGAAAGCTTCAAGGAGTTGAAAAGGAGGCTTATCACTGCACCTGTGCTCACTTTACCCACAAGTGGGGAGCTTTTTGTGGTATTCAGTGATGCTTCGAAGAAGGGCTTAGGATGTGTGCTGATGCAGAATGATAAAGTGATATCCTATGCCTCAAGACAGTTGAAAATCCATGAGCGAAACTATCCAACGCATGATCTGGAGTTGGCGGCGGTGATCTTTTCCTTGAAAATCTGGCGGCATTATCTCTATGGAGAGAAATGTGAGATATATACTGACCACAAGAGTCTTAAATATATATTCACACAGAAAGAGCTTAATATGCGCCAGAGAAGATGGATAGAGCTCATAAAGGATTATGATTGTTCAATACATTACCACCCTGGGAAGGCGAACAAGGTGGCGGATGCCCTAAGTAGAAAGGATCCAGCAATTCTATCAATGATGAGAATTGAGAAGGATCTAATCTTCTTAGACTTGATGAAGATGGACGTGGGAATCATAAAGAATGGAACATCATAAATCCTTTCACAAATGATTGCTCAACCATCACTTTTGGAAAGGTTAAAGGATGCTCAAAAGGATGATGCGAGAATCCAAGAAAAAGTGGAAGCTATCAAAAAGGGAAAATCCTCAGAGTTTAATGTTAATGAAGAAGGAATTGTGCTGTTTGGGAAAAGACTATGTGTCCCATCAAGTTCGGAGATGAAGAAGGAACTTTTGGATGATGCACATAGTTCAAATTTCTCTATTCACCCAGGGAGCACAAAGATGTATCGAGATCTCCGAGAAAACTTTTGGTGGGATAATATGAAGAAGGAGATCGCTGAATATACATCAAAGTGCCTGGTGTGTCAGCAAGTGAAGGCAGAGAGGCAGAAGTCTAAGGGGATGATGCAACCATTGCCCATACCAGAATGGAAATGGGAGAACATCACCATGGACTTCATCACTGGACTTCCAAGGACATCCAAAAGCAACAATGCAATCTGGGTTATTATGGATCGTCTTACAAAGACTGCACACTTCATTGCTATTCGAGAGGATTTTTCTTTGGATCAACTGGCACGAATATATATCAGGGAAGTGGTACGGTTGCATGGAGTACCAATGTCTATTGTGTCGGACCGAGATCCAAGATTTACCTCTAAGTTTTGGAAGAGTCTTCAACATGCTTTGAATACTGAACTGAACTTCAGTACGGCCTATCATCCTCAAACTGATGGCCAATCCGAGCGGACTATCCAAACACTTGAGGATATGTTGAGAGCGTGCTCAATGGACTTTAAAGGAGGATGGGATCAACATCTTCCTCTAGTTGAGTTCTCTTATAATAATAGTTTCCACTCGAGCATCCAAATGGCACCATATGAAGCCCTATATGGGAAAAGGTGCAGAACACCGGCATGTTGGGATGAGGTCGGTGAACGTAAGCTGCTTGGACCAGAAATGGTCGAAGAAATGGTGGAGAAGGTGAAAACCATTCAGCAGCATATCAAGGCAGCCCAAAGTTGACCGAAGAGTTATGCAGATAATCGTCGACGAGACCTTGAGTTTAAAGTCGGAGACATGGTGTTTTTACGCATATCTCCGTGGAAGAAGGTCATGAGGTTTGGGAAGAAAGGGAAGTTAAGTCCAAGGTACATCGGCCCCTTCGAGATTCTTGATCGTGTTGGGGCTGTGGCCTATCGACTAGCACTTCCACCTACTATGGCCAAGGTGCATGATGTCTTCCATGTATACCTCTTAAGGAAGTACATACCAGACCCTTCACATGTACTCTCTTCCGAGGTGGTACAATTAGAAGACGATCTTTCTTATGAGGAGCAACCAGTGAAGATCTTAGATCGTAGAGAAAAAGTTCTACGAAATAAGACAATGCCCCTCGTCAAGGTGTTGTGGAGAAACCACAAGTTTGAAGAGGCAACTTGGGAGTCGGAGGATATGATGAAGCTAAGTTACCCACATTTGTTTTAGTGTGGGGAAAGGAAAATTTCGAGGGCGAAATTTCTTAAGGGGGGAATGTTGTAACGACCCAAAGTTTCATTAATGGAAAATCCCTCTTGATCCAGTTAAATGTTTCTTTATGAAAAATGTTTTTATAAGATGTCAAATTTTTTAGTTTTACTTTAAGATTTGTGACCGTTACTTTTATAGCCGTTGAACAGTGATCATCTGGTTAGTTTAAATATAAGGCTTTAACGAACCAATTTTCTACTCAGACAAAGGAAGCGATGGCCTCATCCAGTAGAATTGCCCCTTACGAAGCCCATTTGTCGGAGCTCGGTAAAGAGGTGGCGTCTTTGGGCTTTGCCCTTGACCAAGCCCAAGCTGAGCTTCATCAAGTCAAGCTCGAACGTGATCGTCTACGGGAAAAATGGAAGTTGATAGAGATTACCACTCGAGCGATGTTATCCGAGCAGCCCCAAGAGTCTGTCACCATCGCGCACCTTACCCTTAGGTCTTATGCGGCTATTTTAAGGGGTTATGTAACAAATAAGTAGAACCATGTTCATGTACATTATTTTTTTGATATATAATAATGAATATAATTTCTAGTCATTTTTGATACTTTGTAATTAGTTTTTAAAGTACAAATGATGTTTTTAGTTATTATTTAATTAAGAATTATATTTTATTAAATTAAAGGATTTTTGAATTAAATAATATTTTAATAAAATATTATTATTAATATTAAATTAATTTTTATTAAATATAAATGATCTTATAATTTTATGAATGCAATTAAAATTTTTATTAAGGTTTGAAAGCCATTTCTGTCAAAACCCGTGAATTTTTATAAATGTCGGTTTTTATTTTAAAAGTGAAAATTCACATATTTAGAAAATTATTTAGATAAAATAAATATTATTTTTGGAATCTGGACGTCGAAATTATCCAACAGTGAATTTTTCATAATTTTCTGAGACAGTCAAATTTTTGGGCAAAAATTAAATACCATTTAAATATATAATGTGTTTTATGACATCATAATGACCCAATGGTGATGTAATAAAATACCATAATCCCTATGTTCGGCCAATATGTGTTTTATCAATAAAATAATGAGGTTTTGGGTTTGTTTGACTCACTTTTCAAAGCATTAATGGAGCCCTCAAGACTTATTCAACACTTTGCCTTTTTAAATTAATTTCCATGGGAGTGTGACTCACCTCCACATAAGCAACCCTAATTTTTTTAATAAGTTCGGACCTTGGCCTTGTAAAATATTGTTTTCCTCTTCCCTTTTCCAGAAACCATGGGCAAATACCATGGGATGGTTTGTGGTTTGGATTATTTTAATATAAGGGGTCCCAAACCTAAATAATAAAGAATTCTCTCACCTTTCCTATATAAACCCACCCAAGCTCCCACTTCCTCCTCACTCAAAGCCCTTGAAGTTCGTCCAAACTCTGCCCTACTCTCTCTAGAATCCTCTCAAGGTGCCCCAAGCTCCCAAGAAGCCTCTCACAAGCCTCTCTCTAGCCTTTGGAAGCACACTTCCAAGTAAGGGTTTTTCTTCCTTTCTCATTTTTGTCAATTTTCTTTAAGTTGTATTGCCCTTTTAATTTCATTTATGAATATTGGGGTATGGTTTCGCACCTCTCCCATACTACCCTCTTATTGTTTGAATGATGGGAGACCTCTTTCTCTCTCATTAAATGCCTCCCATGTACACCCGTTACTATGCCGAAATTCCGAAAGGAACTTCTCTCTCTTCTTTTACATTCAAGCAATACTTTTGTATCATGAATCTAAATTCCTTTTCTATTGTTGGGACATGTATATATATGATCTCCTTACTGTCCGTTACATGTAAATATGATGAGGAACCCCTTTCTCTCTCATCAACCTTTTTTATGGATTCTTATGTCACGCCGTTACGTTGCCGAAATCGCACCGATTTTCTAAGCCAATGTCTTTGTGTAGTGAATACCATGCCCATTTCTCCATCAAGGGTATTCACCTTTATGCACATTTACATATTGATTATAAAGTTTCATGTATGAATTCCACATTCCTTTATCGTGGAATAAATGATTATTTTTTATGAATCCATGTTTTATGATCCATGTGGCACACTTATGCATGAAAAGAAATGTTTAAGAAGGGTGCGCCCTTTATAGCGCTCCAATGCATTGGGTAAAGTATAGTATCATGATACGTCATGTGCAATGAGTGTTGACTCATGCTAATTCAAGTGCAACGAGGGTTTACTCGTGCTTCAAGTGCAATGAGGGTTTACTCATGCTCCATGTGCAATGAGCCTTGGTTCATGCTAATTCAATGTTAAGTGTTGTTGCCACATTTCCATGTTATGATTATCATGCTTTATCATGCCTTTATGTTCATGTATCTCTTATGCTCTATTGATATGCCTATTGCCTAACATGTATTGTACTCCTCATGTTATTCATTGTGTACTCCCTTACTGGGCTTTATAGCTCACCCTTTTCTTATGCATGTCCTCAGGTTATCCCATGCAATGCTAAGTACGAAGGATTGTAGTGGTCATGTAAAGGAAGTTTTCAATAAGGATGTTGTATTTCATGTTTAAAGTTTTTATGTAATGATCCTAAGCCCCAAAGACACTAAACCTCTCGATCTTGTTTGTTGTATCAAGTGAAGTTTTATGTAATAAAGCATGTTTAAGTTGTAATAAAAAGCAGGGTTGTCATAAGCTCGGTACCATTGTTATAGACAAAAGAGCGTAAAACGGGTCGTAGTGGGTCCAGGTCTGGTCTGACCCAGCATGGGCAGACCCGATTTGGGTTGAACTGGCTAGAGCCACTGGGCTGCCTGGCCCACTGGATCTGGATCGGCCTGCGCTGGGCGGTCTGGCAGGCCACGGGGGCCACGAAGGGCCGTGCGATGCCGCTACGGCCACAAGGACAGCGTGAGGCTGCGGGGGCCACGAGGTCTACATGATGGCCGCGGGGGCCGAGTGGGAATCGTGATGCCACGGTGCGGCGGGGTGTAGTGGTGAGGCTGCGTGGAAGCACAGGAAGTCGTGGGGCGGCGCGAGGAGGTCGCGGGGTGGAGTGGACAGCCGCGGGGTGGCGAGGTGAGGGCGCAGGGCAACGTGAACAGCCGCGGGGAGATGCGGTGAGGTCACGGGTGGTGGCAGCGCAGTCGTCGGAGGCCGCGGAGCGGTGCCATTGCACAGTCGACTCCATCGCATCCGGTGGTGGTGTCGGCTGCCGTTCTCATGCCCCTTCGTGGATGGTCTCCAACCTTCACCATTGCGAAGAACATCACTAATCATCACCAGAATTGCAGAGAGGACGGTCCATATTTGTTTGGCTCGTACTCTCCACTTTAGAGCAATCGCAAGAATCTATTATCTCTCATTGAATTACGAATAGTCATCAAGAATGAAAAAGTGAAGAAGTTGATGTCATGCATTGGCATTCTTTGATGGAGGAGCGTTCTTCATGGAAGAAGTTCTTCGTTGGAGAAAGAAATCCTCCAATAGCTATCCCCTTTTCCAATTCATTCCCCCAAAATGAAAATATCCAGCTACTGTGTTTCCCCAATTTTATTTTTGTTACAATTTCAAATTGTATTAATTAATTACATAGTGGTTGGCATAATAAATTCATGGGGGTGGCACCATTAAAGTGGGGGAAGTTTAAGAGGCTTCCCCACACTTAAGAGATAGTTCATGGGGTTTTAGCCTCAAGTGGTCCCAACCACTATAAACTCCCATGGGAGGTTAGTTATGGTGGTCCCCAGCACCATGAACTCTCATTATATTTTTTTTTTCAAGTGGTCCCCACCTATGGAACATCCACATGGATGTTTCAAATGGAAAATAAAAATAAAATATTACACCATTTTATTGCATTTTATTCTTTCACATATTTGTTATAATCTAACTTCCACCCTCGACCTACTGTGGTCGAGGTGAAGGTCTCCTTAAATGAATACTGGTGCTGGGAGTTAAACGGTGCCATCATATTTCAATTCTGAGCACTGGTTCAAAAGTTAGAAGAAACCCCCACATACGTTTTCTGAACGTACCCGAAAAAAAGTTCAGGAATTCATTCCGGGCAGCCCGGGCCTCAGAATCACGCGTCGTTAAATTTTTCGAACTCGTAAAATTGCTATATATTTAAAAAATTTATTTACATGTAAATTTGGGTCTTTACAAATATAATTTTTTTTAATTTCCTTAAATGTTTAAAAATACTATTTTCTCAAATTAACATATTTTCATAAACATATTAGAAATCAGAAAAATTAATTTTATACACTTTTATAAATTTAATATAATAATATAAACTTCATTTTTCGATGAATAAATAAAAATATTTAATTATATGTGAAAAATGATGTTTAGAATAATTTATTTATAATAATAAATTACATATTAATTTTTTAAAGTATAATTAGATACTAATTTTATAAATTGGTTCATTTTAATCCATTGGAAACAATTTTACATCGAAATTAAATATATAAACATAGAAAATTTTTGATCATTTTTGTTGTTAAAACCCAACATTATCATCCATTGGTGGGGTTAAATTTATTTTAATTTTTAAAAATTAAGTTTTTGGGATTTGGAAAATGGATTCTATATTTGGAATTGGAAAAATTTGTAATGTCTAATAGGGTTAAATTAGTTTATTACAAAACTGTTAGAGATTGTAGTAATAATTTATTATAGTTATTAAGGTAAAATTAATCTTAACAAGGGAAAAACCCTTGAACATAAGCGACCTAATGACCGAAAAAAATTAAAACCCTATTTTATGGCCATTAATCTTACATTATTCTTAAATTCATCTGTTTTTATGGATGACTTATTTTAGTAAAAATCTGGGTACATATAACTTGTTTCTGAAAAGACAAATGAGTCATTTTACACCCCTATAAAAGAAAACCAACTCTCCCCTTCCATATCACCTATAAAGAAACATATGGTATGAAATGATAATACTAAAAAACTTAAAAATCCCTTTGATGTCTCCCTTTAGGAATAAAGAAATTCGAATAAGCCCTTCGTGAAATCCAAAAAAAGTTACCCAATGAAGACATAACATACGTCATCAAGATCCTATCTTTTATTACGTAACTCCACCACCTGAACCCACATTATTCTCTGATTATAAAATAATAATAGTATCATAAATACACATATAATTTTTTAATTAATTTTTTTACCTACACTTACACACTCTTCTATCTAATGGGTAACAAAATTACAGTTTATGTGTATGGAAAACTATCGTCTCATGAAATGATTATTGTTTTTTCTTCTATTACCGACTCACATAGTGGGAATAATGATATAAAAATTATTTATACATAATATATAAAATATTTATTATGTAATTATTCTTTTTTAATTATTTTTAAAATATACCATTATACATTCCATCTTGGGAAAATATGATTACATTGTTTTTAGAGAAGTGTACTACGGCATCCTCAAAATGATGCGATTTTCTCACACTCCACATGAAATATATTATGTATGTATTTAATTGAATTTAATGGTATATATGGTATAATAATTCTACTATAATAATGATATGTATTTTAATATTTAAATATATGGCATTTACTTTCTTTCTATCAACACAAAAATAAATTGAAAACATCGCTCATACGTACGTATGGCCTACCATCTCCATGAATCATGTTTTCTATTTCATATGTCAATATTATATTGATTATTATATGAAAAATATAATGAATGTAAATGATACTGATATCTTTTTTTATATTATGTAAATCATTATATAAGTAAAAGGAGAAGTGATATAACAAATTAAGACACATACAAATAACAAAGTGGACATTACCTTAATGAAACAATAACATAGAATTTTTTACAAACAAGTAATATAAAGTTATAATAAAACCATATATGGTATTTTATATAAGAATATTGTTCTTTTATTGATTTTTAACAATCTTATATTTATTATACTAGATTTTTATATGAGTATGATGAGAGTCAGTGGAAATGGTAAGGGAATTTCATCACACTTTTTTTATATATGTGATATCAATTCCATAGTCTCCACTCTTTTCTTTTATGTGGTGTATATACTACCAATTAATGTATAAAAATATATTTCTTATTAATTTACATTTATTTAAATACCCATTCTATTATCTTTCATTCATGGGGTTTATGTTTCAATGATTACCAAATCGGTAAGATAGTTTTGGTTCAATTTTCTTTCTTTGAGACAAATGTTTTTTATAGACCATTTTTTTAGGAGTATAGACTTACATTTGATATATTATATCATGAATATACTTATTTTAATTATATTTTACGGTTCATTTAATATCATTCTATTTAATTTATATTATTATCTCATGTTACCATGTGGAATGAGTTTATAGAAACAATATCATCATTTATTGGGATAGTTTATGATTATGTTTCCATTGATGAAATATTATTATCCATATGTCAAGAAATAGCGTGAGTTTTTTATACTTGTTATATTCAATATATATCCATATATTAGTACAAAATTTCAACTCCTTGTTACTTATGATAATTATGAAAACCAATTTTTGAAAAAACAAACCATATTTCTCTCAAAAGTTGAAAAAATGTTTTATTTAAATTAAAATATTTTAAAAAATGTTTCCAAAAATATTTTCAAATTATTCATGATGATAATTTTCAAGAAAAAATTATATTAAACATGTTGTATTATTTCAAGTATTATAATATATGTTTTCAATGCTATTTTTAAATAAAATGGGTTAACAAATACTATATGCTTTAAAATAGTTTTTCAATGCCAAAGAATATTTTCCATAAAAAATGTTTTTAAGGGATATCTAAAAATTATTTCCCATCTATGATTACATACATTAGTTTTACTCATGCCTTTATTGGGAAATTATTCAATGTTTACATTCATGTTCATTCTATTATTGGTCATGTTTTTAGGGTATGATGTTTATTAATCTCATTTCACGTTCAAAGGTTATACGATTTGGAATTATTCCTCTATTCATGGGTTATGATTTTGATTAAATGATTATGAATACTATACCTTTTTCATAGGTTTTCATATGATTACAAGTTCATGATACCCAATTTATTTCATGGGTTATTATATTATTATTTATTATTTAATGACATATGTTTGTATGATTTAATTATGAGATAGGTGGGACCTATATCTCCCAGCAATTCATTGGTTAAAAATTTATATTCATGAGAGAGTCAATGATATTCTTGAGTATGAATCTTAACTACTAATATTGACATGTGAGTGAACTAGGAAGACCAAGACAGTGTGATGGGTGAACTCATGATATTAAATGGACATAGGAGTGAACCATTACTACCAATATGGTATGGGGAGTGAACCCATAGAAAAATGATGGTCTTGGAAGTGATGCCTCACCACTATGGAAATCATATTATATTCTTATGTGTTTTCCACAATTCCATGTTTAATTCATATTTAGGATTTCATCGACCAACTTCTTTATCTCTATTTTATTTATGTATTATTAATTTCAAATCCTTCTCCAATGATTCATGTATATGACATTTAATATATAGGGTATGATGTATAATATTATTGATCATGTGGACATTCCCTTATGCTCATAAATATTCTTAAATATCATTCTTTTTTACCCTTACAAGGAATCTATGGTCCCCCCATTTATGTTTCCATCCAATGGTCATGAATATAGTATTATCTTTGTTATGTCTAATAAGCGTTATTGTGAAGAATAACTTATTGGGAGAAAATGTTGCTCAATTATGTAGCAATTTTTATGATTCCATGTCTCCAATGACCCAAGACTAGAACAGTCTTTGGACATCTATTATTATATTGTCTTATGTGTTCTACAAATGTTATTAAATTTTAATGTATGAAAACATAGGGTTGATACTTTTATGGATAAGAAAACTTAATTGAAAATATCTTGGAATATTATTAAAGGATTGAGTATGTGGTTTCCTATAAATAAATCATTTCATAGATAATGTAAGTGGGTATAGATATAGAACTTTTGTACATTGAGCAACAAATTCGAAATGGCTTGTCAACCCTAACTCAACATAACCTAGTAGATGAAAGTTGATCTTGATGCTCCCATAGTTTGAAACTACTTGGGGTATACTTCGAGAATTCACAATCTCTTCCAAAACTATATTGATGGATTCAAATAAATGTTGGCTATGAATAATCTAGGATAATCATCAGGATTGATATATATCAATTTTTTTAAATTTATGCATAAACTAATTTACTTATAATGATTCTATGTGTCCTCTTTATGATAACTATTTCTTACTCTATGATTTTGGGTTTATAAAATGGCTAGAACCCAAAAGAACCATGTTAATAGTGATTGTGATAGAAAATTCAAGTATTTTAATCCTAATCAACTGAATGCTAGTAATGAAGGAATGAAAAATATTATTTCAATGCTCAACCAAATAACTCTCGGTACGAGTCATGGTTGAATTGAAAATGAGAAATGGTTGTAACAAGGTTTTATTGAGTCTTAATGAGGAAATGTATGATATAAGTAGATGGTATTTTGATCAAGTAGTTTATGAGTAATAGATTAGTAATACTAAAAATATATTCTACATTATCCACTATTTGGATAATGATAAATAAATTCTAGATGTTTATCAGTTATAAGGTGAAGTGGTCCAGTGGTGGACTCTAATCCAGAATACGAGGAAGTAAGATGAAATTGATTAAATGTGCTATGATGAGTTCAATATCATATTTCTTAATTAGTATTTTCCATGGATTATTCATAAAAATACAGGAAATGTGTTCCTTGAGATTAACCAAATTTATGATGAATTATTTTGTACCTAGGAGTTTTATTTTAGAAGACCTGTGAGGTATACTTAAAGAATTA
Organism: Viscum album; assembly: GCA_963277665.1. Lineage (NCBI taxonomy): Eukaryota > Viridiplantae > Streptophyta > Magnoliopsida > Santalales > Viscaceae > Viscum > Viscum album. The sequence continues at coordinate 1,350,052,614 of OY728140.1, read as the reverse complement.
TCATCCAACTTGAAAATAATGTAGATAAGTTCATTCGTGGCTCAATTACAAGTCTCAAAAGGGAATTGGCCATAAGATACATTATTACCTTTAAAGATATTTTATATTTTTCAATCATTTTTTAAATGGAGGTTGTAGTAACAATCCAATTTGATGGTTCTAACATTAAAATAAAAAAAAGATTATGTGGAAATCTAAAAACCAATAAAGGAATATGTTGATATTTCTATTATTTACTATGTTTTGGAAGAGTTATTTAAGAAATTTACTTATGTTTTATAATAAATGTTTCAAGTTTGTATGGGAAAAATTTTAGGCATTTGATTAATAAAGTGATGGTATAAAGTTTTATAATATTGAAAATAAAAAAAGTGTCACAAAATGCACCACCCTCGCTTCATTACTATAACTGTAGAAAAAGGGACTTATGTTAACTAGTTCTTAAACCCACGGTATGGTGATGGTGATCAACATTAGTAACAACATAATCCATGGGACAAGGGATAATCTCCAGAAATCACTATTTCTAATTTGTGGTGTGATAACAATGTAGTAAAAGGTACACTTACTATCCACCTGAGAACTACTAAGGTCTTATTTGATTCTAGATCTACCCACTAATTCATATCAAACTAATTTGATAAGGGGGTAAATATTCGACCAATGTTATTATATGGGTAATTGGATATGCTAACTACTAAGGTTGCAATTATTTCATCCCGTATCCATGATTCCATTCCAGTTTATGTCTGTGGAAATGTTCTTCATGAAAATATTTTCATTATTCCTTTGGTTGAATTTGATTTCATATTAGAGATGGATTTACTTTTTCAACATAAATACCATATCAATTATCATGGATGGGAAGTAACATTTTAGATATTAAACCCCCCATTATAATCCATAAAAGTGACAATATGGAGATTATATCCACTGTATGTCTCTTAATTCACGTTTAGAAGGATAGTTTATCTCAAATGGTTTGGGAGAAAGATTATATCTATGAATACTTTTTTAGGAAGATTTATATGTAGTTCTAGAATAGTTTCTCATATTTCCAACAAAATATTAATTTATTTTCTAAATATAACTCAAATCTATATCCACACAAATTTCATAGACTCCAAATAGAATATCCCCAATTGAGTTCTAGGAATTAGTAAAGTAAATATATGTAAATCTTGATATGGGATTTATTTTCCCAAGTGTGTCACGAAGGGGGGAACCTATTTTTTTAAATAGAAATATGTATCAATGTGACTCTAAATTTATTATTGAGAGTTTAACATGACCAAATCATGAAAAAAGAATCATTTTAATTCTGTTAATGACTTGTTTAATCAAATGAGCGGAGCATAACACTTTTCCAAGAATAAACAGTATTATGGTTATGATATATTGAGGATCGGGAAAGAGGATACTCCAAAGATGGAATTTTCTAAAATTTATGGACACTAAGAATATATAGTGATGCCTTTTTGTCTAACTAATACCCCATTTATCTTCATTGATTTCATGAATAGAGTCTTTAGATTTAACCTCGATTTGTTTGTGGTACTTGTTATAGATGATATTCAAATATATTCAATGAGTAATAAAGGTAATGATACCTTCATGTGAATTGTAAAAATACCTAATTGATGGAGAAAATGTAATAAAATTTTAAAATTTTTTATTTTGTATTGGAAGTATTTTCAACATTGGGTCACATAATCTCAGTAGAAGGTATTGTTGCGAATCCGTCAGAGATCAAGGCTATTGAATTCATTCAAAGACCAACCAAAATTTCTGAGGTCCATAGCATTCATGTTTTCAAGGATATTATCGGTGATTTTGATATAATTTTTTTGACTATATTATCTACTAATGTTATTAAAATATAATAGTTCTATGTTCTTATGGACATATAAATGTGAGGAAAATTTAATGATCTAAACAGAAATTTGGTATATGAACGTATAATTACATTACCATATAGTGGAGAAGGTTTATAATAAATATTGATGCATCCATGAATGGGTTGATATGTTTTATTAGGATAAAAAATGTTTCTAAAAAATTTCTCAGAAAATTTGAATATTCATGATCATGATACCAACTCATGATTTGGAGTTAGTGGTGATAATTTTTTCATTATAACTATAGAGGAATTATCCTTATAAAGAAATGTATTATATATATAATGATCACAAAATCCTAAAATGTACATTCACACATGAGGTGTTGATCATGAACTAGAGATGATGGTCAGATTCGATAACTGACTACGGGTACTCGTTACATTTCAACCTTGGGGAATTAAACAAGGTTGTCGATGCATTGAGTCAAAAGAATCACACTAGCTCATTCACGATGAGGATCAAAATAGATCCAATATTTCCTTATTTTCAAAGGATGGATCCAAAAATCCTGAATGAATGGGGAAATAAAATATTTCTCAAATTAATTTCCAACCCACTATCCACATGATGTTTAAGGAGGTGCTTAAATAAGGTACAAAGATGAAAAATGAGGTTGGAAATGTTCCAATGTTTATCCTTGATAAGTATGGAGTGATAATGTTCCCTACAAATGTATATTTTCTTTCCATGCCATATTTGAATAAGAAACAATGATAGTAAGCTCCAATTTATTCATTCTCTATTCATCCTATAAGTATGAAGATGTATAGGGATATGAATGAATACATCTTGCGGGATTGGATGAAGAGAGATGTAACAATGTTTATATTATGGTCCTTGGTATGCTAGTTTTTTAATTTTGAATGAAAAAAATATAAGGTGATCTTAAATCCAATACCCATACCAGAATAATATTGGGATAAAATAACTATGTATTTTATTGGTGAAAAATCCAATCCCTCTAAATCGTTTAATTATATATGGATGGTAGTTGATCTCCTTAATAATTCAATGCACTTCATCTCAATCAGAGAAGACTTCTATCTTGATTAGAATTCCAGGATTAAAATTTAGGATATGGTATGGATTCATGCTATAACAAATTCTATTATATCGTATAGTGATCTGATTTTTACCACTATGTTCTAGGTATGTCTTTAGAAGGAACATGATACAAAATAGAGTTTCAGAACTATTTATTATCCTTCGACTAATGGTTAGATGGAAATATTAATTCAATCCATAGAGGGTATGATGAAATCTAGTTCAATGGATTTCAAAGCTAAAGTGGACCAAAATATTAATCTAGTTGAGTAATTTTACATCAATATAATACAAAAAATAATTCAAATGGAACCATATGGAACTCCTTATGGAAAAAATGTATAGACACAAATTCCTAGGTGATGTTCTAGATTGAAATCTATTGGGACATAAGATCACTAATGAAATGGTAGAGAAGGATAGAACTATTAAATTTCATATCTTTTTAGCTCAAAGTCAGCAAAAAAATATGTATTGATAACTAATGCTGAAATCCCGAATTTTGGGTTGGGGATGGAGATTCTATGAATCTCTCCCACGAACAATTTAATAAAATTATGAATAAATAGAAACTAATCCCCAGGTATATCGGTCCATTTGAAGTTATTTATCATTTCAAGATGGTATCCTATCCCTTGGAGATTTAAAAAAGTCACTTTCAAGTACAAGATATGTTACATTTATCTCTCCTGAGTAAGTACATACCATACCCTTCACAAGTACTGAACTCTAAGGTTATACTGGTTGTGTAGGGTTGTTCATATGAGGAACAACCTGTTCAAATTCCGGATTGTACATAGAGTGATATATGAAAGAAGAACACTCACCTGACCAATTTTTTGTGGAAAAATAATCTACTAGATGAAGATATGTGTGAACTTGGGGATATGAAAAAGTATAAGTATCCTACTATTTTCCCAAATGATGAATTTCAAGGGTGAAATTCATTTTAAGGTGGGGTATAATATAAAACCCTAAGTATCTATGGACCTCATTGTTTCTCAAGTAAATAAATTTTAATCTATGTCTATATTTTAACAATAAAATAATCACATTCACATTGAATTGACCTAGTGTACGTTATGTGCATCACTGACTCTACATACATGACACGCAACACCAACTTAGTGTATGTTAAACACAACATTGACTTGGAATACTTTATTCACAACAATGATTTTATAAGAAACATATTCTTTTGTTATAATTATTTAAATTAGATAATTATAACCTAGTGGTTAAAATTAGTATGATGTATAGTAATAAAAATTTTAAAATATTCTTTATAATGTTTTTATATAAATAGAACATTTTGATAACAGAAAATAATTTTTTTTAGTAAAGTCCATATATGTTTAAAAATACTATTTTCTCAAATGAAATACATATCATGTACTTCTATGAAAAACAATAGAAACATTTAGAAATTATATTTGATAAAATAATCTTAATTTTTGAATTTATAGTTTCGTAATTGTCACTGGGTGTGTTTTTTTGGAATTTTATGAGAAACTTCAATTTTTGATAAATAATAACAGATAATGAATTTATTACAATTTTTTTTCATCTAATAAATCTATAACGATAAATTATATTTTAATTTTTTTTAAAAGTTCCATTAAATAATCTTTTTATGTATTAATCCAATTTAGTTCATTGTGACCAATTTTACATCGAAATTGGATACAAAAACATGGAGTTTTTTTATCATTTAATATTTTAAAAATTGTATTGATATCCCATCAACGAGGTTAAATTTGAACTAATCTCTACCAATAATATGAATGGATTTTAGAAAAATGGTACCCATATTTCCAATCATAATAATTTATAATGTATGTTATGTTTAAATTAGTTTCTTACTAAAAATATTAGTGAATTTAGTTAAAATTAATTATAGTGATTAAGGTAAATGTTAGCATAACAAGGGAATAAATATTATAATTAAAATCCCAAATAACCTTTAAACTTGTCCAAACCCCATTGGATGGAAATTAATTATCCATTAAACTTCCATTATTTATTTTTTTTTATTTTTATGACTTATTTAGGTAAAATTGTGTGTACACATATGTTGTTTTTCCCGAAATACCATGTGAGCCTTTTTCCTCTACTATAAAAGGACAACACCTATGCCCCTTCCTCACACCACTAAAGATTATAATATTCCTAAAATATATTACCAATTAACATAAAAAATAACCTCCCTTAATTTTTTGGATAATTATTTTATGTATAAATCAATTCAAGGAATCCCTTTTTCTGAAATCCAAACAGAGTTAACCAAAGAAGAGGTGACATTCTTCCCTGATATACTATCATCTAGTTTCTTTCTCCACCACCTAAAATGAAATTAATACATGGTTATATAATAATAATAATGGAATTATTAATACAATTATATATTTCTATACTATCCAATAGTTACACTTCATTCAATCTTGTTTGTAACGAACTAACCATTTATTCGTATAGTGAACTACCACCTCACGAAATGACGATTGTTTGCTCATCAATTACCACCACTTGCGGATAAAATTATGATGAAAAAGTGATTAATATACGAAATATATGATATTTAGTTTGACTTTATATTTATTTAATTATTTTTTAAAATATACCTTTATAATTTTCATATTGGGTAACTGCGATAACATCAATTGTGGACAAGTGGACCACCACATTCTCAAAGCGATGTGATTATTTCACACTCTACATGGTATGTCTTCATGATTGGTTTGGTGAATAAATATGATACATATGATATAATAGAGCTTCTAGAATATTTTTTTACACTCACATATATATAAATATTTCATTTACTTGCTTACTTTTAATGCGATAGAAAAACGGAAACAACATTCAAGCGTTTGTACAACCTATCGTCTTAATGAACGCTGATTCCACTTCATAATTCCACAATATTTTTATTATTATAATAAAAATATACTGAATATATATGATATTTATATACTATTTTACCTTATTGAAATATGGATATAAGTATAAGGTCAAAATATATAACAAATTAAGACTCGTACAAAGAATGAAGTGGGTTTTATCCAAAGTGAAACTTTAACATTTAATTGTTAACAAATGGGTAATATAAATTCATAATCGTAATATATATGGTATTAGATATAATAATATTGTTTTATGAATGATATATAATAATAATATATTTATTTTACAGCATTTTATTATTAGTATGAAATGATTAAATACATAAGGTAAGAGAAACTAATCTCACTTTTTTATATCCATGAGATACATTCCATGTTCAGAAATATTTTATTTTTATGGTTTATAAACTTCATAGGAATTTAATAAATGATTAGTATTATAAAATTTATGTGTCTTTACATATCAAATCAATTATCTTTATCTCATGTGGTTTATTTTTTAAAGGATTCCAAATCAGTAAGATTGTTTTTACTCAATTTTCATTCTTTGAGACTCTTGTTTTGTAATGAACCAAATTTATTTGTGAAGGTGTCTATAAATCAATTGGAAATTTTATATCATGAATCTAATTATTTTCAATATATTTCAGGATTCATGTAATTTCATTTTCATACATGTAGATTATGATCCCAAGTTACAATGTGGTAATATTTTATTAAATCAATCTCATCATTTATCGAAATTCTTTATGATTATACTACCATTGATAAAATATTATGATCCATCTCTCAAGAACACTAATGAGTTTCATTGCACTATTTTTATTGATAATATATACATGTATAATTACATTTTGTTACTTTTTATTTCTTATGATAATTAAGAAAATATTTTTAATTAAAATTTTACAGTATTTCTCTCTACGGTAAGAAATCTGTTTTATTTCAGAAAAGATGATTTAAAAAATTCCTCGATAAATGTTAGAAAATGATTAATGAAGATAATATTCAAGAATATATATATATATATTTTTTAAGTCATCATTTATAAATTTAAAATCAATTTTTAGATAGAAATGTATTCATAAAAATTATGTTTTAAAAAACAATGCAATGCCGAAAATTTATTTTCAAGAGAATTTTTTTAAGTTATGTATCAAAATTATTTCCCATGGAAGATAACATCAATTTTTGATACTAATTATTTTCTAATGAAATGATTCTATGTTGTAACACCCCAAGACATGAACCACATGTATTGATAAGTTTATGCTTACATTTTGTTCAAATTCCGTAAAAATTGAACAAAACATGTTTCTCATAATGATGTAAAAATATAGTTTTTATTAGAATGAAAACTAGTAAAACCCAAAAATGGACACATGGCCTTCATTTATATAAAAACACCATATCATTTATAAAACACTGAGAGAAAAATTATAAGAATTCTAACCAAAAATACATATTAAGAACCCTATCAGAATTAAAGGGAGACAACATAAAACAATAAGTACCCCAGGAAATAATATGGGTCCTTAGAATTTTTCATAATGATCATAAGAATGGATAAATCCATTGTGGAAACACTAAGCACCAATGGGATGAAATGAAACATATTCTTCAATCATCTTGAGTATAATAAAACCCTATGTCTTGGATTTATAATACACTAATTAGACCATTGCCTTGGGAAACCTTGGATATCTAATGGCTATAAATATAGTAGTTGGACTTGTGGGAAAATTAATTGAAAAATTATAAGTATATTATAGGCCACCATGTATTTAGGTTATAAAATGAAAAATTATTAAACTGCTCCTAACCATGAACTTTAAAAGGGTAAAGAGTAATGTTTTGAATTATACGTTGGTGTTTTTGAAATGTAATAAGGAATTCAAAACATGTTGTAATTAATTAAAATGTGTCATAATTATTTTCATTTAATGTCTTCAAATATGTTTAAATTCTTGTTAATTGAATTATATTTTTAATTAAACTATGTTTAGACCACTACAACACTAGTATAAGAATTATCATTCGATTTATAACTTTTTATGTTAAAGGATAAGTATTTATAGACAAATAAAGAAAATATATTTAGGACAAAGATTAATTTGTAAACACTAAACTTATAATGTTTAATAAAAGCCATGTATAAAAATGAGAATTTCAATATAGTGTTATTTTCCCATAAAACTTTATATTTTTTTAGGTTAGGTTATATAAAAAATTTGGGCCCGCTAGGGCCATCCCTTTAATGCAGGGGTTGAGGGAGGTGACACACACTAGGTGGCTGAGCCTAGCCCTCAGACCATGCCTGGCCCAACCAGAGTTTGAGAAAAGGTCACCTGTGAGGCGCACCTGAGCATTAGGAGTGAGTGCATGAGCACACAGCACGGGCACAAGCCGCGTTAAGCATGGGTAGGCCAAGGCCTACGGGGGAGCGGGAGCCCATGTGTAAGGCCCCCTAAGTGTGTGTTGTGTGATTTCTGAACTATGGATCAGCGTCTTAGGCTTATAAGAAAGTTGCGCACGCCTCCCCATTTAGATGTCGCTAGAGATTTTTCTGGCGAAACTTGATCGCGACTGTCAGATACCATAGCACGCGATCAGGGATGTTGATCCTGATCCCGCATTCGACATTCAGCAACTACGGCACTTCAGCTGGTTTTTTTGGTCTATTCGATCTGGCACAATCTAATCCTAGCCATTCGATGTTTTTTGAAAATGTTGCATCAATATTGTGTCGTCAGATCAGACTCAAACTTAATCTGAGCCATCCACCACCATTATAAACCATGAACGCATCTTGGCCCCTAATTTCAAGCCGGAATTGATCCTGGCCGTCAAAATCCCTCCTGGTTTTCTACGTGGGGTGATGTCTTCTTCCTCCCGCGGCGTGAACTGCACCGGTTCCCATTACTCTATTTTTCACCATTTTTCTTCACCATGACAGTCGTCGCACCCTACTCTCTAACAGTTCCCACAGAGACATCTTCTCCTGGTATTTTTATAATCCATGTTGTCCTCCTTACCCATGCCAATTTTAATATAAATATATATATATTGTATAGGTTTAGTTATAAAATGCATCATAGGAATCCAAAGAACCTACCAGTTCCTTACACCCAAGCCTCTTGCAGATGTCAACAAGTCCTCCATGTTTTTCAAGCACCTCCCAAGCCCCTCCTCTCATCATGTTAAGGTAGGGGAGAGAATTTTATCATTCTTTTTTTGGTTTCAAGTTGTGTGTTTATATATATAAATGTATAATACCAATATACATCACCTTATGGTTTGAGATTAATTCTTTCTTTAAGAGTTTCAAGATCTTGAGTTTATATGGTATTAATTGACCCAAAGTATGGACTCCCCATGAAAATTTTTTTATTCCCTAAATATATAATCAGTTGTATATATACACGTGTATATAAAAATATATAGTTATTATATACACAACATTGAGATTTACATAAACTTCAAATGCCCAGGTTAATGGATTCTATGTATGAGATTTAAGTTAATGAGGAAATACAATGCATGGAGTCACTTAGTGTAGGAAAATTTTATATCTAATCATGTATGTTCTTATATATAAATTACATAATATAAATGTGGTCATAAAAGAGAATTTAATATTTTTTCCCTGATAACTAAATCCATGTTTTTGATAATTTTCAAGCGTCAAATTAACTTTGAATGAGTTCCCTTACGTATACTCATAATGTATAATCAGATGTGGGGGTACATGTGCATATATTCTATATTTGATCCCCTATTATATATATAAATTTCCAGGATTTTCAGAAAAAATTTATTTAAATGTTTTTGACTTGATTAAAACACCATTTTTTTATGAATGACCCGTTAAATGAATTCTTTACATGACATGAAGCCCTAATCAACATTTCCAAATTCCTTATTTTAACATTGTTGGCTCATGAGTATGGATATTTGAAGCTTGTGACTTCATGTTCAAATGTAAAAATTACTCTTCACTCTTTGTAAATAATGATAATGTTTAAGGCTGAGTTTTATACTTTTAAGTTTAAAAAATTAATTTAGTAATAAAATGTTTATTTTTAACAAATGTTTGAGATGATCTGAGTTTAGCACCCCACATGGAATGTTATGTTTAAATATTTATTTATTATGTTCAGTTCACATATTTATTTAATTTTTAATGTTGTTGAATAATTTGATTCTAGACTTTGTCATTTTATTTTGACAAGTTGGTATTTCTTTTGTGTTAGCTGTCATAACTAGTTCTCTTAACTCATACACCATTTAATGAATTGACAACATAATTCATAGTCTTATGTTATAATCACTAAAAAGTTAATGATTGCAATATTTAACTTTTATTCCCTTTCCTGAGTTTATGGGTTTGATTATTCAAGGAAGTTTGAGACACTACAAACAGAAAAAGAGAGGTGAAATAAGAAACCAAGTAATCTGTGCACTTGGTTTGATATGTGATATGTAATTTAATAAATCAATGTAGCATGTTCCCTTTGATTTAGATGTATGAAGAATACATTGAACTTATGATGTTACGGTTGGGGCCCGCTATAGCCCCTCGATGCATTGGTAGGTCTCAAGAGACAACTAGCAACAGAATTGGTTGAGGCCTTTCCCAATTATGATTAATGGATTTTGGCTGAGTCCTTAATCACTAGACGTCTTGGATGAGGCCTTGACATAGTACGACATATGCATTTTCCTCATTATTACTATGTAAATTAATTAACCATAGAATTATTCGACTAGTAGAATATTCCTGGTTAATGAACATATGTTTATGAGCATCAGAGGAAGTATAAGTATGGAATATTATAAAGAAATATTAAGAGTTTTAATGGACAGTGTATGTTTCACAAATGTGAAGGATGAAATTTGAAATTACTTTTTAAAGCGAAGCTCTGATCATGTATTACACTGAGTTATTAATCTTGTGCTTGCATATCAATGTGGAATGTCTTTTGTTTATTATCCTGAATGGTCATTTCCATAATTTAATCATGGTAAGGTCATTATGTTTTAAATTGTGCACTTATATCCCTAAGATAGTTGTCATGGTATATTTTTTGTGTTATAACTCTTTTAAGAAAATGTAATATGGAATTTTAATTAATTTTTTCAAAAGTTATTTTTGGGAATAGTATGTTTTTTTAAACCCCTTACTGGTAATTCGTATGCACAGCCTTGATTTTTAATTAAAATTTTCCAGGTAACAGTTTTTAGCATTTGAAATATTTCTGCAGTAGCTGGTTTCTCATACCTGAACCGATTTCGATCCTATGTATGGCACCGGCTCTGGGTACTCAGGATCTGTGGTGTGACAGTTGGTATTAGAGGATTCAGTTCAGATTACTATGAAAACCCATAACTGATCAATAAAAACAAACATAAGCAATACTAATGAGAAATAATAACAACGTTGTTTTCTTAATTTCGGATGGGAAAAGGAAAGTACTAACCTTCTGTCACTTCCCAATGAAGCCCGGGAAACTATAATTTCAATAGCCATCCATGAAAATTATATAAACCTTTCCCATATTTTTATAAAATTCAAACATCTTTATGATATATCCAATTCTCCCCGAATATATTGACTCCACCGAGGAGTGGGCCTAGATTACATATTTATAATGGAAGTCCAAATTCAATTCTATGTACAACAGGGAAAATACTATGAGGGACTCTTTCAATTCTTCACTGTAGCGGAGGGAATCCAATCCCTCACAGCTCTCCAAGAAGATGTAGCAGTTGGAGACCACCGCGTATAATTTATGTATCAAGTTCTGTCCTATGGCCATTGCGTTCATGTGATGGATTTCGATGTCCATAAATACGAAGCCACCTGATCGGTGTACAGACATCAAGTGTATACTGATGTCTCTCGGCTATAAATCCCTTTTTCAGTCTATGAAGATACAATAATTGCTACAATGATATCAAACCTTATTTCTTGTGTTGAATATGGTTTTGGGAGATCGATAATTTTGAACTTGAATTAGGGATTCATGTATCAGGGAACTGGGGAAACCATTAGCCCAATTTTACTTTATGTACCAGTGGTTATATATAAATATATCTTGTTTTCTTTTATTTTTTTTATCCTTTCATCGGTCATACTTTTTAATCGCTAACACTATGTGATCCTTCATAATTTATTTTTAGATGGATGGACAAACCCACATCCTATCACTCCCTACTGCGATACTAGAGACCATCTTGGTCAAGACTGGTGAAGAGGAGTACCTACCTTTCACAAATTTGCGGAAGACATGCAAGAAACTCTACAATGTGTCAAACAACCCTGAAATTCTCCGTTCATGTTAGGATAATGCAAACATTTACCAAAGAATAGCCATAGTGAAATTCCATGAATACAGGCGAAGAGGGAAGTACGATGAAGGACTCTTTCAATGCATTACTCTGGGCCAAAACTTTGCGGCTAGAGAGAGATTCCAATAGGCTACATTAGAGGGAGATCTTTGTGCCTCTTACATGTACCAACTTCTCAGTTTCAGTTTATATGAAAACGCATATGACTTAGACAACCTCAATCGATAGTCAATCCCAAAAATTCTTCGAGAGTTGGTCTATTTGGACATTTATGCACTTTCCACTGCTCGAGCATCTTTGTGGACGCCCGAATGCACTATGAAAAGGTTCAACCCTTACTTCTCAAAATGTATTTGGGCCAGAGAAGCTGAAGAGTATAACATAAACTTTAGAATCCACCTAGCCATGGTGGAGGACCCTCCACGATGGAGGTTGGGATAAAATTAGTAAAGAAGTCTTTATCTTATGCATATGTAAAATGAATTGCGAGGACAAAATTCCTCATAGTGGGGAATGATGTAACACCCCAAGACATGAACCACATGTATTGATAAGTTTATGCTTACATGTTGTTCGAATTCCGTAACAATTGAACAAAACATGTTTCTCAAGAAGATAAAACAATATGGTTTTATTTAGAATGGATCCTAGTAAAACACACAAATGGACAGAAGGCCTTCATTCATATAAAAACACTGTAGCATTTATAATACACCAATAGAAAATTAGTAAACATGCTAACCAAAAATACGTATTAAGAACCCTATAAGAATTATAGGGAGAAAAATAATAACAACGTGAACCCCAAGGTAATAATATGGGTCCTTAGAATTTGTCATAATGAACATAAGAATGGCCGAATCCACCGTATCCACACCTAGAACCAATGGTATGATGTGAACCATCTTCTAAAATCAACATGAGTATTAAGAAACACTATATCATGGATTTATAAGACACTAATGAGATTGTTGCCTAGGGAAACCATGGAACTATAACAGCTATATAAATACTCATTTTCCTCATTGGACAATTAATTGAAAACTTATAAGTATATTCTAGTCCACCATGTAATTAGGTTATAAATTGAATAATTCTAAAACTACTCCTATCCATGATCTTTAAAAGGGGAAAGAGGAATGTTTTGAATTATACATTGGTGTTTTTGAAATGTAATACAGAATTCAAAACATTTTTCAGTTAATTCAAATATGTTGTAAATATTTTTATTTAATGTATTAAACTATGTTTGAATTATTTTTATTTTTATTATATTTTTAATTAAACTATGTTTAAACCACTACATCACTAGTATAAGAATTATCATTTGATTTATAACTATTTATGATAAAGGATTAGTATTAATAGACAACAATATAAAATAATTTTAGGACAAAGTTTAATTCGTAACCATTAACCTTAGATTGTTTAATAAAATCCATGTATAAAAAGGAGAATTTCAATATAGTGTTATTTTCCCTTAAAACATAATATTTTTTAAGTTAGGTTATATAATAAAATTTAGGCCCGCTAGGGCCAGCCCTTTTATGGCTGGGCCGAGGGAGGCGGAACATGCTGGGTGGCTGAGCCTAGCCCTCAGCCCATGCCTGGGCCAGCTCAATTTCGTGCATACGTCGCCCGAGAGGAGCACATGAGCTTTGGGAGTGAGCGCATGAGCACGCAGTGTGGGGGCAAACTATGGTGAGCATTGGTAGGCCAAGGCCTATGAGGGAGCGGAAGCCCATGTGTAAGCCCCCTAGTTGTGTGTTTTGTGATTTCTGAACTATGGATTGGAAGATTAGTCTTACAAACATGTTGCACGTGCCTCCCCATTTCAATTTGGGAAGAAATGTTTTGGGTGAAACGTGATTGCGGCCGTCAGATATCATAGCACATGACCGGGGTCGTTGATCCCGATCTCGCATTCAACATTCAGCAACTGCGGTTCTTCAATTTTATTTTGTGGTCCATTTAATCTGTCGTAATCTATTCATGTCCATTGGAAGTTTCTAAAAAGTGCCACATCGATCTTGTGTCGTACGATCAGACTCAGACTTAATTCGACCCATACACTACCCTTATAAACCACAGACACATCTTGTCCCATGATATCAAGCTAGATCTGATCCTGGCCTTCGAAATCCCTCCCAGTTTTCTACTTGGGGTGTTTTCATCTTCCTCCCGCAGCGTGCGCTATACTAGTTCCCTACACTCTATTTTCCATCATTGTTCTTCACCATCACAGTCGCTGAACACTCCTCTCTCATGGTTTCCACAGAGACCTCTTCCCCTAGTCTTTTTTTATATTCCATGTTGGCCTCGGATCCCATTCCCATTGTATATATATATATATATATATCATATAGGTTTAGTTATAAAATGCATCTGAGGCTTCCAAAGAACCTCCTGGTTCCTTGCACCAAAGCCTCCTGTGGATATTAACAAGTCCTCCAAGTTTTCCAGCACCTCTTGAGCCCCTCTTCCTCCTCAAGTTAAAGTATGGGAGTAAATTTTGTCTTTCTTTTTTTGGTTTTATGTTGTGTTTATATATATATATATATGTGTGTGTGTGTGTGTGTGTAATACAAATATACATCACCTTATGGTTTGAGTTTAATTCTTTGTTTAAGAGTTGCAAGATCTTGAGTTTATATGGTATTAATGGACCCCACACATTGATGCCCCATGTGAATTTATTTATGCCCTAAATATATAATTATTTGTATATATACATTTTTATAAGAAAAATATATGGGTATAATATACACAACCCTCATATTTTCATAAATATCATAGGCCCAGGTTAAAGAATTCTCAGTATGAGTTTTAAGTTAATGAGGAACTAAAATGCATGGAGTCACATTGTGTAGGAAAATTTTATATCCAATCATGTATGTTCTTATATATAAATAACATAATATAAATGCAATCTTAAAAGAGAATTTAATATTTTTACCCTAATAAATAAATCCATGTTTTTGATAATTTTCAAGCGTTAAATTAACTTTGAATGAGTTCCCTTATTTATACTCCTAATGTATAATCAGATGTGTGGGTATGTGTGTATATATGTCATCTTTGATCCCCTATTATATATATAAATTTCTAGGATTTTCAGAAAAAGTGTTTGTAAATGTTTATGGCTTGATTAAAACACCACGTTTCTTATGAATGCCATGTTAAATGAAAGTTTTACATGACATAAAGCCCTAATCTACATTTCCAAATGCTTTATTTTAATATTCTTGGCTCATGAGTATGGATATTGGATGATTGTGACTTCATGTTAAAATGTAATAATTACACTTCACTCTTTGTAATTAATGATAATGTTTAAGGATGAGTTTTATACTTTTATTTTTAAATAATTAATCTAAAAAAACGAAACTTATTTTTAACAAATGTTTGAGATGATGTGAGTTTAGCACCCCGCATGGAATATTATATTTACCTCTTTATTTATTATTTTATGTTCACCTCTTTGTTTAATTATGAATGTTGTTGAATTATATGATTTTACACTTTGTCATTTTTTTGTGGACAAGTTGGTATTTCTTTTCTGTTAGCTATCAACACAAGTGCTCCTAACTCATACACCATTTAATGAATTGACCACATAATTCTTGTGCAAGACTAACTAAAAATTTAATGATTGTAATAGTAAACTATTATGCCATTTCCCGAGTTTATGGATTAGATTATTATATATAGTTTTAGACACTATTAATATAAATAGAAATGTGAAATAAGAAACCAAGTAATTTGTACACTTGGTTTGATATGTGATATGTAATTTTATAAATCAATGTGGGATGTGAACCTTGATATAGAGGTATGAGGAATCAATTGGACTTATTATGTGACGGGTGGGCCTGCTATAGCCCCTCGATGTATTGATAGGTCTCATGAGACAACTAGCTGCAGAATTGGACTAGGCTTTTCCCAATTATTATTTATGGATTTTGGTCGAGGCCTTAATCACTAAATGTCTTTTCTAAGGCCTTGACACAGTACGACATATGAATTTTCCTCATTAAGACTGTAAATTAATTAACTAGAGGATAATTCGACTAGTAGAATATTCCTGGTTAAAGAAAAAATGTTTGTGAGAATCAGAGGAAGTATAATTATGGCATATTATTATCTAATATTCAGAGTTTTAATGGACAGGGTATGTTTCACAAATGTTAAGGATGAAATTTGATGTTACTTTTTAAAGCACAGCTCTGATCATGCTTTACACTTCAATATTAATCTTGTACTTTAATTTCAACATGGAATGTAATTTATTTATTATCCTGAATTATTATTTACCTAATTGAATCATGAAAAGTTTAGTATGTTTTAAATTTTTCATTTCTATACCTTAGATAGTTGTCATGGTATATTGTTTGGGTTACAACTCTTTTTAGGAATTTTTTATGGAATTTTAATGAATGTTTTCAAAAGTTATTTTGGGAATAGTATGTTGTTTTTAAACCCCTTACTAGGCATTATTATGATCATCCAAAGTTTTCAATTAAAATTATATAGGTAAAAAAATTTAGCTGATGAAATATTTCAGTGGTAGCTGGTTTCTCAGAGGCTAAACCGAATTAGATCCTCTATATAGAACCGGCTCCGGGTACTCGGGAGATGGGGTGTGACATATGTTTTCATTCAAATTCATTCTATTAATGTTTTCTATATTCATGGAATGATTTTAATAAAACCTATTTTTCTTTCATGAGTTATATTATTTTTGAAACTGCTTCTCTTAATGGGTTATTCTTTCGATGAAATGATTATAAAACATATATCGTTTTCCACATGTTGTGATATTTATTCATGTTTGTGATAACCATTTCATTCTATTGGTTATTATATGATTTTATGGCACACATTTGCATCATTTCATTATGAGATGGGTGAGACCTATATCCTCATCCAATGCATTATGTAAAGAGGTATATCTAATGAGATAGAGTATGATGGTCTTGGGAGTGAGCCTTGAATACTAATATTTACATGGGAGTAAACCATGACGACCATGATGGTATGTGGAGTGAAATCATGTGACTAGAATGGATATGTAGGATATTTTTGAAATCCACGATGGTATGGTGAGTGAACCAATACTACAATTATGGTCTTGGAATTGATGCCTTTTTTTCTTTTAATGTCTTATTATAAATATATGTGTTTTCCAAAATTGCATATTTTATTCATATGTTAATCTTTCCAAGATTATGTTCCTAATTTACATATGATTTCTTTCTTATTAACATCCAATATTTATTCCATGATTCTAGTAAAGGATTTTTTATATTCCAAGTATGATATTCTATTATCATGATCATTTTCTCACACCCTAATGATATTGATTATGCTTACATATCTCTAGTTTTTACCATTATTGAGCATCTGAGTTTACCCCTTTTTTATTTCTTTTCCCAGGTCATGATGATATGTATTATGTTTCATATTTCTAGAAATTTTTCCCTTCAAGAAGAACATAGTGGAAGATAATGTATCTCACTAATATACCAGTGTTTATGTTTCCATGTTTCTAAAGGCACTAGAGTAGAAAAATCTCTAGGCATCTATTTGTATAATGTTTTATGTATTCCTCAAAACATAAATAATTTTAACATATGATAACCAAGGGTCTAAATAGTTAGTGGATGATCTCATTGGGGAATCTCACAAGTATTTGGGTATCAAATCATTTTGGTGTCTTTAGGTGAATATGGAATGCCAATGGGTGTAATGAAGACATTGTATTTTGAGTTAAATTATTTATAAATGTTGGAAGAAATTATTTTTGGGAAAAAGAATCCATGTGTAGTCTGATATGGGTAATAAAATAAAATATATATCTTATGATGAAAAATATATAGGTGGGTCATTGACGAGTTGAATAACGAATTAAGAATGAAATCTATACATTTTGAGGAAAAATCGGTTTACTCTTAGTTTATACTTGGAGGGAAGATATACGTCCACTCCAATGGGTTTTGGTGATGATTAGGGGTGTTGAATATAATTGGATATATCATAGGTTTCTTGGTTTAGTATGTTGGGATATACACATTAAACATCGTGGGATCCCATGATCGAGGTCTTAATGCATTTTTTTGGATCGGGAAGGTACGATTTATTGAAGGATAAAAGTTGTATGTTGAATCCTATGGTGGGGAGTACCATATCATTGTCGATTTATTAGATGATGACATAATCATTGATTTAGTATGATGGGATATATTATGTTCTATGATTATGTTGAAATTTGATAGTGGTAATTGGCTTAGGTTTTGTCCAGTATAGTGGATTGGGCGAGAAGTTGTGCCTTGGATATGTTTCTTGTGTTCTAAAAATGTATTTGTCCAGTTTCTATAAATGATGAATTATGTAATTATAGTGTTGT
This sequence comes from Viscum album, assembly GCA_963277665.1. NCBI lineage: Eukaryota > Viridiplantae > Streptophyta > Magnoliopsida > Santalales > Viscaceae > Viscum > Viscum album. The sequence goes on along the minus strand of OY728140.1, from coordinate 1,350,034,009 downwards.
GAATAGATGAACACCGAGATATATTATGGATGGGATATATTATGGTGGGGATGTTATATGATTTTGAAACTATTAATTGGGGAATTCTAGATGTAGTTTTAATTTTTAATTTATATAGGGTTATAATTATTAATACATACTCAAAAAAATGTTATGAGAGTTGGAGTTTATAAAAAAATAAAAAACTGAATGAGGTATGAAGTACAACTCGAGTATTCATGTGACCTTAAAAATATTTTTGTTCTGTTTTAAATGATATTTTTTTCCCTAGGATTCAATGATTTTTTATGAGTCATGGTAGTAGCATGGTTTTAGGTAAACCATCTAAGACAAAGGATAAGTTGTGCACGGTGGTGGAAATCCTAAGGCATTACACATAGTCTTCATCTAGTCTTAATCAAACAATAAACTTTATTAATGATGGGTGACAGTTCTGACAGCATGGTTAAAACCTGGGTTTTCTAACCACATGGACTAACTATGTCAGAATATTTTTAATGCCCAGTGAAGGGGGCACTATTGGTTCACATTTCAGATATAGATTAATCTAAGACATGTGGTTTATTGGAATTTCATTTAATGCGATCAGCAAACAAAATTCACCCTCGGGATTTTATCAACACCCCCTCTTCCTCTTCCATGAGGCAAGTGAGGAACATGTGTTCTACATCACATATTCTTATTCCTTCTACCCATGGTTTGGAACTCTTTTTTTTGGGTGAAATTTAGGTATTTTGAGGTTGTAATCACCCTAAGACAAACTCTTTACTCATCCTTCGTCCTCTATAATATTGGATTTCTTCTCTTTTGATTTTTTTTGAAAAATATAAAAAATAATGGTTGTATCATATATTTTCATGGTTATTTATCTTGGATTTCATAGAGTACATCCTATGATGACTTATTCACATTGTTTCATTGATTTTTTTTTGATATGATACATCTATTAAATTTCATAGGTTTTCTATAAAATTTAATTTTGATTCTCCATAGAAATTGTTTCTTGGTTTAGATATTTAGCACATAATGTTGATGGTATTTGGTTTATGGTATTTAGAGTGTATTTGGACTTGTTATTAGTGATTTATGTGGACTTTGTGGGTTAATCGTCATTATTTCATTAACAGATTTTATTGATTAATTAATTGTTTTTGTTTTACTTAATTAGTTCTTAATTATTGTCATGTGAGTAGAGCATGGGTGGTTGGGATGTGATTGTTTGGACAATATGTTTTTGTAAAATGCTTGTACTAGATAGGCCAATGTTGTTGGGAATTTGAAATTTTATGAAAATATTACTTAATGATACATGATATCTATTAACATTTTAATATTTTCCTCTTAATATATTTACTAATGTATAAATAAAATTCCTTAAGGATCATTTATTGTGTATGTTTTTAATCATTCTAAATAATTGGTTTTGGGATTTAATGTGATACATTATATCATCCATCGATCCCTTATTAAATTTTGGGGTGTTTAAGACTAATCCTATGGCCACCTATGAGGTGTTCCATTTCATAGTATTTGTAAAATGGGGTTATAAATGGTAAATCAAATGCATTGTGAGATTTAATCAGTTAAGCATAGTTTTATCCATCAATATTTATTGTCAATATAGAACGACATAAGGATAAATGTTTTATAATATGTTGAAATGAATAAAAATAATTTTTTTATGTTTTATGATTTTATGAAAATAAAAGTGGACATCAACATATTTTTTCCATGTATGTTTGGTTTTGACCGTGATTTTTTTGAAAAATGGGAATATCTTTGTTTTGAAATGTTTATTATTTTAAAATGTGGATTTATAAAACATTTTTATTATAAAAATATAAATATAAATGGATTTAATATATTTCATTTAAATTCATGTTTGGTGGTTCCTTTTACGAAAATCCATGATGGATCCTTAATTTTTTTTTTCAGAAATAAAGCACGTAACCTTGTTTTGTTGTTGAAGACATTATAGACCTTAGTAAATTATAATTTTTCAAAATGGTCCTTTGTGGTTTGAAATTGTTTTATGTGTTCAGGATATTTACACATATTATATTATAAATAATGGAATGATTTATCTTCTATACTATCTCTCCGAGGAAGTAGTTGTATACAATGTTGTGCAGTTTTCGCACTGATACTCTAGGTACTGATATTATGCTCTATTATTTATTTTCTTAACTAATGACCTAGGAAAGATGGTATAATAGATGGAATAGAGAGTATACTGATTATCTACATCAACGTTTTAGGACCTCAATTGATGCACTGTTAAATATATTTTATATATTTAGTTATATTAATTATATTATAGTAACTATTTATAAGATGTGTGATATTAATATAGAATTATACTATCCATACTAGTACTAGAAGTTAAGGGAATGTCTTAGGGTAAGGATTGAGGATTTGAGCACAATTATGTTTGATAAGTTGTGGCATGACGAACCTATTTCACATGTAATAATAATATTGTATAATTTTACTTCGTTTAATTTTCATACTGTCCAAAAAAATGTTTTATGAATAAAAATAAGGCGTGTTGTATTTAATTAAACACTAAAAATGATTACATTACAACACGAAACAAGAGTCCTACTACACAAGGAAACCTATAAATAGACCTATCAAAATCATTGGGAGACCACCAAATACAACAAAAGGACCACAAAAATAGTGTGGATCATGTAGATCCATCATGATGAATATGATTATAGACAGAACCACAATAACCATTCAAAGACTCAAGGGATTAATGAGAACTATATTCTTTGTCTTAGTTTTTGATGTTGGAACACTCTAATCATGTTGTTATTGGACCTTAATGAAAATTAGATTATTTCCACTTTTTGGTGACCGTTGATTCTATAACGACTATATGACCTTATATCCGTTTGTAATTTGTGTTATTTTTTTTAGTATTTAAGTATATTGCAATTTCCATGTGTTTTAAGTATGCATTAATGTAATTTATTTTAAAAATGTTGGCAATTAACCCCTATTTAGATCATGTATTACTTTTTAAAATTGATTTGACATCATAACCCTTGTGTTTAAAAGAAAATACCATGAAAAGAACACACTCGTTAATCCTTGGTTTTTGGTACAAAGGAATATGTTTTTGATTTTGAAATCATACATTGGGAAAATGAAGTTGAAGACTATTGTTTTATTTAGTATTTTATCAATACTTAGTGAATTAGGTATTTATGAATTTAAACTGTTTTAGAATGTTTCCTTTATATGTTTTCATCATTGGATAAATAAAAATATGTATTAATTGAAAATATGTTTTGGATTTTAAATATAAAACTATTATGGGATTTCATTTATGAATTTTAAACATGGAATTTAGTTTATTAGCTTTAATTTTTTGTAAAACTCAAATGGTTATAAAATAATGAAAATTTTGGTTTTTTGGATTTTTTTAACCATAGTAGAGAAATTATATCCCCTTTTTTAAGACACCATTATATAAACCTATCCATATGTTTTAAAAAAATTACATTAAAAAAACATGGTGAGTACACCACCCAATTGAGGGTGACCTAAAAGGCCAAGACACTGAAGACCATGGTGGGAATCTAACTAAGATCACCTAGGCTTAAGGCCTAGGGCGTTGCATGCATAGTGTAAGCTAATTCGCGCGTTCGTGAATGAATAATCAGGTTCATAGGTATGAATAGTAGTTCACAAGGGTTTTCCAGAGTGAGACACCATACGAGGTGTCACGGTGGTAGGGGTGGGTGAAAAAGCACGTCTGTAGGGACCTAGTACAGGGTTGTACTAGGGAGGGGGAGGGGGATTTTCGAGCAATTTTTGTGAGTTCTAGGGTTATAAAGGATACAAAAAACCTTTCCTGTTTTGATATGGGGAAGGTTTTTTTAGAGAAAAGAAATCTAGGCTGTCCGATCTTGTCATGTAGGATCTGGACTGTCCGATCAGTTCTTCCATCAAACCTCTATTCCTGCAGCTTTCCCTCCATATTTTTAACAATTCTCTAATCAAATGAGGTTCTAATATTGGTTGTTCAATCCGTTTTAAAATCCTACATCACTTGCAGCCATCAAATCTGAGCTGCATCTTGATCTCAATTGTTCATCCTTTTAAAAACATATAGAAGCTCCTCATCCACAGGATAAAATTATGGTTAATTCCAATCGTTCATTAATTTCCATTCCACACCGTGTTTTCTTCTTCTTTGCACCGTTCTAGTCATGTTCAACCTCCCACATTCATTATTTTTCCACTCTCATGACACATAGTGGACTCATCTCTATATAGTATTCCTCAATACCAAACACACTTGGTCTTATTTTAAATCAAACTACCTTGGATCCCATTAAATGTTTCCTTAAAAAAATTATATATAGTATATATAGAACTATTTAGGAACTCAAATCATATGGGTTTTCCCTATCTAGTGCCTCCAACAGACTCTGTTCTTCTTCTTCCTCTTCTTAAAACTAGGTAACAGTTTAATATACCTTGTCTTTCTCGTGAAAAAACCTATTTAAACACATGGTAAACTGTATGTTATACATTTTTCTATATTGATTTCCATTCTACCCAGTTTCAATCCATTTTTATTTTTTAATTCTACTATCCAAATGATGTTTTTAAAGTGGAAGTCATTTGTAATGGATTATATTTTATGTAAATAACCCTAAAATACTTTTTCTAAAAGGTTATATATATATTCATATAGTTTATATAGGTAACCTTGGAACTAGTTTTTAATCCCTTTAATTTATTTTTTCATTTTTTAAATGATGTCCTAAAACATCGGGCAATTGTAATGGATTTTGTTTCCTTTCCTACATTTTGTAGAAATCAGATTATACATGTTTTTTATCGATTATATATATATATATATTCACATACTTTTTATTCATATAATACTCCATTTACATCATTATATGTATATCATTTGTCGATAATCCATGTCTTAAAACGTGTTTAAAAAAATATGATAATTAAGAGTTACAACAATTTATGTTTTTAAAACCTATATATATTATGGGTATATATATTAATATAAATAAGAACATATATAGAAAAAACCCTTTTCTATTCACATATTTTGAATGCTGGAAATATATTCTCATGGGTATTAGTTGTTTGGTTTAATTAGACCATATAAACACACACACACATATATATGGTATATATATAAACTTATAGTTTTAATCATAGTCTGAATTATGTTTTCATGAAACAAATATTGTCAATTTAGGTATGTTTTCAAGATATGTATAATTAAATTTTTAAGCATGTAGCCATCACATGAAACAACTGTTTCTTTTCCGTCTAGACGATTGCACTGAGAATCAGCTACTATAAATGGTTTCAGTGATTGTAGATTATTTGACATGGCCATTTATCAGTATATTCTTGGAATATAAATGACAACTATCTTAAATACCAAATTATGCATTTTAAAATATAAAATGTTTATTTCCATAAAATAGTGATTTTAGAATTTACGGTTCATCATTTTATGTGACAAAACCTATATTTTATGTTCAATAGTTATCATCACATGTGCAATAATCTACCTACAATACCTATCATTTATTAAATTTCCATATCTTTATAGTTGTTAGTTTTTTGTCGACTCTAAATTCATGATTCACTATATATATGTAATTTTTAATGAATGTAATTGAACTCTTATGGAATTTTATGGATTAAGAACTAAAGTATTCCAATTATTATGGGAAACTTTGAATAATATAAAATGAGAAATTAAATATTCAATGTTGTATGAGACACATTTAATATATGACCATAATGTATGTAAGAGGAATTTATTGGAGATAGTATATAATGGGTTGGAGATAGGTTAATGAAAGCCAGACAGGTTGGGGACCGGTTAGTGAAAGCCCTACAGGTTGGGAACCAATTAATGAAGCTCCAATATGAATTGATAGTTCTCATGAGATAGATCATGTCATCAAATGAGGACATGAAAAAGTCTAGAATTATAAATTTCCCTCATTATGATTATAGTATTTATTTTTAAAAAGTGTGTATTCAGGTAGAGAATATTTTTGGATAATATCATATACTTTTGAGTATCATAAGATATAAATGAACATGGTATCATGCTTATTCAGCACTCAGAAATTTATCTACCAATTTATTATTTATAGTTAATAAGGAATGAAATCAATGTATTAACTTTATGCGCAACTCTGATTATGTATTACTTTCATTTCTAAATTCTGTACATTCTCATTCTCATTTCACACTTATTATAGTTTGAACAACTGTTGGTTTATATGAAGCACACCATATATATTATTTAGTCAATATTATGACTGGAACATGTTTTATCGTAGATCTCTTATGTTCCTTAAAATGTTCACTGGTAATTCTCAGAAAACTGTTTGGTATTACTTCTTGTATTGCGTCTTTCTTTAAAAAAATGTTTTATTTTTGTTGGGATGTTTTAAAATGTTTTAATAGAAATTTTATTTTACTTTTAAACCCCTTATTGGGAATTATTATGCTCAGCGAACATTTTCAATATGTCATTATAGGTTTAGTAGATTTGATTTACACTTTTTGGTGGTTGCTTTGTGGAGTCTTTTTATAACAAATTTTGAAGGATTATAATATTTGTATCTGGTTTTCTAGAACATAAACTGAAGAGATACTCCATAGTGAATCATGATTTGTAATTATTCATATTTTCATTGATAAAAAAATTACACACCATGTTTTATTGAGAACCCACCCGATCTGGGGTAGTCTGGGGCTGGGGGAAGACAGTTGGTATCAAAGGATCGGTTTAGACAACCTTGGAATATTAGAACATCATTAAAACTTGATTGTGTCATACTAAGTATAATTCTTCTTAAAATTTTCTAATGGAAGATGAATCAAGGCATATATCTCTTCTAACAGAAATATTAGAGACCATAGTGGGAAAGTCATGTTTTAAAGGCTATGAGATTTTTCAAAGCCTTCGTTTTTCTTGTAAACACCTCTATCATCTATTCAATTCTCCTCGAGTACTTAAAATCAACTAATCATTAGTATTTTACTACTTCCGTATTATGCATGCACAATTTCCCTTCTATGAACATAATGGAATCTATTTTGAGGGTCTTTTTAAGTTATTTACCCTAGAAGATAATTTTTCATCCCTATAGGACATCAAAGAGGCTACACAAGTGGGTGACCTTCAAGAAGCGTACATCTATCAAATCTTATCCTACGGTGTTTATAGACAATTTATGGACATCTAAATTCTTGATGATGTGTCTACCCAGTTAAATTATCGATATAAAGTTCATAAGGATGTCGTCCAACTTCATAAACTAAATTCTTTCTTCACATAGAACATTAGATGTCCACGCCCCATTGATCCATTTTCCCTTGCTGCATCTGGAAGAAAGAGATTGAAGAATTTGGATCTTCTTTGGGGGTCTTCTTAACTAGGAAATGGGGAAATCACCAACACCGGTGGTACATTTGAAGAGATGTTGTGGCTGATTTTAGGAAATCCATAACAGTGAGTTGTGAGAGGGAGCAACTGGTTATATAACTCCATTATTTTTATAAACCATGTATAAATGCATAATGTCATATTTTTTGTTTTGATATATTATTATGCTTTTAAAAAATAAATTTTTTTATATGGTTATACATTACTATATAAAACATGTACCTTGAAATTTTCATATGGATGTCTTGGGTTTACCAACAAACCACTTATCACTTCAGACAGAATTACTAGAGTCAATAATCATCAACTCATGTTCAGAATACTATGACCCTTTTTAAAACCAATGAAAATGTTGAAAACCCCTTTATAAAGTGTCCCTTAGCACAAATATCCTCGATTCCTACAAATAATAGAGAAACATCTATAATTCTATAATAAATTCACAATTTTTAGAGTACATGCAGAGGGGGAAGTACAATAATGGTCTCTTCCTATGATCCACATTTCTCGAGAACTACCTTGATTTGGGAATGTTTCAAGAAGATACATTTTAGGGTGACCTTCGGGAGGTCTATCTATTATAATTCCTATGTTTTACTACATATGGAATGATCTACGACATTGAGGTTTTCATCCATGATGTAGTTTGAGAGATTTTTGGGGAACTTGTCCACTCTCAAATCTCTGATCTTCACACCTCTCAAGCCTCCCTTTGGAAACCTGAATGCTTTATATATTAGTATATTCCTAACTACTCACGGTGTATATGGACCAAAGAAGATGAGGAACTATAAATGAATATGGGTATCTACTATGAGACATCAGCTGATTGTCTGCTGTGAAGGTCTCGGTAAGGGTATGACCTGAGGAGTGATTATTGTCTACTTTTTCTTATGGAAGGGTACGAATGTTTTAGTATAGTGAGGACAGAATCCACTGAAGGGGGGATAATGTGACACCCCTAAACTATTTCATGTGTAATAATAACATTTTATGATTTTACATTGTTTAATTTTCATACTATCCAAAAAACATCCAAATAAAAATAAGGCATGTTTTATTTAATTAAACACTGAAAACGATTATATTAAATCAAGAAAAAAGTATCCTACTACCCTCGGAAAACTACTAAGAGACCTATCAAAATCACTAGGAGACCACCAAATACCACAAAAGACCAATAAAATATTTATGGTCCTTCAGAATCGTCACGATGAATATCATTATAGCCAGAACCACATCAAACATTCTGAGCATCAGAGGAATGATGAGCACCTTTTTCATTGTATCAGCTTTTGATGTTGTAACATCATAACAATGTTTTAACATGCCCTTAAAGATAATTCGACCATTGAAACTTTTATAAGACTGTTGAATATATAATTGCTATATGATCGTATAGCCAGTAGGCGTTCTAGTTATTTTATTTTTAATCTTTACTTATATTGATATTTCCATTTTTTTATAAATGCATTAAATTAATGTCTTTTAAACATGTCTCTAATTAATCTTTCATTAAATCATGTATTAATGTTTAAAATTTATTATAAATCATAACCCTTGTGTTTAAATAAAATTACCAATAGAAGTACGTACTTGTTACTCCTTGGTTTATGGTACAGAGGAATATGTTTTGGAGTTTGAAATCATACCTTGGGAAAATGAAATTTAATACTATGGTTATATTTAGTATTTTATCTATACATAGTTAATTAAGTAATTCAAACGTCTAAAAATGTTAAATTTATATGTTTTATTCTTTGGATAAATAAAAAAATGTTTTAATCAAAAATATGTTTGAGATTTTAAAAACAAATCTTTTATAGGATTTTTTATGACATAGTAAATGTGGATTTTAGATTTTTAACATTGAGGTTTTTTAAAATTCAAATGTTTATAAAATAATGAATTTTTTTTAAGGATTTTGTAGAACCTTATTAGATAAATTATATACCATATTTTTAAGGCACTTTTATATAAAACTATTCTTATTTCTAACAAAAAAATGAATGCCACTTTCCAAAAACAAGCTCAGTAACCCACACAACCTAGGGAAACCTAGACGCCAATGCCACTCTAGGTTTTGGGGGGAGTCTCACATAGACCCCCAATGACAATGGCCCAGGGCGTTGCACACATGATGCGTGGCATATCACGTGAGCAAGCATCCATAATCAGTCTCTAAGGCACACACGGGTGTGCACAAGTGTTTTCCAGTTCGCACCACCATGTGGGGCGGCACAACGGCAAGGGTGGGTGCAGATGCTTGACCATAGGGACCCAGTATGGGGAAGTACTGGGTAGGGGGAGGGGGATTTTTTAGCATTAGTGGGTAGATAAAAGGTTATAATGGATTTTCGAAAGTTGTCATGATTCAATGTGGGATGGGGATTTTTAGGGAGACATGATCCATGTCGTCCGATCTCGCCATGCAGGATCGGGACCATTCGATCTGTTCGACCTTCAATCCTCCATTGCCAAATCAATCCCTCCAGATTTATGTCAATTGTCCGATCCAGTCGGGATCTAATCTCAGTCGTTCAAGACGTTTAAAAATCTCATGTCACTCATATACATCTGATTCGAGCCACTTCTTGGTCTCTTCTGTTCATCCGTTAAATTCCCACAGATGCTCCTCAGTCGCTGGATCAAATTTATGTTAATCCCAACAGCCAATTCATGTACACATCCCTTCACATCATCTTCATCCTTACATTATTCCATTCACATTTACCTTACCACTGTATTCATTCTTCCACTCCCAGGACACCCAGGGGCCCCTTCTCTACCTCTTATTCTGCAAGACCGAACACACATGGTCTTGTTTTAAACAGATCTTCCCCTAATACCATTACATGTTTCCCTAAAAAATATTATATACCATTTATATATAACTACTTTTGCACAAAAACCCTGTGATTTTTCTTCTTCTAGCGCCTCCATCGGCCTCTTTTCTTCTTATTCTTCTTCTTCGAACCAGGTAAGGGATTTATATACCTTGTCTTCCTCATGAAAAAACCTATTTAAAAACAAGGTATACTAGGTTATATGATTTTTTCTATATATGTTTCCATTATACCCAGTTTCAATACCTTTTTAGGTTTTGATTCTGTGTCTAAATGATGTTTTTAAACTAGAAGGCGAATGTAAGGGATTATATTTGTTGTTAAAAACCCATAAATATGATTTATACATAGTTATATATATATATAGTAATATAGTTTATATAAGTCTCCTTCAAACTAATTTTTAATCCTTTTAATATTGGTTTTCAATCATTAATTGGTGTTTTAAAATGTTTAGAAATTGTAATGGATTTTATTTCTTTTCCTATATTGTGTAGAAATTAGACTACACATGTTGTATATTGGTTATATATATATATATATATATATCTATATTCATACTATTTATTCATATAATACTCCTTTTCAATAATTGTATGTAATTTATTTTCTGATAATCCTAGTCTTAAATGATTTTTTAAAAAAAACATGTGATAATTATGAGTTACCACAAATTTGGTTTTTAAAACCTATATATATATATATATATTCAATATATATAATAATATTCAAAAGAACTTAAATAGAACATACCATTTATATTCAGATATTTTGAGTGCTAGAATTACATATTCTTGGGTTTTAGTTATTTTGTTTAATATGACAATATAAACACGTCTATGTATATATATATATATGTAGTATATGTATAAACCTATGGTTTTAACCGTAGACTGAATTAAGTTTTCATGACAAAAATTAGAGATTAAATAATGTTTTCAAGATATGTATAATAAAATTCTTATGCATGTAGACATCACAATAACAACTGTTTCTTTTCCATCATGCCGATTGCGTTGAGAATCAGCTACTATAAATGTTTTCAGTGATTGTAGTTTATTTGAAATGGAAATTTATTAGCATATTCTTGGAATATAAATGATAACTTTCATAAATTTAAAATTATTCATTTATAATATAAATTTTTTATTTCCATAATATATGGATTTATAAAATTTAAGGGTTATCATTTTATGTGGAAAAACCTATATTTAATGTGCATTTTTTATCATCGCATGATCTATAATCTTCCTACCATACTTCTCATTTATCAAATTTTATATCCCTAGAGTTGTTAGTTTTGTTTCTAACACTTAATGCATGACTCAGTATATATATATATATATATATAATTTCCAAAGAATGTAATTGAACTCTTCTGAATTTTAATGGATTAAGAACAAAAAATTTCAAAGTTGTATGAGACACTTTGAATATATGACCTTACTGGATGTATGAAAAATGTATTGGACTCAATATATAATAGGGTGGGGATTGGTTAACAAAATCCCTATGGGTTTTGGACCGGTTAATGCAAGCCCATCGCGTTATGTACCGATTAAAGAAATCCCCACAATATATCACTATTTCTTATGAGACTAATTAGGTCAAGGAATGAGGCCTTGACATAGTCTTGAATTATACATTTCCATCATTATTTATATAGTATTTAATTGTCCATGTGTGTATTCTACTTGAGAATATACTCCATTAAGAGCATGTACTTATGAGTATCAGATGAAGTAAATTCACATGGCATAATGTTTATTCAGTACTCAAGAAATTTACCTTCCAACTTATGATTTCCAGTTAGTACAGAAATAAATTAATGTATTATTTTACGCAGAACTCTGATTATGTATTACTTTCATTTGTAGATTCTTTACATTCACTTTTACATGTCACACATGGTATAGATTGAATAACTCTTGGTTTATCTTTTTCACACCATATATTTTGTATAACCCTTCCTATTACTGGAACATGATTTTTCATATCTCTGTTAATGTTCTTTAAAATTTTCACTGGTAATTCTTGGAAAAAAATTTATGTATTGCTTCATCTATTGTATCTTTATTTAAAAAAAATATTTTATTTTTAAAGGGATGTTTTAAAAGGTTTTAAATAAAATATTATTTTATTTTAATACCCCCTAAATGGGCATTCATATTATCACACTACATTTTCAATATTTTTTAAAAAAATTAGTATATTTTAGGTACACTATTTGGTGGGAGCATTGTTGTGTCTTTTCATTATAGTTTTTGAAGGATTGTAAAAATTTTATCTGGTTTTTCAGAACCTTAACTGAAGAGATCCACTGTAGTGAAATATAATGTGTAATTATTCGTATTTTATTTTATAAAAAAATTTAACAACATGTTTTATTGACAACGCACTGGTTCTGGGGTAGTCTGGGGTTGGGGCATGAAATAACTAGTATTGGGGACCAAAATATTCAATCTTTATTACTGATATACTATATGGATTAAATTATTCTTCACCAAATTTATTATGACTTATATGAATAAAATGGGTCTATGTAGGTTAGTGGTTCAATGTTACTCCTTAGAACCCAAGGGATAATCAATTACTAAATATATTTTTTCTTACATTTATGCATATCTATTTCTACAATATACATTTTCCCACTTCCTTCCTGTATATATTATTTCTATAATTGCAATTTTCTTTTTAAAACATTGAAGATGGTTTACTAAGTTTTACTCTAACCCTACCTAGCTTGAAATATGAAACATGGGTTATCCAAAATAATACACATGATTTTTTCAATAATGTGTGGGAATGAGGCCCAGGTTGATTTTTTTTGAATCAGGTCGGATGGCTTAGATGGAATCCTCTGACTAGATGTTATTTGGCTCAAAGTTATTGTAGGATACGGTGTGCATATTAAAAAATTTCCAATTTGGATAAGAGATCCATCAAGTGAGTGATCAATGTTTTATGTATGCCATCATTGTAGAGGAATTTAATAATTTGCATTGGTTTTTTATTCATGTTTTCATTATTTGTTCTCTATCCTATTGTTTTGAGAAATTATGTGTATTTGATTTTCTACATACTCCAGTTTTATCAAAATTGAATATTTATATTGTTATTGTGAACTATTATATAGGGGTATAGTCTCATCTTAGTTGTACTTTAGACCCATGTGGCTAGTCTATAGCCTTTGGCATATGAGGAGGTGTTCCTTAAGTCATGTCATAATCTTGCTCAAGGCACTAGTTTTGTGGCACCCAATATTGGATATTCTAATTGAAATTTTAAACATTATGTTTTCTTGAACATTTTTATATAAATTATAAATGAGTTTAAAATATTCTTAAAATTATATAATATGCATATATTTACCATACATTGTATTAAATTATTTATATGTTGGTTCATTTTAGATCAGTTGTTCGTAGGATATATGATATTTAACATGTTATTTATTTAATGAAATATACACAATAATAATGGGGTGTTACAATAAAAATCAAATTCATATAAATATTATTGATAGGTAGGACTGACTAGTGAATGGTAAACGATATGTTTCATTATTTTTTTATAAATTCCAAATTTTTATATATTTAATGGGTTTCATTAACATTCAAATATTTTAATCCACAATATTTTAGTTTTCTAGAGTCCCTCATACCCCCTATAATGGTATCAGTTAACAACTATCTTTTATTTTATTGATTTTGAATATAGAAAGAAACTAAAAAAATATATGAGGTTCTCTGACATGGCTCAAAAAATATTCCCATTTAGATTCATCTTTTTAATAAAACAGAAAAAAAAATATAAATAATCAAATTTCTCTATTACCATGAAATATTCCATTGGATTGTATTGTTATAATTTTCAATTAAATTCATAGAAAACAATAGCATAATGTAACAATTGTTTTTTCAATATTTAGCTCACCATTAGTCAATTCACATGGTCCAAATGCATTAGGCCACACCAATTTGGATGTAGAAAAGATGTATTTGGGCATTGATTAATAATACTAAAATTCCTTGGCCTAGGAAAATAAGTAATAAATTCCTACTTTTTATTATGTGACCATGATTTAAAATAAAAACCGAAATGGTTGTGGATGAATATATTTGTAGGGGATGAAGATGGATAACATTATTTCGTGTTTCCTGTAATTTTTGATGTAGTTGTAAATATAATTTTATTTTTACTAAAATTATTAGAAACCATCATTTGTAAAATCCCTCTGGACTGTCCACGAATGAAAAAGAGGATATATTAGAAATAATATATTTTTTAGATATTGATATTATTATTCAAATGGGTGTGCATTTTTTAATAATGTATCATTTATTTAATAAATTATTTATTCTAATATATAAATGTGTTTATATTAATTTATCAATAGTTTATAAATAAAAATACAATTTTTTTTAAAATTTTTTTATTTTTAATTTTTCATGGGGTAGAGGGATATTAGGTATAATAATTTAATAGGATGGACTATTGTTCTATTTATGGAAATATGAAGAATTTATAGGAATAAAGCGAGGAGTAATCATGTTTAAATTGATTATTATATGTTATTTTAATCCTTTGTAAAAAATAGGACCATGTATATTATACATAAAATTCATTTAGATATAAATGAATATTGTTTTATTTTAATGTTAGTTTTTAAAAAATATATGATTTGTAAAATGTGTTATGCATCAATATCGATTGAACATTTTGATCAGGTAGAAGGAATATGATTACAAAATAAATTATTAAAATCATGACAATATATTAAGGGAATAACATGAAATGTGATTGTGAGATTAAGTCACATGTATAAATAAACAATTCCGTATTCCTTCCAAGGAAAACACATATCATTTCTTAAATTATTTAACCATTTAGGTTTCAAAAATTTTGATTCCTAGTGGATAATCTACTATAATTCATGGGTGAAATCGATATCCTTTTAATTTGGTAATAAAATCTAGCTATGAGATTTGATTTTTAATATGATAGGAAACCCAACATGTTTGGTTAATATAAACATATTATCGAGATTTTCCATATAAGAGATATTGTAATGAGTTTTTATCCAACAATCAAATTTTTATATATGTTGAGACTGAAATAATATTCTACATAAATAAATTTTTAGTGAGCGTAATTCAAAGAAAGTGTCATTATTTAGTGAAACATATATCTTCTTTTAGAAATGTATATGATAATATTTGAATTTGAACATTATTTTTGGGGGATTATATTTAGAAAAAGTATGTGTTAAAGGAATGTAAACCAAGATACTAATCTAATAATATCTACTATTGTAGATAATAGGATCATCATAATTAAATATAAAATTGAAATGAATCATACATAATGGAAACTATTAATGATATAACACAATATATATTGGTAAAAATATTATTAATCATACTAAATAATAAACCTTTTAAAAAATATTGTGTTAATGAAAACCCTCCCTAAATAATCTTTTACCAATTAGTTTCACCATATCAATTTGAGTACTTATGAAATAAGTTGACTGATTCCCTTGAGGATTCAATGATATTAGATAATATATGACCAAATAAATTATAGTCTCTTCAAATTTAGTCAATATTGTTGATAGTAATAATGAAATCATGAGAAATAAGTTTTCAAAAAGGCTTATTCTAATTATGGAATTTATTATATTTCCATTTTTTAACATTTTTTAATAGACATAATGACATAAAATTTTCACCAGATTCAGAAAGATTTGAGAATAGTTGAACAAGGGAATGTGATTTTTGATTTCAATTGTTCTACGTACTTTATATTTGGGTAAAATGTCATAAATGAAGATGAAAACCTAAATTAACAGTCTAATAAATATTATTTTTGGATACATAACTCGGGTCATTATAACTAATGAGTTGTGTTAGGAAGGATTGAAATTTCCACTATAGGATAACATTTTTGGGGGGCCTGAATGTGTTTATAAAACTATATGGGTTCTATGTATCATTAATTTTTTTACAAAGATGATCATTTGTATTAAAGGTATATGACACAAACAATATATATATATATATATATAATGTTATTAAAAACTAGGATTTTATATCCATGTTAACAATTTATAAGGATTATAGTTTCTATTTGAAATATGTTTCAAATTTGTGTTTAATCAATTATCTAAATTCATTGAAATAAATCAAGTTTTGAATTATCTAAAATAAAATTAAATATAATTATCTCATGTATCTTATGTGGAATTATAATATTTTATTAAAAATTATATTTTATGAAAAATATGATATAATATTTACAAACATTTTTTGATTTAGAAAAAACATTATAACATTCTTGGAGAGATGATGTCTAAATAATATCATATCAATGATTAAATTATTTATCCATGATAATTTTCAAAATATTATGGAATGAGTTCCCACCAACCATTGAAGACATATTTTGATGAATAAAATTTTCCTTTTAGAAAAACACTCCATCCACTTCAAATACATTACATGATTTAGAAATAATAATTTTTTTACTAACATAACCTAATGTAAAACCATTTAATTTCTTATACACAGAGTATTTTATATTTCTTATATTTATATTCATAAGATAATATTATTTTAATGAGACTAGTTGGAGTATATTTTGAACATATAGAAGTTGAAATTACAAAATAATGTTTATTCCACTTATTATTCTTACTAAATATAAAAATATTAGACAATATTTTACGGTATACTAATAAGATAAAATTTAAAAGATTAGTATTTGGATAACCCCATATTTTGAATATAATATAACATAAATGATAATTTTATGTATTTTTTGGTAATTAAATAATGTAAATAGTTTCATTATTAACCCAAAATGAATATATGTTAAATATGATTGATGAAAAAATTATAAAGATGTCCATGATGAAGACATACTCACATTGACTAAAAAGTAAAAATTTATTAAACTTATATAATTTATTAAAAAAATATAACATATTTTCGTTACTGATTTATTTACATGAAAATTATGAATATTATTCTTAATTTTTAACATAATTTAATTTATATTTATCCATTGATATTTTTGAATAAAATAGTTTAGTGACTGGGTTGTATCAAATGGTCACATAGACATGTGGATTTAATTACACAGTTTTTTTTGTTTATAAATACCCAAAATATTTAGTAAATATATATGATATAATGGGGCATGAACTTATGCATTCTTTTATTATGTATTCATTATTTCATTAAGAATATAAAATTTTTATTTTAATACTAAAATAAATATATACATTAACATTATTTGACATCGAAAATATATATATCATTAATTGAAATAATAATTATTAACATGTATTTTTAGTTTTCATTATCTTTTGTTACTCATTGAGTATTATAACTTGTGATTAAATAATTAGGTTACCGTGGTTTTTATTTTTTACAGTGATATACAATATCATTCAGAATAATAGAAAATGTTATTCATACTATATAACCATAGAAATATTTACCATAATGAGTATCATTCAAAATGTATTTTGTATAATATGGGTATTTGTTCAATATATTGATTCTCCCATACATGTTATTAAAGATATACCTAGCATGATAACATACTTAATTTTATATCATTCTCATGAAATTATTGCAACATTTTTAATAAGGTTTGGTTAGGTCTGTTTTTAATTTTGACATCAGTTTGAACATAACCAATATGTAATGTATCAACATCAATTTTGAGCATTATATGTGGTCTATTTATTTATATAGATATTATAACTATAAAGTTATACACATTAGAACTGTTCAACTATACTGGATAAAAAATATTCTATTTATATATATATATGGGTGAGGGATATATAATGATTCATCTACTAAGATAAA
The DNA here is from genome assembly GCA_963277665.1 of Viscum album. NCBI lineage: Eukaryota > Viridiplantae > Streptophyta > Magnoliopsida > Santalales > Viscaceae > Viscum > Viscum album. The sequence goes on along the minus strand of OY728140.1, from coordinate 1,350,015,818 downwards.
TGAAATTGGATGTATTCATCAACTTGATTCTAGTATAATTGATGTATCGAGAACACATGGGTAATTCTAGTTGATTTACATACTCTATCTCCCATTGTTACTTGATTAACTAGAAAAATTATTCATATTATTAGGATTAAATGGATTTGATTTTGTAGGTGGATACATGTATAATGACACATGTTTTTAGTGGATATCACACATTATATTTATGTAGATTGAATTGAATTTATTCTTTTCTAGAGGATACTATTTTATTACATATATGAATTTTTTTCATTCATATTTTTTTGAATGCTAAAAATGTATGTTTTTTAACAGATTATGGTCTTTTCAATGAAAATAAATTTTGTCAATATTTTATATCCACCCCAATAGTATTTTGTATAATATTTTGATGTAAATATATATAGATATTATAATTTCATTAAAATAATATAACAAATGGTGAAAATATATTATATCTCATAATTATGTTTTTTAGAAATCTAGAAGGATTTTCATATATGTACAAAGAAGTTGTGGTAGGTGATTAAGAATAAGTACATAGTGAATTATATATATGTTGCTTTTACTTTAAGAGGGTGATTGATGGTTTTGATCAGTAAATGTTTAACAATGAAATAATGGGGTTAACCACAACATGGTATACCATTATATTATCTATTATATATATTTGGTATATATATTATTGTAATTGTATAATAGATTTCATTATTTTATGATACTACTCATCTTGATGACCATCTTCCACATTAGTCATCATAATAAGTTATAATAATCATATAATGGGGATTTGCATGAAATTTATCATCCTATGAAATTATTTATCAGAAAATAATGAACCATAAATAGATAATGAATTTTGAAACATGTGCTATGAAAATTTATTTATTTAGTAATGAATTTTTTAAATTCATGGACTCCATAGAGTATCCTTTATTGAAATATAAATAGAGTATCACGTTTTGATATATTTGTTTTGAATTCCATTTTTCTAGGATCATGTTAAATTTAACTGTGTAGATATATGTGTCTCCTGGTTCTCTCTAAATAATAAATAAGGGTCTAATATATTGTCATGTTCACATATATCCTACTGGAGTGACATGTTATTCACATGATCTGTGGATATATGTATAAGAATAATTCATTATGATCATTATCAGTGGTCTCGAAAAAATGTAAATAATGAGTATTGATAATCCTATGAAAATGGTTTAGGGAGAGACATTTTTTCTATATTTTACTCTTAATTACAATGGTAAAAATATATTCCAAGATTAGTAATGTTTTAGATCTATTCCTCTATTATTTTTATATTATAAACATCCCTTTAACCCAATTTGTCACTTGTATTTGGATTTATAATAGTGTTTTGGGTATTTTGGATGATATAGTGTATTTTTTGTGTCATTATTTAATGTATAACATTAACTATATTATGTAAACTATCAAATATAATTTATAGACATTTCTAATTTTCTTTTATTATCAAATATGGTATATTGATGTATTGTATGATAATTTTAATTATAACGTTAAATTCAGAATATAAATTATATGTTTTAATATTTGGTTTTTACTCTATATCATGGCCTACATTTGAGGGAATTTGGGTGTCACAATTGGATTCATTAGTGTCTTAAGAAGACTGTTAATATGATTGAATAATGATTCCTTTACTAGACACTTTTTCTAAATGTGTCATTGTGATATTACAAAATATATTCCTCAAACAACTTTTTTATTAACATATATAACGAAAGAAATAAGATATTTCAATCTGAATATTTTCTATATATAAGAGATTTTCATATGAAATTTTGAAAAACTTTTAACAATAATCCAATTTATACTATCCATTTTCATGGATTCTTTTCCCTATAAGAAAAAATATTTTACATTATATTTCGTGTAATAAAATATATGTATATCAACATATATCATGTTAAATATTTGTTTATTCTTAATAACATAAATTTGATAATTTACTAGAGTAACAATTGCATTGAAAAGAAATAGTGGTTACTGGTTGGAAGGAGAAACCTAAAATGTTATCATGGTATAGATAAACTATATGTTGTACGGTCATATGATATTATATAATAGGACACGTATGATGCGAACAGTTCGGTTTAAAAAACTCATAGGAGGATTATAAATAGTATCAATGAGTTTGTACTTAGTAATTTCCAACACTTGAGATAATATAGACAAACCCACCAGTATAAAATACACATGTTTTCATAACATTTTTTTTCATTTATTCTACCTTGTATAGTTTTGGTAGACATTATGGTTATTATTAAGGAGTTTCATGGCCCACACACTAATATGTGTTATCTTAAACTACTAATACATATGTTCTAATTTAAAATGGATATTTTATGTGCATCATGAATTCTATGTAATTAATAAATATTACATGGATGCATTTTTTTCATCCATATTTATAGATGTTGATATATTAGAAATTTGTATGGATCGGTAGTATCAATCAAAATTTCAAGACCGTGTTGTATTAATGGATCAATTTCAGAATGTTAAAGAATGATGTATTATGTATATAAGTTGATGAATCAACTATATAACCAACCTAATGAAATATCGAGACAAAGTGATTAATTAACACAGTGAGTGTCTATTTGTGATTATAATCATTGTAGTGTAATGTAAATCCTCTTGGGTGATGTTATGCGATTCAAAATTAAAATATTAAACATTTTTAAAACTCAACTAATTCCATGACAAAAACAATGTGTGTCAAACTTTTACTTTATCAATTGTTCTCAATTATTTTTTTTATATTTATTCTCATTCTCAACGAATAGAATATTATGTTTTGGAAGAGGGAATAGTTTTTTAATAATTTATTGATAAAAAATTTATTAATCATTTTCTATGACTCGAATAATAAATATATATTTATTCACATAATCATGAATAATATATAATTTTATTTATTAATTTATTATATTATATTTTATATTTTTGGTTAAATTAATGTTGAGAATGGTGGACATACTATGTATGGAACCATTTAATAGAAATTATATAAAATAAGTCATTTAAATAAATATTAATTTATTAATAAGTATTTATATTATCAGTTAAAAAAGTGTGCAACAAAATACTTATAATATAATTAAATTTATTATTATTTCACATGTTTTTTTTTCTGCCGATTGATATTTTATAAGTACGTTTTCTCACTTTCTTACTTTATAACCATTCCATAATAAATACACAATAATATCATTTTATATTTAGTATGAGGATCATTTTTAGTATACAACATTTCTCTACTCAAGAGAATTCTATCTGTGAGAAACTACTCCAGGGGTTTCTCCCATTCACTATAGAACCAATTATAACTCCGCCATCCTATAAATAATGATAGAAAGGGAATAAATCCATGAACCCAAGAGAATGTGTGGTAATAAAATGAAGCAACACAAGATAGTTGGCACCATTATGGTTGAAACTAGAGACCCATCAATAATTATTTAAAAACAAATGAGTGTGTGTAAATTAAATCTTGACGGGTTCTAAATTATATCATATCGACAAAAAAAATTAAAAAAGAATGGAGGATTATAATATTGATATCCAATTCAATGAAAAATATAACAACCAATGTATTATTCTCATTTTATATATTAAATATAAATTTAATATAAAAAAATATTCTCTTTAGTTAATGGAATATTTAATTACCTTTCATTAAATAAAACAATGATGCATTTTATTATTTAGCATGTTCTTTGGATTTATTTATTGGATTCACTAAAAATCCAAAATTGAGTAATGTCATGACTAACAAATAAGAAAGTTCAAACCTTCACATATCAATCCACATTAATAGCCACTTATAAAAACAAAACAATTTTCGTAAATCTTTGAAGGATGATATGTACTATACTATAATAGAAATTGAGGAGTCCTTGTGTCAGATTTTTATACACAATTTTTTGGTAGTGAATCATTATATATACAATAAATTATAAATTGTGTTAACTTTCTATCAAATTCATGCATCATGTATAATTTATATAAAGCTCAATTAGATCCACAAATAAAAACTAACAATAATAAATTAAATTATCATGCAAGAACACAATCATTTACATGGTTCTCTATTTTTTGGTCATGTAAACATAACTCTAATGACCTAGATTTACTATTTTTCACATGATCTAATATATTCTCACAGTGAATAAAATGATAAAATATTGTATTTTAACTAATAATATAATATAATACTCCCAATCATATATAGAGTGCTCCCATATTTAATAAATTTCATTAATAATGTCATAAAACCAATATATAATATAGTAAAATAAAAAATATCTAAATATAATGAAATATATTTTCTTTAATTATGAAACACTATTGAATAACATCAATATATCCTTTATTTAATAATTTTAATTAATTTAACAACTTAATAATAATTAGTATGTATATAGTTATTCTCCAAAAATATAATTCAAAAATGGAGAAATATTTATGATATTTTGGGGTGTATAATAATAATCATTTCTTCTAATATATAAAAAATTTAAAATACTCATAATATCATTTTAATAGATATAGTATTTTTTATTATGAAAAATATATTATTATTTATTCAACATTAGTCAAATAACATATAAATTAAAATGATATATATTTCATTATATAATATTTATATAACTGTTCTCTATATATTCATTATATTCTTCACAATCTTTTATATTTGTATTTCACCTTACTATTTTTAAAATTTATTTCCCATTACAGTTTTCTTCATGAATTATCCCATTTTCATTCACAAATTTTCTTTATTTCAAGTCTCATGTCTACCTTTAAATATGTGACAATAATATTTACATCATCAAACAAAATATTTTTAAAAAATTTATGGGCAACTAATTTTAAATAATGATTTTCCAAAATGATTTTCTGAAATCAAAATGGGAAAAATAAAAAAAAGTATAGACATTTTAATGCATTTATTTTTAAAATATCATGATGTCATTAATGAGTCATCTTATTAAGTAATGTAGGTAAATATTTCATAAATCATCAACATGTCGATTATGAAGTCCCACTGAGACTCTGTATAATATACCCCCTTTATCTTTTTCCCACACATTTTAAATCTATTCTTTCAATGAAAATCAGTTTCTGATGACGATGATTTTACTTTTATTGTCAATTAAAACAACATATTAACGAATTATTTTTACATGTATCTTTTTCACTGATCAAAACACACCAATATATGTGAGTAAATTATTCTCCATATTGATCTATATCGTGAAAGAACATCTTTCAGACACATAAATGAAAATCTATTGAGCCATACTCAATTACAGTGCTATTTTATTTAATAATAGTCTTTTATAATATTGAAATTTCTCATGTAATCATTCAGATTTAATTTATTATCTACAAATTTTCATACATAAAAAAATTTATAGAAGAATATTCTGTCGTAATAAAATTATCAACTTCAAAATTAAATCATGCAATACAAAAAGTCCTAAAAAATAATTAAGGATGTTATTTATCTCATAAAATCCTAACTACAACACCTATATCTCTCATTTTCTTTCAGTGCATAATGGTAATAAATTAATCAAATTAATACACAAAACTAAACATATCTCACTTTATAATTACATCATAAATAGTATCATATTAGTTAATATATCACTTTGATAGAAATTATATATTTTATAATATAATAAAAAACTAGATAAGATTCATATAATCCAATCATAATGATTCTTCATGGTCTTAACACACCCTAAATGTAATCCCTATTAATAAAAATATTGTTTCTCCCATTATGTGGCAAAAAAAATATGTTTTCCATGTTTACTAAGCCCCTAATCAATAAATTTAGAAATTTATGAATTATGGAATTATAATGTACATGAAAAACTTAAGAGGCTATTGAATTTTTCAACCAAAAATACGACATATCGGCATGTCCTAGAATATTTCATAGATTTTACTGTACATATGAAATACTTCATCCATACATTAATTTATAATTTTGTTGATAAATTTTTATACAGATAAAATACCATTGATTTATTAGACAAAATATATTCATATATAAATATACTTTTAAATAATTAAATTATTTGTTGATTATTTCCTGATGCTTATTTTTTATATAAGTTGAGTAAATATATTTTAAATTCAGACAAGAAATAAATAATGTATTTTAATTCAAGGGATGAAACTCTATTTTTATGTCCATAAATCCAACTAAAGATTATCTATTATTTGAAACATCGTTGGATTCTTTTGGAGAACACTTTTGGTTGAAATTATATTAATAAAATATAAATAAACCTATATATTAGAAATGTAACAAACATTATAAGAGAAAATTTGGAGAAAAAATTCATCCAATCACTATGAATGTTACTTTGTAATAAAACATTGTTAAAAAAATTAAAGTTATTTTTTACATTTAATTAACTCAAAATGGAATTATATTATTTATATGAAAATAGAGTGTAATAAAGGATTTATTTGAGTTTAAATATATATGAAATGATAACTATTATTTAAAGAATCCCTCAATGTTTTTTATGTTCAAATGTAAATTTGCTTCATTCTAATATGGTATTAATTGATTTAAAACTAATTATAAAATTTTTTATTTACATTGAAATAAAAACTATTAAAAAGGTATATTATAATTTATTGACTCACAATTCTCTATGATTTTCAACTTATAAATTAATATTTTCCATGAAGTCACTATGTTATTTATTATTCCAAAATATATTGTGATGTTAACTATAATATAAGAATTTTTTTATATTAAATCCCTATATATATAAATTAATGGTTTCAACACCCATTGGATACTGTAATCAACACACACTTATATCAGCCTAATTGTATTATAAACCCAGCCTAGAGGTATCTCATGTAAACATTAAGAAAAACTATTATGTGTGATAACCATTATAGAGTCCTAAGAAATAGAAGGGTATTTTATTTGTAGAATTTTTAAGTAGAGTGGGATAAAGAATAAATGATAAAAATGATGTTGGGATTGACCTATGATGATAGATCAATTGTATCCCAATTTATAGAAAAAATAGGGCATAGTTTTCATAGAAGAGAAAATAGTATTTATGAATATATCAACATGTGATGGTGTCAATTAGAGAAATACACATTGTTATTTTAAGCCCTCTGGTAAGTAAAGAACATGTGTCGTTAATTTGATCCAAAAATATTATATTCATAATTGATTTAGGAGCCTTGCATTATGAATCCATGCTTGACTCTTACCATTTAGGATTGTGTTATAAAAGATAGACCCCTAATATACAATTTTGGCTCATTTCACAATGACACCTTTTTTTGAAAATTCAAGGTATTGGCATTGGATTGGTACATGTGCAATGGTACTATTGATTTGGGGTCCTTTAATTAAATAACTTGAATGAATTTTTTCATTATAAAATAATAATCTTATTTATCATAAAGGCTCAACATTGAGATTTTCTGGTATAGTGGATAAAATGGATATCTAAGTGGATCACATATAGAAGAAATCACAATAAATACCATACCCAAAAATTGTGATGATGTTTAATATGTTTAGAAAGACAAATTAAAAGGATATATGTATGTTGAAATATAATATTGATTTGGGAAAAGTGTCAGTTCATGTATAGTATCAATTTGGAATATGTGGTTTGATATCATCAATGCATAGATGTGATGACATAATAATGATCAATATATAATTTATGAATATATTATATTCCATTGAAATGATTTAATTCTAACTAACTGTGAATATTTCTATGAATTCATGAAATTATCAGTGAAGTGACTATATGTTTTGAGGGAATACAATAATTATTTTCCCATGTAATCCACTTTGAAACTTCTTCCTTTAATGTGACCATCATTCACCTATTAAATTTAAATATTAATAAATAGATCTCTAGTGTAATAAAATTTTCTAAAACCATCACAATAATGTAATTCACATGTTCTCTATTCATTTTTATTATATAATTAACAAACATGAGTTTTACTGTTCTTCGGATAGTGTAATGTTTCTCCTCACATATGTTGGTGACTAAAAAATATCTCAAACTGTCCAAATTTGATATTGTTTGATCACCCCAATTTATAATAGGGAATATTTAATACACAACCACATGAGTATCAAATAAATATCATAAGAAAAATTATGGTACGGTTGTGTTTGATCATATAATTAAGTTTCGTTCTATGAATCAAACATTTTTTGAATCCACCTAAAGAACTCTATTACATCTAAATATCTCTAAAATTCATACTGATATTTTTATTGATTCGTTTTGTATTTTCATTTGTTAAAATATTCAATTATTTTTAATTTTGTTCACTGATGAGGTGAAGTATAATATTTTGATTTCAAATATTGATTTTATAATATTATCTCTAGTTTTTATACATATAGTCATCAAAATTTATATTTTTCTGACATTCAGGTGGATTTCACATGATTAATGTAAAATTAATATTCAATTATTAAATATAAATGATTAATTTTATTATAATTATATTTTATGTGTGATAATTCATGATGTCACCATTATAATTTAAATCCATTATATCATTAAAAAATTTCTTATTTTACAATATATATAAATGAAATGTTGTCCATATGTATTTTAAATGAAAAAAATTTACCAATGAATTTCATATACCAATTTATTATTCCAAACATGATTAATTTTTTCATGTTAAATATTTTTTTCTAATTTGAATATATTGTCTAATTTTTATAGACATATATGTCATTTCATCTTATTTTATCATTCTATAATATATTGAGAGGAGTACTTTGATTATTAAATATTTGGATTATAGAATGTGCTAATATATCATATAAAACAACCAATCATTTGGAAGCCTTATTGGATTACACCATCATAGTAACCCATTATTAGATTACATTTCATTGTGTGTGTTTGATATCCTTAATAAGAATTTGTCGCAAATTAATATAATAAAAAATTGAGCAATGTATCATATATGTAATAGAAAATAATAATTAAAATTCTTCCCTAATGATTAATTCATCAGAATATAAAATTATAGTGTTTAATAAAGCATTTTTCCATTTTCTTACATATAATCATTAATCCTCATGCATGTGAGCTAACTATCTATAAATAAACATAAATCATACACTCTTCGTTAACATAATTTAAAAATTTAATATCATGCCTTATAAATTTACCATAAAATATAAAACATATAACAACGGTACAAGACATACTAATTCCAACAATATTGTTCTGGATTATATCAATAACTCATGGGAGCCATATTATTTTTTGATACTAGACATCATATTTTTCCAATGTATAAAAATATAATCCTTGAATTACTCAACTGATAGATATCTAAGACAAATAGATTCTTCCTATTTCAAATGGAAGGAGTAATAAAACAATGTGGAATCCATATGGTAATGGGACCCCAATCCTGGAAGTAATGTATAATGATTTTGTCCCATTATCTACATTATGGGATAAAGATGTTGAAACCTATATCATTAAATGATAAATTATTTCTATAATAAAATACAAAACAATGAATGAAACATTACTCTAGTTTATATATTTCTTTAAATTTTGATTTTCTTAATCTTTATACACCATGGATTAATTCTTGAGGGTATTAAACTGAAAGGGTTCCTAATGTGATACACATTTAGGATCATGATCATGTTATCCAAAATTATAAGAGAGATTAAATAAAAAGTTTGGATGTTGAACAATGCCTAGAAACATTGAAAATATATGTGTGGCATGATTCATTACTATATATCTACATCCATGGAATCCTGAAATATGATATTCAAACACTGAATTATATCTAGTTACCTTCATCAGAATATCTTTGTTTCAAAAATATAAATTAATAAACATCATGTTTTCACCACTAGAAGATATTTATTATATTTTTGTTCACATTATAAAGGAAAACCCTTATAAAGTATATGATAACAATTTAAAATATTGGATGAGTAGTGATACAAATTATAAGTTATGAGTTAAAAAATTCAACTACCATTAAAGATCAATATTAAGACCAATATTATCCTCAATCCCTTGTGTGTGACCTATTCCAATAAACATGAGACGTATCAGTAATGTTATTTCATGCTTCTAAATTTATTCTTTCATTCCACATGAGGCATCTACATGTAAAAAATAGATAGTGAAATCCGTATTAAAATAATTCATTGTTATAGTTATATATATAATGAATGGTATTAGAAGTGATCATTAAATTTTATATTGTTGGTGTTATACATCAGTGATGGAATAATATGTAATCAATATTTCTTATATGAAATTGCATTCATAGTCTTCAAACAATTTAAGATTTTCCCAAAACCTTATGATGAATTTTATCTTGGGAAATATCTTTTTGTAATTAATTATTTTTGTAAATTTTTAAATATCATGGTGGAATTATTATTTATATAAACAATCGATTGGATAATGATTCAACTATAATATTCCTTATGAATATCAAGAGATAGATTCATTCCATCCAAAATAAGATACTGAAAGAGTTTCTCATATTAAAATTGGTCATCCCTATAAAAACAAGAGGAAACTGTTGATGTTATGGTAGAGAGGGGGTTCAAGAAATCTGGTAACTAATTTTATCCATTAAGATAATAATACCCATGGTTCTAGATTTTGACACACAAAATTATTTTAATGTGGCTTTCCATTCTAATTCGCCAATAGAATGTGAAATATATTGTATTATTTCTCCACTAAGGAACATAAAACCATTCTCAAGTTTAGTGTAGAAAACATACGGTATGGTCTCTCTATATCTCTTAAAATAAATATTTTTCACACTAATACATGTGTTGTTAGACTCAATGTTTTGTATATGGCGTCTCCAACACACTCCATTAAAAATTTAAAATAATTATAGTATACATTCCAGAAAACATAATGAAATGTTATCATAAGAGGTTGAATTGTACGAGGAAGGTAGAGAATCCAACTATGGTGAAAATATTAAATTGATGAAGGTGAAGTACATAAAGTGGAGTATAGATCAGAAAACCCAAAAAATATCATTTTGATGAGGCAAATATAGATATTTTTTTCATTTCATTGCTCAACTAATGTTTCAATATACCTTATATTTAAAATTGTAAATAGTAAATTGTGGTAAATAAAGTAATATTTTTATAATGATCTAAATACACCCTGGGATAATACAAGTGGAGCGGGGAGGATCGAGTTTTTGCTATTAGTAACCATAACTCAAAACATGTGACTGATCTTTTAGAGAAATCTTAAATAAAATACTCTGTAGAACCCTATATAAATCCTTTATAATGTGAAATCAAATTCAATGATTGCTTTTATTGTGAATCCCTTCACATATGAGTTTTTCTATATATTTTTGATATTTTATCACATCCTATGGTTTTTTTCAATTTTTTTATTAATATATTAAATATTTAGATTAAAATATTAGTTAATTTAATTATAGATCCTTCCACTACAATGAATTTAGACTCCATATTCTACTAGTTTAAGCCTCAAGACCATAATACATATTATTCCATTGAAAACTATGTGACGATCAATGATATATAATAAAATTATTATCTTTTTCAAAACCATTTTATATTGTTTCACCGAATAAAATTCCCACTATGAAATATAAAATCTGACACAAAATATAATTTACTAATGTAATGAAATAATTTTTATGTAAAAAAGTCGTTTTTATGTGTTAAAAATTTATTAATATTGTATTCTTATGCACTTTGTTTAAGAAATACTAAATATTTTCCAGAAAAAATCCATATACGATATGATAAAATATTGTATTTTATAGTTGAATTATTTGAACAAACAAGACATGTTACTTTATTATTTTATTTTCATGAATTTACCTAATCCAAACAGAATATGATTATTGATCATTAACATTCCTTATTTCCTTGATTTTACTTATAGTTTTTCAATCCATTATTTTTTAGGATAATTTTATTTATAATTATAAGTTATTTTATACTTTAATGGCTGCTATAATAGAAAAAATATTTATCTTTTGATTGAATTCATAATGTTTTGAATGTTATTTCAAATAATTTATTCCGTTATGTCACATAATATAACCCTAATAAAATTGTAATATTAAAAAATAGACTCTTTATCTAATATGAAACATGTTAAATCCTCATAATATGTGTGGTGATTGGATGTATAATATTAATTCTATATAAAAATAGTTAAATAATGTTAATTTGTAAATGTAAAATGAAAAATCATATAATATGATGAAAATTTTCGATTAAAATATAGACGGTAGAAAAACTACTAACATGGATAAAATGATAGATTCATCATAATACCATTAGGCATGAGACCTATGGATGGAGATTAACCAATTTCAAAAAATCCATTCCATAATTACAATATCAATGGAATTTATAATTAGGTGATATTTTCTTCAGGAAATATACATTGCCTTTATGTGTATTAGTAGGGTAAAATATTTTTGTATGTTTTTCTTTCCTATGTGTGGGTTTTTATATATTAAATAAATTTTTTTATAATAATGAGATGTTTACATTGATTCAATCATGATTGGAATAATGGGGTTCAGATGAAGGAGGAAATGTTAATTATTTTATTAAGTTCCCTTTGGTTAGGCTATCATGTATGAGGTAAAATATCATGCAATATCACATATGAATCAAAAGGAAGAGTACACCAATATTAGATGATGTTCAATATTAATGATTGATAAACCCATTTGAGTGTAAGGTAATAGTGATTAAAACATAAATTATCAAGAAGTAATTATGATATCAATATAAGGAGGACATGATGAATATTTTGGAGATAAATCCCACATTTAAATAATTATTATACTCAAAATGAGAATTTATTGAAAATACCTATCATGTTTGATGTTTAAAAGAGAATAGACCATGATATTGTTGATGAGAGGTGGATTTAGGGGAATTGTGGCTAGGTATAGAATATATTTTCATGTGGGTAACACTACATATCAACTGAAAACAAAAATCAATTTATAAATAATTAGGAATGAATGGACACTAATATGATGGATATAAATCAAAGTGGATGAAAGATATAAACTTTTCAGTTAAATTTATAAATTAAAAAAAATCAATTATATTTTAATAAAACTCCTCGGTTGAATGGTAAATGGGGTGGAAGAGACATTTATTTGTAAATGAGATAAGTGGTTTAATCGTTACTATGTATCCAGTTAAAATAAGAACATGAAACTAATTGGAATACTATGAGGCCACTAATATAAGGTGATCCCACATTAATACTTAAACAAGAGATGAATATTATAGTGTAATAGGGAAAATGATAACATAAAAACAAATTAGTACAGAATTTTATAACTGAGTGAAATGTGGAATGAAATTTGTATGAATATAATAGTTGTTCCTAATATATATAGTATTGGTATCTCAAAACATACCATTAGATTAGAAATAAATCATGGAATATTTATAGATGTGGGGATTCTTTAAACCTAGGTTTTGTGCATATTTATTAAAGTAGTGGGAATAGATAAATTGTATAGTATAAAACATTGACAGCCATATCTTAATATATGTAAAGATTACATCATTTATTTTAGAATACATAATTCATTACCAAACCAAAATCCCAAAGACCATGTTATTTTAGTGCCATTTGAAACATGGAACAAAATAATTTTAACTGAGTGAAATATCTAAAATGTTTCCCTAAATGATCTTCTCCCTTAGTGAGTATACTTAAAATCCTTCAATCAGAACCTCTAGATAATTAATATAAGAAAGTGGTGAGATTCAATGATCTGTACAGATAAAAAGAGAATACATAAGGTTAACATGAACTTATGAGTATAAGAACATTAGCCTAACATTAAATTATCATACTGTATATATCATAGATAATAAACATTAATCAAGGAAAAAAGGTTGTTAGCTCATAAGACTAGATTCATATGGAAATCAAGATCACAATCCAATAATTCATAACATAGTAGTAAGACATAGAATTGTGGAATTTAAAAAAACAGCATTATAATTCCTTAAAATTCAACACACATTACTATAACATATCAAGGAACATAATGGGTATTACACCGATAGGGTGGGATACACCACAATCCCATGTCTCAGTCATTTATTTATAAGAGACCGGGTTTACGCATCTTCTCAATGTACATATGGTTTCCCTATATTCCCATATTATATTGTGTTTCCCCATCATTTATCTTCATAGTGAATACCACTACTGGCTGGGACACAACACCATCCCCAGTCATAGTCCTTTTCTTGAAATGAATCATGTTTCCTCATATTTACATAGTGGATCAAGCCCATCTAGTTGATTCCCATCATTATCTCTTGAAATAAAAATCAATGACTAATGCATTGAACGAAGATATAGGTCACACACATCACATAACAAAACAAGTCATACATGTTCAACTATATCATAAAAATTTCATTATATCATAACCCTTAAAAAGATATGTGTTTTATAAACAACATAACAAAACCCCATAAATAATATGTGTTTTATAAATGTATAATTATAATATTAACTATGGAAAAGAGATATAATTAATTATCATTTCATCAAAGTATAACATGTGAAAGTAAGTGCTATTCAAAACAATATAACTTTTGGAAGTGAAATATGGGTCATAATCATCATATAAACCATTGAAGAAATAATATGAACGGTATTCATAGATCATGTCGCCAATAGAAAATAAACTATAAATGTAGACTATAGTATAGAAGCGGATGGATTTTGAAATATCACATGAAAAAATTCTTAAAGATTATATTATCTCATCAAAAAACGTTTTCAAAAAACAATTTCAAAATTTCGACTCTTATAAAGAAATATTTTTAATTTCATTTAGAATAATGCATGAGGATAATATCTTTTCCACCTTTAAAAAATATTTTCTATACATAAATATTTTTGAAAACTTTATTAAATTAAAATATCTTTTAAAACATATAAATGAGTCTTGAAAATTATTTGAATCTCATTTTCATTGAAAACATTTAGAAATTTCATAATGAAATCTATAAAATATTTTCAAAACACTTTTTATTTGAAAAAACATTGAAAACATAAAAAAATATCGTTTGAAATCACAATGAAATGAATATTAAATAAAAATGGACAAAATAAAAATTACAAAATTTTGAAAAAAAATCCTTGAAATCATATAAAATAATCATGAAAACATTTTGAAAACCAATATCTCTGATAACTTTTAAAATAAGATTGAAATATTTGAAACAGTTTTCAAACATAAAACATTTTTTAAACCTATTTTCATAAAACATTTTAGAATAAAAACATTAAATAAAAATAGGAAAAATAATTTCAAATAAAAATAATGAATTAGTAAAAATAAAAAGTAAGCATAAAAAAATGATGTCCATGTGAGCAGAAAAGTCTATACATAGAAAACAGCCATTTTCTACCTTTAATGTTTAGAAATGTACATTATTCAGAAAAAGAAAATAATAATCATTTTAAATCATTTTTTAAAATGTAAACAAGGGTATAATTTTAATTTAACTATAATTGGATAATAATAAATCATTTTTATACCATTATAGAAAATATAGTCTTGAAAGAACACAGATGTCCGAATGAAATTAA
Source organism: Viscum album (assembly GCA_963277665.1). Classification (NCBI taxonomy): domain Eukaryota; kingdom Viridiplantae; phylum Streptophyta; class Magnoliopsida; order Santalales; family Viscaceae; genus Viscum; species Viscum album. Next base: position 1,350,000,069 of record OY728140.1, on the reverse strand, counting down.
AGAGAAGGACTTGTTTTCATAAAATCATTTTCTAAATTATATAAATTAATTAAGAGTGGAAATGGTATCATTATATGGGTTAAACATAAATATACATAGGTTAATAAACTTTATTAGAGTTATTGAGATATACATCATAGTCATTCATCAATGTAAGTATAATCTTAACAATAACACTAAATAATGTGATTATAGCTATACAATGTTACACTTTGGTATCATTTAATAATAAAACAATAGAAATAACAAAATAACCTGAATTTTAAAATATATATTAAATAATTAAACTCATGATAAGACATTTAAAATGTTGTTTATACACCTCACAGAGAAATATAGGTTCGTAACATGGTATGTGTCTCAAAGAAAGAAGATTGTTAAAAAATTACTTTACTAATTTGGTATCTTTTGGAAAAATAAACCACAGGAATAAATATATAATTAAATGGATTTTTAAATAACCATAAATCAACGTATAATAATATTATAATACAACAATGTTTTTTATACACAAAACACAAACGAAATGGATGGTGAATAATTGAGGTCTCTTTTGAAAATAAAAAACTGGGATGAAATTCCAAAACCGTAAGTCTTGAATTTCATTATACGTATTAAAACCTCCAGTAAAGTAAATATAAGTATATTATAAATAGAATACAGAAAGAAATATTATATCTAATAAAATATATGATTCATTTATTACTTTATAATACCCAATTATTAATAATTCCATGTTTCTGTAATGGTTCAAGTAATAACTACATTGTTTTTCATATATGTTTTCACTTATTGGTCCTCTTTCATAGATCCTGATTTAGTTGTTTAAATAATGTTAGAAATGATTTATAAATCATATATATTCACATTATTTATATATATAGTAATATATAATATATATAAATATTAAACTAAATACATCATTCATGGAGACATTTGTCCGTATATATGAATGAATGCTACCTCAGTTTTATTTCTATATAGAAATAATGAATGTAAATGACATATATATTAATATATATTAAAAATATATTATAATTATTTTAATATATTAGGAAATATACATCATATAATTTTATTAAAACCACTGTTAATAAATTCTATGTTATGTTTGAATGAATCACATCACATTGAGGAGGCAGTAGTCCACACATCGAGAAACAATGTTATCGTGTTTACACAAAATGGAAATAATGAAGGTAAGATTAATTTAGTAACTAAAAAAGAATAAATAAATCTTACAAACAATTAATATAATATAAAAATATTTTTTCCAACTTATGTCTCAACCATGAGAGGTGGCAATGTTAAAATGGAAAACAACTTTCTGTAAGGTGGTAGTTCATTGTACACAAGAACAGTATGTTCATTATCCATAAGATGGAAGTATGTGTAAGTGAAGGTATAACCCATATAATTAAAAAATCCAAGTAAATAATTTATTGTAGTGTTTTTTAATGATAATTTAATTAGAATAATTTATGTGGTGGGGAAAAAAGTAAATGATAGGAGCATTAGGAATGTTGTTTACAATTCTTTGGGTGAATTATTTTGTTTTTTCACCAATGGGATTTCCTGGTCCTATTTATGACCAAAGGGAGGGTTCAAGGAGGAATGGGGGATTTTGGTATTTTAATTTTTAATAATTTTAAATAACCAAATTTGATTTATAGTTTTTAATTTTGGGTTTACGTGGTGTCATTTTTAAGCGAGTGATGGGACATAATAGTTTTTTTTGAAAAAAAGGTTAGATGTAACGACGATTCTACATAAAAAAATATTAAAAACTGAAAAGAAACAAGAAATGTTGGTTTATGGCCAAAATATATCCATATAATATGATTTGGATGCGTTTATAGTTCAGTAATACCCTTATGTATAATGTTCAGTCCCCTGTTATGCTTTATTTTACCTCAATCACTGTAATTAATATTTATCACATTAACTAGTGTTTTGGGTAAAAATATAAGTTTAAATTTTTATATTATAAATATTACACCAGTTAAAACTGTTTATTAATTTTTTTTAAAATTCATTTCTCAGAAGGAGTAAAATTGAGTTTTATGCTAATTTCAGATACATGGTGAGAAAGTGGGTTTTTAATATTAGAATGATCAGAAGTTCATTAAGATTTTATATCAATATTCAATCTAAAAATTATCCAAATGAAATAAATTTTATTAATATCTGTATTATTTATTTATTTTGAAATTAAAAATAACATAAAATAAAATTTAACAATATAAATAAATCGGAAAAAACATAGTTTTTAATTAACATTCACTATCATTCACTATTCATCCAAAAATTATGTTTCTCGGAAGAATCCAAAAACATTCACCAAAAAACAAAATTTTCATTTAGAAATAAAAAATTGAATTTATTTTATAAAATTATATTTTTTATATTTTCTAAAATTTATATTATTATTTTCTACAGAAGGAAAATAAAAGAAGTTCTTTGAATAAAATAAAATTTTCAACCATATATGAACTTTACCTAAATTATTTAATTCTTTATTATCAATAAGATGTATCTATATTAAAAAAATATAAATAATATTAAAAAATTAGTTATTAATATTCATATTAATATATTTAACATTTATGTTATAACTCTCCAATTTAAGAAAAAAAAAATATGTTGTTTATAAAAAATTCAATATTGCATGTAATGAAAGAAAATTTTAACTTCTGTATAGTACACGAATAAAATGGTATAGTTCATAAAAAATTTATATAGTGTAGTGTGAAATGTATGACATCAAAGAAAATTAATTAATATGAATAAAATGATTCAACAAAAATCGGGTTGTTTCATTCTACCAACATTAAAATGCATTTTTCCGGTGAAATTAGACTAGGTTATCAATGGTTTTATACTTATATGTTCCTTTAATAAAGTCCAAAATCATAAAAGGGAAATTAAGAATTCCAAAAAACTATAATGTGAGAACCATAATGGTACCCAAATTTACTCATAATTAGGTTTCCACATGGGAGAACATTGGGGGAATGTGAAAATATATTCCTGGAGAAAAAGTGTAAATATTTATTGTGGGTGATTGAGTTCATGAATCACAAACAAGTGCATGATATATTGAAATTCGAGAGCCTCAAAGTCATAAATATATAATGATTTAAAATATCATCGATTAAATAAAAATTACTATATTGGAACTATAAAATATGATCATTTTACTAATTTGGAGTAATTCTATAATTGAGAATGTATATAAGGAAATAATCGTAAATGATATATTTCAAAAAATAGAATTTTATTATTTTTTTCTCAACAATAAATTTATAATTTATCAATTACATCAATAAATAGATATCCAAAAATTAAATCTAACGCCCATGTCACTAAATAATCTTTTCACAGATCTTAAATCCCATAAAAGAGTGAAAAGTCAATTAATATGTCTCTAAAAATAATCAAAAAGATATTTATATAATATATTTTGATCAATACATAATAAAATACTACTTATTCTTCATTATTATATATTATAAATTTTTTAACAACTTGAAATTAAAAATTAAGAAGGAAATCATGTAAGTAAGTGGTAGGCATAAAACCATTATCTTAATCCACTTCTATGTTTATAACCTGCGGCCCTACCAGACATGATGGGTTTTCACCCAACATATAGTTTATCAATTTCTGAAACCACCTTGATATAATTAACAAAAAAAAATATTATTGATTTCCTAAAAAAATGTTAATATCTTTGGAGACTTTTAATCAGGGTTTTCAATAAATTGTCATTACCTAATAAATCATATGATGTTTAACATAATACTTTCATAAATGGTAAACCATAAACCCATTATAAATTATAAAAATCCAAAACTATTGAAATAAATTCACCCAATTATCTTAACATTGATCCCCCATAAATCACTATGTATCTTTTGGCAATCACATTCCAATCATGTGAATACACTCATCACATATTCTCTTGAACCATGTTAATAACCATAATTACCATAAATACTATTTTGAAATGTAACACCCCTAGATTTTATGAAAAATATTATTTTTAATTTCATTAATGTTTTCTGTTGTATGCTACACCTATATTATCTTCCGCTATACATAACACTTTATTATCTTGCAGTATACGCAATACTATTTATGGATCGTGTTACAAACAATTTCATGTTCGTTTGGTAGTAGTTCTTCTAGGAAACATTGAGGGTATATATATATTCAATGTATAAATGAAATATGGTTGGATTCTATTATATGAGACAAAAAAGGAGTTTTTCACTACACGCAACCCATATATGTCTTGCATTACACGCAATCATGACTTGGCTTTCATTACACACAATCGCAACCTTCTTTGATAGCGTGTGTTGTACACAATACCGGGTTTCACTAAACAACGTTATATGGTTATAATATTATTATAAACTAGACATTATGATTATTATTAACTACATTTTGAATTTTATAACATTATTATTCACCTTACACATTTTCTGGAACATGGTATGAGAAAAAAATAAATTCTTTTGGGTAAAATAAGTATTTTTCAAAAAATGTAGTTTTGCCGCCTTTTGATGGCGCACCAATTTTAAATATAATATTCGAAAAGTTTATAAGTTAAATTTTACAAAATAAACTTCTTCTTTTGAATTAGGATATAAAAATTTACATTGGATAATGTTTTTATGTTTTTCTAATAACTTTCATGTTTTAATAAATAGTAAAAACACGCTATATTTTAATTAAAAACAATTGTTTTCATCGTAATAATTTATATGGTTAAATTATAATATTGATTGGTTTTAAAGTATAAATATAATATATTTTTACCATTTAATGTAATTTATATCATTATCATTAATTCTACATTGAATTTGTATGTTAAATCAATTCAATCTTTGGCAATGTTTTAAACAAAAACCCATTTTCATTCGACAACGGGATTAATTTTAATATAATTTCTGCAACTTCTGTGTATTGAATTTGAAAAAATAGATTCAATATTCGGAATCAGTGGTTCCAAATTATGTTAATATGCTACTTTTTATTTTTTGAAATTATGAATAGTAACTACGGTAAATTTTATTTACCATAGTTAAAGGTACATCGTGTAATTAAGAGTAAATATAATATTATAAAATTACCCTAACACATGACAAAATTATATTGGATGGCTAAAATTCGACCCATATCATGTAAGGGTCAAATTAGATTCATTTTATGGACGATTGACATTGAAAATAATTTAATTATTATTAAAACCAATGAAAGTGACAACATGTCACTCTCTTAAATCTTATAAGTATAATAATTTTAATATAGTGATAAACTATATAAAACTTCAAACATGAATAGTATCCAGAAATATAATAACATTATATACATCATGATAATTTATTTAGAATTTTTCGGGATTAAATAATTGACATTAATGGTCATACATTAATGATGTAGAAATTATTTATTAAGTGAAAAAACAGTAATATAGTTTTTATTGAAATAATTATACCCATTAAAAGGCCCAAAAACCTGACCAAAACTTATTGGTAGTGTATATCTACACCATAATCATCCAATGACCTCGTATATAACCGTTTGGAGTCTTATAAAAGTGATTATGGCACTTATATTATTTTATTTTAAATAATATCAAAGTTGTCACCTTCATAATTTAATAAATATAACATTTTAAAAGTTTGGTGTTTTAGAAGATAATTCTGAATAAATGTATTCTTATAAAATATATAATATTTACATTCATCCTATTATTTTATTTTTAATTTTTATGCAACAAATAAGTATATTTAATAATTATACAAAAATGTTGTAGTAATTATTTTATTTAGAGCAATATCAAATAAATCGTAAAACAAATAGTAAAATAAACATTATATGAACTATTTAATGTGATCCACTAATTTTATAGATTACTATGACATGTTAAGAACCTATTAAATATCTTATTTTGAATATATCCTCTGTGTTGATTTTATTTAAATTCAAATAAATGAATAGTTTCAAAATTGACACTATCGTTATTTTATAAACATAACATATTATGAGATTGTTTAAAAATAACAAAAAATATTTAAAAATTATAAATTTAAATTTAAATAGTCTAAAATTTCATTAATTATCTAATTATGGATAATTCATAGCACATAAGTAATTATTTATAATAATCTAAAATTTAGAATCCTATTACCACAAATAAAATTTAATATATTAAATAAGGATAAATCAAGTTGATAATGTTTATATAAATTCTATACATATCTAAATTTAATTTATTGATTATATTACAAACCTATCTCATCAAATCATCTAATATGTGTCATTTTTTGAGGGTTTTAAGTGGGGATAGATTTATTATAAATTAATATTTTTAGGATTTCCAAAGGTGCCCCTCTCCTCCCTTATAAAAAGGGAACCCCTTCCCACTTATCTTAACACCCTTTTGAGCCTTGAAGCTCATAAAAACCCTGAACATTTCTCTTATCAATTTTCCTATCAACATTCTGGAGGTTATGGTCTTCTCAAAAGACCAACTCTACTTCCTTAAGAGAAGGCTTAAAGGATGTGTGTCGAAGAAGATGTAATCTCTTCTTCCGATTCACTCAAGTTTCTTTCTTCTTCTTATTATTCTTATTTAGTTGTCTCATTGTAAAGTAATAAAATAAGTATTAATTATATACTGATGTGTTATTATAAAAATTAAACAACCCTATTTCACCTTCTATCAATCCTACGGAATACGAAATCACCGCGTGTTCGTACGTACGGAATACCGTCTCCACGTCGTGGTGTAATCTGTTTTCGACCACCACCTTACTTGGATGGGTATAATGGTGTAAATAAATATCTATATATGATTATTTTAAAGTGATATTTATTTTTAAATATTATACATATGCTTCAATACAATTCCACGATCATTGGAATGATATCATCGCTGGTGCGTACGTACGGACTACCATCTCCACAACGCGATGAGATTCATTCTCCATGTTAACCATTAATGAATGATTATAAAGTATATATAATGAATAATAATGAAATATATGAAATGATAATGATAATTTATTTATGTATATATATAATTATGTCATCTACTTAATTCCATTCAATTCAATAAAGAATCAAAAACAATGTTCATGCGTACATACGGCATACCGTCTCCATGAATGGTGTATTTCATTCCATTTATCGATCTATCATGTATATATTTATATGATTAATATATATTATATATAAATCATGTCTTACATTCTGGATTTATGTAAATCAGTATATAATTAATAATATCAATAAAAATAAGTCGAAACATGTACGATAATTGAAACGATTTTACCCCAAATGCTGCTTTGACATTGAATTTACAAAGAACAGGTAATAGGAAGTCATAAGTGAACCATATATGATATCATAACAATGAATATGATTATGTAAAAAGTCAATGAAATTATTTAAGTCATTATACAGGAGTTTCGGATACATACAAAGCATATCAGACGTAAGGTAAGGTATAACTATTCCAATCTCATTCTTATCCGAGATTATTATTCGTAAGTATTTACTAGGGTTATTATTATCATCAATGCCCATGTTTTCTAAAAAAATTAATGTATTGTTAATGTACTTTTTACCCATTTTTAAAATTTACCACATGTTATGAAACTAATATTACTTTTTTACCACATGGGGAACTTTTTGACTTTTCCAAAAAAAGTATGAGAAGAATGTTGTTTTTAACTTATGTGGCATGAACGGATTTTTACGGTTTCATAATGATTTTTTTTCATGAAGTTTAATCTACAAGATTTCATGACTATTTTCAACAAAATCCATTGATTTTAAAATTTAATGGTAATTTGTAAAAAGAAAATGATTTTCAAGAAGAAAGGATATTTTCCTCAAGAATTCATTTCAGCTGCTTTATCAAAACCATTTTCCATGTAAGATGACATTATTTCATATGTGTATGTTTCAATTATAATGCCTTTATGATTTATTTTGTTTCACTTTTCTTCTGATGAAATGATATCCATTTGTTTTATATGGATTATGTTATGATGGAATTATGTTTATGAAACCCAATTTATTCTTTGGGTTATGATGAATGATTTATGATTATTTTGTGGCACACACAAGAATTATTTCAATATGAGATGAGTGGGACATATATCTACCTCCAATGCATTGGGTAAATATTTATATCTCATGATATAGACATGGATGGAATGGTAAGTTAATCCAGTTCAGTGATACAGGACTGGAACGAGGAGTGAACTCGATTCAGAAAGGGACATTTTCCACTAAGATGGTCTTGGCAGCAATGACTTTGCTACTATGGAAATCATAACAAGTGCTGAATGGTTGCCACAATTACATGATTTATTTCCATGATATTTTATCAATAATGATATTCCTTTATGATATATTCCTTATGTACTTCCATGATTTATGTCCTTGCTCATGATTTTGATATTGAGATTTTATGTTGAAGCTTTTGCATTCAAATGTTTATGGATTGTTTTATGTTCTCTATTCCTACCCTTAGTGAGCATTTGAACTAACCCTTTTTATGTTTTCTTTTCCCCAGGATATAAAGAAAGGTTTTAGGTATGAAAACAAAAGGGTAAGATCTTTATGGTAGAAGTTTAATATCTCTCACCACGATTAGAAGATTAAATTCCGAGTTTCCAAAGACACTAAACTATTATGGACCTTGTGTGTCTGTGTTTGTTATGTATTAAGTATTCTACAAAAGTAATGTAATGTCCATGTACGTCAAGATTTGGGTCTCTAAAGTTGGTATTAGTGGAAAGGTTTAGTCAACCTTTTGAAACTAGGATGCGAGAACTTTAGTGACATCCATATAGATATTTCTAAGGTATTTCTAGGGATGTCCTTAAAGTTAAGTATAAGTATAGTTTATAGTCCTAGAATTATGGTAACGATCTTATAATTTAACCTAAGATGTCAGATATTTAAGATAATCCCCCTTGATTATGATTTTGGCCCCTAACACTATTTTTTTGGGTTTTAGAAAATGGATGGGAACGAGAAGATTCTCAATAATGGAGAATATGATGGACAATGGAATGATATTATTCTTGAGAAACCGAATGAAGTTGGATCTGGAGTCCCACATATTGTTATTATGCCTAATTAGCAATCTCATAATATGATCAATAATCTTAACATTGGTAAGTTTCCTGACTCAGCTAATAAGAGAAAGATAGAGTTTCATGATGATCATAGGGGAAGGAAAGTTCAATTTCTATCATGTAAATCATGTGGGAAGAGTCATAATAGAGAATGTTTCAAAGGAACTGGAAGATTCTTTGGCTGCAGAAAAGAAGGACACAAATCTAGTAAGTGAAAAGGAAAAAAGTTCAGTTAACACCATGGATAAGGAAAATGGTATTGCTACGACATCAACAATGATTAGATGTTTTAAATGTGGAATGTATGGGCATTATGCAAACCAATTCCATAAGGGAAAATTTCATGAAGGGAATCAGCATGGTCATATGGGTAGTATTTATGTGGATGAGAAGAAAAAAATGATATATGAGATGAAAGAAGTGTTGAAGCTTGGTTAATGGTTTAAGAAGGTAGTGGAATGATTGTGTGTTTTTCAAGAGTTATGTTGTATAGGTAATTTAATGGTACAATGGAATAAAGAAACATCTAAGGATTGTTACACTATTGTTTTTCCTAAAGTATTTGAAAGTATATGTTGAATGGTACAGGTAACCATGAAAGTTTATTCAGATATTTTTGGAAAGAAGATGATATGCACATTATGAATGGATAAGGAGGAAATAATATGTTTGACAGTATTTAAGAGCTCATGATTATTATAAGGACTAAGTGATATCATGGTTTGAGTATATAGAATTTTGGGATTTTTGTAATTGGAAAGAGTTAACTTTTGAAAACACTCATGTTTTCACTAAGGTTCAATGGGTATTCATTTTTCAAGAGAATACATGATTAAGGACTTCAAATGTTTGGAATGTGACCAGAAAGACATATCTTATGATATATGGGGATCAATGATGGTATTAACATGCTTATTATATGAACTCTCTGGTACTCATTTTCACTATAATATGATATTGGACAGTAATATTTTGGATAAGCCTAATGATTGGAATGGATTATGTTGGACATAAGTTACTATTGTTTAAGGCTAGAACATTTTCGATATTATTGATGGAAAGTTATAATATTTTATTTTTAGAAAAAAGGACAACCTGCAGGACAGGCGAAAACATGTCACATCAGTCAAGGATATGGGAATCGAACCCACAACTGAAGTGTGACAGGCCTTTATTTCCTACCACTAGCCTACAAGAAGTCACTGGTTAGTAGAAACTAGTTTTATTTTATTATGAAGGATGATATATGAAGTATAAGTCCATTTTGGAATCATATCTAATTAATATCACCATATATGGAATTATGTATATATCTTTTGCTTGAGATAGATGGAATAACCTATCATTCTATCGCATGATCTGCTAAAACTTTGGGAAAGACAAATTCAACTTCATTTCTTAAAGAGATGAACTGGAAATTTTTCAAGGCACAAACAACTGTGAGATTTTACCAAAATAAAGTAAGTACTTCTTCTAATTATTCAAATTTAGGGAAATGATCATGAAAACCAAAAAATGTTCTCATAGTGCCCTTTATATCAGATGAATCAGATGGTACCCTAGATCATCACAAATTTATGGCTTTGTGATTGTTGGATTTTTCATAGCCATGTTCTCTACCACTCTCCATCAAAACATGACTGTTAGATTTCTCTTCTATATCAATATTTTCACCTATGTTCTCCTACGTGGAAACCCAGTGATTAGTTAATTTGGGTAACCATTACGTTTCATACTTTAGTTTTTAAAGATAAGTTTTGGTATTCCTTTTTACGATGTGGGTTCCTATTTAAGAAACATTTGAGTAGAAAACCATTTATAACCCCGACGAATTTCGAGGGTGAAATTCATTTTAAGGGGGGTAGAATGTAACACCCTGAGATTTTATGAAAAATATTATTTTTAATTTCATTAATGTCTTCTGTTGTACGCTACACTAATATTATCTTTCCCTATAGGCAACACCGTATTAGCTTGCAGTATATGCAATACTATTTGTGGATCGTGTTACACAAAATTTCAAGTTTGTTTGATAGTAGTTATTCTACGCAACATTGAGTGTATATATATGTATATATTAAATTTATAAATGAAATATGGTTGGATTATGTTATATGAGACAACAAAAGAGTTTTTCACAACACGCAACCCTGGCTTGACTTCCATTACACGCAATCGCGACCTTCTTCGATAGCGTGTGTTGTATGCAATACTGGGTTTCACTAAACAATGATATATGGTGATAATTTTATTATAAACTAGCCATTATGAAAATTATTAATTACATTTTGAATTTTATGACATCATTATTCACATTACACATTTTCTAGAACATGGTTTGAGAACAAAATGATTTTTTTTGGGTAAAATAAGTATTTTTCAAAAAATGCAGATTTGCCGCCTTTTGATGGTGCACCCATTTTAAATATAATTTTTTGGAAATTTTATAAGTTAAATTTTACAAAATAAACTTTTTCTTTTGAATCATGATATAAAAATTTACATTGGATAAAGTTTTGATATTTTTCTGATAACTTTCATATTTTAATGAATAGTAAAAACACGCTATATTTTAATTAAAAAAAACTTTTTTCTTCGTAAAAATTTATATGATTAAATTATAATATTTAATGGTTTTAAAGTATAAATATAATATATTTTTACGATTTAATATAATGTATGTCATTAGAATTTATTTTACATTGAATTCGTAGGTTAAATCAATTCAATCTTTTGCAATGTTTTTAACAGAAACCCATTTTCATTCGACAACGGGATTAATTTTAATTTAATTTCTGAAACTACTGTGTATTGAATTTGAAAAAATAGATTCCATATTTTGAATTAGTGGGTCCAAATTATGTCAATAGGCAACCTCTTATTTTTGGGTATTATGAATAGTAACTACGGTAAATTTTATTTACCATAGTTAAAGATAAATCGGGTAATTAAGGGTAAATATAATATTATAAAATTACCCAAACACATGAAAAAATTCAATTGGATGGATAAAAGTCGACCCATATCACCTAAGGGTTAGATTAGATCCATTTTATGGACTTTTCACAATGAAAATAATTTAATTATTATTAAAACCAAAGAAAGTGACAACATGTCACTCTCTTAAATCTTATAAGTATAATAATTTCAATTTAGTGATAAACTTCATAAAAATTAGAACATGAATAGTATCCAGAAATATAATAAAATTATATACATCCTGATAATTTAGTTAGAATTTTTCGGGATTAAATAATTATCATTAATGGTGATACATTAATGATGCAGAAATTATTTATTAAGTGAAAAATCAGTAATATAGTTTTTATTGAAATAATAATACCCATTAAAAGGCCCAAAAACCTGACCAAAACATAATTTTAGTGTATATCTACACCATAATCATCCAATGACCTAATATATAATCGTTTGGGGTCTTATAAAAGTGATTATGACACTTATATTGTTTTATTTTAAATAATGTCAAAGTTGTCACCTTCATAATTTAATAAATATAAAATTTTAAAAGTTGGGTGTTTTAGAAGATAAATCCAACTAAATGTATTCTTATGAAACATATAAGATTTTTCTTTATCCTAGTATTTTATTTTTAATTTTTATGCAAAAAATAATTATATTTAATAATTATACAAAAATGTTGTAGTAATTATTTTATTAATATAAATATCAAATAAATGGTTTCACAAATACTAAAATATACCTTATATGAACTATTTAATGTGCTCCACTAATTTTATAGATTAATATGACATGTTAAGAACCTATTAAATATTTTATTTTGAATATATCCTCTACGTGGATTTTATTTAAATTCAAATAAATGAATAGTGTCAAAAATTGACACTATTGTTATTTTATAAAACTTACATACTATTAAATTATTTATAAATCATAAAACATATTTAAAAATTATAAATTGTAATTTATATAGTCTAAAATGTAATTAAGTATCTAATTATGGATAATTCATAGCACATAAGTAATTATTTATAATAATCTAAAATTTAGAATCCTATTACCACAAATAAAATTAAATAGATTAAATAAGGATAAATCAAGTTGATAATGTTTAAAATAAATTCCCTACATGTCTAAATTTTATTTGTTGATGATATTACAACCCTATATCATCTATTTTTTAATACGAGACATTTTTGGAGGTTTTTAAGTCGGGAAAGAGTTTTTATAAATTAATATTTTTATGATTTCCAAAGGTGCCCCTCTCCTCCCTTATAAAAAGAGAACCCCTTCCCACTTCCCTTCACACCCTTTTTAGCCTTGAAGCTCAGAAAAACCCTGCCCATTCCTCTTCTACACTTCCCTATCTACATTCTAGAGGTTCTGGTCTTCTCAAAAGACAAACTCTACTTCCTTAAGATAAGGCTTAAAGGATGTGCGTCGAAGAAGAGGTAATCTCTTCTTCCGATTCTCTCATGTTTCTTTCTTCTTCTAATTATTCTTATTTAGTTTTCACATTATAATTTTATAACATCAGTATTACTTATATACTGATATTTTATTATAAAAATTAAGCAACCCTATTTCACCTTCAATCTATCCTACGGAATACGAAATCACTACGCGTGTGTACGTACGGAATACCGTCTCCACGCCGTGGTGTAATCTTTTTTTGAACACCACCTTACTTGTATGGGTATAATGGTGTAAATAAATATATATATATGATTATTGTAAATTGATATTGATTTTGAAATATTATACATACGCTTCAATACAATTCCATGATCATGGGAATGATATCATCGCTCGTGTGTACGTACGGACTACCGTCTCCATGACGCGATGAGATACATTCTCCATGTTTATCATTCTTGAATGATTATAAAGTATATATAATTAATAATAATGAAATATATGACATAATAATGATACTGGGTTTATATATATATATGTATGTCATACACTTAATTCCATTCAATTCAATAAGGAAACGAAAACAGTGTTCATGCGTACATACGGCCTACCGTCTCCATGAACGGTGTATTTCGTTCCATTTATCGATCTATCATATATATATATGTATATACTGAATATATATTATATATAAATAATTTTTTTACTTTATGTAATTATGTAAATCAGTATATAAGTAATAATATCAAGAACATAAAGTAGAAACATGTACGATAAATGAAACGATTTTACCCAAAATGCTACTTTAACATGGGATTTACAAAGAACAGGTAATAGAAAGTCATAAGTGAACTATATATGATATCATAACAATGAATATGATTCTTTAATAAGTCAATGAAATTATTTAAATCATTATACAGGAGGTTCGGATACATATGAAGCATATCAGACGTAAGGTAAGGGATAACTATTCAAATCTCGTTCTTATCCGAGATTATTATTCGTAAGTATTTACTAGGGTTATTGTTATCATCAATGCACATATTTTCTAAAAATGTTTTCATGTATTTTTAAAGTCCTTTTTACCCATTTATGAAATTTACCACATGTTATGAAAGGAATATTACTTTTTTTACCACACGGGGACCTTTTTGACTTTTCCAACTAATGTACGAGAAGAATGATATTTTTAACTTATGCGGCGTGAATGGATTTTTATGGTTTCATACAGCTTTTTTTAATGAAGCTTACTCTACAATATTTTATGAAAATTTTTAACAAGATCCATTTCTATTAAAATTGAATGGCATTTTGTGAAAAGAAAATTATTTTCAAGAAGAAAGGATATATTCCTCAATAATTCATTTCAAATGCCTTATCAAAACCGTTTTCCATCTAAGATGACATTATTTCATATGTGTATGTTTCATGTATAATGCCTTTATGATTTATATGGTTTCAATTTTATTATGATGAAATGATATCCATTTGTTTTATATGGATTATGTTATTATTGAATGATGTTTATGAAACCCAATTTATTCTTCGGGTTATGATGAATGATTTATGATTGTTTTGTGGCACACGTAAGAATGATTTCAATATGAGATAAGTGGGACCTATGTCTCCCTCCAATGCATTGGGTAAAGATTTATATCCCATGATATAGACATGGATAGAATGGTTAGTTAATCTGGTTCAGTGATAGAGGACTGGAACGAGGTGTGAACTCGATTCAGAAAGTGACTTTGTCCACTAAGATGGTCTTGGCAGCAATACCATGGATACTATGGAAATCATAACAAATGGTGAATGGTTTCCACAATTACATGATTTATTCCCATGCAATTTTTTCAAGATTGATGTTCCTTTATGATATATTCCTTACGTACTTCTATGATTTATGTCTTTGCTCAATATTTTGATATTTAGATTTTATGTTCAAGCTTTTGCATTCAAATGTTTATGGATTGTTTTATGTTCTCTATGCTTACCCTTACTGAGAATTTGAGCTCATCATTTTTGTGATTTCTTTTTACCCTGATATAAAGAAAGGTTTTAGGTAAGAAAACAAAAGGGGAAGATCTTTATGGGAGAAGTTGAAGATCTTTCACCATGATTAGAAGATTAAATTCCGAGTTTCCAAAGACACCAAACTATTACAGTCCTTGTTTATCTGTGTTTGTTATATATTAAGTATTCCGAAAAAGTAATGTAATGTTCATGTATGTAAGGCTTTGGGTCTCTACAGTTGGTATCAGAGGAAAGGTTTAGTCAACCTTTAGAAAATAGGATTTGAGAACTTTAGTGAGATCTCTAGAGATATTTCTAACGTATGTCTAGGGATGTCCCTAAGGTTAAGTATAAGTATAGTTTATAGTCCTAGAATTATGGCAACGATCTTTGAATTTAACCTAAGATGTTAGATATTGAAGGTAATCCCCCTTGATTATTATTTTGGCCTCTCACACTATTTTTTTGGGTTTTATAAAATGGCTGGGAATGAGAAGATTCATGATAATGGAGAATATGATGGACAATGGAATGATATTCTTCATGAGAAACAGAATGAAATTGGATCTGGAGGTCCACATATCATCATTATGCCTAATCAGCAATCTCATAATATGATCAATAATCTCAACTTTGGTAAGTTTCCTAACTCGTCTAATATGAGAAATATGGAGTTTCATGATGATCATAGAGGAAGGAAAGTTCAATTTCTATCAAGTAAATCATGTGGGAAGGGGAATCAAGGAGAATGTTTCAAAGGAACTGGAAGATGCTTTCGGTGCGAAAAGAAGGACACAAATCCTATAAGTGAAAAAGAAAAGGTTCAGTTAACACCATGGATAAGGATGATGGTATTGCTAAGACATCAACAATTATTAGATGTTTTAAATGTGGAATGTATGTGCATTATGAAAACCAATGCCCTAATGGAAAATCTCATGAAGAGAATCATCATGGTCATATGGGTAGTATTTATGTGGATGATGAGACTACAAATGATATATGAGATGAATGAAGTGTTGAAGCTTGGTGAATGGTTTAATAAGGTGGTGGAATGATTGTATGTTTATCGAGAGAAATGTTGAATAGGTAATTTAATGGTACTATGGAATAAAGAAACATATAAGGATTGTTACACTATTGCTTTTCCTAAAGTATTTGAAAGTATATGTTGAATGGTACAGGTAACCATGAAAGGTTATTCAGATATTTTTGGAAATAAGATGATATATTCATAATTAATGGATTAGGAGTAAATAATATGTTTGATAGTATTCATGAGATCATGATTGTTATAAGGACTAAGTGATATCATTGATTGAGTGTATAGAATTTTGGGATTTTTGTATGTGAAAAGAGTTAAATTTTGACAGCCCTCATGTTTTCACTAAGGTTCAATGGGTATTCACTTTTCAAGATAATACATGATTATGGCCTTCAAATGTTTGGAATGTGACCAACAAGACATATCTTATGATATATGGGGATCAATGATGGTATTAACATGCTTGTTATATGAACTCTCTGGTAATCGTTTTCACTATAATATGAGATTGGATAGAAATATTTTGGATAATCCTAAAGATTGGAATAGATTATGTTGGACATAAGTTAGTATTGTTTAAGGCTTGAACATTTTCGATATTATTTATGGAATGTTATAATAATGTATTTTTAGAAAAAAGGACAACTTGCAGGATGGGCGACAACCCGTCACGTCAGTCAAGGCTGTGGGAATCGAACCCACAACCGAAGTGCGACAGGCCTTTATTTCCTACCACTGGCCTACAGGGAGTCCCTGGATAGAAGAAACTAGTTTTATTTTATTATTCAGGATGATATGTGAAGTATAAGTCCATTTTGGAACCATATCTGATTAATCTCACCATAGATGGACTTATGTATATAACTTTTTCTTGAGACAGATGGAATGACCTATCATTCTATCGCATGATCTGCTAAAACGTTGTGAAAGACAAATTCAACTTCATTTCTTAAATAGATGAAGTGTAAATTGTTCAAGGAACTAACAACGGTGAGATTTTACCAAAATAAAGTAAGTATTTCTTCTAATACTTCAACTTTAGGGAAATGATCTTGAAAACCAAAAAATGTTGTCCTAGTGCCCTTATATTCGATGAATCATATGGTACCTTAGATCATCACAAATTTATGGCTCTGTGATTGTTGGCTTTTTCATAGCCATGTTCTCTACCACTATCCTTTAGAACATGATGGTTAGATTTCTCTTACATATCCATATTTTCACATATGTTATCCTACGTGGAAACCTAGTGATTAGTTAATTTGGGTAACTATTGCATTTAATAATTTAGTTTCTAAAGACAAGTTTTGGTATTCCTTTTTACGATGTGGGTTTCTATTTAGGATACTTTCGAGTAGTAAACCATTTATAACCCTGACGAATATCCAGGGCGAAATTCATTTTAAGGGGGGTAGAATGTAACACCCAGAGATTTTATGAAAAATATTCTTTTTAATTTCATTAATGTCTTATGTTGTACACTACACCAAGATTATCTTGCGCTATACGCAACACCGTATTAGTTTGCAGTATACACAATACTATTTGTGGATCGTGTTACACACAATTTCATGTTCGTTTGATAGTAGTTTTTCTATGCAACATTGAGTGTGTGTATATATATATATATATATTCAATGGTGTTTCGCACGGAATCCGGGGATGACCTCCTAGATGGGAGAGTCAAACGTTCCGATCGGTTTCTAACGGGTTTGTTCGTAGAACCGGAAACATCCAATGATTCCACATCCGTTTGGACCTACATTCCAAATGTAGGAGCTCATTATCTTGTGGGGTAATGAGGCTTAGGAATTTACATTAGTCGAGAGGATGGGAGGTCGGACTCATCACACCTTTTTGAGGGGAATTATTGTCTACTTAGGGACTCTCATTATAGATTTAAGTTATGTTCGTGAATCCTTATTACATTACCAAGTATAAAATGGGATTTCCTTCAGTTTTAACAATCAATGATTAAATATGTATGAAATTTAGAGAATATTTTATATGTATTTGAGGTTCTTTATCAATAGAGAATCATCTGTATCTATTTAGATATTCTTGATCAATGGTATCCTTCAAAACATTTATATAAAAGTCTCTTGGTCATTATGATGACCAGGATGGTTTTAAAGCCACTCAGTGGGGCACTCGAAGTTTATCGTCATTCAGAAGGACAATGAATTACTTCAGAGTTGGGATCGAACCCATAGATGGGCTACCTACGTATCCTTTGTCTTGAAAAAGGAATCATAACCCACGTAGTTCGTATAAGGGTATGATGTTTATGATTGATGGTTCAAAGCAGGATGTCACAATTACTTTTACACTCTAAGCTCACGTGAGTCATGCTCGGTGTGAGAAACAAGAGGTATTAGTAAAACATAGACAATTGTGCCATGAAAGATGGAATCATAAGAAATGGTTTGGGGCTTATGTATGTATGACTGCCCAGATAGATGAAGATTTAGGATTCACTTTTAGGGAGAAAATTTATGAACAAGGTCCATAAAGGTATATGTGCTTCATGAAGATTTTGAATACTCTAATCTTGGGGCTTACTCCTAAGGAGGATTCCCAAGTTAGGTGGGGCTTATGATTGGGTTTTACTCCTGAAAAGGAAACCCAAATCAAGGGTAAATTAGGACTGGTTAAAGAGAAATTAGGGGACTTGGGGCTTATTCCTGAAGAGGAAGCCCAAGATTATAACTGGGTTTTATACTTAAAAAAGGAGACCCAGGTTAGGGATTAAGGTTTGGGGCTTACTCCTGAGGAGGATGCCCATATTTGAGGTTGTGGCTTACTCCTAAGAAGGATTCCCAAATTAAGGGACTAAGGTTTGGGGATTACTCCTGAGGAGGATGCCCAAATTTGGGAACTTTAAGAATTTGGGGCTTACTCTTATGGAAGATGCCCAGATTAAAGGACCTATAACTGGGGATTATTCCTAAAAAAAGGAGACCCATGTTAAGGATTATCTCATCTTAAAGGATGAGGTTGAATGAATGAACTATCCATATTTAGTGACATAAGGATATTTAAATCACTAAGTTTTGAGAGATATTCCACAGAATTCCTTTCAGATAAGGAAGTCAAATCAAGAAATCATGCCATAAATGGCTTTGAAGAGTGTCTTGAAGACTGAATCATGAAAAGGAAAGGTGTAATGGCTTAAGAGGGGTAAAATGGGGAAGATGGGCACCCAAAAAGATAGGGGCGCACAAGTCTTGGAAGGCGCGCAAGTATTGCGGCGGCACGCAAGTATTGGTCGCGAAAGTATACTTGTGCGATATGAGGGGTACTTGCGCGATTCTCAAACATCATTAGAATATTTGAGAGACTCTTTATAAATCCCTTTAGAATCCACTTGAGGTTCTTCCAGAAAAGGGACGCGCGAGTTCTATTGAAGGAATAAGGCGGCGCGCAAGTGTTGATGAGTTTCAACACTTGGGCCTTCCTTCTTCTGTTTAAATCTTCCGTTCTAGGTAAGAAATTACCTTTAGAAATGTTACGGAAGCTTTGAGAAGAGACTTGGGCGTCGGGATCTTCAATCCAAGTTTCTAAAAAAAAATTCTCCTGAATGGGGGGCCCACACGGTTTATTTATAGGCAGGAGAAGACCCCAGGCGGTTACTGGGCGGTTATCACTTAGGCCGCGCAAGTCACTTGCGCGACCAAGGGCGTCGCACAAGTGTACTTGCACAATAGTGATATAACTTGCGCGGTGCAGTTGCTTTTGATCCTTTATTCATGCCTTTGTTGATTTTTTATGTTTTCTTCAACGTTTGAATCACTTTGAGCTCAGATATTCCCCTTTTTCTAATCTTTAGATTCTGTGACAAAAGGAGCCTCAACAAAAGTCCCCCCTCAGAGTTGGATCCGGAGAGAAATGGGGATTTGACTCTGAGGAAATCGAATCCATCCAAAGGAAAAGGGGCGCGCAGGTCTTCAGGGCATAGAGGGCGGCGCACAAGTTTGCGTCACGCAGGCCTTGACGGCGCGCAGATAGGCCTCCTGGCCTATAAATACATGGCCTCACCTTCGTACAAGTATCCGGATTTCCGGACTTCATACCTTCTCGAGCTCTCATCGCGCAGGTTATCTTAGCCGCGCAAGGTGCGCTGTTTTCCAATGTTTTCCTTGATGTCGCACTATTATAAAGGTATTTTCACTTGCGCGGTTTACACTTGCGCGTCAAAAACTAGCACGGCACATGAATACATGCACGCCATGTTTTATACTTGCGCGCCTTAATGCCTTAGCCATTTTTTTCCATTTAAGAGTTATTTTATTCATCTTTTCTGCAGATTCAGTGGTTCCCAATGGAATTGGAATGGCTGATGAACTGGCTAGCAAGCGAATTGATGACATGATAAACATTATTGGCCATGATTACTATAATATCTGCAACAGCACTCTCCCATATTTGGCTAAGTACTTGAAGAAATATCATCCTAATTTTCCACAGAGCATTCATCTGCCTTTGTGTGGTCATGGTCATCTGCAAGGAGTCAATGTTCCAAATGCAAACAATTATACACTTGAGATGTAGCTGCACTGCTACTCCTCTATTTCGGTTATGCTGTGCATTAAGAGAAACAACAATGGTGTGAACTTTTAAATTCTTCCTCCATGTCATTTCCTTGCAGATATGAAAATGGCAAACCCATGGGCTGAAATGTTTTCCACTAATGGTTGGTGGAGAGAAGACTAACATGGTATTAGAGCAATATCTGAACAGAGTACTCTCTCCAAATGTCTCTTTACTTCCAATGCTCCATTCTCAAATCCATGTATCCATCTTCCAAGTCTCTTGGACAGAAACAGAGTCACTGTTTGATCAGCAGAAAATTTTCTCAAACAGCACTCAAGAACATCCTTTTACAATTATCCAAGAAGAGCTGGTATCACTGCATCTCTTATTGTATCCAGTTGAATGAATGAATTCCAGGTGGTTTCTGATGAAGCTCGGGATGCCATAAATCAAATGAAGTGTTATTTTGAAAGCCTCTTGTAATTCTTGAAAAAGAGAAGAGGCTCCAGTCTGTGGATGTCCTTCTAACTTTTTTGTATCAATGAAAAAACACTTTCATCTTCACTCATTTGTACCTGCATTCTTTCACTACTTGCTTCAAATTTACTTAAGCCAATGGGCCTAGTAAGCATAGTTTGATTTTTACTAGGATTATTTACAAATAACCCTACAAACTTTGAATCTTTTAATTGCTCAATATTACCTAAATCATACAGAATATATGTTTAGTGAGCTGGAACTTGACTTTTATTCAGAGTTCCTTTGTCTTTTGTGGGTAGTTTAAAGTCATGCATGCCGGACATAAAGGCGCTAATGTTTATGTTCGAAATAGATTTGACCAAAATGGTTTAAAATTGATTCAATTCCTTGACAATTTATCTAAAAACATATTACCATACTCAAGTATGAGAGAAAATATGTAAACTATGGCTTAAGAATATTTGAATCTGAGGAATGATATGAAAAAGAGCTAAAAAGGCATTAGAAGAAGTAGTTTCCAAGAATGAAGTTACTATTATTTAACAAAACCTGTTAGGGGGTTGAAATATGCAGGGCCACCTAAGGGCATTGGCTGCATGGTCAAATAAATAGCACCTTTTGGCTGACAAGTGTATTATGTGGACTGTTTATGCAAGGCCACCTATGGGCATGTGCTGCATAGTCAGGCGAAAGAACTCTAAAAAATTTACATTCCTAGTGCTAAAAGTCAGTGAAAGTTTATGGAGATTCAAATTTTCTGAAGTATAGAGTTTGTTTTATGGAAATAGGTACTTGAATACGGAGAAGATATTTTCAGACAAGATTATCGAAGAACTGGATGAATATCACTCCTACGAAGGTATGACCCAAACGTAGGTAAGAATAATAAACCATAGACTTGAATACTTTCAGATCATGAAAAAGGGTATGGGACAAATATGTTAAGGATGGATATTTTTTTGCGGATCCCTACATACTGTCGTTTTTAAGACAAATAAGGACAAAAGAGGCATTCTTCCTAAGAATGAAGTTACCATTATTAAACAAACCCGTTAGGGGGTTGAATTATGCAGGGCCACCTAAGGACATTGGCTGTATAGTAAAATAAAATAGTATCTTTTGGCTAACAAGTCTGTTATGTGGACTGTTTATACAAGGTCACCTATGGGCACGTGCTGCATAGTGAGGCAAAAGAATTCTCAGAAGTTTGACATTTTTGTGACTAGAAGTCATGAAAAGGGTTATGAAGATCTGAAAATATTTAAGGTTAGGATTATAACACATAAAGATGGGTATTGTCTAATGTATATAGAGATACATAGGTAAATGATAACCACGATCATGTTGTGGTTGGGTCCTGAATTGAAATTTTGGACTTCACTACGTATCTCATAAGAATGAGAATCAAGCCATACGTAGTTCTTGAAATGCAGTTTAACGTCGTGCAGGATGAAAGTATGAGTGATCTTAGTTTAGGGTCATAGAATTCGGACCATAATAATGAATACACAGTGTGTGTTTTCATGAGGACTTTTCATCCAAGGGACTGAAAGTGAAATTTGGGGTTAGGCCTAAAAGACTTGGGACTGGATTCGAGGGATACTCGAATGTTCCTACGTATCCCATAGGGATGGGAATCAAGTCCACGTAGTTCTAGAACTACCCTTTGTACAAATTTGGTTCGTACATGTGAAGGGTGAAAGGGGACCTTAGTGCAATGATGGTTTAACCTAAGATAAAAATTTTAGGCATTACCATGTCTGCACATAGTCTTTTGAAAATGAAAACCATGATTGAAAAATCAATGTCAATAATATTTCTCTCTCAAATGAGGAAATTAAAGAATATTGTAGTTTATTGTCGTACCGGACAAAAAGTGTTGCATAGTTTAACGTCATATAACAAGGACGAAAGTGAATCAATGTAAAGATATTGATTCTAGGTGCGGTTTCACGAATCAACATCATATGAGATGGTGGTGAACCGATGTGAAGAGATTGTTTTCGGGCTAGAACCCTTGGAGGTTGCCTACATGCCCAGCCTGGAGGGAAAGGATCAAAGTCAGTGTAGTTCAATTAAAGAATGAATTAATGATGAAGTTGTTCTTGGGGACAATGATCTTATAAAAAATGTTGTTGGGACTTACACATGGTTAGGGGACCAAAGAGAGTGTTATGGTTGAGGTTTGCTCTAAGCTCACATGATTCATACTCGGTGTGAGAAACAAGAGATAACAACAACCTTAACGATGCACAGTTTAATGTCATGTAGGACATATCAAGGTACTATGCAGTTTAAAGTCTTGCAGTTAGGACTATTGGTGTTGCACAGTTTAGTGTCATGTAGCAGGGACAAAATAACAGTTTAATGTCATGTAGGACATATCAAGGACTTTCTGTACAGTTTAGCATCATGTAGTTAGGACGATGGGGACAATACAGCTTAACGTCATATTGGACGAAGGGGGGACTGTGCAGTTTAATTTCATGAAGTAAGGACAAAATAACACACCATTTATGTCATGTTGGAAAAAAGTGTGAATAGTTTAAGGTCATATGCATGGACCAAGGATGATGCAGTTTAAGGTCATGCTGGACGGTTTAGGGAACGTTTTCACAGTTTAACGTCGTGTGGGTCAAATTTGAAGTTTAAGGTCATACTAGACCATTAATGTATAGTTTAATTTCATATAGCAAGGACGAAATAGTGCTGCGCAGTTTAGTGTCATGTTGCAGGGACATCTTCTTTTCTACAGTTTAACGTCATATTGG
The DNA here is from genome assembly GCA_963277665.1 of Viscum album. NCBI lineage: Eukaryota > Viridiplantae > Streptophyta > Magnoliopsida > Santalales > Viscaceae > Viscum > Viscum album. Next base: position 1,349,975,662 of record OY728140.1, on the reverse strand, counting down.
ACGTAGTTGCAGTTTAAGGTGATACTGGACCATGGATGATGATGCAGTTTAAAGTCATGCTGGACTATCCAATGTATGAACCAATTGTAAGAGTCTTGGTTCTGGGGACCATATTTTGTGTTTATACAAAATATTTCTTCAGAAATCTGGCATTGGTTGGAGTCGTGATGAGTTCTCCATCCATTGAGATTAATGAATAAGATCCATTGGAGTAGACCCTATGTATTGAATAAGGTCCTTCCCATTTTGGCTCAAGCTTGGGAGGTTTCTTTCCTGGTATCAATGGAGTTCTGAGAACTAATACCAATTCTCCCTAAATGAATGAACGAAGACGAACTTTTTTGTTAAAAGCTTGTGCTATTCGATTCTGATAGATTTCCAAGTGGTGCAAAGTTCACAATATTTTCTCATTTAACTGTTCCAATTCATTCAATCGCTTTTGGGATTGCTCATCTGTAGATAACTGATCACAAATGGCTACTCTGAGTGAGGGCAATTGAACTTCAATTGGCAAGACTGCTTCTGTTCCATATACCAACGAATATGGAGTTGACCGCGTTGCATTGCGGGTGGTAGTCCGATAAGCCCATAAAGCATGAAAGAGTTTATCAGGCCATGACCTCTTATCTTTATTCACCATCTTTTGCAGAATATTTGAAAGAGTCTTGTTAAAGGCTTCTATTTTTCCATTGGCTTCTGCATGATACCTAAATGAATGGTTTGATTTAATGTTGTATTCTTGATACAATTTCTTCACCTCTTAAGAACAAAATTTGGTGCCATTGTCCGTCAATATGGTATGAGGGACACCAAATCTAGTAATAATTTTAGACTTGATGAAGCTAACAATTCATTTAGAACTGACTTCTTTGAGAGGTATTTCTTCTGCCCATTTGGAAAAGAAATCAGTAGCAGTAAGAATGTACTTAAACTGCTTGGCCGTAGCTGAAGGGTAAGGTCCCACCACATCCATTTCCCATGTGGCAAATGGCCATGAGTATTTAGCTGTATGAAGAAACTCTGGAGGTTGAGGAATGAAATTGGCATATACATGACATGAATGACACTTCTTTGTGAAATCAACACAATCTTGTATCATTGAAGGCCAAAAGTATCCAAGCCTTCGAATTTGATCAGACAATCTATGTCCAGACTGGTGGGCACCATAGACTCCAGTATGCACTTCTTTTATGACAGCCATTATCTCTTCACCATCAATACATCTGAAGAGAACTCCATCAAAACCACGTTTGTAGAGAATTTTCTCTAGGTGGTTTGGGCTATCATAAAGAGTAAAATTGACCACACGTCGCCAGATTTGTTCTTTCTCGGCTCTATCAGGTGGAAGTGTTCCATTTTGAAGGTATTCCCTGATAGGTTTCATCCATCTTGTAGTATGACCATATGGTTCCGTAATGGGACTAATTTCATTAATTTCCTATGTTCTGGCTTGAACATAAGGTGAAATTGCACGATGGTGGGCAATACTAATGGTTGTCTCCTCCCGATTTGGATCTGCTAGAGCCGTGGCTATATTAGCCAGTGCATCAGCTTGAGCATTTTGTGATCTTGGGTCATAAGAAAATGTCGGTTCTGAAGGAAATTCCGCCATTAACTCTCTGACGTAATCATACAAAGGGATTAATTCTTCTTTTCTGATGGCATAATCCCCATTGACTTGTTTGATTACCAGGTCTAAATCACCTTTCACCTTTAAGTGATTAACTTGTTCTTGGAGCGCTAACTCCAAGCCTGTAATAAGAGCTTGGTATTCGGCTTCATTATTAGTACCACCTTCCCACAATAGAAAGGAATAAGACAACAATGCCTTATCTGGAGAAATGAGCACAATTCCTAAACCAACATTGTTGAATTTAGGATTTTCCATTTTCTTCCCTGTTGGACTTCTGGAAGCACCATCAAAATACATTTCACATGTTTGAGGACTCTCTTGAATAGAGAAAACATCCTCATCAGGGAGTTCAATATCTGAAGAAGTGTCTTCCACTGAAGGATGTTCAGCCAGGAAATCTGCCAGAGCTTGGCCCTTTATTGCCTTTTGAGACACATACTGAATGACGAACTACTGTAAGATAACTGCCCACCTTGCTAGACGTCTTGTAAGCATTGGACGACTAAGGATGAATTTGAGCGGATTATTGCGAGATTTCAATTGGACCTCGTGATGTTGCAAGTAGTGTCTCAGTTTCTGGACTGCAAAGATTAATGCTAGGCAGCACTTCTCAATACTTGAATACCGGGTTTCTACTTCAAGCATAGTTCTACTGAGATAGTAGAGGCTATTTTCATTCCCAGCATCATTATTTTGAGTGAGAAAGGCACCCAATGATCGCTCTAGAGCTGTCACATAGAGGATAAGTGGTCTAACTTCAACAGGTGGCATGAGTACTGGTGGACTCAAGAGGTATTTCTTGAGAATATCAAATGCTTATTGACATTCTTCATTCCACTGGTAAGTGACTCCTTTTTTCAATAATTTAGTAAAGGGTAAACTTTTGCCTGCCAAAATGGCGATGAAACGCCGAATATAGGCTATGTGTCCTTGAAGTCCTCTTAATTCTTTCAAATTCTGAGGAGGTGACATACCAAGGATTGATTTGGTCTTCTCAGGATCGACTTCAATACCACTATGGCGTACAACAAAGCCGAGGAATTTTCCTGAGGTTACCCCAAAAGAACATTTTAAGGGGTTCATCTTCAAATTATGTTGTCGAAGCTTGTAGAATATGACTTCCAAATCAGCCAAGTGATTAGAACATTGTTTGGATTTAACCACCAAATCGTCTTGAGGGGCTCTGAAGGCTGTAGATTCCTCATCTTCTGGGGCCATTCGGATCTGATTATATCCGGAATCTCCATCCATGAAGGAAAGTACTTCATAACCAGTCGTCGCATCAATTAAGAGTTCTGTAATCGGAACTGGGAAATCATCTTTAGGATAATACCAATTAAGATCTCTGAAATCTATGCAAACCCTAATTTGTCCGTTCTTTTTCTTTACAGGGACAATATTAGCCAACCACTTAGGATATTGAACTTCTCTGATGAAGTTAGATTTGATCAGCTTATCCACTTCAGCTTCAATTTTGGAAGCATAGGTTCGTTGTGTTCTTCTCGTGGCTTGCTTAAATCCTCGATGTTCTTTTGGTAAACCCAAATGATGAGTAGCAATATTAGGATCAAACCCATTCATTTATGTATAATTACAAGAAAAAATATCTTTATTTCGCTTTAGAAAAGAAATATACATCTCTTTCTCTTCAAGGGTCATGGTCGCACTAATTAAAGTGGGGCGTGGATCTTTCTCTGTACCCAGATTTATTTCTCTGAGTTCATCCACAGTGGTAGAGATACCCTCTTCAAATGTTGGAGGAGCATCTCTAAGATCTTCCTCTTCCTCTTCATCATGTGTTATTTCTTCCATTTCTACTTGCATAGTAGATGAAAAAACTAAATTTTCATGATCATAAGAGATATCAAAATTTTCACATTTTGAAGAAGAAGCTTCCATTTCCGACCTTATTGATGATAAAGGGTCTTCTTTGGGAAATAAAGAGGAGATGATGGATTGAGAATCGACATCACTATTCACCTCTGGTGTTGCTATAACTTCTTCTGGACTGATTGGAGAAGTATAGACTTGTTGGACTTCAACAGATGAAATGAAAATGTCACCACTTAGGCTTTCATCACTATTTGGTAGGTTACCAATTTCTCCCATGTTTTCTGGTTCGATTGCCGTAACTGACATTATGGATCTTTCCATAAGAGTATTTTTATTTGGGCCTATTTTGTCAATTTGACTTATAGGTAACACATAATCTGTACTCACATGTGTAAATGGATTTATTGGAATTTTCTTCAAACCATATGGAGCATTAACTTTGGTAATTTCCTTCATTGTATATTTTTCTCTTCCCTTCATGTGATAAAATTCTGCCTCAATGTATTGAGACTCACATGTATTGAACAGGGCCTTATCACCATACAATGTTCCAACTTGACCATTGAAACAGTATTTGAGACATTGGTGGTATGATGAAGGAATAGTTGCATGCTGATGTAGCCAGGGTATTCCAAGCAAGACGTTGAAAGCTGAGTCTTGATCAACAATCATGAAATCCGAATTGGATACAATATCTCCAAACTGGGTTCTGAGTGTAACTTCGCCCAGTGGATCTTGTTCATTTTTATCATATCCTTGTATCATCATGGTAGAAGGAGATAAATCAGATTCCGTGAGGCCCAATCGACGAAGTGTACTAATGGGCATGAGGTTGACTCCTGAACCATTGTCAATGAAAACTCTTCGGATATATATACCATTAACTTTTCTAGATAAGTAGAGAGGTTTTATGTGCCCATTCACAACATCATCTTCATCTTTATCAGTAAATGATATCACTGCATGGCATTCTGCAGGATTATTCTCTATGTGATAGACTTCAACTGCAGCAATTTCAGCTTCAAACTCTTGAGGACTTGACAAAGCTTCGATGAATGCTTCCCTAATATCTTTTGACAGATTCAAATCATCCAAAATTGATAACTTTCTGGTACTTGGGCCAAGTGTTTCAATATATCATACTTTTGATCTAGAGGTCTGCGTTTCCCAACAAGAATATGCGGTTTAGCAGGTACCCTGGAAGCAGATGCTTTGGAAGCTGATGCATCTTATATTGGGATAGAAGTTGGCAACATCCTTGGTTTTGGAAGATTAGACTGATTAGATCCATTTACTTGCTGAGATAAAGAATATGGAACCTTTAATCGTTCTTCCAAAATAACTGTGCCAAAACTGAGTTGGCCATTGGCTGAAGAACTTGCTTGTTCTTTTTGAGCTCGTTGAAGGGCTCTACCACAACTTTTTGCAGCATACACAATGCTAGAAGGGGTAGAATTGGAGTAGTGGCTTCGGAAAGATCCATGTCTTCCTCTGTATCCTGAACCACTGGAGCTTCCTCGGATTCCCTTATTTGATACAGGGAATTCAGGCTCATCAAGACTGGAATATGGATCTGTTAATTGATTCATATTAACAGAACCGAAGATTAACTCTTCGTCTGATAAAGACCCTGCCTGACTAGCCTGTTTAGGCTGTGCCGTTTTATGGGGCGGTGCCCATGGATTTGAAGTAGATGGCATGAAATCTGCCAGAGTCAAAGAAAACTTAGGCCTCGATGCATACTCATCTTCTTCTGATTCCTCTTTCTTCTTTGAATTGCGCTTCCCTTTTGATTATTTGTCTTTTGATGGAGGCTTCACTGCAGCTTTTGTAGGAGACACAACTGGCTTCTTCAATTGTGTTCGCAAAATGGCATGGGTCCGATTGATTGTCTTTCTGACCATCCAATCATCATATTTTTCCGCAGTTTTGCTTCTGACTTCCTGCCACTTGCCTCCTTCCTCTGGATCTGTAGCGGTAACACACGCTACATGAGCTGAAGAACCCTTCAATTGGACTTGTCCCAAGTCGACCATCTTTTTCAGAAGGTCTTTAAAGACAAAACACTCCTTGATGGGATGCCCCAACATTTGATGAAAGGGACAATAATTGGGGCAGTCTTCATCTCCTTCCTTGTTTGGCCTCTTGGGCACTGGTAATTAAACCAAATTATTTTCCAGAGCTGAAATGAAGTAACCAGGAACTTGCTCATTTCAGAAAGAGTATGTTTTACTCTTCATATCCTCAAATTGTTTTCGTCGTTGATCTCTTTGATCATTTGGACGAAATGGCCTTTGTTGTTGGCGTTCAGGAGGTGGAGTCCTTCGAGAAGATGAAGGTTTTGAAGTAGATATAGGTACAGGTGCTTGTTTAAGCATAACTATAGTTGTTTCTGCTTTACCCATTCTTCTTCCTGGAGCTGATGGAATTACACGAGATTTAACCTTAGCCTGTATAAGGGAATCTTCAATCTACTGAGCGATTGAAGTAAGGTCTTGAAACACACCTGTGTATTTCACAGGAATCAATGGCGTGCGTAATTCGTCACGCAAATTTGCCACACAGATTGGAAACAACTCTTCCTGGAGGAGTGCTAAACTCAGGGAATACGTTAATCCCTTCCAGCAAGCAATGAAATTAGAGAATCTTTCATTCTCCCTTTGCTTGCAGTTTGTAAGATCGAAAACTGTCGTTTTTGGAAAAGTTGAGCTGAACTGAAGAAGGAATTTTTGACGAAGATCCTCCCATCCGATGATTGACCAGGATTGCAAGCTTGTATACCAGACAAAAGTTGCTCCTTGCAAGGTTCGCACGAAGCATCTGAGTTTCACTGCTTCTTGCTGCTCTGGAGTTCCCATCATAGGATCACAACAAGACACGTAATGCGTAAAATGTTCTTCAGGGTCGCCTGATCCATTGAAAGTAGGGAAAATAGGGTTTCCAAAACTGGATGGAGGAGAAATTGAATCTACCCATTCAGGGTAAAATTTCTTTTCAGGTTGAACTTGCACCTGTTTCCCTTCCATAGTTTCTAACCGAGCTGTTAATGACTCAATAGTAGTTATTAACTTTTGAGAAACATCAGGTTGAACTTGGTTTTGGGTAGGTGCAATGAATGGCGCTTGGACAGACGTGGTGGTTGGTGTTGCAACTGATGGTAGCACTGCCAACCGTTGTTGTGCTTGACCCATAGGATTAGACCTCTGAGGGTGTACTGATAAAGGAGGATATTCGTGATCCATCTCAGTAACTGCAACAAATTCCTTCGGCTGTCGTACTTCAGCATTCTTAAGAAGAAGACTACTCTGAAGTAGTTTTACATTCACCCTTCTTAATTCTTTCATTTCTTCCTCTTGTTGTGCAAACCTTTGCTCTAATGAGAGCGATTGACCCTCTCCAGAGGAAGGATATGTAACCTGATTCTTTCCCTTCCCTTTGTTGGTTACCTTTTGGAGGGAGGGAAGTGGATTACCTAGGTTCTGAGTAATCCTTTGACTTCGTGTACGTACACCTTCTTCATTTGTATCGGTGCGTACATTTTCTTGAGCAGGACGCTCTTCATCTGAGTCCCCTGAGTGAGTCTCTTCTGGTGGATTAACAACAACGGCATTGATGACATTGATTGATGCATAATGCATCACATCCCTTCTATCAACATTTCTGTGATATTGTCTTCTTTCATATCTTTGATGAGACATCTCCTTTTGTTGATTCAATCTTTGAGGAAATTCTTGACGAGCTATAACTTGGATGGAATATCCTGCTAATTTGGCTCTTCATTCCTCTTGGGGCTTCTTCCCCAATCGAGAAAAGACCGACATTCTCTGAGAAGGGGATTGATGATTTGAAAGAGTCCCCAGTCTCGTGAACTGGGGATGTTCCTGCTGATTCCGCTCAACTCCTAGAATCCCATTTGTTGACTCTGAGGGTTGGGTAAGAGAAGTCCCCAGTCTGACAAGCTGGGGTGGCTCTTGACATGCTACGTCTGAGATATTCTTAAAAGATCTCTTGATCTTGCGAATCTTAGTTCTGAAATTAGCTGGATGCATTAACCTGTATCCACTTTTATCACCTGGTTCAACAGACCATTGGATGATTTCCGCGACTTCTGTCATTTGATGATGTGTTTGCTCCATACGAGAGGCTTGTGCAATATTCTCGCCTGCTTGATGTAGGAGAAATTCAACAACTTGTTCTCTATATGCTTGATTTTGAGAGGTAATAGTTGAAGCCTGTTCTTGAGAAAGCTTTTGATTATGAACAAAGCCCATTGACTGTGGCCGGCCATTGGCAATAACATTGCATGAGACCATTTTCGGCGGGCTTTGCTGACTGGAAAGCACTTTGAAATGTAGTTCTCTGTGAACACTCCATCCTCTGATATGAACATCAGATGGAGCATTGGAAATTAACTGACACAATTTTCTTAGTGCGCCAAGGCATGAACGTTGAAGGGTTCTCTGTTGTTTTTCAGCCTTCAGATAACAAGAGACTGATAGAGATTCCAAATCAATCTGACGTTGTAGCCCTTCTATTATCTTAAGATGATTTTCATATTCATCATAAGATAATACCTTCTTCTTTAATTGAAAAAGATTTTTCCATATGTTGAGACGAATATCATGGATTCCATCATCCATTAACAACTTTGGAATGTCGTACTGGGAGTCAGCCAAAGGCCAAAACATGACTGGTAAATCACCATTTGCCAGTTTTTTCCTCATGTTCAGCATTTCCTCTTTATCATTAAATGAAGATTCTTCTACCTGTTTTGACCAGAGTTGGTGTTTCCTTATTGCTTCATCGGATTCAACAATATTGGTAGAGAGATCATTGGTCAAACTAGAAGATGCATGACTTAGGGGTGGTTCGGAGAATGACCTACAACCTGGGCTATCTTCTAATTGAGAAAGTATTTCACTTGTTAGCGATAAAGCATCAGACATGACTGGTTTCGCATTTGCAAGTGCCTCAAGATAAGAAGGCTTTCTCGGCACTACATTGTACACTGGAGTATTTTCCAGGAAATGTGAATCACTACTACGGAGAGGACTTTCGCAGCGAAATTCATCATTATGGGGAGGACCACCATAATGGGTTACAACAAAAGATGAGATCTCTTGCTCCTTGGTCTTCTGACCACAGAGAGGGTTCCTGTGGCTCTCATCTGAAGAAAAAACTTCAAGATTGACAAAATTTTCATGAAGCAAGTCTTCATGAGGAAGTGTCTATTGAAGACCATCAGAATTAATGTTCCCGTTATTAGAAACTGAGGGAGTAGAATCTTGAATTCTGATAGATAAATGTCTGAGGGCTTCAATAACTCCAGCATCGAGCAAGGCCTTGTTATAGATTGGCCTTTGATCTCCTAACTGTGCTGGGCGGATCTTTTTCTTAGATGCCTTCTTATTCACTTTAGAACCCACTTGTTGACAAAAGTGGTTACTCTGAGCAGGTGTATATGCCTGATCAGGAAAGATGGTCAGGTTAGGCTGACGATCTTCACTCAAATCAGGTGTATGTGCCTGACTTGGTTGTCCGTATGATATGGGGGAGTATGCCCCATAACCCTCTTGAACTGGAATAGATGTGTGTGTCTGTTTCGGAGTGAATCGTTGATGTGTCACTCCACTGCTAGGGATAGATTTATGTGTCTGTCCCTGAGATGATGCTGAAGTTGTTATGATATCCTGGCAAGCATCCAGAATATGAGCAGGAATTTGCTTCTGCTCTTTCACCATTGATATAATATGTTTGGTGACTTCAGCCGCCGGAATGGGGATATACGTCCATTCCGGGTTTGGAGTAGGTGTATGTGCCTGCTCCTGTCCTCCTTTTCCTGTTAGTGAATCCTGACAGTACTCAAGTGTGGAGGCAGAGAGTTGAGTCTGCCTCCTATTTGTCGTCGGGGCTTTCCGACTGACTTCTCCGTGCGATACCAAGCGAGACTGTTGGTAGGCTTGATTAGTATTAGCAGGTGTATGTGCCTACTGATTACACTTCGCCAAATGCGGTTGACGAGATCCATCATATGTAGTCAGACAAGCCTGCTGACTAACTGGTGATGTATAAGCAGGTGTATGTTCCTGCCTATAGTACTCCTCCTGAATTGCCTGGCGGGATTGGCGTGATGATGCCAGATGAGTCTGCTGGACAGCGGAATTAAAACGGACAGGTGATTGTGCCTGCTCGTTATTTGCCACCAAGTTAGGTTGGTGGACTTCTCCGGAGATAGCAGGGATGACAACCTGCCCATTGTTAACCGGATTCTGTCTCTGGCAGTTCATCTTGCCTGCTCAGGTTCGAGGAACCTGAGCTAAATTCCTGGAGTCGGTACCCTCATCATGTTGAGGGCGCACTACCGTACGAGTCTGGCAGCGATTGTTGATGGGAGCCCTCGGGAAGGACTCCTGGCTTTTTTAATTAAGGCCCTGCGGGACCTGCTCATTCACTTCCTCAGAGTAAGGGAGTGAATGGAAATTGTGTTCCGGGGATAACGACCCGAAACGGTTGGAGACGGTAGTCAGCACCGTCTGCTTCTTGATCGCTGGCCGCCGTTGTCCGGACGACCAGGTAGAGTTGTTAACTTGGAGGGCTTGACGAGCGGCCTCCAGAGTTGGGATAGTACCGTTGCGACGGTACTCCTTAACCAGTTCATTAGAAACCCAGCGTTGAAGACGCTATGTTGGTGATGTCATCCTCAGAGCGGTTGACGTTCCAGCAGGAGTAGTAGCAATGGTTTTCACAGTATTATACCTCATAGTAGAGATGTTTACATAAGTAGTATTCACAGGGGTGAATTTAAGGAAAGCCATTTTGCAGAAGATCTTGAGAAAAGAGTGCATGTTCCATATAACAGACATTATCAAGATGAATCCGGCCACTGCATCTTTTGGATGAGCACATGTCAATGATTGCTTTGTTGGCCCAAGGGGCCTAACAAATAAGAATAACATCACTTTAACTTGGTTAAGAATTCACGTCGGGATCACCATTTTTTGTTTCGCACGGAATCCGGGGATGACCTCCTGGATGGGAGATTCAAACGTTCTGATCGGTTTCTAACGGGTTTGTTCGTAGAACCGGAAATATACAATGATTCCACATCCGTTTGGACCTACTTTCCAAAGGTAAGAACTCATTAGCTTGTGGGATAATGAGGCTTAGGAATTTTCCTTGGTCGAGAGGATGGGAGGTCGGACTCATCACACCTTTTTGCGGGGAATTATTGTCTACTCCGGGATTCTCTTTATAGATTTAAGTTATGTTCATGAATCCTTATTACATTACCATGTATAAAATGAGATTTCCTTCAGTTTTAACAATCAATGATTAAATATGTAAGAAATTTAGAGAATCTTTTATATGTATTCGAGGTTCTTCATCAATAGAGAATCATCTGTATCTATTTAGAGATTCTTGATCAATAGTATCCTTAAAAACATTTAAATAAAAGTCTCTTGGTCATTATGATGACCAGACTGGTTTTAAAGCCACTCAGTGGGGAACTTGAAGTTTATCGTCATTCAGAAGGACAATGAATTACTTCAGAGTTGGGATCGAACCCATAGATGGGCTACCTACGTATCCTTTGTTTTGAAAAAGGAATCAGAACCCACGTAGTTTGTATAAGGGTATGATGTTTATGATTGCTGGTTCAAAGCAGGTTGTCACAATTACTTTTACACTCTAAGCTCACGTGAGTCATGCTCGGTGTGAGAAACAAGAGGTATTAGTAAAACTTAGACAATTGTGCCATGAAAGATGCAATCATAAGAAATGGTTTGGGGCTTATTTATGTATGACTTCCCAGATAGATGAAGATTTAGGATTCACTTTTAGGGAGAAAATCCATGAATAGGGTCCATAAAGGTATATGTGATTAATGGAGATTTTGAATACTCTAATCTTGGGTTTTACTCCTAAAGAGGATGCCCAAGTTAGGGGGGGACTTATGATTGGGTTTTACTCCTGAAAAGGAAACCCAAATCAAGGGTAAATTAGGACTGGTTAAAGAGAAATTAGGGGACTTGGGGCTTATTCCTGAAGAGGAAGCCCAAGATTATAACTGGGTTTTATACTTAAAAAAGGAGACCCAGGTTAGGGATTAAGGTTTGGGGCTTACTCCTGAGGAGGATTACCATATTTGAGGTTGGGGCTTACTCCTAAGAAGGATGCCCAAATTAAGGGACTAAGGTTTGGGGCTTACTCCTGAGGAGGATGCCCAAATTTGGGAACTTTAAGAATTTGGGGCTTACTCCTAAGGAAGATGCCCAGATTAAAGGACCTATAACTGGGGATTATTCCTAAAAAATGAGACCCAAGTTAAGGATTCTCTCATCTTAAAGGACGAGGTTTAATTAATGAACTCTCCATATTTAGTGACATAAGGATATTTAAATCACTAAGTTTTGAGAGATATTCCATAGAATTCCTTTCAGATAAGGAAGTCAAATCAAGAAATCATGCCACAAATGGCTTTGAAGAGTGTCTTGAAGACTGAATCTTGAAAAGGAAAGGTGTAATGGCTTAAGAGGGGTAAAATGGGCAAGATGGGCACACAAAAAGGTAGGGGCGCGTAAGTCTTGGAAGGCGCGCAAGTATTGCGGCGACGCGCAAGTATTGGTCGCGCAAGTATACTTGCAAGATATGAGGGGTACTTGCGCGATTCTCAAACATCATTAGAATATTTGAGTGACTCGTTATAAATCCCTTTAGAATCCTCTTGAGGTTATTCCAGAAAAGGGACGCGTGAGTTCTATTGAAGGAATAAGGAGGCGCACAAGTGTTAATGAGTTTCAACACTTAGGCCTTCCTTCTTCTCTTTAAATCTTCCGTTCTAGGTAAGAAATTACCTTTAGAAATGTTCCGGAAGCTTTGAGAAGAGACTTGGGCGTCGTGAGCTTCAATCCGAGTTTCTGAAAAAAAATATCCTCCTGAATGGGGGGCCCACAGGGTCTATTTATAGGCAGGAGAAGACCCTGGGTGGTTACCGGGCGGTTATCACTTAGGTCGCGCAAGTGTACTTGCGCGATAGTGATATAACTTGCGCGGTGCAGTTGCTTTTGATCCTTTGTTCATGCCTTTGTCGATTTTTGATGTTTTCTTCAAAGGTTGAATCACTTTTAGCTCAGATATTCCCCTTTTCCGATCTTTAGATTCTGTGACGAAAGGAGCGTCAACAAATGTATAAATGAAATATGGTTGGAGTATGTTATACGAGACAACAAATGAGTTTTGCACTACACGCAACCCTGACTTGGCTTGCATTACACGCAATCGCGTCCTTCTTCGATAGCGTGTGTTGTACGCAATACCGGGTTTCACTAAACAATGATATATGGTTATAATATTATTATAAACTAGTCGTTGTGAATAGTATTAACTAAATTTTTAATTTTATAACATTATTATTCACCTTACACATTTTCTAGAACGTAGTATGAGAACAAAATAAATTTTTTCGGGTAAAATAAGTATTTTTCAAAAAAATGCATTTTTTCCGCCTTTTGAGGGCGCACCCATTTTAAATATAATTTTTGGAAATTTTATATGTTAAATTTTACCAAATAAACTTCTTCATTTTAATCGGGATGTGTAAATTTACATTATATAATGTTTTGATATTTTCTTGATAACTTTCATATTTTAATGAATAATAAAAACATTCTATATTTTAATTAAAAACAACTTTTTTCATCGTAATAATTTATATGGGTAAATTATAATATTGAATTTTTTTAATGTATAAATAGAATATATTTTTACCTTTTAATATAATTATGTCATTAGCATTTATTTTACATTGAATTCATAGGTTAAATCAATTCAATTTTTTGCAATGTTTTAAACACAAACCCATTTTCATTCGACAACGGTATTAATTTTATTTTAATTTATGAAACTTATGTGTATTGAATTTGAAAAAATATATTCCATATTTGGAATCAGTCGGTCTAAATTATGTTAATAGGATACTTTTAATATTTGTGAATTATGAATAGTAACTATGGTAAATTTTATTTACCATGGTTAAAGGTAAATCAGGTAATTAAGGGTAAATATAATATTATAAAATTACCCTGACACATGCCAAAATACTATTTGATGGCTAAAAGTCGACCCATATCATCTAAGGGTAAAATTAGATTCATTTTATGGACTTTTGACCACGAAAATAATTTAATTATTATTAAAACAAAAGAAAGTGACAACATGTCACCCTCTTAAATCTTATAAGTATAATAATTTTATTTTAGTGATAAACTTCATAAAACATCGAACATGAAGAGTCTCCAGAAAGATAATAAAATTATTTACATCATGATAATTTATTTAGAATTTTTAGGGATTAAATAATTGTCATTAATAGTGATACATTAATGATGCAAAAATTATTTATTAATTGAAAAATCAGTAATATAGTTTTTACTAAAATAATAATACCCATTAAAAGGCCCCAAAACCTGACCAAAACTTATTTTTAGTGTGTATATACACCATAATTATCCAATTACCTAATATATAACAGTTTGGGGTCTTATAAAACTGATTATGACACTTATATTATTTTATTTTAAATAATGTCAAAGTTGTCACCTTCAAACTTTAATAAATGTAACATTTTAAAAGATGGCTATTTTAGAAGCTAAATCAAACTAAATGTATTATTATGAAATATAAAAGATTTATCTTCATCCTAGTATTTTATTTTTAATTTTTATGCCACAAATATATATATTTAATAATTATACAAAAATTTTGTAGTAATTATATTATTAAGAGCAATATCAAATAAATGGTTTTACAAATACTAAAATAAACATTATATTAACTATTTAATATTCTACACTGATTTTCTAGATTACAATGACATATTAAGAACCTATTAAATATTTTATTTTTAATATATCCTCTATGTGGATTTTATTTAAATTCAAATAAATAAATTTTGTCAAAATTTACACTATCGTTATTTCATAAAAATAACATATTATTAAATTGTTTAAAAATCACAAAAAATATTTAATAATTATAAATTGAAATTTATATAGTCTAAAATTTCAGAAATTATCTAATTATGGATAATTCACTACACATCAGTAATTATTCAAAATAATATAAAATTTATAATTCTATTACCACAAATAAAATTTTATAGACTAAATAAGGATACATCATGTTGATAATGGTTAAAATAAATTTCCCACATGTCTACATTTTATTTCATGATTATATTACAACCCTATCTCATCTAATATTCAAATATGAGTCATTTTTGGAGTTTTTTAAGTGGTTTTAGATTTATTATAAATTAATATTTTTATGATTTCCAAAGGTGCCCCTCTCCTCCCTTATAAAAAGGGAACCCCTTCCCAGTTCTCTTCACACCATTTTGAGCCTTCAACCTCGGCCAAACCCTACCCATCTATCGTCTCCACTTCTATATCAACATTCTGGAGGTTCTGGTCTTCTCAAAAGACCAACTCTACTTCCTTAAGAGAAGACTTAAAGGATGTGCGTCGAAGAAGAGGTAATCTCTTCTTCCGATTCTCTCAAGTTTCTTTCTTCTTTTACCTCTTCTTCTTTAGTTGTCTCATTATAAAGTAATAAAATCAGTATTAGTTATATACTGATATTTTATTATAAAAATGAAACAACCCTATTTAACCTTCTATCCATCCTACGGAATGCGAAATCACCGCGTGTGCGTACGTACGAAATACCGTCTCCACGTCGTGGTGTAATCTGTTTTTGACCACCACCTTACGTGGATGGGTATAATGGTGTAAATAAATATCCATATATGATTATTGTAAAGTGATATTGATTTTGAAATATTATACATACGCTTCAATTCAATTCCACGATCATGGGAATGATATCGTCACAATGCGTACGTACGGACTACCGTCTCAATGATACGATGAGATCATTCTCCACGTTAACCATTCATGAATGATTATAAAGTATATATAATGATGAATAATGAAATATATGACATAATAATAATACTGTATTTATGTATATATATATGTATGTCATCTACTTAATTCAATTCAATTCAATAAGGAAACGAAAACAGCTTTCATGCGTACGTACGACCTACCGTCTCCATGAACGGTGTATTTAATTCCATTTATCGATCTGTCATATATATATATGATTATGCTGAATATATATTATATATAAATCTTTTTTTACATTCTGGAATTATGTTAATCAGTATAAAAGTAATAATATAAAAAAAACAAGTCAAAACATGTATGATAAATGAATCGGTTTTACCCAAAATGTTGCATTAACATGGAATTTACAAAGAACAGGTAATAGAAAGTCCTAAGTGAACCATATATGATATCATAACAATGAATAGGATTCTGTAATAAGTCAATGAAATTATTTAAATCATTATACAAGAGGTTCGGATACATACGAATCATATCGGACGTAAGGTAATGGATAACTATTCCAATCTCGTTCTTATCCGAGATTGTTATTCGTAAGTATTTATTGGGGTTATTGTTATCATCAATGCCCATGTTTTCTAAAAATGTTTTCATGTATTGTTAAATACCTTTTTACCCATTTTTAAAATTTAACACATGTTATGAAAGGAGTATTACTTTTTTTACCACATAGGGATGTTTTTGAATTTTCTGACAAAAGTACGAGAAGAATGTTATCTTTAACTTATGCGGTGTGAACGGATTTTTACGGTTTCATAACACTTTTTTTCATGAAGCTTACTATCCATGATTTCATTAATATTTTCAAAAAAATCCATTTCTTTTAAAATTTAATGGCATTTTGTTAAAAGAAAATGATTTTCAAGAAGAAAGGATATTTTCCTCAATAATTCATTTCAAGTGCTTTATCAAAACCATTTTCCATCTAATATGACATTATTTCATATGTGTATGTTTCAAGTATAATTCCTTTATGATTTATATGGTTTCACTTTTCTTATGATAAAATGATATCCATTTGTTTTATATAGATTATGTTATGATGGAATTATGTTTATGAAACCCAATTTATTCTTTGGGTTATAATGAATGATTTATGATTGTTTTATGGAACACATAAGAATGATTTCAATATGAGATGGGTGGGACCTATATCTCCCTCCAATGCATTTGGTAAAGATTTATATCTCATCTGATAGATATGGCTGGAAGGGTAAGTTAATCTGGTTCAGTGATACTGGACTGGAACGAGGAGTGAACTCGATTCAGAAAGGGACTTTGTCCACTAAGATGGTTTTGGCAGCAATGCCTTGGCTACTATAGAAATCATAACAAGTGCTGACTGGTTGCCACAATTACATGATTTATTCCGATTCTATTTTATTATTATTGATGTTCCTTTATGATATATGCCTTACCTACTTCCATGATTTATGTCTTCACTCAAGATTTTGATATTTAGATATTATGTTCAAGCTTTTGCATTCAAATGGTTATGGAATGTTTTATGTTCTCTATGCTTACCCTTACTGAGAATTTGAGCTCACTCTTTTTATGTTTTATTTTCCCCTGGATATAATGAAAGGTTTTAGGTAAGAAAACAAAAGGGTAAGATCTTTATTGGAGAAGTTAAATATCTTTTACCACGATTAGAAGAATAAATTCCAAGTTCCGAAAGACACTGAACTATTACGGTCCTTGTGTGTCTGTTTTTGTTATGTATTAAGTATTCCGCAAATGTAATGTAATGTCCATGTATGTCAAGATTTGGGTCTCTACATGAAATACATAATTATTACTTATTACAATTATTATTAGATTAATTACATTAATCGAAAATGTTTTAAATATCATCCGTAATAACATATTCTAATTTTTCAATGAATCCTTATCTGCTATATGGTAATCAATGTTGTCAAATTTTATTATTTTTATACAAAATATATTTATCGAAACATTATTATCTCAACATCATGAATAATTTAAGGGTTACCTTCCCATAATGAAAATGATACCTTCTAGTGGAATCACTTTTTAAAATCACCATAAATCATTGAGATATCATTTAAAATCCTTAATTAAGAACATATACTGAAAATAAATATATATTTCATTATTTATATAATATAATCTATGAATACCGAAACATATACTCTTCAATTATTCCAATTTAGTCATAAACAATTACTCATGATTCATAATATTATCCATTAATATCATTTCCTATAATATATTATATGAATCGTGTATTAAGTTTCCCCAAACTCAATCCGATCTGGATTTTTATGTTTAATGTAAATAATACTAGAAGAACATCACATACCTTTCACAAGTCACATGTAATCTCTTTATCATCACTATTATAACAAATAATGGTGTAAAATCTTAATTCCCTTCAAGATATTTCTACATAGAAAATCAATTTCAATCATTCCATTTCCTTCAAAATCAGAATCACCTAATTTTGACAATATCCATATACGCTTATCTATTGATTAAAACAATAATTTATAGGGTGGGAAACACATATCATAGTTGAAAACAAAAAAATCATGAAATATTATTATAAATATGTTCAGATAATTACACATAATTCATTAATATATGACTCATTAGATTTATCATAGGTTATTAAAGTCAAATTCTATTTAAATCTATTATGATGGTTCGTAAATATTTTGTGAATTCCAAAAGCATGCCCCATGTACTTTTAAGCCATGTGTGAAATATGGCTCATTTTCATGTACTAGGATGTGATAGAGTCAGGCCTGATACTCCTTTCATATGTAGTTAACCCTAGTGACACCAATTCTAGATCCACATTCACTTTTAGTATCAATACATAGATGTAATTCATGGAATACATACACTATATCATTTACCAAAATTCAACAACATTTTCCCAATCAAAAACACATCCATAAACTTATCCTTAGACATATCCTTAGAGACACCGCTAGACATATCATTAAATATATACCTTGGGATCTCAATAATTTTTTCTCGTCAATTTTTCTAATATTTGAATAATCCTTCACTCTGATAACAACAATGAAAACCTAGTATTTACATATATATATATATATATATCTATATATTATAGAAATTTTCTGAAATACATACTACATTACAAAAATAGACGCCCAAAGACCATGTCTGGTTTGTGGCTTTAGAAACATGGAAAAAAATTTAAATCATTGGATGATATTAAATTTTTCTAATAAATATCTTCTCTCATAGTAATTCTACATAAAAACCATTATTCAAAACTTTGGAAAAAGAAAAATAATAAAGGGGTGATCTTGAATGCTCATTCTTGGTAATTAATGGAAATATGTAAGCATAACATGAACATAAGGTTATTAGGGAATGAGAATAGAAATCAAATCTCCTATAATGAATATAAAAGATCGAAAACATGTATTATGTAATAAAGTATGGTCTTTCGTAAGACATTAATCATAATAAAATCGAGAGCATAAGCCATGAAAACCTATTATAGGAGTAATAGATGGAACTGTGGAATACAAAAAAACATGTAATACAATTTAATTTAAGTTAGGATGCACTCCTAGATCATTTCAGGGAAAATCATAGGGACTACACCTACTTCGTAGAAAACACCACCATCCCCACCTATAATCCATTCTTTATGGGATCATGTTTCCCCAACATTAAATAGTCGATCAGGTTTCCCTATCTCTCATCGTGGATCAGTTTTCCCCATATTCATTCTTCATGGTGACTACACCAATTATGCGAGACACACCATCATAACCATTTGTAGTCCTTTTCTTGAATTTTATTGGGTTTCCCCATCTTCCCATAGTGGATCAAGCCCATAAACATAACTCCAATAATTATCTATTGAGATAAAAATATTTACCCAATGTATTTAACAGAGATATAGATCTCACCCATAACAAAATAAAACCATCCATTCATGTTCCTCAATATAATAAAAAATTAGTCATATCATGACCCATCAAAATAAACTTGGTTTATAAAAATCATATCACAACCCGGAAAATGAAATGGGTATCATAAAAATTTTCTCATGTCATTACCTGTAGATAGTAGAAAGGTTTCGTAATCATTTTACCAAATCATAACTCATAGATGTAAGGGGATTTGAAAATAATATAACATTTATAAGTGAATCATTTTTTATAAGAATCATGAAATTAATACATAAACCATTAATGAGACAATATAAATAGTATTATTGGATCGTGTCCCTAATAAATAATAAACAACAAAAAAGGATTCATTCATTAATGGGGAATGATTTTGAAAGATCGCATGACATATTTATGAATGAAAATATTATTTCATTCAAAATCCATTTTAGAAAACAATTTTTAAAAAATTCTTATAAAGAATGCTTAAAAAATTTAATTTTTTTGAGGTAAATATCTTCTTTTATTTGATATATGATCTCTTAAATCATAATGATTTTTGAAATAAAATAATATAAACTTTCATTGGAAACTTATAAAGAATTCTTGAAAATATTTTTAAAAACATTTTCATTTAATCCACCTTGAAAATTCATAATGATATCATCAAAACCATTTCAAAACATGTTCCACTAAAAATAATTTAAAAACATTAATTGTATGGATTGGAATAATTTTGAAATTTTTTGTTCAGATCTTATAAAAGATCATTTAAAACATTTTTCAAACCTTTCACCTTTAAAACATATAATTTAATCATGAAATCATTTTGAAAAACATTTTCTGTAAGTATTTATAAAATAAAAATGAAAGCATTTGAAACAATTTTTAAACATAAATTATAATTTAAAACCCTTTTTCATTGAAACCCATTTTATAATCACAAAATTTAAAAAATATTTGGAACAAAATATAATTATAGATATTATCCTTCTAAACATAAAACAGAATCATTAAGGAAATAATTTCCATGATGAAGTGTATGTTTGTACATGTCGAACATTCATTTTTCTCCATAGATGCATAGAAAGGTTCATTAATTGGAAAATGAAAAGTGGATTACATTTAAATTTTTTTTTTAAAATGGTAAAATATTCATAAAATATCATTTATATTTTGTGGGATAATAGTCAAAAAAAATTTAAAACCATTTTAGAAAACATAGTTTTTAAACAAGAAATATTTCAAAACGAAAGGAAAAATAACATCAGGTTTTCATAAAAGAATTTCATATTTATCTTATGTACCAATGAGTGTTGAAATTCAATAATAAAAATTAAAAAATGATTTAATATAGAGTAATAAAATTGAGGATATGCATTGAGAGAGATATTATAATACATCATTAATGGAATCATAATAAAAAAATATCTCAATCATTGATGAGATTGTAGTTATAAATCGTCCCACATCAATAACATTGAATCATCAAAAAATAGAATGAATAAAATTACATTATTATTAAAATATATTTAATATTATTATATTAATGATATAATATTTCAGTGGAATTATATAGATATCATATAAAAATATAGTTATATAACATGGCATGTGTCCCAAATATGAAAAATTGTGAAAAAATAACTTCACCAATTTTGTATCTTTGATACACGAACCCCATGAAATAAATATCATAAAATGGACTTGTAAATACATATATATAAACATATTCATATAATATAATACATCCATGTGATGTATAAAAACCAATAAATTGAAATGAGTTGAGAATAAGTTAAGTATCTCAATAAAATAAAAAGTGAGATAAAATTCACATACCTTTAGTTTATCTTTATTTATACACATTAAAACCTAATATATAATTAATAAAAATTTATTAAAATAATAATAAAGAACCATTTTCATATATATAATTCCATATATTATTCATTTATGACTTTATATTACCCGTTTATGAATAATTAAATGTTAACATAATGTTTCGAGTAATAACTATTTTTTATCATACATGTTTTTGACTTCTTATTCTTGATCCTCTTAATTAGATAATTATTTACATATTTCTATAATTTAATATATGATATATATAATACACATATTCTGTATAAAAATATTTATAATTGTGAATACAATATTTAAATATTATACAAAATAAACTATTCATGTATACAGTTTGTTGTATATACGGATGAATATAGATTCCGTTTTATAGTTGTATTGATAGAACTAAATTAAATTAAATAGATTAAAATAATTATAAATAATAATTCAAGTATAATTATTATGAAATATATTTCATATACGTTTACTAATCCCATCCTTAAAAAATTTAATGTAATCTGTGAATGAATTGCATCTCTATGAGGAGGTGGTAGCCAACACTTCCACAAATGAAGTTATCATATTTTCACAAAAAGGAATAAATAAAGGTATACATTATATAATAACTAAATAATATAAATAAATAATATAAATAATATATATATATATATATATATAATTTATAAAATGTATTTTGATCATAATTACTTGACATTAAATGGGTTAAAGGTAATTCGAACAATTTCATTTTGTGACTTGGTAATTCCCGAAAAATAAGAACGGTATGTTTGTCTCGGATTAGATGGATGTTTTTTTAAGTTCATGGTGTACCCCAATAATAATAATAGTAGCTAAAAAATATTTAGGACACTAGGGTTATTATGAGTGTGGAACAATATGAGTTAAGGTGCTAGAGATAGACAACAATAGAAAGGAGCATGAGTATAAATGTTACATATTCTTTGGGTGAATCATTTTGGATTACACTAATGGGATTCCTTGGTTGGATTTATTCCAAAAGGGACGATTCAAGAAGTAATAGAGGTATGTTGGGAAAGGAATTGGGTGTTATTGTCTAGTCATATATATATTTATAGGTGTGAATAATTTGAATATGTAGTGTCCTTTTATAAGGGAGGGAGGGGACACCCATTTCATTTTTTTTAAACATGTTAGGTTTACCCATGTTTTTACCTAAATAATGTCACAAAATACTAATAATAAACACTAATTGAAGGTTTATTTCAGATATTTTTCCAACCAATGGGTGTTAGAAATTTTTCTAGGTTATCTTTTCTATTAAGTTTAGGGTTTAGTCCCATGTTAGGAGGAATTTTAACTAAATATGTGTAATTAATTTAAATCACAGTTAATAATATTTTCTATAAAAAAAATATGTTTATATTATTAGAAAATAAATATTATACTAGTTTCAACCATGTCTATATGTTTTTATAAATTCGAGTCACAAAATATTAAAAAATAATTTTATTGATAATCTCACAAATGTGTCAAGAAATAAGTTTATTATGATATTGTTCAACCACTCGTTAAGATTTTATATCTAAATTCAATATATATTTGATTCCAATAGAATAAGTTATATTAATATTTGTATAATTTATCTATTGTTACATTTAAAGAAACTTAATATATAATTTATCTGCGTATATAATTTAGAAGAAAAATAAGTTTTGAATTAAAATTAATTAGTTTTTTATTATTCATACAAAAATAATGTTACTCAAAAAAATCCAAAAAAATATTCCACTTATAATTTTAGAATTGTAAATTAAAAAATTTAGTTTTTAACACCACATGATTTTGTGAAAAAAAATATTTCTTTTGTTGATTTTTTTCATTTCACACAACACTAAATATTGAATTTTTAATATGAAAGTGGTATGTTTGGATTGTGTTAAACTCAAGACCATGTTAAACATAAACTACACGCCACACCAATCATGAATGTGGTTATAATATCCCAAGAAATTACAATATATTTTCTATTTTACTTTTATACTACATTTTTTATATAGCTTGAAGTGAACTTCATATGGAGTTAACGTGGGTCACAAAAAACAATGACTTTCTCTGGTGACATGCA
Source organism: Viscum album (assembly GCA_963277665.1). Lineage (NCBI taxonomy): Eukaryota > Viridiplantae > Streptophyta > Magnoliopsida > Santalales > Viscaceae > Viscum > Viscum album. The sequence continues at coordinate 1,349,952,376 of OY728140.1, read as the reverse complement.
TCACTCACACTACAGTGTTTAACCGAACAAAAAAATATTATTAAAATGTAATTAATTAATTTAATTATATATAAACAAGAGGTTAAATTATTTTTTATTAAAATTATTAATGAACATATTGAAATATATGGTTTATAAAAATATAAAATGAATTTATCGGATAATAAGTAATTATAAATAAACATTTAAACCAATTAAATATAAAAGAAATATTTTATTTTCTATGCTCCCAAAGATAATTTATACTATGAAATTAAATTAACTACAAATAGTGAGTGATATTAATGTAAAATATCTATTATATATTCAATAAAATATTTTTTTATGTTCATCCAATAGATTTTATAAGGATGTGATAACAACAAAACCAATATTTCTTATAAAAATAAATATTTCATAAAAGGTTGTTTTACCGCCTTTTAATACAAACCCAATTTAAAATAATTTTTTTAATTCTATAAATTTAACATGTCTATGTAATCATAAAATTTGATATGGACCCTAAAAAATTGTGTTAGGGTGATTTTTTTTTGATGAATAGTGTAAAATACAGAAATTTAATTATAGAATAATTTTTCATATAATTTATTTTAAAGGAGATGTTAAATTTTAAATTGGTTTTAACTATTAATAAGATAAATTTTTTTCAAATTAAACCAATTTATTCCATTGTATTCATTTTCATTTTTAAATTGACTCTAACAACAATGAATGCTTTTCAACATTTTTATATTAAAAACCCGCATTATCATTCCTTTTGCAACATTAATTTTAAATTAATTTCTACAACTTCTGTGATTTCAATTTACAAAAAGTTATTCCATATTTTAAATAATAATAATTCATAATTAAAAATAATTTCAAATTAGTTTTTTATCAAAACAATTTACAAAATCCAACTAAAACTAATTACGAAGATTATATAGACAAAAATCCTAATAAGGGACCAAACCATAAATTTATGTGCCGAAATGACCTATAAACTATTCTTAAATCCGTTTTATTTCCATTTATACACACAATCAGAATTTGTATTGATTTTTACTATTATTGGTGCCACATACAATGGAAAAAACGTTGGTGGAATTCCCTTTCAAAAAATATACAAGATTGCCACTTCCCCTCCACTATAAAAAGGCATCATCTCTGCCCACTTCCGCACACATAAAAATAAACATTGAATCAAACAAGATAGTCCCAAATATATTCCCAACATTACTTAACTAATCCTAGAATCCTCACCATGTATTTTAATCTATCCAATGAATACCTCTGGTGCACACCAAAAGATGTTTCATTAAAAAGAGGTAGCATCTTTCCTTAATCTCTTTAGTTTTATTTCCATTCTTCACTCCCTAAAATATAATTATTCCAGGATTATATAAAAACCCATTGTTATAAATATAATTAAATGTTTTTATATTAGGTATTATACCTACACTTACATACACATCCATCTAATGGGTAACGAACTTACTGTTCTTGTGTACGTTGAACTACTGCCTTAGGAAATAATGTTCACTTTTCCTTTAGAAGCATTCATGTTTTTTAATTATTATGGACATTAGATTTATATATTATGTATTTGATATTTATTATTAATTAATTTATGTTTAATTATTTTATATCACATTCTTATATTCATTCCATATTGTGTAAATTTGATAACATTGTTTGTGGGTTTGTGGACTATTATCTTCCCAAAACGATGTTGTTCATTCACACATTACATAAAATGTATTAAGGATGGGTTTAGTGAAAATATATAATATTTATAAAATTATGAGTCTAATATAATGATATTATATATATATATATATATAATATATTATTTAATTATATTATTTTAAAATGATGAAAAAATGGAAATAGAGTCCATACATACGTGCGGCCTACCATCTCCAAAAACAGTCTATTACTTTTCATCTTTATATATATTATAGACTATTATAAATACATATATAATTAATATATATTATATTTATAAAATGTTTTAAATAATTTAAGAAATTAAATCATGATTTATTTAAGAAGTGTAGTAATAATAAGTAAAAACATGTACGATGAACAAAGAAGATATTACCCGAAGTGAAACATTAAAATAGAATTGTCAATGAGAGGGTAATATAATGTCATAATCAAATAATACATGGTATTATATATATGAATATTATTCTTTAAAATATTTATAATAAACATATACTTTTTTTATAGGATTCATTTACATGTATGACAAATGTCAAGACACATGTTAACATAATTTCATATCAGTTTTTATTTATTTGTGATACATGTCAAATTCACAACTCATATCTATGTATTGTGGTTATACTATTGATGTGTGTTTTAGTTTTATTATTATAAATAGATATTTTTATATATAATTATCAATTATCAGATCTTCATTTCATGGGATTTATTTATCAAAATTTAACAATTTGTTAAATTAAATTTTTCTGAAATTTCCTTTCATTGAGACACATGGCATGTTTTGCACCTTTAAATTAAAATGAAGTGTATATACATTGTCTGATATTTTATTTCATAAATCTTATCCTTTTCATGATATGATGATATTTCATTAACTATATTCTTTCTATTTTGTTAGAATTCAATGTTACCAAATTGATAATAGTTTCGAGCAAAAATAGAAACAATTATCAAGTCTGTATATTATTATTCCCCCACTGATGAAATGTTATAATCCAACACTAAATAACTCTTTTGATTTTTCTTACCCTCTTCTTGTTTATGTAATCTTAAATGAATGGTACAGTTTTCCCTCTCTTTATTATATAAGATTATGTAGAATGCAATTTTAAAAATGTCTGACTTTACCTCTCTTTTCAGTCAAAAATATGTGGCCTTTAAAACCCATGTTTTATAAAAGTATTCCAAAAAAATTATATTATAACAATATGATCATTAAAATAAATTTTTAAATTTTTTTTACCTTTTAGAAAAAACGGTTTTTTAAGGAATCATGTTATCATTTTCTGGTCATGTATCTTTTCAAAACTTCATACTGTGAAAAAGGAATTACCAGATGGTATATATTTAACATCAATCATGAATTAAAATCCCTTGATGATTATTTTACAATAATATAATGTAATTTTTTAGAAAATTTCTTTTCTAATATTTTATAAATTCATTTTTTTAAGGTTTGTTTCAATGATAAATGAATCGCAACAATTTATAATGTTTAAAAAGGGTTTTAAATAATTGTCAAAAAATTATTTATATGTTTCCAATTTATTTTCAATAAAAAAGGTATACAAATTTTTTTGATTGTAATTTAATTAGTTTTTAATAAAAATGATTTTTAAAATACTTTCAAGACTCATTTATATTTTTTCATAGAAAATGGTTTTTAAATTATTTTCATGATTCTTGAATATTTTTTCAAGGAAAAAGTTATTAAAATTATTTTCAAAATTATTTTATATTACTTCAAGGACAATTGATTTCAAAATGATTTCAAGATTATTTTATAATTTTTCCAAAATATTTTTTCAGTGTTTTTTCATGATTATTTTATATATTTTTAAGGAAAAGTATTTGAAAAATATTTTCAATATTCTTCTATAAGTTTTCACAGAAAAAGGTTTTCAAAATAATTTTAATCATTCATTATAAATTTTAAAAATAATTTTATATGAAAATTATTTTGAAAGAGAATCATATTTAAAATATCATTTTACATATTTGAAAATTTGTTTTCATAAATAATGGTTTTAAAAATATATTTCGATATTATTTTCTATGTAAGAAAAAATATGTTGATGTTACTCATGCATTATTACATATATGATCCAAGGTTCCATAAAAATTATTTCATTGAATCACTTATTTTTTATGGCATACAATTCTAAAAACCTAATTTTCCTTCATGGGATATATGGTTATGAAATCTGTACATCTTCCATGAGTTATATGTTTATGAAATATGTTTCTTTTTTATGAGTTATAAGAATATGAGACCCATTTTTTCCTTGATTATTTTATGATGAAATTGTTATGAAACCTGTATATTTTCTATATGTTTGGATATGATTACACGATTTTGATACAGATTTCATTTTTATGTTTTTTATTATTAATGTTTGTGATCTTATGAAAAAAATATTTATGATATAATAATTGTATGGATGGGACCTATATCTCTCTTTAATTCATTATGTAAAGAATTATATCTCATAACATAGAATTTTATGGTCTTGGGTGTGAACCTTGACTACTATGATGGACATGGGAGTGAACAATTACAAAAAAAGATAGTATGGGGAGTGAACTCATACTACTAAGATAACCATGGGAGTGTGCCATGACAACCAACCTAATATGGTGATGGAAACCATACTAGTAAGATGTCCTAGGTAGTGATTACTTGTTTAATATGGAAATAATTTTATATTCGTACGTGAATTCCCCAATTCATTGTCTTATTCCTATATAATGCTTTTATGGACTATGATCTTTATTTCCACACGATCCATTTCAAAGGAACTGAACATATTAATGCCATTATTGATGTTCATGATCATTTATATACCGGTAATGATCCTATAATGATCATGATCACATTCTCATATTCTTATGATCATTATAGGATTATGTATTTCATTTATTTACCCTTACTGATATTTTGAGTTCACTCTTTCTTATGTTTCCCTTCCCTAGGTTATAAAGAAATATTTTTGGTACAATTACGAAGGGTGATGATCTTTATGGGAATCATTGTTTATATTTCAGTGAGTTGTATTATATATGTTCCATTTTTACAAAAGAACAAAAACAATAGGGTATTTGGGCTCTTGTTTGTGTAATGTACTATATATTCTACAAAAGTGATATAATGTTAAGGTATAAAAATAGAGGGTCACTATATCTAGTATTTGAGTTAGTTTTGGTAAACATTTGGAAATTATGATGAGAAAAATTTAGTGAGATCCCTAGTATTATTACTATGTATATGTGTATGGATGTCTCTTAGGATACTTATAAGGATAAGTTAAATTTAGTAAAATATCATGAAATTTTGTTAAATGATATAGTTATTATTTCCCTAAAAATTCAGTACTATCTTGATTTTAAAAGAAGGTTTTATTAGAGAACATATGTACATTAGAGTAACAACCCTAACGTGGTGTGTTGTTCCTAACACGACCAAACCTGGTACGAGAAAACATACAATATCGTGATCTTAGTTTTACACTACTAGGGGATATGCATTGGAAATTCCAAACATATCCATAAACCATCATGATTTATTTAAATAGAAAATAAATATGAATTACTTATAATAAAATATATGTATCATATATTAAATAATTCAGTTTCATTATTTAGATATCGTACACGTAATTTTTCATGATTATGTGGTTTTATTCTTTGATATATTTTTCTCACCCTATGATTTCTAGTATTATAGAATAAAGGGAACTAGATATAAAGGGGTAAATATGGAATTAATAGATGTGTAATGTATTGGAATGTTGAAAATTTATTTTTTAAGTGTAAATATCATAATGGGAATTTGGAAGGTCCGTCATTATTTGCTATAAAACAGAAGATAAATAGGCCTCAAGCGACATGTGAAATGTAAGGGATATTCTTCCTGTAAAATTTATATTTAATGTAAAAATAATGATTGTATTGAGGTTTAGGAACTTTAATATGTGATTCATATTTCATATTCTAGGAATCTAATTTTATGTGAAATGATGAAGAAGAATTAGTATGGGTTTATGAATAAATTTGGATAATTAAATATAATATGATTTATAATTAAAATATTATGTTATATGAATCTGAAAATATATTTTATTTTAAGTATAATTATTTTGTTAATGATTTTGATGGATAATTTTAATGGTTATAGTTATTTATAATGGTTATTTCATGGAGTTTTTTTCAAGGTAAGGTAACCCTCAATTTATTCTTGATGTTGAGAAAATGATGTCGGGAAAAAGATACATAGGATATGATTAGGAATATTTGACGGCATAAATTACCTCATAAATAAAGAATGATTTGTTGTAAATGTACTCTATGTTTTCATGGATGAAGTTTAAAACATATTCTATAAAAGGAATATATCCTATAATATTTGGAATTAGTAAGAATGCATGTTTCCTAAAAAAATTTATTATAATTCAGGTTATTACCATATTTCAAGAGAATATACGATGAGGGTATTCACATATTTGTAATTTAACAATCAAGACCTCCCTTATGATAAATAGGGACGAATGTGAAGATGATTCATCGACTGTATTTGTAATATTTTATTATTTCATCTTTCAGAAGTGTTATAAGGTAAAACATATATGAAATGTTCAAGTTAATCATCAGATAACGTATTTATTTATTGAGGTTGTATTGAAATCCTCAGTTAAAAATATATTTAGTGATTAACCTTATTTTAATATTATTAATCATAATTATTTTCGAAATTTTATTATTTGGGAATTTGAAAAGGAAATCATTCATGTTGGGTGGCATCCCATTATGTCCGGAACGGGAGAGAATCTTGAACACATGACTGAAGGGGGATAATCATTTCATACCAAAAACATGCCTATGTGATCTTCGGGTTATTGTGTGATTATTACTATATTATTCAATATTATCCTGTAGTGTTTTATTTATGATTAAAGATTAATGTATTAACCAAATTAAATTTTTAGAATAGTCAGAGACAAATAGTTATACGTTTCAATATTGTATTTAATTTAATATCCATTAAAAGTGTATTTTTTTATTTAGGCATCCTAGTTAATTTTTGGATATCCATTTCATGACGTATGGATGAATTAGAAATATATAAATGAAAACCCAAAGGATGAAATTAAATTTATATGAATATATCATGTAAGTATAATTATTTATAATATTGATCAATAAAACAATTAATCATTATTAAGAAAATGATCAAAAAAAATTCGAATACTTTATTTTTAGTTGAACAGATGGCCTTTTAAATCATCATATATTTAGGACTTTGAGGCCCTAAAAATTCCAACAATCATTCACTTATTTCTAATTGATGACCTTAATAACTCTCTATAAATATTTACAACTTTCTTCTATGTAAAAATGATAATATACCACATATGATATCCTATGTTGAAACATAGTTATATATCTTATTTTGTGACTATCGTATTTACAACTATGTATTTTAAGTTATGTTTTTGTATTAATTTTTATGATGTGGATTTCTAAGAAAGGAATATTCAAGTGTTAAACCCTTATTAACCTAAAAATTTTGAGGGAGAAATTCATTTAAAAGAGAGTAGAATGTAACAACCCAAGATCTTTTGAACAAACAATCTCAAATATTTGTTTGCAATATTTTAAATTTCATGTAACCCTAAATCTATATTTTTTATATAAAATTTCTTTGTTCGGATTGCATAATATGCAACAAAAATTTAATATTTTGTTACACTAAACACCAAGTGAATAAGGGAATATAATATCCTATGATTTTATTATATATTTACTATTTCAAATATGTTTTAAATATTCTATATATCATGAAATACACAAGATACAAAGAGATATTTCATTAATAGAGAAAACATGTTTCCTCAATGAAATTCATTACACGCTTTACCTGGATTAAACACATTACATAATATTATTAAAAAATTATTATTGAATATAATAAGATATAATAAATCTATAAAATTATAAGTTATGAAAAATGAAAACTAATGGATGAAAATATAAGGTTTATTAAAATATAATATGAATTTATTTGCCACTAATTAACTAGAAATGAAAATGTAAACCAATTGAACATAAAAGAAATATGTTTATTTTTTATGCCCCCAAAGTAATTTTACCATAATAAATTAAAGTGACTTAAATAATTGGGGGAAGTTAAAGTAATATATAAAATCTATGTTAAATTAAATATTTTTATGTTCATACAATAGATTATATAATCTTGATATAATAATAAACCCACTGTTTCAAATAAAAATATAAATTTGTATAAAGGTAGTTTTACCACCTTTTAATAGAGAAACTATTTTAGATCCAATTTTTGTTACTTTTAAAATCTTAATATTTCAAACTAAACATCATCATTTAATTTTGAATACAAAATTTTATAAGGTGATGTTTTTGTATTTTTCGGTGAAGTTTCATCTTTGGATGAATAGTCAAAATATTGAATTTTAATTCAAATCTTTTTTATGAAATTTGTTTATAAGGTTATACTATATTTTAAATTAGTATTAAAAATTAATGAAATTTTATTTAATATAATATTTCTCATTTGAATCAATTTCATATTGAAATTTACAATAATATAATGGGAAAGTTTTGAACATTTTTTATTTAAAACCATGCATTATCATACCGTCTGTGGTAATAAATTTAAATTAATTTTTACTCTTATATGATTGGAATTTAAGAATTATTTCGTATTATAAATCATTATAGTTTTTAATTTCTAATTTGTCAACATTGTGTTTTTATAAAAAAAATATTTGTGATGGTAATTAAAATAAATTAAAATGATTAAGGTGAAATTAATCATATTAAGGGACTAAAACATAATCTTAATGGCCCAAATGACCATGAAAAGAATCACTATTCCATTTTATGGGAATTTTGAGTAACAATAATTCCACTTATAAAATAATTAGTATTATTGTATAAAAATTCAATGGAAAAAACGTTGGTACAATTCCCCTTAAAAAATTACAAGAATGCCACTCCTTCCCCACTATGAAGTGGTCTCCTCTCCTCCCACTTCCCCACCCATCCTTGACCACATTGGATGGACCAATATATGACTAAAATAGCTTCTAAAAAATAATTAAATCAACCAAGAAGCCTCACAAGGGGCATAAATCTATCCATGGAATCCCTTTGGTAAAAACCAAATCGACCTACCTAAGTAAGATGTAACATATATCCTCAAGATCTTTAGATTTATTTCCTTTAACCAGACCCTCAATTCTCCTTATTCCATGATTATATAATTAAAATATTATACAAAATATAATGATGTTTTTTTATTAAGGTTCTATCATACAGTTACACACACACCCATCTAAATGAAATGATATTACAGTTCTTTTGTATGGTGAACTACCACCTCCTGAAACAATGTTGTTCTTTTTTTCCATTATCACCATTCATGGAGTATAATAATGATCAACACAATATTTATATATGATATATATTATATATATTATGAATTTTTTCTTATTGAGTTCATTTAAAACACATTATAATAGTCCCCCACCATAAACATTACCTAATATTGAGTTATGTAAAGAATTAAACATTGAAGATATTCTCATGTTTATAGTTTTAGATAACTAGGTCATAACTATTACATTACAACTAAAATATTAAAAAGTAGACACTTCCACACTATCAATTATTTCTCAATAATAAAACCCGTTAAATAAAAAAGATTTATTTTCTAGATATAAATATTATTGAATTATTCCATTCTCTTTCCATTCCTTATAACCTATATAAACAATTCAAAAACATTGGATGATAAAAAAATCGATAAGGATTAAAAAATATAGAGAGAAAATATGAGTACATCAATACATACAAATAAATGTAAACATAATTTTTGCTCAAGAAAATATATTCTCATTAACATACCTCATGAAATATAAGATGTATGAATAACACAAAAAATTCATTTTTAATAAATGTAACATAGGCATTCTATAACAAACTTACATTGTAGCTTTCATAGCTACATAGGGAGTTATGTTTGGAATACCTATCACATCATATTTTCTAAATATATTAGTAGAAACATTAACATTTACCCATGTCATGCTACCTAATGCATTGGAGAGTTTTCTCTGGCTCACCCACCCTCAGTTTATCATGGAACCACCCATAAACATAAAAAATTCCCATTAACACTAAAAAAACCATAACACATGAAACAAGGAAAAAATAAATATAACTTTTCCACATTCTAATAACAATTTAACATTCCAGATAATGACATAATAATGTATTATCAAAACCATTTTCAATACAAAAATACATGAAACAGGTATATGGTATTTTTTCCTTTTAAAAACACTGCGGCTTGTTATGGAAGCCAAATATCAAATAATTATCATAGCGGTAGAATGTTCATTGTCATCCCATTTGTTAAAAACAAAAAATAATTTGGTTGTTTAGTAAAACCCTTCATAGAAATAATATTTCCTAGGAATGAAATTAAAATTTAAAGTGGTTTATACATCATATAATAAATTTCATGTATAAATAAATGTATGCCTTAATGAATAGAAATTGAGATGGAGTCCCATACATTGAGTTTGACTAGTCTCGTTCATTTTTTATATTCATAAATTATAAAAATAGGTTAATTTATAATTTCCTAAAATCATTTTTCACGTTTATTAGTCTATTTTTATCACTTATTACCATGTAATAAAAATTACTTAATTATTTATATTAATATCGTTTGTTTTGTCGATAATCGGTACTTGTGTTAAAAATGAACTTGTTTTTCTATAATTTATCAAGGTAGTAAAAAGTAAATAATCTCCAAATTTATACTAATTATTTAAATATTATATATATATAGTATATATTTATATATAATATTCCATAATATTTTTAAATAACAGATGAAATTCACCATTAAGGGAGACGGTAAGTTTTACGAAGGCATGAATGCTACATTCAATCACTTTTTCATATTAATGGATTGAAAACCAAATGAGACATAGGTATATTATAATTATAGTAATATATAATATTTTATATATATTACATAAGATCATTACTACCATCCTTTATACGTTCCATGTATATCATCAATGATTCATATCAAATTGAGGTGGCAGTAGTCTCCACTTCCTCAATTGAAATTATAGTATATACACATTATTTAAACAAAAAAGGTATGTTGTAAATTAAAAATACAGAAGCATAGAGACAATAAAATTATAATATTTATCATACACTAATATAGTTCTATCATAATAGCACCATGAGAGGTGGTAGGGGAAAAATGAACAATCATTGTTTTGTGAACCAGTAGTTCACCGTACATCAAAACAGAATATTCATATCACTTAGATAAAGCTGTGGGGAAGTGCAGTTATAATCCTTCTCATAACAGAATCCAAGTACATTTTGGATATTGGTTTTTTTATTTAATCAAATAACATGATTAAACTATGGAATGGAGATTTAAAATAAAAGAAAAGAATTTGAGAGAAGATGTTACCTATAAATTAGGTAACTTCTTTTAATTTGAGCAAAAAGGCATTTTTAAATTACCTTCTTCTCATGGTAAGACATATAGGAAGAAATGGGGGAAATATTTATCTTATTTTAGAAGAAATTTTATGATCCAAGGGGCTTTGGTGGAGTGAGTAACTGGGTAAAGGTGATGCCCTTTTATAAGAGGGGGAGGGGCACATTTGGAATGTTTTGAAGTATTATTTTATTATAAAGTGATTTTCAGTTTCAAATGGTCCCAAGTCCATTTATTTCAAAAATAATATTCTTTTGGGTATAATAACTCCCAACATAAAGGTTTCTTAAAAGTTTTAGACTCAAAATTAACCTTATCTTTTAGATTTAACCCTTAGTTTAAAACATTAGCTCTTATCATGTCTTCTGGTGTTTTCACAATATATGGTTACTATAGTTTCAAGATAATTCCAAGAGAAGCATAATTGGATAATTAATGAAATTATTATCATTATATATGTTATTATTTGGAATTATAGATTTTGATGACTATTAAATCATTTAATAAAATAATATTTGTTTTAAAAACTCCTTTATGTCAATTTTGACACTATAAAGTAATTGATTTTTGTTAAAGTCGTAAATATTTGATTCCTTAGAACCAAAGGAATTATTTAAACTATAATATGTCAATATAATCCATAAAATTAGTTTATGGTGTCTATATAATCAAATTACCTTTATTTTAATATTTTCATTATCATTTATTTGAATCCTTTATTAATAAATAAATCAATGCATCATCATTGTGTCATACATAAATTTAATTATATATTGTCTAAAAATAATAAATAAAATATCATGATGTTGGAAATATTTTTCATTATATAATTTATATTTATAGTTGAATATATCAATTATATGACCACATATAATTTTTTTAGTAAAACAATACATGTTTATGTTATTTTTCTCCTTATTTTAAAATAATTATTATAAAATATCATTATCACTCCCAAGTGGTTCCATGGGTCCCATAATCCACCAAAGGATTCCCTTATTTGTGAATATCTCATCCAATATTATTATCACATGTGTTAGGAAAGTTTTATATTATTATAATATTAATTTTTTACTCTTATTTACTTGATGTACCCTATAACTATAGTAAATAAAATAATTACTGAAGTTACTATTCACAGTGTCTAAAAATTAATGGGAACTATTTACATAATTTAGACCTCATGATTCAAAATATGGAATCCATTTTTAGAAAATCAAAACATATAATTTTTTATAATTAAAATAAAATTAATTCTTGTTGTCAAAACCAAAAATTGGGGTTTTAAGAAATACTAATTATGAAAAGATTGACATGTGTTTATATCCATTTTAAATATGAAATTACTTCCCCTGACCATCATTGGATTAAATTATATAAATATAATGAATTTATAATTTAAAACCACTTTATATTAGAATCCAAATATGTAAAAAAATTATATTAAATGATAGTTTCGAATTAAAATGTTGTATTTTTTCACTATTAATAAAAAATTGAACTTTATCAGAAAAATACCAAAATTTATTCAAATGTAAAATATGAAGCCCTGATTATAAAGAATATTTTGTTTTCAAGCAGAACATATAATGGTGAAAATACAATTTTAAAAAAGGGTTCGCATTCAAAAGGTGGTAAAACGACCTTTTAAAAATATTAGAGTATTTAATGATCAAAATAAAATTCATTCTTATATTAAGCCACTAAAATTTAATGGATAAATTTAAACACATTTAAAACATGTATAAATATATCTTAGTTAGTTTTTATTATTCCCACCAATACATTGTCTAGGTGTTAACTGATTTTTAAAATAATAATATTGTTATATTATATTTTGGTATAACTCAATGTTGTGTGCAATGTAGTATTTCAAAGAAACTCATTGTTTCCTATTTAATATTCTATCAGAAAAATAAACCCCTTTAATGTAGAAATAATATCTTATTCATAAGTATTGATATAAATTAAAATGAATAATTCTATAAATACCTAGGTTGTTACATCATTCCCCCCTTTTGGGAATTGTGACCTCGGTGTTCTATTCAATTAGAAAATAAGTGGGTGTATTTATCTCTCATATAATTTTCATATTCCCATGTTGCCTCTTCAACCATGTGGGTTTTCCAAAAATACAATACATGAAGAATTACCTTATTTCGCAACACTTCCTCTCAATGGTCAAGAATCTATTTTTGTTGTTCCTTATGAGAACGATTCTCTTTCGTCTAGACTACCTATGGACTCAAAACATGAGGTGGACCCAGCATAGACTTTCTTATCATTGAAACATGAAAAACATTGTGTACCTAGGATAAAAATGGAGGTAAATCCACTATGTAGGCAACTGATACAAATTTTCTAGGATTTCATAGGGTCCAATGAATCTTAGACATAGTTTTCCCTCCTTACCCAAAACCAATCACATTTTTCAATGGAGAATCATTGAGAAAGACATGATAACCTACCTTGAAAATTTTATCCTTCCTTCTATTGACCGCATTACTTTTCTACCTGGTCTGAGTTGTTCTCATGTAAATATAAATTAATTGAGCTTTTTCTGCCATCTATTCTACAAAATCTAGTCCCATAAACTTCCTTTAATCTACTTCATCCCAAAAAGCTAGAGATTTACACTGATTTTCATATAATACCTAAAATGGTGCCATCTATATACAAGAATGATAATTTTTATTATAAGAAAACTCACCCATATAATGATGTTGGTCCCAACTTTGCTGGTAATCCATTGAATAAGCATGTTTCTTATTTTCCAATGTTTGTGTTGTTCATTTTGACTACTCATCTTATTAAGGATGAAAAGTTGTAATAGAATTAAATTCAATTCCCAATGACTTCTGAAGTCCCTTACAATGGTTAGAAAGAAACATAAGATCATAATCTTATAAAATTGAGATAGGAACTCCATGTAACCCATATATCTCATTAATATACAATTTAGAAAGTTCATCCAGAGACAGATTATCAAAAATAGGATGAAAATGAGCTGATTTAGTGAATTGATCAATAATAACCCAGATCACATTGTTACAATGATATTTATTAGGTAATACCACTACGAAATCCATGGAAACATTTTTTAATTTCCACTCATGCATTGAAAATGGATGAAGAATTGCTTTTGGTATCTAACGTTCTCCATTAACCTGTGGTCAAATTAAACACTTCAATGTAATGTCAGCAATATCTCATTTCATTCCAAAAAAAATTAATATTCTCATAGATCTTTATAAATCTAATATTGTTAGGATGAACTGAAAATGGGGAACTATGAGCTTTACATAACAACTCTTTCATCAACTAGAAATCAAAAGACACACATAATTTCTTTCCAAACAAAAAGATGCAGTCCTTATCAGTGTTAAAATTAGGTAACATAACATTTTGAACAAAATATTCCTTTTTGTACAACTCATTGTCTTCTTTCTACACTTTCTTAATTCCGTTATATAGAGATGATTTCAAAACCACCTAAAATAAAACATAGTAATTCCCAACAAAAACAACCTCTAATCCAAAATTCATCAAATCAAAATCCAAAGTATCCCTTTCAAAATATTTCATGGTTATTGTAGAATTACATTTCCGACTCAAATCCTCAACTACATTATTTTCATTTCATGGATGGTAATGAATTGAGCAATCATAATCCTTGATTAATTACATCCATCTCCTATGTATCATGTTTAATTAATTTTTATTCAATATATAATTCAATATTTTAGGATCAATATATATTTTACACATAACGCCATAAAAATTTTTCCTCCCAATTTTTCAAGCAAATAAATAGCATATAATTCCAATTTACGTGTACAATAATTTTACTAATGAGTTTTCAACTGATGAGAAACATAAGAAATTACTTGATCATTCTGTATTTGTAAAAAACATGTCCTCCCAATGGAGGATCAATATAGATAATAAATTCTCCATTTCTAGAGGGTAGTGACCTAACTGGATAATTAATCAATATTCGTTTCAATTCCAAAAAACATTCATCACATTATTTGGTCTAGATTAACATAACACCATTTCGAGTTAACATAGTCTTTAAACAAGATAACCGTGAGAAATTCTCAAAAAAACATTGGTAATAACCTACTAAACCATGAAAACTACGAATTGTTGTTATATTTGTGCATCTTGACCATTCTTTAGGAACTTTTGTTTTAGCAAGACAAACTATAATGCCATATTTAGAAACAATGTGACCCAGGAATGAGATTTTTTGTAACCAAAACTCATGCTTCATTAATTTTCCATATAGTTTCTTTTCATTTGATGTTTTCAATACACCCCTAAAATAAATTTCATGGTCCTAGTTTCTTTTAGAAAATAACAAAATATCTTCAATAAACACAACCACAATCTTATTGATGAACTCACAGAAAATTCCATTCAATATATCCATGAATATAGCAGGTTTATCTATTAACCCAAAAGTCATAACTACAAATTCATAATGAACATATATTGTATGAAACACGGACTTTAGAATGTCTGTTTCTTTACTTTCAACTGATGGTACCACAACCTCATGTCAGAATTCGAAAAATAATGAGCACCATGGATCTAATCAAACAAATTATCAATATGAGGAAAATGATACTTGTTCTTAATAGTGATGTTATTTTTGGCTCTATAATCAATCAAAGTCTCATTAAACCATTTTTTATCAAATAAGAATATAGCACCCCATGGAGATGTTCATGTTTGAATGAATATTTTATATATTAAATCCTTAAATTCTTTCTTTAATTCTAGAAGTTCAATTTGAGAATTTCAATAAGGGGGTTTTGAAATTGTCATAGCATCAGTAACCAAGTCAACAGTAAATTAAACTTCCTATGTAGGTATTATACCAAGCAACACATCAGGAAAAACACCCATATACGCATTGACCAATGTCACGACATTAATATTAATTGTTCCTCTATTTTCAGCAATATGTGCAAGTTAACATTCATTTCCATATTTCACTAGTTTCTCATCCTCCATATATGTTATCAAAAGGAAGAGTTTATTTTTGAACATGAACTAAAATTATTTCTGAAAAGAAAAATCATTAGCTCTGCAAGAAATCATATCATGATAAATAGAAATCCAATCCAAACACAAAATAACATCAAACCCTACAGGAGGAAAACAATAAGGTTTGTAGTTAGATTCTTTCTACACACATGGATTGAAATGTTCTTGTAATTTTTTTTGTCTCAAAATTTTTTCTATGTGTTTATACCACAAGTTTAGGATTCATATCTTGAGATTGAATTCCCAATTTTCTAGAAAAATTCTCATAAATGAAAGAATGTGTAGACCCGAAATGAAACAAACCATTGGTATAATCTGAATAAACAAAAAGATTACATGATACTATTTTATTTGATGGACAAAATATGTTGAAGTAGTTATAAAGGATTTCCTCTCCCCTTTCTGCTTATAGTCTGGCTTCTCTCCTTTATTTGAGTTCGTCATTGGACACTCATTTTCAAAATGACACATTTATTTTCACTTAAAAAAAATTACTGAAAATATATCATATTTTGTATTACTACTAACATGATCATTGTCAATGTAATAGAGAGCCTTATCCCCCAATTTACTAAATCTGATGAACATACTAGAATTTAAATTCCATTCCCCATTGTTCTTTTTACCAGTCTTTTCACAATATGTAAACATAAGTTTCTCACCATCAAGCTATTTCGAAGAGTTCTTCCCTTTTCATGCTACCTTGACCTCTTATTCTATTGTTTTTCAATGAAAACTTGATCGTCGACAAACTCCATTTCCACCTTCTCCGCACATTGAAAATGTTTTTCGTAAACTTTTTACTCAAAAGAAGATAATTCCATTCGTTAATTTGGGTTTAATCCGGATTAAAAACAATTGATTTTAAAATCAATATACTGTATGAAATTTGGTGCATACCTTTCCCATCAAGGGAATTTTGCTTCATAAGAAACCACTGTGTCATCCTCCTCCCTCAATTTCCTAAATTTGTTTTCCATCCAAAATCGATGAACCTTATGAAAATATTTCTCAAGAAACATACATTTTAATTAGTCCCAATAAAGAGCATCAATATACTTATTATCCATGATATTTATAACTATTTTCCACCACTAATCGGAATCACCTTTAAAACGGTAAATAGAAAGACAAACCTTTTAATGTTCTGAATATCCTGTGACATCAAAAATCAATTCCTGAGCATTATTCTACCCTTAAGCTAGCATAACGTTAGATGATCCTATGAATTATTGGCGATGTTGCCTCAGGAAATGATACACTACTGACATGTTGGTTTGTGGTTTATCTAGCTAATCTCGTGCATGGATACCACTAATATTTATAGCCAAAGTCAACTGTGTTATGACATCAAAAAACTGTATAGTTTTGATTCCTACTATTTTCAGTTGATGATTTGGTTAGTTATTATCCTCTTGTTATTGTACCATCATAGATTTAATGTTTCCTCTTTGTGACACCATTCTGAACATATAAATAACTTAGGTGGTGCAACATGGTAGTCTTCAAACTCTATATTATTTTAGTCATACCATATAGTAAAATTAATTTATGGATATTAATTTAAAAATATTCTAATACAAAAAGTTGTCTAAGATGAACCTCTGATCACAACTATAAAGAATCATCCTTAATCGTTACACAATCTTATGTAATATTAAGAATTCAAGATATGTGTATTTTTAGGTTTAATTTTTTAGAAAATTACTCCATAACTATTAAATTACATGTCAAAAATTAAAAGCAGACACTTATACTCTATCTAATTTTTTCCCAATAATAAAACTCATTAAATAAAACATGAATTTTATTCTAGATATAAATCTTCATGAATTATTAAATTCTCTTACCTTTTTGTATACCCTGTGAAAAAAATTTCAAAAAATTGGGACGAGCATAAAAATATCTGTAAAGGTTATAAAATAATGAAAGAAAACATTAGTCCATAAATACGTCAAAATGAATGAAATAAAAATTTTCAACCATATAACATAAGATATTTAACATAACTCATGAAATAAAACGATTAATTAATAACACACATAATTCATAAATCATAATGGTAAATTTTGGAATCCATAACATACATACATTGTATCTTTCACAGCTACAAAGGGAGTTACGTTCAGAATACCAATCACAGTATATTACCTGAATATCTTAGGATAAATGTTGACATTTACCTCCATCATGCTACCAAATTCATTAGATATCTATATTAGATTCACCCTCCTTCCATTTATCACAGAACTACGAGAATATATAAACAATTCCAAAGAACCATAATATAATCATAACACATAAAACAACTATAAAGGAAAGGTAAAAATTATACATTCCATTCACAATATAAAATTTAAATATATAGTACTAATCAATGATTTATCAAAACAATTTTCAATTCCAAAATAAATGAAAAGGCTATATGGTATTTATTTTCATTTTAAAAATGTTACATCTTGTTAAGGAATCCAAATATCATATAATGCTTACGGCTGTGGAAAGGTCGTTGTCACCGTGTGTGTTAAAAAGAAACAATATTTTTTTCTTTTTGTAAAATGAATTATATATATATAAAATATTTCCCATGAATGAAATTAAAATTCATAGGTATTTATACACAGTATAAAAAAAGTCATGTATAAATCAAAATGTTCCTTAATGAAAGAAAATTGAGACAATGACCCTTAAATTGAGTCTAACATGTCTCATTCATTATTTGTATTTTAGAAAGATAAAAGAATGACAATTTTAACTTTTTATAAAACCTTTTTAATGTTCATTATACTTTTTATATCACTCATTACCATGTTATAAAAATTACATAAATAACTATGTTAATATTGGTAGTCTTGTCGATATTTGGTACTTGAGTCGAAAATGAACTTGTTTTGCAATAAATTATCCATGTAGTCAAAAGTGCATCATCTCCAAAAATATTTCATGATTAAAATTTCATATATATCATTTATAAATGTATCCATAATAGTCCATAACATTTGGAGATAAGAAATTAAATGCACCGTTCATGGAGATAGTAAGCCGTACGTACACATGAACGAAACATTAATTTCTTTTTCATATTTAATGGAATGAAAACTAAATGACACATAGGTTTAATAAAATAAAATTTTAATATAATATGTCATATACACTAAATAAGTTCATTAACAGCACCCTTTATATGTTCCTTGTAGGGCATGAACTTTTCATATCAATTTGAGGGGGTGGTAGTCCGCACATCCAAAAATGAAATTATCATATTTACACATTATGGAAAGCATAAAGGTATGTAATAAATAAAATATATATAAGAATATAGATAATATAAATATGATTTATATCATATATAAATACAGTGCCATCATAATGGCCACCATGAGAGGAGGTAGGGGAAAATGGAACAATCATCGTTTTGTGAGCCAGTAGTTCGCCACACACAGACACTGTATTTTCGTATTAATTAGATGGAAGTGTGTGTAAGTGTAGATTGATAATTTTCATTCTAAAATCCTATTATATTGATGATACTGGTTTTTTATGTAATCCATGAATATCCAGAGCATAGGGAGTGGAGAAGGAAAATAAAGGAAATGAACATGATAGAATACATTACCTCTAAATCAGGTAAATTCTTTTTGATTGAGCCAAAAGGATTTACTAAATTTCCATATGCCCAATGTAAGGATTATAAAAGGAAATGTGGGATTTTTTGAGCTGAAATGAGAATAAATTGGGTGATCCAATGGGCTTTATAGGTGTGAGTAAATTGGTAGAGGTGATGCCATTTTATAAGGGGGAGGCGTGGCACTTTAGGAATGTTTTCAAGAATTATTTTATATTAAAATTATTTTCGGTTTGAAAAGGTCCAAAATCCATTTATTTAAAATATAAGATGCTTTTGGGTAGAAAACCCATCAATTAATATGTTTTTGGTATTTTTAGGTCACAAATGTAACATTTTATTTTAGGGTTAACTGTTAGTTAAAAACCTTAACTCTTAGCATTTCTTATTACATTTTCACAATATATATTTACTATAGATACTATAAAAGGAAAATAGAACCACAATTGGATCATTAATGAAATTTATAAAATTATATAGGTTAGTTGGATAAATATTAGTTTTTTCGGACTATTATATCATTAAATAAAATAGTATTTTTTTTAAAAACTCATTTAGGTCAATTTTGACACTATAAAGTAATTGATTTTTGCTAAAGTTATGAAAACAAGATTTATTTGAAAAAATTTTATAAAATAAAATATAATATGTCAATATAATATATATAATTCATTGATGAAATCAAAATAATAAAATAACATTTATTGTAATATTTTTAATATCATTTATTTGAATCCTTTATTAATGAAGTAATCACTGCATCATCATTGTGTCATAATTAAATTTATTTATATACCATTTAAAATTTATTAATAAAATATCATAATATTATAAATAGAATTATCTCTATAATTAATAACTACAATCCAATATATCACTTATATAAACCTGTATAAAATTGTTTTAGTAAAAAAATACATGTTTATGTTGTTTTTCTCTTTAATTTAAATTAATTATTATAAAATGTCATTATCACTCCCAAGTGGATCTATGGGGTCCCAAAATAGACCAAAGGATTCCATTTTTCAGAAATATCTCATCCAGTAGTATTATAAAATTTGTTAGATAGTTTTATATTATAATAATATTATTTTTTTCCATTATTTACTAGATTTACCCTTTAACCATAGTAAATAAATTAATTAATAAAGTTACTATTTATAATGTCAAAAAATAAATGGTACCAATTTACATAATTTTTAATTCCTGATTCCAAATATGGAATCCATTTTCCCAAATTAAAAACATATAAGTATTTGTAATTAATTTAAAATTAATTCATGTTGTTAAAACTGAAAAGTGGGTTTTTAAGAAGTAATTACAATCAAAAAATTTGAAAGTTTTCATGTCCAATTTTAAAGAGAAATTACAAAAAAAAATATTAAATGATAAAAATATATTTCATATACTCTTTAAAATCAATTACACTTACAACTAAATATATAAGTAAATTACATTAATAGGCAGTTTTGAATAAAAATTCTGTATTTGTCAGTTTTCATTTAAAAATGAACCTTATCAAAAAAAATACAAAACTTTGATCAAAAGAAAATATTTGTGTCCCACTTCTGAAGAGAACTTTTATTTTTTAAAATATAACATGAAAGGTGAAATAAAATATATTTAAAAAAGGTTTTCTTTCAAAAGTCAGTAAAACGACCATTTAAAAATATTAATTTATTTCATTCTTAAAATTAGATTCATTATTATATTAGGCAAGTCAAATTTATTAAATAAATGTAAAGTAATTTAATAAAAATTTATAATTATATTTTAGTTAGTTCTGTTCAATCATTCCAATTCAACAGTAAGGCATTAAGTACCATTTAAAATAATAATATTATAATATATTTTTTTCTCTATAACTCAAAATATTGTGCAATATAAGATTTCCAAAAAACTCATTATTGTGTGTTGGGTACGCAATCAGAAAAGCCTCCCCTTTAATTTAAATAACATATATTATTCATAAATATTAAT
The DNA here is from genome assembly GCA_963277665.1 of Viscum album. Taxonomy (NCBI): domain Eukaryota; kingdom Viridiplantae; phylum Streptophyta; class Magnoliopsida; order Santalales; family Viscaceae; genus Viscum; species Viscum album. Next base: position 1,349,930,438 of record OY728140.1, on the reverse strand, counting down.
TGAAATGAATAGGTTTTATTTTATAAATACATGGTTTGTTTCACATTACATTATAATTTCTAACTTTTGAAAATATGATAACACCATTTTGTGACCTGTGAACTACTGCATCTTCAAAGCGATGTGATTCATTTACAATTTACATTGATGTGTTAAGAATTTTATAGTAAAAATATATAATATATGTAACATAATAATGGATCATAAATGATATTATATAGACATATATAAATATATATGTCATGTACATACTTTGTTTCAATATGATGACAAAACGTAAACAACATTCATTCGTTCATACGGCCTACCGTCTACATGAACAGTTTCTTCCTTTTCATCTTTATATATTTTATAGATTACTATAAATACAAATATAATGAAGATATATGTTCTTTGTACAATTTTTGTACATTATTTATATTTGTAGATCATTATCTATGTAAGAGAATAAATAATAATAAGTAAAAAAATGTACGAAGAAAAATCTAATAGTACCCTAAGAGAACCCATCACATAGGACTGCAGATAAGTAGGTAATATCAATTCATAATCAAATAATATATGGTATTGTACATAATAATATTTTTCTATAATATATATATATATTAAAAATATACTTATTATACTAGAGGCTTGTAGGTGTGTTATGGATTTCATGACAAAAGGTATGGAAATTTCATCTCACTAGTTATTTCTGTGAGATACATGTCTTAATCACTACTCCTTACTTTTTTGTGGTGTGCATACATCCCATAAATGAATTATATATATATTATACCTATATTTTTTTATTCATAAATTATTTTTATTATCTTCCATTCATGTGGTCTATATTTCAAATTTTACCAAATCATTAACGAAGTTTGGTCTCAATTTTCCATCTCTTTGACACATGCCATGTTACGCACAAATATTTTTCCATGATGTATATATACTACCTTTGAAATCTTATATATCAAATTTTCTTAATTTCATAATTCTTAGACTTCTTTTAAATTTATTATTTCCATTTTATTATGATTCAATGTTACCAAATTAGAAACCGTTAATATCCATAATCATACAATTTGTTGAATTGTTTTTGAATATGTTCCTATTAAAGAAATATTATGATAAAATATCCAGATATATCATGATATTTATTATCCTCTAGTTATTTATGTTATATCAATGTAATGTTAACATTTTCCCACACTTTGGTACATAATATGATAATAAATGTGTTTTTATGAAATTCTAACTTAATCACTAGTTTCGGCCATAAATCTATCTTCCTTTAAAACCGTTTTTCTATATGTATTAAAAAAATGTTATATTATTCTACAATGATCATAAAAAGATATTTTCACCCATTTTTTACATATTTCAAAAAAAAAATTAAAGGAATATTTTAGTTTTTTTGTCATTGGGGTTCTTTTTGAAAATTTTACATTAAAAAATGGAATGTTCAACATGTATGGATTTAACCACTATCATGAACATTATTCTCTTAAATATTCTTTTACAATATTAAAAATATATTTATTTAATGTATGTTTTCCCAAATATTCTATAAATTCATGGTTTTAAATACATTTTTTTATAAATATGGATAACAAAAAATTATTTGTGTTTAGAAATTATAAAAAATTATTTTTAGAACATTATTAAAATGTTTTCAATAAATTCTAAATGAAATATGTTTTAAAAATATTTTCATAATTAATTTATAATTTTTAAAGGAAAACTTTTTTCAAAGTTTTTTCATGTATATTTTATATGGTTTCATGGTAAATGGTTTTCAAAATTTTTTTGACCTTCTATTATATTTTTTCATGGAAAAAGAGTTTTATAATGTTTTTATAACTCTTTTATATTTTATCATAAAAAATAGCTTTCCAACAGTTCTCAATATTATTTTATATGCTTTCATGGAAAATTATTTTTATAACTTTTTTAAGATTATTTTATATGTATTCAAGGATAATGGGTTTAAAAAAAATTTCACGTTATTTTTTTAGTTTTCTAGAGAAACATTTTTAATCATTATTTCATGATTTTGTTTCTCAATTTTAAAATTATATTCTATGAAAATGTTTTTCACAATGTTTTTTAAATGGAATTTTTCAATGAAGAGATGATATTTTCCTCAAGTTATGTTCATAAAAGATATTTCATATTATTTTCCATTTAACCCAATAATATTTGATATTAATCATGCTTTATTCAGGATATTATCCAAGGATCCATTCAAATTATTTCTCATAATGGTTTCTGTTTTGATGGAATAAGATTACTAAAACTTGTTTCTCTTTCAAGGGTTATATGATTAATAAATTTGTTTCTCTATCATGGGATCTCTGTTTATGAAATATATTTCTCTTTCATGGATTCTATTCCTATAAAACCCATTTAAATACAAGAATTATAATTTGATGAAATGGTAATGAAACGAGTATATTTTCCCCATGTTATGATAATAAGACATATTTATTATACACATCTCATTTTTGGGATATGTTATGATTAATTTATATGATCTTGTGTTACATGTATGTATGAATTCATTATGTGATGGTTAGGACCCATATTTCCTTAAAACGCATTGGATAAAGATTTATATCTCATGAGATATACTAATATTGTCTTAGGAGTGAACCGTGACTCCTAATATGACCATGGGAGGGAACCATGACTTCCAAGATGATATAGGTAGTGAAAACATACTACTATGATGTTCGTGGAAGTGATCCCTGACTACCATGATGGGGTGGGAATTGAACGCATACTACGAAGTTGTTTTAGCATTGATCCCTTGAAAACTATGGAAATTGTTTTATATACATGTGTGTGTGTAACAATGCGATCACGTTTTACTATGTAATGATTTCATGTTATATGATCATTATTTCATTTTGATTCATGTCTTATGAACTGAAAATATTATGACTAGATTCATGTTCTTGGTCTTTGATATATGGGTTATGACCTTATAATGATAATGATCACATTATCATGCCCATATGTTCATGAAATGGTTACACATTTTCATTATTTACCCGTACTAGTATATTTAGCACACCCCATTATAATGTTACCCATACCCGGTTTATGACGAATGAATTTTTAGAAAAATTTATTTTGGGGACAATATTTTTGGGAAAAAGTTATGATATTTCACAGATTTATATATATTGTTCTTCCATGATTTAAAAGGAACCAAAATTATAAGGGCATTGGGATTTTATTTATATAATGTAATAAGTATTACAATGAAGTTATATAATGTTATTTTTAAAAAATATATGATTTCTATAAAGTTAGTTTTATGAAATTCAATTTCTAAAGGTATATAAAATTAATTTCATTATTCTTCATAGAAGCACATAAGAAATGATTTTCCTTAAGAAAATAATATTTTCAAACATATGATGTCTTTATTAAAACCATTTTATGCCTCATTATCAATATTATTTATCTATATAAACAATTATGAATAATCTTATAAAAATAGTAATTCATATTCATATTACTAAGTTTAATAGTAATGTTGTAACTATCCCATTTTATTTATTATAATAACAAAATGTTGTTTCTTAAAAATTTAGTGTTGTGTATAATGACATCCAAGTCAACATTTAAATTAGTGAAGGCTTAACATGGTATAGCATATAAATAATTTTTGACATAATAAAGTGTGAAACACGTGATATCAAAAAAAATATTCAAAATAAATTGTTCAAAAAAACATGGGTTGTTACAAAAACTACATGTATTTAAATAATTAAACTAAATCTCAAAAATGTAAATGATAAAATTTTATAATTACATGTGGGGTTCCCTAATGATAATGATATAGTTTTTAAGAACTAATATAAAAATATACATGGTTCCTAGTGATGTATCACTATTTATTGATAGAAAAAATTTCATTATAGTTGACCAATTTTTAATATTATCAACCATGATCAGGAGGTATATTAATTCAATAATTATAAAGTGTAACTTTACAATTTACCAATTAATTTAAATTATTAAGAAAAAGGACCATTTTGTTACATTAATTTTCTTTTGGGATGTAAATGAATCTATACAATTTATCATTGAGGGATAAATGAATGATTTTTTATTGTTTTTTATCATGTCATAAAGACCATACCACATAATTGAGAAGAATAAATATCTCTTCTCAATAAATCATGAATCGGTAAGGGTATAAAGATAACTATATCAAGGTAAATCAAAGTGAAGGATATAGAGGGGATCTATGAGTATTTTTGGGTTAAATCCATGATGTATTGAAGAGAATTTTGTTCCAAACAATGTTATTTTACTCCATCATAATTTATAAGATTCCATTGATGGATTTTTTTAATTCTCCTTTTTGTTCATTAAAATAAACAAGGAATATGGTAGAGTAGTTGGATTGTATCATAGAAATTCAGTATAACATATTCAACTCATATAGAAAATGTATACTAGTTTGTGTCATTAAAATTTCAAGGATTTTTAATCATTTATAATATTATATTTTATTAATTTATTTAGGGATTTTCTCTGGACTTTATTAAAAGTATAACATTAGTTCATTTTGATATTAATTTAGTGGAAGTAAAAAATAAATAAAACAATACTAAATTATCATTATAGTGGAATGATTAATAAAATCAATCCCTCACATTGAAAAAGATGAAGAGTATTCTTGTGGCTTCATGTAACATTATTAGTTGATGAATGATTTTAGAGTAATTTTTTGCATGATTCTTTCATTATTATTATTCATAATCATACACCGTGGAGGGATAGTATTAACCACAGTATATAATTGAAAAATATATCTTGATTCATACCTGATATGTGCCTCTTGTATCTACATGGAACACAATCCTTACAATAGAAAATTTTTCTTCATTGAAACTTGTAATAAAAAAAACCGTGAAAATTTATTTTAAAATATACTTTTATTTATTTTGTCTAGAAAAGATAGTCAAAATATTTATTATCTATGTATTTTTTAATAAAAGATCAATATTGTGATAACATACCATTTATATGATAACATCACATTTTGAATAACCAATGATTCTTTCCCATCAATTATTATGATCACCACTCTACCCTTGTTGTGGTGACATCAATTTTAAATTCCTCTTTTATATCCTTATGGTAAAAAATGTCCACCCATATATAATATTTTATATGGATAGTAGTATTTTCATAGTCTGGATTAGTAATGGATATTATTATGTTGGAAAAATAATATTCTTACACATTATAAATTCATGGGTTATAACATATCAATGGATGCATGAAGAAATATACCACCATTTCACAAATATGATCATATTGGGTTTCTTTTTATTCCTTCATATAAAAATGTCCTACAATGAATTTTATGATCATTATATGTGAATCACACTTAAAAATTATTAGGTAAATCAATATTTCAATAGAAAAATCAATAACATTGATAATGTATTTTTATACTTCTTTATTTTATGATAATGTAATATAAAAGGAATAAAAAATATTGTTGTACCTCAACTAGATAAATTAAATTGAATTAAAAGTAAAACCTATTGAGTTTAGTGTTCTCAATTAACATCATTTTTGGGTTATAATATACACTATTAAATAATACATTCAACTACCCTTGTGTCTTCTAAAAATATTATTTTTATTGGGACTTCATTATTTATTAAAAAATATTATTTGAAATATCCATTTTTTCTTCCACGTATTTTCATTTTTTATATGTAATTTATCATTATTTCTCTATATAAGGCATGTATTTATTTACTAATTTTTTTTTAAAAATACCCATTAGTTACAAAGAGTGTTAGGATTATGTCATTACCTATTGTGGAGGACTCATCCAAAAACATTGAGGATAATGGCCATCAAAATAAACTTCCACGGTATTGTACGTTGAATTTTAATCTTCTTAATTTTCCACCTATAATCATTGAACAAGGATACAATCTTATTCTAATGGTGAATTAATATAAGGATTAAATCAATATAACTCTATTTTTCCATACCATATATTGATTGTATATTAGGTTACCAATCCCTATTTATATCACATAAAAAACTTATTCATTATGTCAGAATATAATGGATAGGGTGTCTACATATTATCCATGCCTATATTTTTATATAATCTTGTAAAACATATACTAAAACATGTGAACCCCCATATTATTTATCTGTTTTTTGTGATCCATAGAACTTATTTTGATATAAACTAATAGATAAAAATTTACATAGAAAATCATTTTCCCATAATAATATTATTTCACAATTCAAGTATTGTTACATCCCTCTCTGGTATTAGATCAATAAACTAGCCTTAAAAGTATCTTAATGATAAATAGTGGTTTCCTTTTAAAACCATTTCATTCACACCATAGATGATTCCTCCTTTTGTGATTTATTATTTTCAAAATTATTATTCCATACATCAAGAATGTGAGTTTTATTATAATTTAAAAAGGTGTATATCATTGAATTACACTTAATTATTTATTGTTGATTTTTTGTAAAAAACATTATTGTTTGAGGAATTAATTGTATCATACAAATGAAAAATTTATCTTCCAATATGATAATTTAATTAATTCTCTTAAATAAAAGAATTTTATGTAGATCATAATAATAGTCCTCAAAGTTGGAAAATCAATTTAATATTCTATAAAGGTCTCTTCTCATTTATTATGGCCCAAAATATTATATATAATGGTATCATAGTTTTTACATTTTACAAATAAATTAATTTTGGATCATTGTTTACCCTAAAATCTATATACTTAAACAAAATTTAAGAAAAAATATTTGAATATTAGTATCACATTAACTAAAGTTATTCTAAATTGGTTTAAAATAAAATATTTAATAAATTATTCAATGTCACAAATTAATTAACATGATGGGGTATATATTTGATAAGGAAGTAATGGGAGATAATTGGGAAAAAATAAAAATATACAATATATGGTTTTCAAATTCAAATAAAACATATCTAAATATTCACATTACCAACATAAATCCTTTAAATTCATTCGATGTCATTATATGGCCAAACACCCTGTGATTATAATTCCTCTAGGTATATAGATGATAAATAAAATTTATTCCTTATTTAAAATGATAATACACATCATGTGTCCATCCAATGACTTTATGGGTAAATATATTTAATTTCTTATATATTAGTCATACATAACAGTGTGGAAAGTAATATAATATTCTACAGATTTGGATTCTATACCATGAAATTATTTATAGTTTTTAACCATTAACAAATAAATAAATAATAGGTGTAGGTAGTGTAATTAAAGTGTTTTTCAAATCGGTATGGTTTTTACTATTTGACATTCATTTTGGTTTCCCTATTCTTTCCCTTTTAGTCTAATTATTTTATGAAAATGTAAGTCATTATTTATTTACAATTTTTTCATATTCATTAATACTTCATCACTTAATTAAATTTTAATTCATTGGGGTCATGAATTTATTAGTCGGTTCTCTATTCCTTATTTATTTTAATTTATTTTTTTATCACATTAACCCTATTAACCACCTATACAATGACTGAGTATATATGCATCATTGTTTCATGTCTACATTAGTGACTACTCAATGATGTATATTTCCACGTCTTAATTATTATTGAATTCATTTTATGTGTGTTCTCTGATGTGTTTCTCCGATTATTATTATACTCACTATAATATAAAGAATACATTGATTATTAGTGAACCTAGATATATATAAACTTCATGATTTTCATACCCTTAGTTTACAATATATGACATTTAATAGAAATATTGGTTGAGGGATGTATTATTTCAAATCCAAAATAAATGTTTTATGAAACCAATATAATGTAGGGGATGTTTATTCAAAGTTAAAAGAAAATAAAACCAATTATATCATGATTTTTATATCAATATATTAACATTTTCTTCAATCAATACAGAGTCTAGTTTTTTATTATCATTTCTTTTCCAAATCATCAAAATTCAAATCATTTTTAGAATACCCAATTTTTTGTTATAATATTTCTCAACTTAATAATGATTTTAACTTATAACCCTCTATCTTGAACACCTTGAGATATGAATAATGGTTAAATTATTACTACAATTATTTTAGTTATAAATAAATAATGAATATGGTGAGATATAATGGTGGAATTTAATTTCAAACTATTATCGAGTGGACATGATGGTTAATGATTTTACTTTTATATGTTTATAATAGATTGAATATATATTTCATTTATTTTTTCTCATTTAGTAAATAAAAATATTATTCTAACAAGACTTTTATTTGGGTGTAATGGGTTCCCCTAGAATATGGAACATAAAGAAAAAATTATTCTCTTTCATAAATTACTTTTATTGTTTAAAATTATAAATTATTTTCTATAATTACTAAATATATCATTTAATAAAAATAGTATATATGTTGTGAACTAATTGAAATATAATTACATGTTTATTAATTGACTGCTATTTATAATTTTGGGATCTATTGAATATTAATGAAACATCGTGGATTGTAAACTGACATTCCTTCTATAAGGATGATAACCTAAAGAAGATAGGTTACTTCAATGACCTCCCCTTTCTATGATTCTCTCATTAATCTGAAACTCATCTCTTCAGGATATAAATAAGATAACTCCATTTTTTAGTAATTTAATACCCTTATAATATCATAATATATTGATTATATATATTTATGGTATTGTAAAAAATGTCACAGGTTAACCCTTATTTAATGATATTTTTTTCTACATATTAATATTTTTGTTTTAGAAGTTTGATTCTAAATTTGAGAAAAACGTTAACTAAAAAAATTAATCATTTCACACAATTTTGACGCATAGTTGGCCAAACCATGTATAATTCTTATAGGTAAATCTAATACCATTACAAATAAGTTTCACATTAGTGGTTAATAGTTTATTAAAATGTGTGACCAACCCATAGGGGCACCCAGTGTTCCCAATAAAGGGAAAAAAGACGGCTCATGGTTTTTTAAATAGTTCTACAAGAACATGAAATTCCATACACATTTAAAATAATAAAATACCATTTATTATTATTAAATAAAAACAAAAAATAAACCCCTAAAATCTCCCCCATACTCATATTCTCTTCACATACCCATCATGCGACGCAATCACCTCCCTTCACACTCTACCATCACGAGTGAGATTCCCCCCAACTTGGCAGGTGACCCCCACTACCTTGTCCAAAAATTGTTCTTCATCATTTTACCCCCTCTCCAACTTCCTCTTGTTCCTTTTTATACCATACTATTTAATCCATCATGGTGTTATCCCCAGAGACCACACCCATGGTGTAGATTTTGCTTTTTTGTGTTTTTTATGAATGGGTGGTGCAGTCCCTTTTTCATGTTATGTTGTTTCTGTTGTGGGTGATTTGAGACTCTGTTGTTAATGGAGACATGTTCCATGTAGTTTTTCCCGATGCATGACCATTTAATTTTTGAACCATTTATTTCCTAGTTTTTATATTATTATTGTTATTATTAACTAATGATTTTATTATGGGATTTTAATATCTATAATGACAAAATTAAGAATCAACATGGTTCTTTATATTTTGTAATTTGGGATGCCTCTTATTTTTCAATAAATGTGTTATGTGTTTGGTAGAAATATAATTGTGATGTTTTTTAATATGGGATTGGATATTTTTTTGTTTTAAAAACATATATATAATATTTAATTTTTTTAAAAAATATTTTTATGAATCATTAATCGGTAAATAAATTTAAATTGTTTAGACTATATTTAATTAGGGGATTTTAGTTATTGGATTTCACATATTTTCTAGAGATCATTGGCCTATCATTCCTGAAGAATTCCCACACATATATGAATAGTTAATGTGTATATATATTTATATCATCATTATAAATAATCCATCTTTGGTAGGGGAATATGGAATTTCATCTAGGGGTATATATAAATAGGTGAAGATGTGTGTAGGTGAAAGGATGGGTTTTCTTCACCAAAGTCCCTCTTGGATTCTCTTTATTCCATGCCCCCCCCATTAGGAGGATTTATGTCTCTATCACGCGATGAAACCTGTTCTGAGTTAGGTTTCCTGTTTCCATGAATTTAATCTCAAATATAAGATTTTATTCATATATATTCACATTTTGTATTATTATTTATTGTAAATACAATATATTAAATTGTTATATTGATTATATTTAGTTTGTTCCTTGTTTTTCATACTTTTTGAAGTGGTCTCCTGGTTTTTACATTATTGAATAATGTTTCTTTGTTATATTAAATGTCACAAACCATGTTTTTTGGAATTATTATCTAAATGGTTTTAATAAATGAAATATATCTATAAAATTTAGTTTCAAAATGATTAGTATTTTTTCAAACTCTATGGCCCATTTATAATAATGTATTCTTTTAAATTGGTTTTGAAAACTCATGTTGTGTAATCCTAGTTGGAACCTTTGACAGGTTTTATGAATAATGTTATCCCACATGATATTTATCTATTTTCATATGGAAAATCAATCTATATTGGTACTAATGTTAGTGTCAATCATGCAATGCCCTATTTTCAACACCTTTATGCAAGTTCCATGGAATCCCCACCTTCTGAGAATTATTTAATTGATGGTTTCCATATAGTTCTGATTAGAATGATTATATTCCCATGGTAGGAAAATTCCATGTGGTTTGATCCACTTTTTGGGAATGTGGAGAGCTTATAGTTTGGTTGTGGACTATAGATCGCATTAATAGGTCGGTAGATATATTCAAAAAAATCATCTAGGGTCTCTACAATTGAGGTTTATGTATATATCCTCATATTTTTTCATAGGTACTCAAAATTCCATAATTTTTATATGTTTTTAATAAAATAATTTCAACATTTATGTTGCCACTAATAGTTCTTATATCAACACTTATATACATGTACTCCACCTTCTGTTTCTTTTTTACTATGGCATTTCCTTCACTGCATTTCCCCCTTTGTAAAATAATTTATTAGATAAATTTTCATTGTTTTATAATAATTTTGGATAAATTAAATGAAATTGTATATTTTAAAATTATTATATTGTAAATTTTTTAAAACAATTAATTCCATATTTTAAATATACGTATTTCAAACTTGGTTGACATGGTTTGTGAAGGAGATGTTGGCAGTGGAATTCATGTTTTGGAATCCCAAAAGAGAACCTTGGGGCCCACACATATATTATCATCATTAGTTTTAGGTACTTCCAGTATTGTATCACTCTCATGTCATGTTTATTTTTGTGATTGTTGGTGATCTACATGTGTATATGGTGGTATGTTCAGCCATCTACATTATTATTTTTCCAAACCCAATTACCATTTTAATGTTTTTTTAATTATATTTCTATTTTTTGAGACAAATTAATCCCAATAGATTTATTCCTAATTCATTCCATAGATGAAGATCCTGGTATAATAGGGAATGCCCCACGGGCCTTATTGAGGGATGGCTCTGGAGACCAATTCAAGGTTGACTCGAGAAAATTCCTGAAATATTCTATTTGATCTAGGTTTAGTGCATATTATTTATGGATTTCTAATAGATTGAGATTTGATCATTGGGTATTAAAAGGTAGGTCATGGGTTGGTTCTTGATAACTATGGGTCATGAATAAACTATATTTAATTGGTAATATTGGTATTTTGACATTTATTTTGAGATTTCATTTTGGGGAGAAAATTGAGAGGAACATAAGGCATTAGTTTCTCATATATCCATACAAGCCTTGTGGATCAATCAAAGATGGTTATAAGAGACAACTCATGGTATTTACACGATTGGAAAACGGTCCAAAAAATCGTGCGGTCTAACCATAGATTTTCACTATTCCCATTGGAATTTAATTTTCTATTATAGATTTGGAAATTTTTTGGGTTTATATGCTGGTATTTGTTTAGATTTATTTTCAATTATGTTGTAAATTTTAATTTTATTTTAAAATGTAAAACATATTTTTGAATTAGGATAGGAGGGTGTATTTAAAATAATATGAAATTGATTTTCTATTTCAATCTCCAAAATGTGTTTAAAAAAATAAAATCTTTTGTTTAAATATTTTTTAATATATTATTAGTGATCTATGATTGGAAGTGTGGAAATTTAAATTGGTTTTTGTATGCACTGATTTTTTGGACATTGGAATGTTAGGATAAAAATTGTGTTTTGGTCATGTTTCTAGGTTTTCAAATTGTTATTTTTTTATAGGATTTTAATTATGAAATTAGTGGCTTTAATTTTTTTTCATTATTTAATGTGTTGTGGTGATTTCAGTTCTTGATTTTTTTTCGAATATGTAAATTATTATTTTTTTGTAGTTTTTTAAATTGGGTTTCAATTTTGTAAAGTTATATGAGAAAAAAAATTGAATAATGGAAATAATTATTTTATTAAATAGTCAGGGTTTGTAGTGGTGATATTTTTTTATAATGATTTTTTCATTTCCCTTATTAGAATATGTTTGGTTTCCTATTGTGATTCAGGTTCCTTGTTGTTAAGACATTCCAATCAAAAAAAATTCAAGTGTTGTCTGGAATGGTTGATTGGGTATTGTCGATTCCTAATTTGATGATTTCATAAGGTGAAAATTGTATAGGATTGTTTCTTTTGGTAACTATTTGATTTCTCATGCTGATGGAGATAGTTTTGGGTTATATTTTTTATATATCATTGGGGATGTTCTTCTTGATGATTTCATGTGATGAGGTTGTATTATAGATTTTTATTGATTGTCTATCCATGGGAAACCCTTCATGTGTGTTTCAAGTGTCTAGTATAGATTCTAAAATAATCATGATTATTCTAATGTTGTTGTTGGTATGGAAATTTTTGAGATCTATTTGGTTAGTGGTCTAGATTTGAGGTTTTTGGTCACCTGTTTTATATTTGACCTCATAGGGGGGACATGTGGCCATTAAAATGGAATGTTTTTTTCATATACTAATTCTAACTTCATCCATAGGTAGGAATGCGGTAATGAGTGTGTTACTGGTCCTTGATTTGGGAAAATTATTTCAGATCACATCTTGTTGTGTTATTCTTTGAGAATGGTTGGGTAATGATTTCAAAATATTCCTCTATGTACTTCTATCATTCATTTTTTTCATTCATCCTGTCTCATGATCCAATTTTAATTGATTTTTTATCCTAGTTAGTGTATGTTGGATAATTCATGTACATTTTAGTGGGGTTTTAATTGATCTTCTAGTCAAACGTTACATGTGATCCAGCTAGATTGGGATTTTAGGTCTTATTTTGAAGAAATTTTATTAGAGTGTCCTTGAATTTTTGAACAACCAATCTAGTGGAAACTGAATATGTTAGTAAGATCCATTGTATGTTTTATATATTTATCTTATTTTATTTAGGTGGTCTGTAACTAAATTTAAATTTAGATTTTGATTAGTTCGACATAGTTTGGAGGGATTCATTTTTTTGTTAATACTCTTTCTGTGGGTCTTCATTTGCAATTCTGGTAGATTTATCGGATCATAAAGGGTCATGGTGGGGTTAATATAACACCCCAACACTTATTATGTTATTTTATTTTTTTAATTTTTATTATATTTTTTCTTATGAGGTTAGAGCCTTAATTTAGGACATGATTAATTTTAAAAAATAATTATTGTGTATGCCTTTTTGACAACATGGATGGAAAAACTATGTGGATACAATGTAGGAGAGTCAATGAACTTTTAATAGACGTCTTTCAAATTTGGTTCATGGTTTATTAAATAATTCTACCAACACATGTGTGAACCATGTGAGCCTAGAAAAGGGAGCATTGTCAGTGCATGGTCTAGTAATGAAAGCTGTATGTACATGAAAGTCCCTCCCCATTTAAAATACTTATTATAATAATAATAATATTATTATTATTAACCAAAAATCCACCCAATACCATCTTATATACTCGGACACATCATGCAATGAACCACTCTCCTCTCCCCCTTTCTTGTCACATGGGAGCATCACTCCCCCACGGTGTGTTCCCCCACTCCTCTGTCGAGCCTCATTTATTCTTGATTTTTCATCCCGATTTGGTGGATGATTATCCTAGGTAAGTGGTTCCTCATATCGGGCTTCTTCTTGTTCCTTTTTCTTCCCTCCTCTTTCTTCCCTGTGGTGATTCATATGTAGGCCAAACCTTGGGGTGTAGTGTTTACTAATTGTTAGTTTTTTTCTGAACGTAGGAGGTGTTGTCCCATTTTCAAGATGTGATGGTAGAATTTCATGGGTTTTGAGCCTCAATTATCAAAGGAAATTACTTCCCAGTAGTTTATCCCCACACTTTACATTTTAATTTTTGAACCTTTTATTTTTTGGTTTTTGAATTAGTTTTACATAAACCAACTAATTTTTTTATAGTAGTTTGTAATATCAATAATGATTAAATTATGTTTCTACTTGGATTTATGTATATTATCTTTTGGTATTCCACTTATTTCTTAAATATATGTCTCATTTTTTCTTAAAAGTACATGTGATGGATATTATTTTTGTATTGGGTATTTTTAATGTTTCAAATGTTATTTATACTTTTATATGGATTTTAAAGGAATTTTATTAAATATGAAAATGTTCTTCTGTTATTATTATTTATCCTATTTTTAATTATGAATTTTGTAATTTTTTTAATTCTTCTTTAATTATTGTGTGTTATAGGATTATGTTCATTAAGGAGAATTGCATAAAAATTTAGGGGTAAGATGTGTGTGTTCGTGTGTGTGTCTTCTTTGAAAATATTACCTAAAAATGTGGGGAATATGTTCCATGCATTTAGTTTATATATATAGATATTTGTCCGTGTGTAAGTGTAACATACGAATTTTCTTCACCAAATGAATCATAGATACTCTTAATTTAATGGAACTCCCCATTGAATTTGATTTGGGTCACCCTCATCAAAGGTAATATGTTTTGAGGTAGGCTCCATTTGTCCAAGTCCTGAATTTGAAAAATATTACTACATTAATTTTTTTTTTCATTATTAATTATATTGTGAAGTAAATATAATATAGGAAATGGTTGTGGTGATTGGAATGCATTTTTTTCATTCTTGTTAAAAATTCCAATGTTTTAAAATGTGATTTCTATTATTCAAGAATCATTATAATTTGGATTAAAATTATAATAACTATTAATGTTGTATTTACTTTCTAAATGGTTTTAATATATAAAACATATGTATAAAAATATTTTTCCAAATCATGAATAATTATTTAAAATAATATGTCTCTTTTTCATAGGTAATTCTTGTAAAATGATTTTGTAATCAAATGATGTATAGGCATAGTTAACACCAACAAAACAATTTCTGAATGATGGGAACCCGTATGGTTTTTCTTTAGTTAGATATGGTATATACATCCATAGTGTCAGGAAGTTGGAAATATATAGATTTTTCACCCCTGTTTATGTCAAGTTGGTGATCACCTCCTCACATATCCTTTATGCTACTCTCAAAGTATCCTAGACATCATATTCTTTGTTGATAGAAGTTTTCAATTTAGTCCTGATTAAAAGAATTAGATCCCCATGATATGGAAAAAAAACATGGGTTGTGGCACTGATGAGGATAGGTGAGAGAAACCATGTTGGTTAATGACTATAGATGGAATCACTAGGTGAGAAGATTTATTCCAAACTGAGTATGACAAGGATATCTCGACATGATTTCTAGGTATATCATAAAATATATAATTAATTTGAATTCTACATTCCCGTTTTTGAGATGTTTTTAATAAAATCATTAGAACTATTATGTATCTATTGGTAGTTATTATATATTTACATCATTACTCATACTTTGTTCTCCGCATATTTATTACTAGTGTGTTTCCTTAACCACATGTGTTCTTATTTAAAATGTTTTATTAGAATAAATAATTCTTTCTTTGTAATCTATTTGGAAAAAGGCTAGAAAAATGGTTCTCTCGAAATTATTATCATGTTAAATGTTTTAAAAGGCTATAAAATCCTTATTTTAAATATTTATATTTAAAACTAGCAAGACATGGTTATCTTTTGTATGGTATATTATAGGGACAACTATTCTTTTTTATCCTAACTATGAATATTGGACATCATGCTTACATTATTGTCTTCAGTTTTAGTTTCTTCTAGTTTTGAATCTCTCTCACAACGATCATGGTTATACAATTATTGTTTTCCTATGATGTAACTTTTATTTATGTTTACCATATGGTTTACTAATATTCTCATAGTTGTTAAAATTTTATTTATATTAATTTATTTATTTCTGTGTTTTTGGGATAAATAACTCCAAATAGAGTTATTATTGTTGTCTGTAAAAATTGTTCATCCAATAAGGAACAGGAATGCCTCTTGAGACATGTCGCAAGCCGTCTTGGGTGACTGATTTGGGGTTGACTCATGTTGGTTCTTGACAACAATCATTGAGATTTTAAATCATATTCATTATTTGAATTAGACCATCCACATACACAGCTAAATTATAACTTTTCAATGATAACCTAGATAATAATGAACCATCACAAGGAAAAATTAAGTTGTACATTTTACTATTTCATTAATTAAATAATTAAATTACTTTACAACATGTACAAATATTTTATTATATTGTGTAATAAAATGTGTCTTCATTATAATAATAATATGATTGGATAACCCAAACACATATATATTTATTAAAAAAATAAGAATCATTTTGATATATATACATATATATTGGATAAAATGATAAATGAAGTCATTGTTGAGTGGTATAAAATCATCTATGTACTATCTGATCTCTAATTCAATTTTCAACAAAAACATTGTATTAGAAATCATTTTTTTAACTTTTCAACTATAATTTTTCTAATTTTATGTAAATATCTTAGAAAATATATCACAATATAAATTTGAAATAAAATGAAAATTGAATGAATGTGTCCACAAAGGTTGTTGATGTTCACTAAAATTGAATATATTAGAAAGATTAAAACCCCCGCAATCAATAAGAATCATATCTATTTATTTTTTCCCTTTCAATAAATACACATAAACTATATTATGGTATATTATATAGATAATTTTATTCATTTTTATAAATTCTAAATAGTACAACGTTAATAAAATTTATAGGAAACAAATGAAATGTCACTCAATTTACATGGAATATAATTTTGGGCCCTTTGGTTTATTATTTGACTTATTAATCGTGATAGATTAAACAAAAATTTCCAAATTATTATATGTTATATGGGTAGGACAATGCCATGGTGGAATCCATGGTGTTCCTAGAAACCACCTATGTTAAATATTGTGATCAAAAGTCCAATGAAAGTGCAGGATCAAGTACTTGTATAATACTGATTCTTCCTAAGAGAGATGGAAAGTCCCACCTAACCACACTAAATAGGATAGCTTGATGAGTCCAAAATTGTATAGTTTTTGAAACCAATCTATGAAGGGATTCTAAATATCGTTCTCTAGGATTGGGGTCATCAAGGCCACCATGGCCATGGTGGGAATCACCATGTTATTGAAAAAGTGGTTTTATAATTTCAAAGAGCAGCTGTGGGTGTTGATCATTCTTGGAAAGTTATACCTCTAGATAAAGATGTATATGATATATAATAGGGTGTTTTTAATTCATTATTAACTAATTTCCTCCAAAATTAAATGGGTTTCCCATTCCTATTACAAATTTCTCTTATCTACTTGATTATAGGAAGGGATTAGAGTGTTTTACCACTTCCTGTGAGGGATGATGATATTGGAGAATCCATTGTAATGATTTTATAATTTCACATTATAATATATTTGGTTTCCCATATGAATATTTATTTATTATTTCCCAAGAGGTAGGTATTAGAACCATAATATTAGAAACATTCAATTTGATTAGATCAATATCTATCATTAACCGTCCATTTATTGTGTAATTTGAAATGATTAGAAGCACATTCCGTTATCTATTTCAGGAATCTTATTTTAGATTTATGATTATTATTTGTTATATTGTCTCTAAAAATTATTTCAATGATATTATAATAAAGCTTATGTGTGGTGAATTTTGAGTATTGGATCAAGAAAAATATCGTTAGTATCAATACATTTAAGGCAGAATGATCCTTAATATATAATAAGATTATGTTTTTTTGTTTGTTTAATAATAAACAAAGGTTAGTGTGAAGGGAATGAAATATATTTTTTAAATTGATCACATGTTTTTGTGTGTCCCATGAGACCTTTTTTTATATTGATAACATGTGTATTCATGGGTATCCCATGATACCCATGTTAGATATTAATTATATGTGTGTGAATGTGTAGTATGTGGGTCCCATTCCTGGTAATTACTACATATGTGTGTGTGCCAAACAGTTTTGAGTATTTGTTGACTTCCAATGATTTTTATAGTTCTTGTTATACTTTTTCTACGTAAATGTGTGGAATGTAGTGTATTTTCATTTACTAGTGACTGATAGGTGGAAAATCATAGCTTAGTGAGTTCTTTGAGTGGACGCATGTTCGAAATTTGATAATGAATATGATATATAGGGACATAGAGAAAGGGTGTTATGCCATCGATTCATGTTTGATAAAATTTGTGAGTAATTATGATCATATGGCCTGAACTGAGGAAGAGATAGAGAATGACAGCCTTTAGTCCGGACCAATGAACGAGATGAGGTATGATGGCCTTCTATATAGATTTATGATGCTGATGGGTCTAGACGGATCCATAACCTAACCCCATAATTGTTATTATTACACTCAATTAAATATATATTTCACTTCCTTGTGACCAGCCCATGATCATGGAATCTATTGTGATTTTTCTTCTGATGTTGAGTTAAATTAAGTATTGTTAGGTTTATTTATTGCATGGTTATAATAGGACCTCTCTAGACATGATTGAGTGTTTCTAACTTGGGTATTTATGTATTATCATGGAATGAAACTCTTATGTTTGTGAAATTATTTTATGGATGCATTAGTGGTATCTTAATTTGGTTTATACTCACATTATGTGTAGGAATATGAATTTTTCTACTAACATAATGATCTATGATTCCAAAAATGAAAAGGGGAAAATGAGAGTAGACGAAGGATACATACCTTTTTGTTTGATTGTGGTATTGGGATGGACTCTGCAGTGATGTTGATGTAGTTATTTTTTTCAAGATTATACTTTGTTTTGACCTCCCACGTATAGGATCTTTTTCTTATTCCATTTTAGGATTTGATAAACCTTCAATTTCATTTGTTTTATAGTTTTTATTATTTACTTTTTTATGCCCTTTTTTTATTATTCATTTATTTATATGATTCAAATATACCTATGTTATATTATGGGTATGATATCCACACTACACTATTTAAAACCTATGTGCAATTCAAGATCCTCTTATATAGGTGGATGTTTGATTGAGGTCTTCTGGAAATCCATCCATGACCAAGTGATTCATGTTAGGGAATTATAAAGATCTGTAAAAAAGTATTTCCATTTTATTTTCTTCTTAAATATTTTGGGAGAATGTTATAAAATAGTTAGGTTTTGTGGAACTTATGTAGGGTAGTCATGTAATTTCAAGGTGAAATTTTATTTGATGGACCTCTGAGTTACTAATTGTAGGGCTATTTTTATTGTTGGGGCTTTATGGATTCATTATAATCCTAACTACATTAAGTTGTTAAATGTTTTGGGGTTTGGGTGAATTCATGCATCATGACTAGACACATAGTATCCCAAGTCATGTATATATGTTTCATACTGTACATGGTAGTTTATTTAATAAAATGTCTTGATCTTCACATGTGATTATATGATATACTTGGCTGAAAATTGAATTATTTAAATATTATCATGTTTGTAGTAAAATATGAATGTGACCAACATGTAGGTCCACAGAATGAATTATCAGCCTAGGATATTTATAGGAATATTGTGCCTAATTATATAAGGAAGCCTTCTATAATAGTTCTTTTTTAGAAATCCATATCATCTTCCTATAAATTAATTGAGTTGTTATCTTACACAATTTGTTATAGGAATTATAACGTTATATTTTTAATTATATAAATTTACACCTAGATTATGTTTAAGGTAATCATTGGGGGATGATTTCATAATTATACCATATGGGATAACTCTCAGATTCCAACACTAAACATAAAATTTGATGAAACTAGGAATTCTCCATTACCTTTGGTAATGGTTTATGCAGTGAAAATACTATATTTTTTAGTTCTATACATATTTTTTTTTATGTGGACTAGCTCCCATTACAATTCTTGATTACTTTGGGGACATCCATCTCTATATACCAAATCAGTCCTAGGTATGGGGTGACCTCATGAGAATGAGAACTGCATGTAAATCAATAAGAGTATAACAAATATAGTCGAGACTCTAGAGGAATTATGAGTTCATCAGGATTCCTTCCTACTATGGGGACCCTCTAGGATAAGTGGGGTGTCATTAACCAAAAATGAAGATGTCAGGGTCTATCATGGTAATCCCTCATTAATATGTTTTTAGGAGGTATACACAGATGTGAACAAGTTGTATCACAAAAAATATTTTATGGTTTGTTTGAAAGGGATAATTTTATTGTATGTCTAGTATACACATTTCACTATGTTTCAATACTTTTCTTCCCACTTAGTAGGAAAAGGGGAATAAAAAGGTATATAATTGGATATTTTCCTTCATCTAGAATAGTGGTGTAAATTCAGGATCCTTCACAAGAGGAAATGATTTTATGTTCATCAAAATACCTATTTTGTAGTGGGTCTATCATCTACTACAATGAAAAAAAGATGAACAATTATAGTACAGGTAGAAGGAATTTTTCGTGCCTAGGTATGGGTGGTAAATCCTTTCTCTTTTCATCTATATTAATTAGTGGGATATTGAATTTAACACATTTCATGGTTTTAATATAAATGTATTCTTTTATATCTTTTGGTGTTGTCTAAGTTAATGGAACATAAGGTAAATGATGATGATCTAGTATTGAGGAGTTTTGTTAGACTGAGAACATTCCCTTTGGGTGATCTACTATTCTTCATAATGAAAGATGATTGTAGTGTATATTGATCTATGGAGTACATGAACAAAATCCATGTGACCATTAAGAATTGATTTTATCTTTTCGAGTATAGTTATTTTTTTATCAATTTTTGGGGAGATTGATTCTTCTCTATGAATAAAAAATGATTAGAATAATGTAATCATTGGGTGACATATGGTGATATTACTAAGGTAATATTTAAGAGTGGATACAGACTGAATGAGTATTATATCATGAATTTTTTGTTGATAAATGATTCAGAGATGCTCGTGGATGATGGGAAAAAATCCATCATGGTAACATTATAGTGATTTTGGGTTAATTTTATTTTGTGACAATGTAGGTGGACACATATAGTTGTGGAGGTATGGAATTTTTGTCAGCTGGGTATATTGGAAGTAATCCAAGATTGAGGAATTGATTCCCTAGAAGTGGAATATAAAATTACGTATACAAGGTGGGGGTTATCACAAATGATAATTATGAATGCATGAATGGTTGATTGTAAATCATCATGGTTACGAGATGTGTGGAATCACAAATTCATCAAGGGTTTATGGAAAATATATGTGACTATTTGAAGTCAAGAATCATTAATGGGAAAAGTTTTTATAGTTATTCTCTATGACTTTGAGAAGCTTTGAGAATAGTAAATATTCCCTTCAACTTTGAGAAAATAGGGAGCTTCAAGAACATGATTAGGGAGAATCAAAAATGGTTCTGATGATGATTTATGCTTGTGGAAAGGGAGTAAATTAAATTAAATAGGCATATACCAACATAGAAGAGTATAGAATGTCGTAATGAATATTTTATGGCTCTGAATTCATGAAGGTTATTCAATAATGTTTTCTTTAGAAAATGTTCATCAAAAAGAAGTTAATCATGACTATGAATGATGATTCATATTTATAACAATCATGAATGTTTTGATGTTTGTTAGGGAAATAAAAATATGACCTAACAATGTGATCTTTGTGAAAGTTAAGTTAGCTCCATGAGCTTGTTTATGCTTCACTAGAGGAGTTTGAATCTTTATAGATGGTTGGGCATCACAATAGATTTGAGCTTCATGAACTTTGGGAGGTTCACAAAAGAAATATATACTCTTGAGTAACAGGAATTTTTCAAAAATGTTGTGAGAGATTGATGAAGGCACTGAGCAATGTAAAAGTGTTAACAAATAATTTCCTATAGAACTTTTACAGAGCGATATTCATCAATTGGATTAAGGTTGAACGTAAACATATCATATACCTATAACTGAGAATGTAATTATTATTTATAATGAAGGTACCTACATGTCAATAATATATGTGTAATTACCTTCTAATACTTGATTAATGTAAGGGGATGAAAGCGATCCATTCCACTTCTACTGAGAAATATGGGATAACATTTTGGGAGTGACCACTATGAAGCAGTGAGATGTCCCCAAACATCATAAAGTTAGTGGGACTTTCCACAACTATGATCTACGCCAAACCATATTTTTGTAGTGAGACTCCATGGATTATGTACATAATCACATTATGGTTGTATGCTCGATGTATAAAGATCAGTGAGGGTGAACAAAATTAAATTGGTGTTTCTATTATATACTTTAATTTCTATTCATACATTGTTATGGAAAAGGGATAGAAAATTGTTTTTTTAATGAAAAATAATGATCTGAAGGGGGAGTTATTTTAATCATTCATACATTTATTCACCCCCCATCTCATGGTATTTAACCTAGATTATATAATAATTGGTATTTGAGAAATGGATAATTTCAGTGTTTCTCTCTAAGGGGTTTAGTGGAGGTTGTCAATCACCAAGGGATTCAGATTGTTGAATGATGAAATTTTCAATTATGGAAGAATTGAATGTACTAATACATTTGATCTTTATTAATGGATGACTTTATAGCAATGATGAATCATATTTTGGAAAGTGTGAACATCTCTAATTTATTAAACGCTTACCAATGGGAATTAAAAGCTTCATCTAAGGGAATCAAGGATTAAGCTGTAGCTTTATCCCATGAAATATACTACAATTTCATGTCATATATGTTATAACATGCTCTATTGGAATGATTTCAAAATATATTTTAGTGTGGATCAATTATTAAGGAAGAAAAAATATCTGTTATATAGAAAAATTTTATGGATCTAAGAAATCACCATAATAGGTATGCTGATGCATTCATTGACTAATTGAATGTTGTTGTGGAAGACATTCGTGGTCACACATATATAATTGAAGATATAAAGATTGTTAAGCACATATTGAGAAAAAATAAAAATTGGTTCAAACTGAATGTTTCTATATTGGAATATATACTTCTGAAGGAGATATAATTCGATAGATTACATAGTACTCTTGGCACATACATGATGATAAATGACGATAATGATGATGTGGAAGAGGGTATGTACAATGATGTTTCTTTCAAGTACATTATGAAACTAACTGTTGAAGATAATTGAAAGTGCGGCCGATTGTCGCCTATCGACCGTTCAAGGTTCCGGTGCTCTGCTAATGTGTATAGCAGCACTCGGGTCGAATCCTCGGCGATGATACTTTGTAGTAGTCGTTTGTTTTTAGTTGATTGTATTTTGATTAGGGGGGTTTGTTTGCAGAGCTTAATTGAAATGATTTATGAATGATGTTTGATTTACCAAATTGATAAATATTGGGGTGAGTTCATCATTAGGTTAGTTAATCTTGTGATATCCTCGAGCTTTGCTTTATATTGCATTTAAATTAACACCCATGTCACAAGATGATGTTGATTAGAATTCTTAAGTGTTAAGGCTTTAAACCAAGACTTAACTTAACTTAAGGTTATAATCTCAATCAGATCTTATTTATGGTTGTGTATTTATGGTTCCAATAATCCATGGAAACCACATGTTAAACAAAACAAGTCATTAATCCATGACATGTTAAGTCCAACATACACAATGTTAATTCAAAGAATATTCATCGAGCAGAAGCTCTCAATCACTTAACATACCTAAATTATAACTCACCCCAATGAGAGATTTACTCATCCATTTGGGTGATTAATAATCTGGTTATAATGATTATGATTATAAATTAATAAGAGAAGAAAAAGAAAGGGATAAGAAAAGAGTGGTACGTCGACACACACACACGAACAATGATGATAATTAAAAACGAACTTTCGATTGAATGAGGAAGCTAAAGAAGGGAAGGTGATTGAACTGAATTTAAACTATTTTAAGAACATTAATATTAAAATACAGAAGGTGGAAGAGAATAAGAGATATTTAATAAGTAACTTGCATTAAAACAGAATTACAAAGAAAGAGAATTACAAGATTACAAAAATGAAGAACACAAAAGTAAGTGAAAAGAAAGAGAGGAGGAAAGGTCTCTCAAGTGAAAACTTGAGTTTTTCAGGTCCTCCCAAGCCTTTGGAAAAGCTTTGGTCGTGCCAATATGATCTCCTCTCTTCTGAAATTCCAACCCCTCTCAAGGAGAGAAGGGAAGAGTATTTATAGCCCAAGGAGTGGACTGTTTGCATTCCCAATCTGTCCCTCCACTTGCATCGCCAATTTGACAATTCAGAAAGCCGAATCTTCAAATATCGTATTCTTCAAAGTTGTAGGCAATAATGTTGGGCGACTACTCTCAAAATTTGGAGTCATTTGGACGTAAGGATAAAAAGTTATGTCCGGTGTAATAAACAAACTTAAACTGTCCATTTCAATCCAGTCTTTTTGAAGTCCATAATGTGAAAGGGTTTTTGAATATTAAGATGCCTTCAAATCCGAATGGTTTCTTCAACAAAGTCGGCCGCCTACATCCCCTCTTTCACACTGAAAAATCTCCGCTCTCTTGGATGATTACATCAGGAGATATATCATGCATACTATACTGATTTTCATTCTCGGCCAGAATGGTGGGCTGGACTTCAAAGATTCATTTGGGCCCCTTGTACTTGGATTTGGGCCATGAAATTCTTATCCAAGATGAAATGTAGTGTCCCCCGAATTATGGTGGAGAGTTAAGGTTTTTGAACTTCTGGATGGAGCCCAGTAAATCAATCTTCATGAATAGTCCAGTTTCTTCACAGATTCTTTGGTCTTGTTTGTGAGGACCATATGACCCTTCAAATGGCAGAATTGGATCATGGTTCCTTCTAATGAAATGTTTTATATTGAAAGGAGAATCCTACAAAACAGGAACCACACAATTTGGATCAGTATAGTGATAGTTATAATTAAAACATTAAACTGACTCAATTTGACTACTTCTAAAAATGCTCAAATATTATACTTAATATTAAAACATTAATATTTCACACAAATTATGCACATTTCATATAAAATAAGTAAAGGGGGAATATAATAAGTCATGAAAATATTAATAACATCAACTCCCCCACACTTAGATTTGCGCGTGTCCTCATGTGCAACAAATATAAAAACATGACAAAATCATTTTCACTCACCAACAAATATAAAAATTTTGTTTTCTCCAATCAGGGGAGGTTTAGACTATTTCACTCATCCATATTGAATTCCATCACAAATTTGGTTCACAATAATGCATCAGAAACAATTCATTTTTTCATGTTCAAGGTTTGAATTAGAAAATGTAGGCACTCAAAACTTACTCCTCTCAAGATGATAAAAATGTATTTTAGGAGGTTCACTCATTCACCAACAAAAAGTGAAAATCAAGAGTTTGTAAGAGCTCTCAGCTTCCATTCCCAAATCCAATGTGTACAAGAATCAAGAGGTCTTTAAGGGGTTTTTCAGTGGCTATGGGACGGTAGGTATATAATGTCCAAAGGAAAAGAGGGGTTAAAAACACCAACATGGAAAAATGAATGCACTTTTTTTTTGAAATTTGATTTGAAAGGAAATAGAAACACATATTTACAAGGGCATGAATGTGTGATGAATGAAAAGTGAGGGAGATAGAAAATGGAATAGGGTGAGATGATGGAATATGTACAACATGGAAGACTTCCAATAATGACACAATACAAAAAGATTCAAGTGTTCTTTTTTTTTCTTTTTCTTTTTGCTCTTTTTTTTCGAAAGTTGTGCTTGAAACAAGTCTCACAGTCATCTCCCAACCCATGTTTGATCTTCTCATGGAACTAATTTTAGTAGTTATAACACGATCAAAGGTTGATGATGAATGATTTTTGACCCACCCAAGACACAACCCATTCCTTTTTTTTCATCATTTTTTTAATATAATTTTTTTCATTTTTTTTTTGAACACTTTTCAATGAATTTTGTACAAATGACAATTACACATATACACCCCAAAGCTCACAGAATTACAACATCTCCCCCACACTTGAATGGATGCTTTCCCTCAAGCATATGATGACACATTGGAAATCAATGAAAGTACGCCCAAAAATGAAGTCCATTCCCCCCACACTTAAATTTCAATAAATTGTACAATGAAAATCCATGAAGATGTTGGGTGGGACAAGGTATTAGGCTTGTAATGTGGCTATCAAAACAAAGGTTTTCATAGGCTCAAAGGGGCTTTCAAAAGTAGGATCAATGTAAGGGTAACGGGAGGCTATTTGGCTATTCTGATTCTCATGTGGCTTAGAAAATGCCTCTATCATATTAATGCACACAAAAGATGGAAATTCAGCTCGAAGGTCCACAAACTCAAGACTCACAATCAGTGGTGAAGACCCACAATGAAAAAGATGGCCATAGATGACCTTGGCATGAAGGCTAATGTTATTCCTCATGGTAGGGGAGAATCATTTTCCACCAAAAATTGTTCATTCAAAATGTTTGTTATTGACACAAAATTGTTTACCCAAGTTTGAGATAAAAATTCAATATATTTGAGTTTAAAACAAGCCTTTGACTCCCCAAAATGGTTGGAAAAAATTTCAAAACTAGATGGTGAGTAAGCATGACTCTTTTTTTGTAATTTTTTTAAGTAATTGTGTTTTTTGGTTTTTTTAGTTTTTAAGTTTTTTTTTAAAATACACACCCACACAAGAAAGATAAAAAAGAAAGGGTTTGATGAATAAAGTGGTAACAAAATGAAAGAGAGAGGAAGAAGAAGAAATAGGTAGAGAGAGGAAGAGATAGAGAGAGAGTTAAAGGGAAAGAGGTGCCCCCTGGTTTGGATTTGGTGGGTCGCCATTTCCATCTAGTGGTGGGTCAATGGAAGTCGATGAGGAACCTGAAGTGAATGGCCTCTCATGGTGATGCTTTAACCGGTGTCCATTTACCGTGAATGTTCTTTTTGAAGAAGGGTCTTTGACTTGCACTGCACCAAATGGGTAAACATTAGTAATAATAAAAGGTCCATCCCAACGAGAATTGAGCTTACCTGGGTGAAGTCGAAATCGATAATTGAAGAGCATTACCTTTTCACCTTCATGAAATACCTTTCGAATAATGTGCTTGTCATGGAGTGACTTTGCCTTTTCTTTGTAGAGAATGGAGTTCTCATACGAATTGAGTCGAAGCTCCTCCAATTCAGTCAACTGCAACAATCTTTCTTCACCAGATTTTTCACAATCAAAATTACATGTTTTGACAGCCCAAAATGACTTATGTTGGATTTCAACTGGTAAATGACAGGCTTTACCAAAGACTAGCCTAAATGGAGACATCCCAATGGGTGTCTTATAGGCTGTTCGATAGGCCCAAAGTGCTTCACCAAGTCTATCGGGCCAGTCTTTTCTTGTGGGCTTAACAATTCTTTCAAGCACTCTTTTCACTTCTCTATTAGAAAGTTCAGCCATTCCATTTGTTTGAGGGTGATATGCAGTGCATTTTTTATGTACAACCCCATTCTTTTTCAAAAGTGACTCCATGGTTCTATTACAGAAATGAGTTCCTAAGTCACTTATCAAAACACGTGGTGTTCCGAATCGATGGAAGATATGGGTTTTGAGGAACTCACTCACAGTTTGAGCATCATCTTTCCTAGTGGGTTTGGCCTCGACCCACCTAGAAACATAGTCAACAGCAAGGAGAATGTAGGATAATCCATTGGAAGGGGGAAAAGGTCCCATGAAATCGATGCCCCAAACATCGAAAAGCTCACAGAAGATTAATGGATTTTGAGGCATTTCGTTTCTTTTGGAAATTGTGCCAAACTTTTGGCAAGTGGGACATGATTGACAGAACTCGTGTGAGTCCTTGAAGAGTGAAGGCCAAAAGAATCCAGAATCTAGGACCTTTCTAGAAGTTCTTTGTGGTCCAAAGTGGCCACCTCCAGGCATTGAGTGGCAAAATTCCAAGATGGAGGATTGTTCAGTTTCATCAACACCTCTCCTAATTACCATGTCAGCCCCAGTTTTCCAAAGTTTATTATCTTCCCAAAAAAAATGCTTTGAATCACTTTTCATATTTTCTTTTTGTTCTTTTGAAAAATATTCAGGGAAAACACCAGAAACCAAGTAATTGACAATTGGGGCATACCATGGTAACTTTGGAGTGAGAGATGAGAGGTGTTCAGTTGGAAATTCAGGATCAATTATTTCAGAATGAGAAGAATTAGAAATTCTACTCAGGTGGTCAACCACAGGGTTTTCTTTTCCAGGTTTATCTTTTATCACAAGGTCAAACTCTTGGAGCATTAAAATCCATCTTATTAGCCTTGGTTTGGAATCACTTTTCTTAAGTAAGAACTTTAATGCTGAGTGGTCCGTGAAGATGATGATTTTGGCACCTAAGAGATAGGGCCGGAATTTATCCAAGGCAAAAACCACAGCTAAAAGTTCTTTTTCAGTCACAGTGTAGTGTGATTGAGTTTCATCCAATGTTTTTGAGGCATAAAAGATGACATGAGGAATGTTTTCTCTTCTTTGACCAAGAACAGCCCCAATGGCCCTATCAGAAGCATCACACATCAATTCAAATGGTAAGGACCAATCTGGGGGTTGGATTATTGGAGCAGATGTGAGAGCAGATTTGAGTTCAATGAAGGCTCTCTTGCAAGCCTCATCAAAATTGAATGTGACATCATTTTGAAGTAAACGAGTGAGTGGGAGAGAAATCTTGCTGAAGTTCTGAATGAATCGCCGATAGAAACCGGCATGACCAAGGAAGGACCGAATGTCTCGAACTGATTTGGGTTCAGGAAGTGATTGGATCACCTCAATTTTGGCTGGATCAACTTGGATACCCTCTTGAGAAATTATGTGCCCTAGAACAATCCCATTTGAAACCATGAAGTGACATTTTTCAAAATCCAGCACAAGGTTGCACTTGACACACTTTTGAAGGACCAAAGAGAGTGAATTTAAGCAAGATTCAAATGACTCGCCATAAATGGTAAAGTCATCCATGAATACCTCCATGAAATTCTCAATGAATTCAGAAAAGATACTCATCATACACCGCTGGAATGTTGCAGGAGCATTACAAAGGCCAAAAGGCATTCACCTATAGGCATAGGTTCCAAAGGGGCAAGTGAATGTGGTCTTTTCTTGGTCTTGAGGTGCGATTGGAATTTGGAAGTAGCCGGTGTAACCATCAAGAAAGCAATAGTGTGACTTTCCGGCCAATCTCTCAAGAATTTGGTCAAGGAAAGGAAGTGGGTAGTGATCTTTTCGTGTTTCAGCATTCAATTTGCGATAATCGATGCACACACGCCATTTGTTTTTCACTCGAGTTGTGACCACTTCTCCATGTTCATTTGTGACAACTGTTATCCCTCCCTTCTTAGGAACGACTTGAATTGGACTAACCCATTCACTATCAGAAATTGGGTAGATAATACCAGCTTGAAGAAGCTTGGTAATCTCTTCCCTAACTACCTCAAGTATGAGTGGATTGAGTCTTCTTTGAGGTTGCCTAATTGGTTTGGATGATTCCTCTAGATGGATGTGATGCATGTGATGCATGCAAAGGGCAGGGTTGATTCCTGGAATATCCTCTAGGGTCCAACCTAAGGCATTTTTGTTTTCCTCTAACACTTGAACAAGTTGGGACTCCTCAGTTTCAGAAAGTGAAGCAGAGATAATGATAGGGTAGGAGGGATCATGGAAAAGGAATGCATACTTGAGGTATGAAGGAAGTGGTTTTAGATCGGTTTCAGCCTTGATTTGAGAGCTAGAAAAGTTAGGAGCAGGAGAAGGGATTCCAGATTGGTTTGGATCATTTTCCTCAACACTGTCCAAGGTGGAGCTGTAGAGATCAGAGTTGATGTGGGATTCAAGAGAGTTTTCAAGTTCCTCTAGATTGATGGAGTCTATGAATGAGAGGTCCACATCAACTTCACCATTTATGACTTTGTTAATCATGGTGCAGATTTCACAAGATCCTTTATCATTAGAACATGAAGAACATGGTGGATTGGGGTTCGATTGAATCTTAGAAGTGTCCTCAAAAGCATGGATTGAGAATGCAGAGTGATCCTCAGATGGGTATCGCATGGCTTGGAAACTGTTGAACTTGACCAGTTGGTCACCGAATTCCATGGATAAGATGCCTGAGTGGACATCAATCTTGGTTCTCACAGTCATGAGGAATGGTCTTCCTAGAATTAGGGGAGATCGAGAAGAGGTCATCTCACCTTCCATGTCAAGGACATAGAAATCAGCTGGGAAGATAAGATCATTGACCCGAACAAGAACATCCTCAATTATCCCCTCAGTACTGGCAGTGCTTCGATTGGCTAATTGAATGACAATACCTGTTGGGTGCAAGGGACCTAGAACAAGGTTGGAGAAAATGGATTTGGGCATGACATTAATTGAGGCTCCTAGGTCTATGAGTGCATCATCAAAGTTGGAACTCCCTATTTGACATGGAACCGTGAAGGTCCCTGGATCTTTGCACTTCATGGGAATGGACTGTTGAGTTGAAACATTTTCAATGTTCCTAAGTTGCCTCTTATGGGTGCACAATTCCTTAAGAAACTTGGCATACTTAGGGATTTGTTTGATGGAATCTAAGAGGGGGATGTTCACTTCAACACGTCTAAACATGTCAAGCATTTCAGGATCTGGTTCAAAGGACTTCTTAGGCTTAGAGATGGCTTGAGGAAAAGGAATTGGGTTCCTAAGTGGAATGGAAGAAGGTGAAGGAGTGGATTCAAGTTCCTTTTCCAGCTTTTTGTTCTTTTCATTTTCTAGATCAACATCGAAAGGGGGGTTTGAGGATTTATCTTGAGGCATAGCAAGTTGCTTTCCTGATCTAAGTGCAATTGCACTTACATTACCCTTGGGGTTGGGTAATGGTTGAGCTGGGAGTTGGGATGAATTGGATGGTTGTTGCTGGCTAAGGTGGGATGCAAGTTGACCTATTTGGGTTTCAATTTTCTTTAGGCTAGAACGAGTGAAGGAAGCAAGATCCTCTACAGCACTTTCCCATGGTTGTTTAGAAGAAGAGGCATGTCCCAAATTGGGTTGGCCTTGATTTTGGTTCTTGGGAAAGCGATTGTATTGGGTGGGGAATTGGGAAGGCTCGTTAGGATAGTGGAATCCAGGAGGAGGATTGTTCCTTTGAGGTTGAGGAACAAAAGGATAAGGTTGATGGAAGTTACCACCACCTTGACCATATTGGAATTGGTTTGGGTTTTGAGGAGGGAATTGAGGAGGATGAGAAATGGGATTACCATACCTTAGAGGTGGGTTAAAGGTAGAAGAGAAGGGCTCAGAGTGGGGTTGGTTGAAGTTTCTAACAAACTGACCTGATTGTTGAGGGTTGAAGTTTCGCTGAGAATATGCCGCATTGATCTCCATTGGACTAGATGAATCAGATGGATCATCTTGAAGTTGTGGACATGTGTCAGTCGGATGAGATGGAGAGTTGCATATTCCACAATTCTTGATAGGTCCAGGGAATAGTGACTGTGGAGAAGATGAGGTTGGGGCTTTGGTAGCCACCGCTAGTTGACGCACAAGACCTGTAAGTTCACTCATCCACTCAGTCATCTTGTTGGGCTCTATGGATTGATTCTCTTGGGCTTGTTTCACTTGAGCATGTGCTCGAGTATGGAATTGCTGCGTGTTTGCAGCCATGTTGCTTATGAGTTCTCGTGCAGCTACAGGAGTTTTGTCAACAAGAGCACCGCCACTTGCGGCATCAATGAGAGTTCGCTCCATAGCCAATAACCCCTCATAGAAGTATTGGATCAGGAGTTGTTCAGGGATTTTATCGTGTGGACAAGTTGCCACAAGCTTTTTGAACCTCTCCCAATACTCATGGAGTGATTCATTAGGGAATTGACGGATGCCGCTTATTTCCTTTCGGATAGAAGCTGTTCGGGAAGCGGGAAAGAACTTCTCAAGGAAAAGTCTCTTCATGTCAACCCATGAGTTTATGGAACCAGGTGGGAGTTAGTAGAGCCAAGACTTGGAAGAATCTGCTAGGGAAAAGGGGAAAGCTCTAAGCTTGATTTTTTCTTCAGAAACCCCTTGAGGTTTCATGGTTGAGCAGACCACTTGGAACTCTTTGAGGTGAAGATGAGGATCCTCACCGGCTAGCCCGTGAAAATGAGGGAGAAGATGAATCAAACCCGACTTGAGTTCGAAGTCAGCCTCTATGTTTGGATATTGAATACCAAGAGGTTGGTAATTCATATCAGGGGCAGCAAGTTCTTTCAATGTTTGTTCCCTAGGATTGGCCATATCTAATTCAATTGGTAAGGCAATGATCGGTTCTTGGGTGATTTGGTTATCCCTAATGGTCCTCCTAATTCGACGAAGAGTTCTATCAATTTCAGGGTCAAACAAATCCGAGGGATTGTTTGGAAGGCTACGGGGCGTTTAGAGAGATTTTGGAAGAAAGAGGAAGACGGGTTTTTCTTTGTATTTTTTTCAGTTTATGATTTTTAAGAGGAAGACGGGTTTTTCTTTGTGTTTTTTTTCAATTTTTTTAAACTTTTGTATTTTTTGGGTTTTTTTTACAATAACCAGAAACTAATGACTACTTAAAGCACCATCCCCGGCAACGGCGCCATTTGAAAGTGCAGCCGATTGTCGCCTATCGACCGTTCAAGGTTCCGGTGCTCTGCTAATGTGTATAGCAGCACTCGGGTCGAATCCTCGGCGATGATACTTTGTAGTAGTCGTTTGTTTTTAGTTGATTGTATTTTGATTAGGGGGGTTTGTTTGCAGAGCTTAATTGAAATGATTTATGGATGATGTTTGATTTACCAAATTGATAAATATTGGGGTGAGTTCATCATTAGGTTAGTTAAGCTTGTGATATCCTCGAGCTTTGCTTTATATTGCATTTAAATTAACACCCATGTCACAAGATGATGTTGATTAGAATTCTTAAGTGTTAAGGCTTTAAACCAAGACTTAACTTAACTTAAGGTTATAATCTCAATCAGATCTTATTTATGGTTGTGTATTTATGGTTCCAATAATCCATGGAAACCACATGTTAAACAAAACAAGTCATTAATCCATGACATGTTAAGTCCAACATACACAATGTTAATTCAAAGAATATTCATCGAGCAGAAGCTCTCAATCACTTAACATACCTAAATTATAACTCACCCCAAGGAGAGATTTACTCAGCCATTTTGGTGATTAATAATCTGGTTATAATGATTATGATTATAAATTAATAAGAGAAGAAAAATAAAGGGATAAGAAAAGAGTGGTACGTCGACACACACACACGAACAATGATGATAATTAAAAACGAACTTTCGATTGAATGAGGAAGCTAAAGAAGGGAAGGGGATTGAACTGAATTTAAACTATTTTAAGAACATTAATATTAAAATACAGAAGGTGGAAGAGAATAAGAGATATTGAAGAAGTAACTTGCATTAAAACAGAATTACAAAGAAAGAGAATTACAAGATTACAAAAATGAAGAACACAAAAGTAAGTGAAAAGAAAGAGAGGAGGAAAGGTCTCTCAAGTGAAAACTTGAGTTTGGCAGGTCCTCCCAAGCCTTTGGCAATGCTTTGGTCGTGCCAATATGATCTCCTCTCTTCTGAAATGCCAACCCCTCTCAAGGAGAGAAGGGAAGAGTATTTATAGCCCAAGGAGTGGACTGTTTGCATTCCCAATCTGTCCCTCCACTTGCATCGCCAATTTGACAATTCAGAAAGCCGAATCATCAACTATCTTCTTCTT
This sequence comes from Viscum album, assembly GCA_963277665.1. Lineage (NCBI taxonomy): Eukaryota > Viridiplantae > Streptophyta > Magnoliopsida > Santalales > Viscaceae > Viscum > Viscum album. Next base: position 1,349,896,248 of record OY728140.1, on the reverse strand, counting down.
CAAAGTTGTAGACAATAATGTTGGGCGACTACTCTCAAAATTTGGAGTCATTTGGACGTAAGGATACAAAGTTATGGCCGGTTGAATAAACAAACTTAAACTGTCCATTTCAATCCAGTCTTTTTGAAGTCCATAATGTGAAAGGGTTTTTGAATATTAAGATGCCTTCAAATCCGAATGGTTTCTTCAACAAAGTCGGCCGCCTACATCCCCTCTTTCACACTGAAAAATCTCAGCTCTCTTGGATGATTACATCAGAGATATGTCAGGCATACTATACTGATTTTCATTCTCGGCCAGAATGGTGGGCTGGACTTCAAAGATTCATTTGGGCCCCTTGTACTTGGATTTGGGCCATGAAATTTTTATCCAAGATGAAATGTAGTGTCCCCCGAATTATGGTGGAGAGTTAAGGTTTTTGAACTTCTGGATGGAGCCCAGTAAATCAATCTTCATGAATAGTCCAGTTTCTTCACAGATTCTTTGGTCTTGTTTGTGAGGACCATATGACCCTTCAAATGGCAGAATTGGATCATGGTTCCTTCTAATGAAATGTTTTATATTGAAAGGAGAATCCTAAAAAACAAGAACCACACAATTTGGATCAGTATAGTGATAGTTATAATTAAAACATTAAACTGACTCAATTTGACTACTTCTAAAAATGCTCAAATATTATACTTAATATTAAAACATTAATATTTCACACAAATTATGCACATTTCAAATAAAATAAGTAAAGGGGGAATATAATAAGTCATGAAAATATTAATAACATCAATAATCAAGAGGAAGAAAATGTGGATGAAGTTATGTAATTACTCTCCTCAAATTCGAATATATGAAGAGGAAACCCCTAAGGAGAACTTTCATATGCATGATTTCAATGTGGAAATATTGGAAATCTAGTCGAATGGTTTCATAAGACATTTCATGATGATGATGTGCATAATGATAAAATTATATGAAAAAAGTATTAATCCAATATAAATAGAACGTGATGTAATAATAAAAATTTATTCAAAAAAATATTCTTATTTCATAAAAAGATGATAGTTCAGAATAATATGAGGATGAACAGTGGGAGGCCTACATAGATCATGATGAAAATGCTATGGTGCAAGTTGTTAAAAATTCTCAAAAAAGGAAATATAGAGACAATAATGAAGAAGAAACTGATATAATATTTGATCAATATATTGAATTAGAATCTTCTCTTTAGAAGATAGATTTATGGATATCCAAAATTAAGAAATTTAAAAAAGTTCATCATGAAGCCAAAATCTATATGATGTAGATGGAAGAAGATATGTATAGTAAGATGGACTAAATTGAAAATCATAAGACTCAAATTCCAATTAATATAAAAATTATTGGTGAGTATATGATCAATGTATATGAATAAAAAATCATAAACGATGGTTTCAATAAAATCGTGAATGATGAAATCATACACTTTGAAGAAAATTAAGAAGATGTTTTCTAACTGCGATGAAGTCTAAAGGACCAGAAAAATCTTCGATCCTTGGTGTAAAGACCTAAAAATTGTATTTGTTTTGTATATGGATCTATTTCCTCCCAATAACATTTTGTTTTATTTTTTACAACATAAGAAAATAAAATGACTTTTTATTTCGTGAGATCATCATACATCAGGCATAAATTTGTATTAGTTCAAATATTAAATAAAATGGGATATAGACATTAAATAATAGTTTTTCTTAATAAAATATATATATAATTTTTTCAAATTTGATAAAATAAATTTTAAGAACCAAAGTGTACATTTTATGAATGATATATTAATAAATTAAGGTATTATAAATACTGATTATTTTAATTAAATATAAAGATCAAATCAACCCTTGTAAAATTTAAATGATATAATGATTTTTTTGTTAGAAATTTCTCTATTCAATTTCACAATGCATTTTTATTTGTTATTCTTTTTAATAACTAAGTATTTTAATTTCTAAATGATAAATATATCATACAAAGTGAATTATTGTGGTAAAATAAACATAATTTTTAATTTCGAATGCCAAAAATAATTTAGGGTAAATTTTCAATATTTTTATAAGAAGTTTCATTTCTATTGATGAATAGTGGAAAATACTAAATTATAGTTAAAAAAAGTTTTTCATATATATAATTTTTATACATTCAATTTGTTTTTAATGTAACAAAAGATTTGATATAAATATTTTAATCCAATTTATATCGTTGGAATCAAATTTATATTTTAATTAGTTATAAAAAATTATTGATCTTTTGAACATTCTATCTACCCGCCTTCTCGACAAAACTACAGGATTATCATTAAATATAACTTTCTACTACTCTGAATTTAATTTTAAAAAATAGACATATGTAGTTTTGATCATTATATTATTAAGAGTCTGATAGGGTAAACATGATTGTTTTTCAATAGTCTCCTGACCATTTTGAATAGTAATTTTACCCTTATAAATAGTAATATGAAAAACATAATATTATTCTCATATAAGAATTTATTAATAAAATTTATGTATCTTATAAATGGTAATGTGATATAATTATATCATATTATATGTAAATAAATGATTTAGAAATTTTTAGTAAAGTTTTAGTATTTCCATTAAATATAAATATTTATTTAATTTTTTTTAACTAATATAATTATTTAAATGTAAATTAATTTTCATTAAATAAAATAAAAAATAATTTTGTTTTTTTTGATTATAATTTAAATTAATATGACCTTAATTAATTTTTCAATGTGCTATAAAATCAGTTATAATTTTAGATTTGGTATATTTTCATGAAAATAATGATTTCAAATCATCATTATATTTATAATATATATGTAATTACTTTCATAAAATGGATTTCATTTTCTAATTCTACACATCAAATACAGGTTATGATGATTTTTTGGTATTTTTCAAAAATATTTGAATTTTCAATGAATAGTAAAAATACAGTTTTTTGTTTTTAGTATGTTTAATGACATCATAACAATGTCATAATGTTCCAATGAGTAATATAAAAATATTTTCAGACTATTATATATTTGAATAATGTAATAGGTGTCCCAAGTGGACAATAATATGGGGATATACCATGGGAAAGCGCATTGTTTTTCAAATACAGATATGAAGGTGTCTAGGAATATTAACAAAAGAATCCCCATATCTGATATAAATACCCACATATTTATTCATTATATTTAATTTTAAATTAATCCTGCATGATTATATTATATTATTACCCCCAAGGAGTACTCCTAATGATTATTCAATACCCCAATGTCACAATCATCGGTTTTGAGGAGTTACTCTTCATGGTAAGGGATATCTCAAATTCCATTTTCCATTTGAGCCTTATTTTTTATTTGGTATTTCCACAAAATTTATATAATATGTTATTATATAAATTTTATCATAATATATTACTATATTATGGGCCTTTTATTAATTGGATAACCTTTTCCCCTCTCATTTTTCTATTTTCTAAAACATTGTTTTATACACTTTATGACAACAGATTTTCTTCTCAAAAAATCACTATTTTCCAAAGAAATTTTTTTATTTTATTTTATGAATACCCAATCCTCTTTATTTTATAGGGGTATTAAAATATATATATATAAATGGTATATTCTATTCTGGGATTCACAAACCTGAATCACAGCTTCTATTTTCATCGGTTAATATTGACATAATGAACTTGCCTTTAAAAACTTTTTCTTAAAATAATCATTATTTTGACATGAAAATCGTATCATTTTTTATCCATGGGTTATTTATGAAAATTAATATTATGATATATGTGGCTGATATTAATTAATACATGTTAACGTTTCACCATGATAGCGCTCCATTGCATTGGGTAATGAATATAGTCTTTGTAGATGACATGTTTTATGATACCTTAGTGAATTACTTTAGTATTTATAATTTATGACACCATGGGGATGGGCTTTGGGGATACGCTTTTGAATTTACAAATGACTTGTTATAGCCACATTTTCATGTTATGATTCTTTTTATTTCATTAATTTTTTCTTCATTTTCATATGATCATTCCTAGTTATATGCCACTTTCTCATAGTCTAGGTGTTTCTTTTTTTCTTACTAGGATTTATGCACACACCATTCATTGATTTAAGTCCCCGTGTTATAATATATAGACCTTTTACTTAGGATTAACCAATGAATATTACTTTTATGAATTTTAGAAAATATTTTAATTTTTCATGTATTATGCACCTAATATCTAAGACAGCTAAGAAAAAGTATCATCTAAATGACTAAATGATCCTCTATTTTTTATAATGTAAATACAGGTTTATAAAATAAATGCAATAATTCCATAGTTGGTGAAAAATAATGGATAAATGTTTTTATAAATTATTGTTTTATAAATTTATACAGAAGCCTATAGAAAATTTAAAATGTAAGAAATAATCCTTGTATTTTGATAAAATATTATGTAAGTGGTTTACCAGAAAATAAATCTCATTTTGGATATGAACATGTGGATGTGGCTCTAGCACAGAAGTCCCCAAGGGTAAAAACTCTAACAATGTGGGTTGGGCATGACCTGACATTACCCGATACATGAAAAAGATCCATGTCGCACCCCTAGATTCATACTCTTAGAGAATATGTTTGGTTAATCACATGTTTTTTATTAACCATTATGAAGGATTTATAGAAAATGTCATTTTTTAAAATATTAATAATTTTTCATGATGTTTTAATAAAACAAAAATTACTTTATAATTATAATATTCATAATAGTAATGAATTTATAAAAATTGGAAATTTTGAGGACATAATTTAATTAAGGGGGAAGAGTGTAACAACCATAAAAATGCACTTCTATAATTTATAGATCTCTTTCTTCCCAAAAACTTCTTATTATATTTTACAATAAGAACACATAGAAAGGATTTTAATTTCACAAGAACATCATACATCATGCATAATTTTTATTAGTAAAAATATGAACAACAATGGGATATTCACATTTAAGAATAGATTTTCTTAATTATATAAATTATTAAGTGAGAAGAAATTGATAAATTGTCTTTTCATACTAAAATTGTAAATTTCAAAATTGATATAATAATAAATTAATATATTATGAATAATAATTATTTAAATGAAATACTATGATTAAAATAACCCTTTTAAATGTAAATGATAAAATAATTTTATTTTTTTATGTGTTAGGAATTTCACTAGGCAATTTTACTATGCATAATCTAAATGCTATTATATTTAATAACTAAGGATTTTTATATTTAAATGTTAATTTCCCACGATTAGATAATTGTTATGGTAAAAAAAATTAACATTTCATGTAAAAATTAATTTAGTGTTAATTTTTTGTATTTCTCAAAGAAGAGTCTTTTCAGTTAATAGTGAAAATTATTGCATTGTTTTTAAAACTGTGTTTTTCATTTAAATATTTTTAATACTATAAATTGATTCTTAATTTCACATAAAATCAACTATAAATTTTTTTGTCCAATGTAGATCATTATAATCATTATAATATGTAATTAGGTATAAAAATTATTTTCCTTTTGAATATTATTTTTATCCTCCTCCTCACCACACCTAAATGATTACAATTAAATGTATTTTTTCCACTTCTGTGAATTTAATTTTTATTGACTGACATAAACTATCCGAATTATTAAGATATTTTGAGCCTGATATGATCATCATAATTTTTTGTTGAATAATAACTTGACCATTTTGAATAGTAATGCTACCATTATGAATATTAATACAACCACAGGAAAAGTAACATCGCCAATGAAAGTAAAAAATGAAATTCTGGTATCTTATTAATGGTAGTGTGATTTAATTAAAACATATTATATGTAAATAAATGTTTTGGAAATTATTATTTACGAATTAATTTTTTTTAAATCATTAATGTTTATTTAAAATTTTATAATTAATATAATGAGTTAATAGAAAATTAATTTTCATAAAATAAAATCATAAATTAATACTTTTTCATTTTATTATTATAAGTCAATTTTATTTGACCTTATTTAATTTTTTAATGTTTTATCAAATCAGTTATATTTATAGAATTTGTATTTTTTCAAGTAAATGATGATTTTATATATAAATTTAATTTCCCATTTTTAGATAATGATTTTCATAAAAATTAGTTATTTTATGCATTATAATTTTCAAAATATTCTTATCGTGAATTTTTGTATTTTTCTAAAATAGTTGAATTTTCGGTGAATAGTAGAAATACAGCTTTCAATTTTCAGTTTTCAGTATGTTTAATGACATCATAATTATTTCATAATTATGTAGTTAGTAAAATTTAAATATGGTCGGATATTTTTTTCTAATAAGGTTATATATTCCCCAATTTTTTGATACCATGGGAAAATTCAATGGGCAAGCACATGGTTTTCTAAATACAACTACCGAGGAGTCTAATAAAATTAATAAAAAACACCCTGACATTTTCTACAAATACCCACCCATTTATCAATTATATTTCATTCCCAATTAATCCTCCATGATGCTATATTATTTTACCACTCAATAATTCCTCCCACGGTGTTCTCAACCCCACATGGTCACAATCTTAATGTTTTATGAGTTACTTATCGAGGTATGGGGAATCCCAACATCTCTTTAACATTTAAGTTTCCTATTTATGTGGTATGTACTCAAAATTTGAATAATATGTTATTATGTCCATTTTATTTTATTAAATATCATTATTGATATTTTTTTATGAATGGGTTACAATTTTATCCCTTATTTTTACTGTTTTCTAAAACCATGTTTTATACCCATTATAATGATAGATTTTCTACTCAAAATTCTTCTCCATACTCATATAATTATGTTCTTTTCATTATTGAATACCCAAACCATGTAATTTTCCAATATTATTCACCTATATTTAAAAATTATCTATTATATAATAGGATTCACATACATGAAACCCGTCATCCCATTTCTTGGGATTATAATTTCATTAATATCCTGTATTTAAGAATATTTTATTCAAAACATCATGATTTTGATATGGAACCCATTTCAATAATTCTCCATTTGATATTTTTGAAATGAGTTATTATGATCTACAAGGCTCACATTAATTAATACATATGAATGGTGCACCCTCATAGAGCTCCAATGCATTGGTTAATGAATTTAATCTCTAGATATATCATGTTTTATGATGCCTTAGTGAATAACCTCGTTAATTAAGATTTATGACACCATGGGAATTGAACTTGGTGATATTATTATGAAAGCCAAAATTAAATTATGTAATCACATTTATATTTTATGATTCGTGTTATTTCTTTTATGGTATGCCTCATTTTCATATGATCATTCTCGGTTATATTCATGTGGCTCACATTCATAGTGTTTCTTTTTCTCCTATAGGGATTTATGCTCACCCCTTATGTTGACTTATGTCCCCAGGTTATTAGATGAATTATTTTTTACATAGTATTAACCAATGATTAATCATTTCATGTATTTTATAGGAATTTTTTTAATGTTTTCTTTTATTATGTACATAACTTCCAAGAAAGTAAACCTAAAAGTTCAAATGAATTTAAAAAAGATCTTATGTCATTTAAAATGCAGGGAAATGTTTTTATAATAAATGGTGGGATTACATACTTAGTATCAAATCGTTATGGTTGATCTTTAAGGGAAAAGAACTGATATATGTCATACATAAAGGTATAGCCGAATATAAATATCTTTCAAATCCAAATGATATGGCTGGTATAAGCCTTGATAAAAAACAGAATGCATTACTTATTGATGTTAGACAACAAGCAGCCACTCCATAATTAAAGATAGCATTGGGTATGAATCCAATCTAAAATATCTAGAGAACACAAGAAATAATTAGTGGTGCAATAATATTACACAAGAATGCACTAATCATTATATCCTATTTTTATTGAAAAATGTGACACTCACTAAAGTTTTGTTTCGTAGAAAAGATGTATTGTGTAACACCCCGAGCTTCCACGATACGCTTTCATTCAATAATGCAATAGCTTGCATTGTACGCAACTTCGAGCTCTAAAACACCGCGACTAATCAAAGTAGTCATTATTAATAGTAATAACCACTTTTTAAAATTATAGAAATTTTATATTTCAAAATGGACTTCATTTTTGTTTTCGTAATATCAAAATTATCCAAATTTTAATTTTTTGAAATTTCTTGAGAACTTCCAATTTTTTATGAATAGTGAAAAATACTTAAAAAAACATTTTTAATCAAAATAATTTATAGTGATAAATTATAATATTTATTGGTTTTAAATTATAATTAGAATATATTTTTTCCATTTTATCCAATGGTGGTCATTAGAATTAATTTAACATTGAAGTTGGACATAAACAATTGCCAATCTTTTGATATAAATTGTTTCTTAAAAACACGCTATTTGTTGTAACAGTGGGAATTAATTATAAAATTAATTAATACAACTTATATGTTTTGAATTTTGTAAAATAGACATCATTTTTCAATTCGGAATATCAATTATAGCTTAGGGTGAAATTTTGGCCTTATTCTGAAAAACATCAATTTTTGATGAATAGTGAAACCACTAAGTGGTTGTTAAAAACTGCTTTTTCATTAAAATGATATATTACCACTTCTGTGATTTGATTTTCAAAAATCCGACATACATGGTTGTCATTAAGAAGTAAAATGTGGTTCAATGAGATTAAAATAATTTTTTGGTGAATAGTAACTTTTAAGTTCTTAATCGCGATTAGAGGTAATTAGTGTGGTTTAAGGTAAAAACAATGTTTTAATAATATGAGATGAGCTTGAAACTTTTCCTAATCCTATTGGATGAGTCATGGCCGACCAAGAAAACCCATGGGTCAACTTGGGGACCCCATGGAGCCACTTTAGTTGGAAAATGACATTAATATATATTTATTTAATGTTAAAATTAAATTGACACAAACATGAGTTGTTTTACTAAAACAGTTTTTAAGTGGGGTTACCCAAGTCCAAATTTTGATTATAAATATTCATTAGAAATATAAAACGATTTCCTACATCATAGTAGTTTTTTTATAATTTTTATACATTAAATAAATTAAATTATTTATGACATCATTATGATGCGGCGATGACCTCATTATTTAACAATTTAAATAAAATGAGAAGATAATGCAAACTCCAAGGCTTACACTTGTCCAAAGCCTATTGGATGAAGCGATTTCGAACCCTTATCACTTTATCCACGAATTATATAAGTTTGGGACCTTTAGAATCCGAAAAGCATTGTGTAATAATGTAACATTTCAATATTTCCAAAAGAGACCTTCCTCTCCACTTATAAAAGGCCCCCACCTCTCCCACCCTATTCACACATTCAATCCATTTGGCTCGGCCAACCTCTGCCCAAATACTCTCCCAACTTCCCCCTCTTACTCCTAGAAGCCTCACTTTGATCAGAACTCTTCCCAAGGAAGCCTTTGGCTCAAATCAAAAAGAGTTACCCGATTTTGAGGTAATGTCTTCTCTAATGTTGTTTTGTTTTATTTTTCTTCTCCAACCCCCTAAACTCTTTTTATTCATTTATTTTGTAACAACACCAGTATCCTCAATATACTAGGATGTCGTTATAAGAAGTATTTGAGCTACACTTACACACACCTACATCTAATGGTTAAAGAACATACGGTTTCTTTGGATGGTGAATTTCTGCCTCACGAAACGATGATTGTTCAACACTCATATAACACCTTCAAAGGTGGCCATTAAGATGTCACTATTTTTATATATGATATATAATATGTTTTTGTTTTACTTATCCTTCTGTATTTCTCATTTATGGCATACTTTATGATTTCCATTATGGGTAAAACACGATAATTTCATTTTAGGAAGTGCGGACTACCGCCCCCTCAAAGTGATTTGAATTGTTAATGCCATATGTGGGATGTATAAAGGATGGAGTAAATGGTATTATACAATATATTATACTGGAATTATATTCTACATTTATATCATTATGATTTCGTTCCATTAAATATGAAATTGCAATGAAAGTAGCGTTCATGCGTACGTACGCCTTACCGTCTCCATGAACGGTGCATTTCATTTCTTACCTCTAAATGTTACGTAACATTATGAATGAATGTATATACTGTATATATATTATATATATGATATCTACATCATGAATATAATTCTTGATATAATGAATATTTCACCACATGAACAACTTGTAATTATAAGAAGTTTATTTTTGACTCAAGTACCAAAGATCGACAAAACGACCGTTATTAACTTAAATAATTAAATAATGTTCATAACATGGTAATAAGTGATATAAATGGAATAATGAACATGAAAAAGGTTCTTAAGTAAATAGAAATTAACTCTAGTTTATTATTCAGGAGGTTAAAGAACAGTCGAGTCAGGACAAGACGCAAGGTAAGGGAACTTCTTACCCCAACTTCCATTCTTTGGGTTAATCTCCTACTTTCAAATTATGTCATGATGTTATTATGTCCTATTTTGTATTTTTACTTTATTTATGTTTACCTATAGTGAATACACATAATAGATATATTTTATTTTAAAAATGATCTTTTTATGGACTTCGTCTCAATCTCCTTTCATTAAGGTATATTTGGTTTTATACACAACTTTCTTTATACGGTGTATAAACCCCTTTGACTTTTACGTTTATTCAAGAGGAATCTTTTTTATACGAAGCGTTTTGATAAACGACAAGAGGGAATGTTTTTCTTTCCGTACTTATGCGGAGACAATGACTTCTCCGCCGCCGTGACCATTATTTGAGTTTCGGCTTCCTCTACAGGCCATCATTTTTTTTAATGAAAAATAAATACAAAGTTTTAACTTTCTTTTATTTCGGTATTGAAAATGGTTTGGAAAGCGTTTTTATTATATCAATGTGTTGTATTGATATCTTGTGATTGAAATGAGGAAATGTTATGTTTCATTTATGCATGTTTTATGTGATATGATTATGTTATGGTTTATGATATGTTTAAACCTATTCATATGAGGAATGTATTGGACTTAATAAGTGACGGGTGGAGCCCGCTATAGCTCCTCGATGAATCGGTATGTCTCATGAGACAACTAGACTTGGAATTGGCCGAGGCCCTTTCCCAATTTGATTTATGGTTTTGGCCGAGTCCTTAATCATTTTAGACGTCTTGGCCGAGGCCTTGACAAAATGTTTCAGAATTTCCGGCATTATACATTCCCTCATTATGAAAGTGGTTATTGATATTTCATGTGATTATTCGTCTAGTATAATATCCATGTGAGTAAGTAAGTGGCATTATTTGATTTTACTTTTGCCATATTATGCTGAAGTTCAAGTTTAATAAGGCTTTTGTTTAGTTATACATTGCCTTAATTGTTAGTTTTTATTTATGAAAGCTTCCGCAATATTGTTATCCTTACTGAGCATCTGAGCTCACCCCTTTCAATGTTTTAATATTTTCCTGGATGTGAAGAAGTATTTTATGAATGACATGCAGGGATAGTCAGAAGAGGATATGAGTGTGGACTATGAAGACTTTGTTATTAGTTTTTCACTTTATGATGTAATGTAACATTTATGAAGGTATCTAGTGTTTCCAAGGCTACTAAACTAATCGGTCTTTCGAGACTTGATCTTTTGTGATCATGCCAATGTTAAGAAGTAATGCACCGACTCTGGGTAGCTGGGGTCGGGGCGTTACAGTTGGTATCCGAGGCAGTTTAGTACTAACCTTGGAAGCTAGATTTAGATAAACTCTGATTAGAGCACATATCCTGAAGATAGACTTTGAGGATTAGTATAGAAGAACTTCCTAGAATTTTGGTATTGTAGAGATGTTGTGAGTTTTCCGAGCAATACATCCCTGTCTGGATACGAGCAGGTAGAGGCGGCTCTGGCACAGATGTACCTAGGGGTAAAACCTGAAAACACCGCTTTGAGCTAGACTCGAACCGGAACTGGTGCACGACAACGGGCCTTGCTGCACTCTTGGTTACGACACTCCCGGGGGATATGCTTTGGATAATTCCCATTTTCTTTACAAACCACTATGAATGGTTACGAGTATATACTTCCTCAAAGAAAACATTTTTATAATTATGGATTATATCTATAGTTAGTTCAATTTATGTTAAGTGTTTTACAAGTATGGAATTATGTATTTTGATTCATGAACTAATCTATTTTATGCCATTATTTAGAAATGGAGCCTAGTGGAAGGAATGGAAACCGTATCAATACACGCACTCCGTGTAGGGATTGCCCTCCTGCTCAAGATAATTATGGTGGAGCTAGTGATACAACTGGTGCTGATCAGCTTCTCACCGTACTGGGACAACTCACGCAGGTTATGAATAATAACCTTACTCAAATAGAGCACCCTGATCCGCAACATGGAGGATCAATGCTAGACTGTTTCATGAGGCAACAACTGCCAACCTTCAATGGGAGTACAAATCCTATAGTAGCTGAGCAATGGATAAATTCCTTACAGAAAATTTTCCATGCCTTGGGGAGTAGTGAAAGGGAGAATGTTGTCATGGCAGTTTATCGCCTCACTGGAGATGCCGATCAATGGAGGTCACTAATTCAAAACACAAAGGAAGATGATGAATTAACAAACCTGGAATGGCAGGAGTTCAAAGATTTTTTCTTAGAAAAATACTTTCCTCGAGAACATCGAGCGGATATGGAAAGGCAATTTCTGAGTCTGAGGTAGAAGGAGGATGAGAATGTCGCAAAGTATGAGGCTAACTTTACAAGGTTAGCGAGGCATGCTGCCAATTATATACGTAACCCAAGGAGTAAGATTGATCATTTCTTCGATGGGTTAAAACCATTTCTCCATCGAGCTTTAGTATCACAATCCTTCTCATCATACGAAGATATTGTCTTGTGTGCTATCAAGACAGAAAAGCAATTCTCTAAGTCTTATGACAACAAAGTAGATCAAGAGAAGAAGAGAACGGTGGAACAAGAGACAGATAAAGGGAAAAAGGGAAAGAAAGATTTTCCATTATGTGATAATTGTGGGAATAATCACCCTGGTACGTGCCTAAAAGGAATGGGAGTTTGTTATAAATGTGGAGAAAAGGGTCACCAAGCTCGTGATTGCAAGGGAAAGAATGAGGTTGTCAAAGATGAATGCTACAATTGTAGAGAAATGGGTCATTATGCAAATGAATGTCCTAAGCGTCAAGGAAACTTACCTCAGAAAAGGCCAAGGGATCAAGGCCAATCTTATACTGTGACTACAGTTGAAGCGGAATAATTATTGTATTTGTGTTTTTGGACTCAAGAACTAGATTATGGTTATAAGAATAATGTGATATATATAAGGATTGTACTGCAGTAAATGTTGTTTTCATTAAGGATTTAATATGATTAAGGTAATCATATTTTTAGTATGTGACAATAAGAGAAACTTCTCTTTGTTTGGGGAATCTGATGTTACAATTGATTTTGGAATTTAGAGACCTTTTAGAGAAAGTCTGGACGGAGGTATTTTGGATAACAATTAAGGTTGGAATGGATTAAGTTGAACCATGGATAGTATTGTTTAAGGTTAAAGCATTTATGAAGATTATTTTTGGAATATTATGATACTATAGTTTTAGGAAAAGGACAACCTGCAGGGTGGGGCATAACCCGTCGCGTCGGACAAAGCTGCAGGAATCGAACCCACAACCATAGTGCGACAGGCCTTTATTTCCTACCACTAGCCTACAGGAAGTCCCAAGTTATTACAAAATAATTTTACTAATCTAAATGGTATGTGTTAACATTTGGAACCTTATACAATTAGGATAAATAGAATATTTTTGAGTTCTGTTACCATTTGGAGTAAAAGATGGGTTTGTGGTAAAAATTTATTAACGAATGAAAGTGTACATAACAAGTATGTATATTCCCTTACGTTCTTAGTAAATCTCCTAAATAAATTTCTCAACATTATAAAAGTTAACTCAAAACAAAAATGTTGCCGGTTAACTTTTCCTACTGGGGAATCAATGATCGTTTAACCAATAACAAGTTTGTGATTTTCTTATAGTTAAACTTTCTACTAATCCTGTTTTATATAACTCTCCATCATACCTTGATGGTTTGTTTCTCCTCCATATCCATATCTTCATAGAATCCTATAATGGGCTATCTCGGGTGACCTTTGTACTTATCTTGCTTTCTTTTAATGTTATATATTTATTAACCTCATTTCTGATGTGGGTTTTCCACAAAGGTATTTTCTCTTTTCAACCTTTTATTTTCAAAGAAAAATTTCAAATTGCGAGGACGCAATTTATTGAAGGAGGTGAGAATGTAACACCCCGAGCTTCCACGATACGCTTCTCATTCAATAATGCAATAGCTTGCATTGTACGCAACTTCGAGCTCTAAAACACCGCGACTAATCAAAGTAGTCATTATGAATAGTAATAACCACTTTTTAAAATTATAGAAATTTTATATTTCAAAATGGACTTCATTTTTGTTTTCATAATATCAAAATTATCCAAATTTGAATTTTTTGTAATTTTCTGAGAACATTCAATTTTTTATGAATAGTGAAAAATACTTAAAAAAAACTTTTTTAATCAAAATAATTTATAGTGATAAATTATAATATTTAGTGGTTTTAAAGTATAATTAGAATATATTGTTTCCATTTTATCCAATGGTGGTCATTAGAATTAATTTAACATTGAAATTGGACATAAACAATTGCCAATCTTTTGATATAAATTGTTTCTTAAAAACACGCTATTTGTTGTAACAGCGGGAATTAATTATAAAATTAATTAATACAACTTATATGTTTTGAATTTTGTAAAATAGACATCATTTTTGAATTCAGAATATCAATTATAGCTTAGGGTGAAATTTTGGCCTTATTCTGAAAAACTTCAATTTTGATGAATAGTGAAACCACTAAGTGGTTGTTAAAAACTGATTTTTCGTTAAAATGATATATTACCACTTCTGTGATTTGATTTTCAAAAATCCAACATACATGTTTGTCATTAAGAAGTAAAATGTGGATCAATGAGATTAAAATAATTTTTTGGTGAATAGTAACTTTTAAGTTCTTAATCACGATTAGAGGTAATTAGTGTGGTTTAAGGTAAAAACAATGTTTTAATAATATGAGATGAGATTGAAACTTGTACTAATCCTATTGGATGAGTCATGGCCGACCAATACAACCCATGGGTCAACTTGGGGACCCCATGGAGCCACTTTAGTTGGAAAATGGCATTAATATATATTTATTTAATGTTAAAATTAAATTGACACAAACATGAGTTGTTTTACTAAAACAGTTTTTAAGTGGGGTTACACAAGTCCAAATTTTGATTATAAATATTCATTAGAAATCTAAAAAGATTTCATACATCATAGTATTTTTTTTATAATTTTTAGACATTATATAAATTAAATTATTTATGACATCATTATGATGCGGTGATGACCTCATTATTTTAAAATTTAAATAAAATTAGAAGATAATGACAAATCTAAGGCTTACACTTGTCCAAAGCCTATTGGATGAAGATATTTCGAACCCATATCACCTTATCCACGAATTATATAAGTGTGGGACCTTTAGAATCCAAAAATCATTGTGTAATAATGTAACATTTCAATCTTTCCAAAAGAGCCCTTCCTCTCCACTTATAAAAGGCCCCCAACTCTCCCACCTTATTCACACCTTCAAGCCATTTGGCTCGGCCAAACTCTGCCCAAATACTCTCCCAACTTCCCCCTCTTACTCCTAGAAGCCTCACTTTGAGATGAACTCTTCCCAAGGAAGCCTTTGGCTCAAATCAAAAAGAGTTACCCGATTTTGAGGTAATGTCTTCTCTAATGTTGTTTTGTTTTATTTTTCTTCTCCAACCCCCTAAACTCTTTTTATTCATTTCTTTTGTAACAACACCAGTATCCTCAATATACTAGGATGTTTTTATAGGAAGGATTCGAGCTACACTTACACACACCTATATCTAATGGTTAAAGAACATACGGTTTCTGTGGATGGTGAATTTCTGCCTCACGAAACGATGATTGTTCAACACTCATATAACACCTTCAAAGGTGGCCATTAAGATGTCACTATTTTTATATATGATATATAATATGTTTATGTTTTATTTATGCTTCTTTATTTCTCATTTATGGCATACTTTATGATTTCCATTATGGGTAGGACACGATAATTTCATTTTAGGAAGTGCGGACTACCGCCCCCTCAAAGTGATTTGAATCGTTAATGCCATATGTGGGATGTATAAAGGATGGAGTAAATGGTATTATACAATATATTATACTGGAATTATATTATAAATTTATATCATTATGATTTCGTTCCATTAAATATGAAATTTAAATGAAATTAGCGTTCATGCGTACGTACGCCTTACCGTCTCCATGAACGGTGCATTTCATTTCTTACCTCTAAATGTTACGTAACATTATGAATGAATGTATATACTGTATATATATGATATATATGATATCTACATCATGAATATAATTTTGGATATAATGAATATTTCACCACATGAACAACTTGTAATTATAAGAAGTTTATTTTTGACTCAAGTACCAAAGATCGACAAAACGACCGTTATTAACTTAAATAATTAAATAATGTTCATAACATGGTAATAAGTGATATAAATGGAATAATGAACATTAAAAAGGTTCTTAAGTAAATATAAATTAACTCTAGTTTATTATTCAGGAGGTTAAAGAACAGTCGAGTCACGACAAGACGCAAGGTAAGGGAACTTCTTAACCCAACTTCCATTCTTTGGGTTAATCTCCTACTTTCAAATTATGTCATGATGTTATTATGTCCTATTTTGTATTTTTACTTTATTTATGTGTACCTATAGTGAATACACATAATAGATCTATCTTATTTTAAAAATTATCTTTTTAAGGACTTCGTCTCAATCTCCTTTCATTAAGGTATATTTGGTTTTATACACAACTTTCTTTATACGGTGTATAAACCCCTTTGACTTTTACGTTTATTCAAGAGGAATTTTTTTTATACGAAGCATTTTGCTAAACGACAAGAGGGAATGTTTTTCTTTCCGTACTTATGCGGCGACAACGACTTCTCCGCCGCCGTGACCATTATTTGAGTTTCGGCTTCCTCTACAAGCCATCATTTTTTTTAATGAAAAATAAATACAAAGTTTTAACTTTCTTTTATTTTGGTATTGAAAATGGTTTGGAAAGCGTTTTTATTATATCAATGTGTTGTATTGATATCTTGTGATTTAAATGTGGAAATGTTATGTTTCCTTTATGAATGTTTAATGTGATATGATTATGTTATGGTTTATGATATGTTTAAACCTATTCATATGAGGAATGTATTCGACTTAATAAGTGACGGGTGGAGCCCGCTATAGCTCCTCGATGCATCGGTATGTCTCATGAGACAACTAGACTTGAAATTGGCCGAGGCCCTTTCCCAATTTGATTTATGGTTTTGGACGAGGCCTTAATCATTTTAGACGTCTTGGCCGAGGCCTTGACAAAATGTTTCAGAATGTCCGGCATTATACATTCCCTCATTATGAAAGTGGTTATTGATATTTCATGTGATTATTCGTCTAGTAGAATACCCATGTGAGTAAGTAAGTGGCATTATTTGATTTTACTTTTGCCATATTATGATGGAGTTCAAGTTTAATAAGGCTTTTGTTTAGTTATACATTGCCTTAATTGTTAGTTTTTATTTATGAAAGCTTCCGCAATATTGTTATCCTTACTGAGCATCTAAGCTCACCCCTTTCAATGTTTTAATATTTTCCCGGATGTGAAGAAGTATTTTATGAATGACATGCAGGGATAGTCAGAAGAGGATATGAGTGTGGACTATGAAGACTTTGTTATTAGTTTTTCACATTATGATGTAATGTAACATTTATGAAGGTATCTAGTGTTTCCAAGGCTACTAAACTAATCGGTCTTTCGAGACATGATCTTTTGTGATCATGCCAATGTTACGAAGTAATGCACCGACTCTGGGTAGCTGGGGTCGGGGCGTTACATATTGAATGGAACAAAAGTCGAAGCGACTTCTATTGAGAGCTCAATATTATAGGTTATTATTTTATGGTCACTTTATGAAGTGTGGAGGATTCAGATATATGGAAATATGTATCTCATCAATAAGTAAAAAAATTGAATATATTGACTGCATGTGGATATAACAAGTAGCTTAATGTATCATCAAATGAGCAAAAAACACAAAATCAATTTGTATTATTACATGATAAATGTTGTACTTCATACTCTTAGCATCATCATGAATACAAATCATTGACTTGGATTATATGGAGAATATATGAATAGGTAGATATTAGTGATATTTCTCTCAAAGCATCATATCACAGTTAAATATGGATCATTGAGAGTGGATGAACCTCTCATATAATAATAAATAAGGAACTAGAGATACGAATTGTACATGGAAATTAAGTTATTATAATATTTTTTAATGTTTAAGGCCATAATATTGTTAGTTTAAAAAATCTACATTTGGGGGAAAACACATGAGACATGTAGATGGCATTGTTCTTGAATGTCTCATTCACAATATGTTAATTTTAAGTCAACTATGTGACTTAGTACATGAAATAATTTTTTAAAATAAAATTTGTCTAATTAATGAAAAATGTGGTGTTGTTTTTTGAAGGGAATGTATATAAAGGATAATCTCTGCCTTTATATAGATAAAATGATCTGTGTATTTTTTTCCTTAAGAAAAAAATAGTTTATGAAATAAACAACATGGTCATTTAATCCAAACATCATTGGAAGATATTTTTAAATGTTATCCTTCTTGAGACCTCCCCATTCAATCACATGATTGTACCCATACATGTGATGATTCTTAATAAGGTTAGATTAATCGAATGATATATAATGAAAAAGAGAAATTTTCATCATATTTTTTTTTTGAATTGGTCCATATTGATGTGTGTTTATCTTTTCTCCAATAGTTATTGATGGTGAGAGATATAATTTTATTTTCATTAATAATTTTATTAGAAAGGAGGATGTTTCAGTCATCACCCACAAGTCTATGGTGTTCAATTTCATAACATTTTATCAAATGGAAGTTGATAAAATTATAGTTCAAAAAATCTAGAATAATAAAATATATAATAGAAGATAGTTAAAAAATTTCCAAGTGGAGGACTATCTTGAGAAACATGGGATAAGGCAACATGTTTCATTAATTATAAGTCAATAGAAAATTTGAGTACTTGAGAGAATAAATCATATTTTCAAAAACATGGATTGATAAATTCTCATTGTAAAAGACCTTCCATAGAATATTTGGAATCAATAATTGATAACATTTGTTTATACATAAAATATATTTTTATTATGTACACATAAAGATAAGACTATATGGGATATATAATAGAATTAATGTAATGTCGAAGTACTTTATATTCATTGGAAGTAAGTGATTCATTGTCAATATGGATAAACTTCAAAAGTTTTAATATCTTGGTCATGAATCGATATTTCTCAGATAATCAATAAAAACTAAACAATATAAATTTTTCCATAATTTTTTATGAATGTTAGTTACCAGAAATGAAATAACTATTATACATAATGAGAAGAACCTTCAGAAAATACAAGAAGAGTTTTAGGAGGATATTAATGAAAATATATGAATCTCATGGGATTTTCCATTACCTAAGGCTTATTTTGAATATTATTTATGCAACGAAATGGATGAATATAAACCAGTATATTTACAAAGACCAAACATTGAAACCCAAATTTATAGACATACAGTAATCAGTCATCATAAATATCCAGCAAAAATAGATATAATAAATACTCTATATAAAGCATTGTTCTTATCACATGTTGAGCCTAAATGATTTTAGGATGCAGTTGGAGATTATAAATGGTTTTATTTTATGATTGATTAGATTTACCTAATTAAGAAGAATGATACATGGGATATTTTTTTGAGACCAATAGATAATAATTTAATCGGGAATAAATGGGTATTTCAATGTAAGATGAATGGAGATGGTATAGTGATTCAAAAAAATCATGAAGAGTGTTAAAATGGAACTTATATATTGAGGGTAATGATTTTGATTGAAAATATTCACCTATTGGAAGGCTTGATACAATCAGATTATTCATTCCACTCTAGTTAAAATAATGTAAAATGCATTCTAGATTGATATCAAGATAGAATTTTGGAATGGGGCCCTGGGAGAGAAATATTATATTGAAAAGAGATATTGTTTTCTCAATAATTAATATGATAATAGAGTTTTTCAGTGGGAAAATAAATATTTCTGTCTTATAAAACATTGATATCACGGTATTCATGGCTCATTCAGTTTTTAAAGAATCTTGGTTTTTAGTGTTGTAGAGTTGATTACAATTTATATGTAAATAATAAATGTAATAAAATAATTATGGGACATATGTATGTTAATGACATAATATTTTGTGGATAAGATGATTCTATGTGAAAATAGTTCACATAATTCGGGAAATGTGTGTTTGAAATTTCAATGATTAGTGAGCTAATTTTTTTCCTCGGATTATAGGTGACCCAATGAAGGAATGTCCCTTTTATTCTATAAACCAATTAATTCAAGGATTTTCTATAACGATTTGTAATAGATAATTCGAAGGATATGAATACTTTTCTTGATACCCAAAAGAATCTATTATGAGATGATGAAGGAAATGAGAACAATTTCAATGAATATAGGTAGATCATTGGAATTGTTTTGTATATAACAAAAAAATGACAATATATTGTTTTTCCCATATTCCAAGAATCATGTTATCTAGGAAATATCTTTTAAGGCCACAATCATTCAGTAAAAAATAACATTTCGATGTATCATGGGGATGGTGGATTTAATGTTTCTATACAATAATAAATCTCAACAACTGTTATTAGTCTATACAGATGTCGACTATGCTTATTTAGTAGATGATATTAAATCAATATATGGTGGTGTATTCTATCTTGGATGATATCTTATTTACTATGTATGAGAGAAAAATATTACATTTCTTTTAGCAGTATATAAGGTGAATATATTTTATCCACTCAAGATTTCATGTTGTAATTATGGATAGAGCAACATCATGATGATATGGGGGTTATAGTGAAATATCATATAATAATCCACTACGAAAATTGAAGTGTTATAAATATTAAAAAGAATCCATTCCATCACATAAGAAAAAATTAAATTGAAATCAAGTTTCATTTTATCATGGATATGGTGGATCAACATCTTGTGAATTTGGAGCATATTCATATAGGACTACAGGTTGTGAAAATTTGAAATAAGGCCTGACCCATAGAGGAATTTGAGTGGAATCTACTATCCCATGTATTTTAGTTGGCTCCCCATAAATGAAAATCATGAATTTCAAAAACCCTCCATGTGGTATGGTTCATTTTCCTCTAATGTGTTTATCGATGTTCATTACACTGTGGATGACCACAATTGAATGGTATTCGGGTTCATTAAAAAAGGGTAATAAATTGTGTCCATAATAAGTAAGTGAATTTATTAATCATGATAGTGAGAGAATATGATAGGGGGATCTGTGATGTAATGGGATTTTAAAATATGAATATGACAAAGAAAATCCATCAATGGTTATATATCAAGACAGAATAGGTTCATGACGAAAGTACTTGGTTGGTTTTGTAAGGAAGTGATTCAATGTCTAACTTCTCATTATACTATTGTTTATCACATCAAGCATGGCCCATGTGGGATAAAAATGTGTGTTGGTTAAAATATATGATCTCTATCTAAATATCAAGGAGTGAATATTTGTAGTAGTTGTAATAATATTTAATCAGGTCTAAAATTAAAAGAGATGTCAAGAACCCAAATGATGATCTTTTTTGGGGGAAATTCCATAAGGATTCAATGTATTGTTTTTGTGTAGATTGTGGTTGTCTAAAAAGATGGTGGATGTGGATTGTTGTGGAGTTCGAAAATGGTTGTTAACTAGTTATATAAAAAAATATCCAACAAAGGGGAATAAAAGCCTTGGAGAATGTGAGGATCTTTGAAAATGAGAATATCGAATGTGTGAAGGGTTGATAGGTAATATTCATGAATATGAGAAGTGGATCATACCAAATGAATAAGCGTTGATGGTATATATTTGAGACTGTGAGATGCGTATAATCATTAAATAACAAAGGCTTTATAGTTTTTCTTTGTGACTGTGATAAGATTCATGAATGAGAAAATATTCCTATAACTTCACGAAAATAAGGAGCTCCCTAATAAATATGTGAGAACATCGTGAAAAGGAGGTGAATAGGATAGAATCATATTCAACATGAGGTAATGCCTATAAATGGGTATCTACCCACATTATAAATGTTTATATTGACTTAACAATGACTCTAAGGTTCCATATACATGATGGTGATTATTAAAGGATGTTATTTCAAATAATTTCATGATTATAAGAATTTCCCAAATTCTATGAATGAAGGCTGAATGTTTTATGCATCATGAATTTATTTACGTTCAAAAGGATATAAAAAGACATCCTAATGTTGTGATATTTTAGAATATTGAGTGAGCATTGAAAAAGTTATTCTTATTAACATGTGCTATTTTAGTTTTGTGAAATATGATATTCATGAATTTTGGGGGGTTCATGAAGGTAGTATATACTTGTGATGAATTAGTTTGTTTTATAAGGATGGAGTGAGCGGCGTAATGATATTGATAATCATGAATTTTTTCATTGAGTATTTCCCAATTAAATGTGGTAAAGTGATATTCATAAGGTTAATGAAAGTAGAACTTCCGCAGATAATCTACCTATAATTGGGGAAATATAATTAGTTCTAATTAAGGGCCCCACATATCCAAAAATTGTCTGAAAACCCCTCCTATAAAAGTGATAAGAGGAAGAGTAATAAGGATCAAAGGAAATATTGCAGGTGTGAACTTTGGGATAAAGTGAGATTTTCTTAAGGATTGTAAAGCCAGTGAGCCTTGTCATAGAAGTGATCTACCCTGAACCATTTTTCGGAAGTGGGCCTTAGTAGATTTCTTATATCAAAAAATTCCAAATCTATGCTACTGGGATGTATCCTTGTGAGGGTGAACCATGTAACATTTTTTTCTCAAGAGTAATTGAATTTCATTTCATACATCTCTATGAGAATGGGAGAGTAGAGGGTTCAGTTTAATGAAGATAATATATCTAAAAGGTAAGTCATTTTAATCTATCGTAACAAAATTCACCCCTATCCATGGTATTTAAACTAACTGGGACAATAATTTATTTTATGGAGAATTTATTCTATCAAAATGATCACTCATTCATCGTGAAATTTATTGATGACATATTTATATAATTATCAAAATCACAGATATATACTAGAAACCAAGTTATTGTATTGAGGACACATCAATCTCATTAACATTATTCCAATCGGTCAAGGTTTCACTTTTCTATATAGGAGGTATGTTTTCATGATTTTATGATCTCAGAGGTTGGAATTTTAATATTTCAAGACAGTGTTGAGTCATTGATATCTTGGGAATTCCTTAGAAATGTTTTTGAGAATATGTGTTTCCATAGGGTAGAAGGATACAATTTAGGGGTAATATATTAATAATACCATTTGGAATCATATATGATATGTATTATATTAATTATGTGATGTTTGTAAAGACATATATGTTATAAGAGGCATTCTTGGAGCGAAACAGCATAATAAAGACAACATTGATCATAATATTTATAGAGGCTAAGATTAGATTATTATATTACTATAATTTATTCAATGATAATTTAGGATTTGTATTGATTCAAATATATCATTTTTAATCTTATGGGTCTCAAAAGATACAACCCCATTGGTGGAACTACCCTACACATGGCCTGGATTTCGTAGGTTTGGTAAATGATCTGAAGTTTTTATATCACTAGCATTTTATTAAGAGATTTTCTGTATATAAACACCATAATAGGTTTGTTTTATCAACCATATATGTTTATTTAATATCTATTAAATTAATTTCTTATATAATCTACTAAAATTATATTTTTTTGTGGCTTCTACTATAAGGAATGGTAATTTCATTATATATACCCTTAGTTGTAAAAAGCTATAACTTGGAAAGAAACCATCTAATGTGGAATGGAGGTTGGTGAGATATTTGGATGGATGGTATATGGATGCATCTGATAACCAATGGGTGATGAAATGTTCCCCATGTTATATCACATTAATGTTGGAGGACTTGGTAAATACTAGTCATGAATCACATCCCAAATGAATTATATTATTAGAATGGTTGGCCAAATAATTACGTCCTTCCAGGATATTGATTAGATAGTGACTATTATATCATTTTTATTGAAGAGTTGTGTTTATTAATTTCTTAATGTAATAGATAATAAATACCTCCCATAAATAACAATGGTATGTGCACCAATAATTAATGAATATGTGTCAGGATACTAGGTGACAATTCTGGAGTCCATGAATAATGTGAAATATCAGAAGATTTGTATCACAGTTCCTAACCTGTAAATTTTAAAGGAGGAGAATCAATGAAAAATATGGATAATCCAACTAATTCATGAACTTTTTTCAAAGTGGGATAAGGAGAAAATGG
The DNA here is from genome assembly GCA_963277665.1 of Viscum album. Lineage (NCBI taxonomy): Eukaryota > Viridiplantae > Streptophyta > Magnoliopsida > Santalales > Viscaceae > Viscum > Viscum album. The sequence continues at coordinate 1,349,871,493 of OY728140.1, read as the reverse complement.
ACCTCATTATTGGGTTCCATAGGGCCCCATGAACTCAATATATAGTTTGGCATATAATTGATCTACTAATGAAAGTGGTGAATTACTAATCAATTATTAAAAAATTCCCCATTTGAGTTGGTCATGATTTATTAGTAGTATATTATAATTACAGCATGGATTAAAATATTTTATCTTATCATATGTAAACTAATGTATTAACATGGTTTTCATATGTCTTATAGGAGGAATTGAGGATTCTGTTAAAATTTTGTACATTGTATCTAGAAAATATGTATGTGTGGTCGAAGAGTTTAATAGAAATAATTGGGGATATTCTTTAGGAATGTGTTGGGACATCGTATGGTCATGGAAGTTTTCTCATGAATAATAATTTACAATCATCAATTCAAATGGGACGTATTTATGCTATTTATGTTTTCCTGGTTCAACACTATTATGTGGGTATTATGTGTGTACATAACGTGATTTTGGATATACTATACTGTATTAGTCATCTAAGAGTTTACAGTGTATTAAAAATTGGTTGTTTAATACTCAAATGAGAGTAAAATCATATTCCTTCTTGAAAATATGACTATTATAGTTCACAGTAGGTGGTTGATTAATATTGAGTGTGTGACCCCAATTGGGGGGGTCATTATTTATAGAGGAAAGGAAATCATGAACTATATTCTAAAGGACCATCGATGATAAAAAAACATATTTTTTAATTATCTTACCCACTAGAAATTTGATTAAGATATTTGGGAATGAGCTCCCACAACCAAACAATGACTTTTAAATTATATTATATATTTTTTTTTTAATTATAAAATTATTCTTGCATTAATTTTCATTGTTTCATGTTATATCGATATAAAATTTATATTTCATGGTTTTTTAAAAGTGAAGGGTTAGTTCATGGTTAGTTGAAGCCATGTGAAAACGATTAAAGGTTGTTAAAAATTTTAACAGAGCTAAATGAAACAGTCATCGCTAGTTTTACATAACTATGTGGCCTACCTACATGAGGTTCTTCATGTACATTTTGATGGTCCCATGGTTAGTCGACAGATTCTCAAACCATGCAGTCAAACCTTGTTTTATTTCCAATTTTAAAATAACAAAAATTAAATTATTGAAAATAATAATAGTAAAACAATAACCATCTCCATGTTCCCCCTTACTTGCACAACCCTCCACTTCCCCACTCTGACACTCAATCCCTACATGGGGATTCTAGCTTCATTTGTTCCTCCTCTCCACAATTTTATTTTTGTTTGACTTTTCTTCCTATTTTTTATGTGATCAACAAAGATATACTTTCCCTGTTCTCCTCCTTGTTAATCTCTCTTTTAATCAGGCCTTATTTTCCCTACCTTTATATTAACACAATCTAGTTGAACCCAAACCCAATTCAAGGGTATTTTTCCTCTTGGTTACAAGGTTTTATGAGACCTAGATGAATCTCTTTCAAATAGCATTCATTAATGTCTGTAAATGGTGGATCTGTAAAGGATATATATATATATATATATGTGTGTGTGTGTGTGTGTGTGTGTGCATGTATATACATGTATATAAGTTCCCCCTTTATATAAATTCACTCTTAGCACTATGAATATATACATTTGGGGGTAGTTGTGCATTTATAATGGTAATGATTCCTATGTGTGTAAGTGTGAAGTGGTTTTCATTAAGGGAAAAATTTCATGAAGTAGGTTCCTTATGTCTAAGACATTAAATTGAATTAATCAATTTCAAGGGGTTTTTAATGAATCTTTCATTATTATATATCGGGTATATGATTTGTAAAATTATTGTGATTCATGAAAAGGTTTTTCATCCACATTCATTGTGTTCTTGATATTACAACATTATATTATTTTTTCATAAGGTTTTTAAGATAATTTAAAAATGTAAAATATTCTAAATTGTAAATTTGTTATTCAAGTAACATGTACTTGTTGAATTGAAATTGTTAAATGTAATTTTTCTATTTTTTATAGTTTTATATATAATCATCAAGAAAAGTTTCATATATGAATGAGCTTCTAAATGGGGTTTCAAATACAAAATTTAATTTTTTTCCAAAATAAAGATGAAAAATATTTACCCTTGAATTTTTTCATGAAGAGTGTTCACCTCCCTGGATATGTTTTATTCTAGGTGGAATTCACAAGGATGGAATCAGACTGTGATCTTAGGGTGTATATTGGGTTTTCATGAGTGAGATGTTTTAGTCATGATTTTTCCCTCACCACACATGTATTCTATATCCATGGGATCCTATGATTAATTTTTCAATATGAGGTATGTTTTCTATTTAGTCCTAATTATATAGACTAGATCCCCATAGTGTGTTCATGTGGATTTTGAAATCGTTGTAGTTGGGTGATAAAAGTAATGTTTTTTAAAGAAATTGGATTGAATCGATAGGTTGGGATACATTTCTGAAGAGTGTAATTCAAGTGTCTCTTAATTTGGTGTCTAGGAACTTCCCATCATAACTATTTTATAGTAATTATACATTTTTACATGTTTTATGAATTTGTAAAATCATCTTTAATTTAAATCATTCATAAAAACCCTAGGATTATTAACTATTATTGTTTATATTTTATCATCTATTTTTAGAATTCAGTTTTATTCATTTCCTTAAAATTATTCATTCTTATATTTAATATATTTAAAAATGGGTTTTTAAAATGCCTTTCACCTTTTTAAATGTTTTCTTTTTGGAATTAAGAAGGAAAAATCGTTTTTTAGGAACATTGACTTATACATTGTTTAAAAAGTAAATGAAACCCATTTTTATATTGTATTTAAAACTATCATGGAATCATTTTTTATATAATGTAATGGAATAGGATGTTGTTTATCTATTGTAATAATTACCTGGAATTTTAATTTATAAACTTATATTCTCATTTTCTATTATTTTTTCAAATATTGATCAATCAGAGAGATATTGTGGTTTTATGGTTATATTTTTCTTTTGAGGTCACATGAAGGTATTTTTAGTCATTTAGTTTTATTTTTTTTATTAGGTTGTTTTTTTATAATTTTTTGATATTTTTCAATTATTTCACGATTTTTGGATAAACCATTGAAATATTGAATTCTATAGGATTCCTTAAATAAGATACCAGGCTGAGAGGATCATAAATGCCTCTTAGACCGTATTTTTGGCTAGATCGGGTGATCGGTTTGGGGTCACCTTAGGTTGGTTACTAAAAAAATGGTGTCCAAGCATTAATCCATTTATATTTGAGGATGTTTAGAGGTATGGAGAAAGTATTTTTTATATTTTCAATCGTCACTCAGGGATTTTTACTTGATCACCACCTTTGAAGAAGGATTCTTAAATTTCCAGGGTGGTCCAGGAAGGATTTTCCTTAAAAATAAGATCTTGGATTAGATTTTTTTGTGGCCATTGTTTCATAAGGAGTTATTTATGCCAATTTTTAGTCTTTAGTGGATGTTTTAAATGTATTCAAAGGAGTTAATAGTTATTGTCTTGGGTCTAGAAAATCATATGCATACTATGAAACTTCCCCGGATGATATCCATTGTTCTCACCCATTCGGTGCATAACATTCAAAACTATGTCTCAAATATGTGTGCTTCTTTAGTACATATGAGGTTTTGAAATTTTTATATGTTTAGTAATTGGTTTTCCCTTGTTTTTTCTTTGTATTGGTTTGAGTTTATTTTTTCCCATAGATTTTAAAATAGAAATTGTTTTATTAAAATTAGATGTCCACAATAAAAAAATATTGGTTTTTTGGAAATTAAATGGGTTGTTTTTAAAATTTATTTTGTTTTGGAAATCATTTTTGGATTATGAAAGGTTTTATATAAATGAAATATAATATATTTTTGAAATTTTTTGGTGTCTTTGGGTCATTTTTTTGAAATATGAAATAGATGTTTCTTGTGAATTTCAAATTTGGGTTCGAACATCTTATTTTATATAAAATGAAATATCTTGTTTTGATCTTGATTATTTCTATGAATGTTCAAATATATGGATCTATGGGTATGGTTAATAGATTTATTTTGGTACATGTGAATATATGATTGGTCTATTGTGATAGTGTATGCATGTGAGGATTCTTAGAATAACAATGTTTGTTATTTAACCCTCATTTCTTATTCTACATTCAGAATATGCTTTCAAAAAGGGTGGATATTATTGTTTTATAAAATAGGGGTTCTTTTTTGTTATTTGATGAGATTTGAGGAATTCCTTTTTGTAAATTTTATGTATTAATATGTTGGAAATGTCATTGAGGTGATGTTCAAGTTTCTGTTGTCAATTTTCTATTGATATATAGAATTTTTTCTTATTATGCATTTTGAATTTTTTCCAGGATTTATTTATTTAGATTATTCCCCAAGAAATTAATAAGGATGATTTTTTGATCAGTCTTTATGATGTCTTACTATTCAATTTAGTGTACTGGTTGGGTCACCAAAAGGGGTTCTATAAGTGGTGTTACCGAATGAAGTTGTTTTAGGTGAATATTGAAAACCCCAAACTATGGGGTTACATATTATTCAATATATCATAGATTCATCTATATGTCTGAAATTTAATATTTTCACATAGTTGACAATTTACTCTGTGTGGTTGATGTTTTCCCAAATAGCTATATCTGATAGATTAATGCAATCAGTTTCGGTTTTCAATTATTTTTTGTTTCTATTTTTTTTTAATTCTACCTTTTTGAAGATCTTGGTGGATTCTTGTTTGTGGTTTTATTTCATCATGTATGATATGGTCAAAATAACTGAGTAAATATAGAATAAACATTTATATGGGTATTCCACTTCAAAAAATAATTATCGTGTATCTATTGCTTCAGTGATAATTTATTTTTGAAGGGTTCATGTATGAGTATTAATATCACTTCTCTAGATGGGATATTATTTGGAATTATTATTTTATTATTTAGATTGGATGGTAACAATAATTTTATTTGTTCTAAGAGATGGTCCCAACCTCTGGGGATTTCAGTTTGTAATGGTAGTGATTTTTGAGATGATCATAATCTTATCTCTACGAGAAATAACAGGTGTTATTCCTTACATCATTCCTAACTACATTGATTTTCTCATGAACTTAAGGTTATTTTTCGTCATAGTAAATAATTGTTTGACCAGAATCATAATATTGTGGTGTTCCAACCATTGTTGTACCTCATGGGGAACATGGTTTCCAACTTTTTGTGAAGTGGTAAAATCATGTTCCTCCCTGCTCGACCCTAATCAAATTGGTATAGTTTTCTTTAGGGAGAATATCGTGTGATAGATGCTTGTAGAGATCCCTAAAATACCATGATGTATTTATCACTATGATATATATGATACGGTTCATGTTGATCAAGGTTTTTTTAGTGCCTTGGGAGTTGTGATTCTCTTGATCATTGTTTTTTATTGTTGTTTTATTTATCCACTCCTGAGAATTTTATCACCAAATTTTTATATATTTCTCAAATTATATTCTCACCATAATTTTATGGGAATTAATTTTTGAGTATTGAGATGTAAATCATGTATTATTATCTCATTAATTGATTATAATAAGTTTATTTTTGGGTTTTGGTTTGTCTATTCCTGATGACTCAAATAACTGAATCTTTTGGAATTTATCGTAGAAGAATGTTTCTAGAGAGAGGATGTTTAAAATACCGCATATAGGGTCCCACACTTTTCATACATGGAGATTACATAATTTTAGATGAATATTAAATACATTAAATTAATACATGCAGGAGTACCATAATTGTATCGTGTCTTTGGAAACAAGGAATCAAAATAATCTATCCTGGTGAAAGATCGTCAACATCTCCCCTAAATATTTCAACCATTTGTACTTATAAAAATATATTTTTATCCAAACCTAGGAAAGATAAATATAATTGAGGAGTGAGGTCAAATTCTAAGTGACGGTGAATAATGTAAATATGTAAGTAGAACATGAACAAAAGGGTATGGAACTTGAGAATAACATTTTATTATCATACCATGAATATTAGATATCATAATAAATATTGGAATTTCATAAGACGTTAATCCTATGGAAATAATGAAAATAATCCATGAGAGAACAACATAGGAATAAAACATCTAATTGTGGAAATGAAAAAAATCATATAATAATGTTTTCCAAATAATTTTAAAGCATTGTTTCCATGAACATCATGGTGGACATAGACACTTACTGAACCTGGTTCACACCATATTCTAGCCCTATATTACTGAACCGGTTTATCTCCTCATTCTATACCTATAATACTGAATCCAGTTCATTTCATGTTCCAGTCATATAATATTGAAATGTGCTCATTTCTCTTTCCTTCCCAACAATACGGAACAAAGTTCATTTCTCACTCTATCCCTATAATACTGAACCAGATTCATTTCTTATTACTGCCATGTTAATCTCATGAGGTATAATAGTTTACCCAATTCATTGTTGGGATATATAGGTCCCACACATCTCATAATTAATTCATACATACATGTACCACCAAATCATGAAAAATCATATCATAACCCATTAAATTAATTGGGTATCATAAATATGTAAACATATCATAAAATTTGAAAAAATATACAGGTTTCCTAAAAATTTCATCAAAATTACAACTGGTGATATAGAAATGGATTTCAGAAAAATATAACCCCTTTAATAGAATTGGTTATTATTAAAACCACGTCATTATGAATAACACATTATTATTAATTATATGAATGAAACTTTTAGAACATTTCCTATAACGAAATGATTTTCTAAAATAGATGTCATATTAGATGTAAAATAATTTTGAAATAACATTCAAAAAAAATCTTGATAAAAAAATCATTTCTTATTTGAGAAAAGCCTTTTTAGTTCATAAATTCAATTTAAAAAAAATGTTTTTAGATAATACGTAGAATATTTATAAATAATACATGAAAACATTTTGACTACCCTTTTCCTTGAAACCTATAATATAAGCTTCAAAATATTTTAAAAAAAAATCATTTAAAACACATTGAAAGCATATAATGAAATCGTGAAAAGGTTTTGAAAACCTTTTTACATGAATGCATATAAAAAAAGCTTGATTTGTTTTTAAAAAATACATGATATTATAGAAAAGAATATTGAAAATTATATTAAAACCTTTTATTTCAAAATATATTGAAAATATATTAATAAGGATTCTAAATTGTTTGAAAAACAATTCCATTAAAAAATTAAAAATGAATCATTAAAAAGTTTTGAAAACTATTTTCCTTGAAAATTTCTTATAATAAAATTTTAGTAAAAATTATCATTTTAAAAATGAAACATAAGATTCACAGAAATGATGGTGGGTAAATCTCTAAATGTTATATGATGTATAAAGAATATTCTCTTTTCACTATAAAAATTATATAAAATTTTTTATTTTTGATATAAAAAATAAATTCCTTTTAAATAAATGGTAATAGAAAAAAAAATATTCATAATTGATTTTAATTAATATAGGGTAATGGTACAATACTCATTGAAATCCTTTTTGGGAAACATGGTTTCGAAGGAACACACATTTAATACTGAAGAGATGGTAAAGTCAGTCATTCTTACACTTACCAATCAATCTTTTGTATCACAGAGTACGAAGATGGGAAAAATACATTAAAATATCATGCATATCTAGAGGATAATAAAATTGAAGAATTTTCTTAAATGTTGGGTTATAATATTTCATCAAAGGAAGCATAAACATAAACAATCTTGAAAAGCGATGATATTCATTCAATAGACACATATAACTAGGTAAATTGGGATAATAATTTCTATGCAAGGAATAAAATTAAATGGATTATATAAATTGATGAAATTATTCAGATTAATGATAGATCATATAAAATGAAATTATATACCCCTTAAAATGAATTTAGTTATATAAGAAAACATGAGTCTCAAATAATGAAAATTGAGACCAAAATATTTTACATATTTGGTAAAATTTGAAACATAAACCCCATGAAATAAAGGTAATATAATGGATATGTAACTACCCATAAATTAAACTATAATAATTGCTTACATCCATTTGCATCATATACACAACACAAAAGGAATTGATGGTTAACAAACCCTGTATCTCAAAGAAATAAAAAGTAAGATGTAATCCCCTTACCTTGTGTCTTGGATCTCTTTATACTCGTAAAAACCTCCAATATAATAAATATTAATTTTTTATACCTATATAATAGAACCATATTAATATTTAAAATATCATATATGGTTTTATTATTAATTTATATTACTCTTTTGTTAACAATTATTTGTTAATGTATCACTTAGGGTAATATTCACTTTGCTCTTCGCATGTTTCTTAATTTGTTATATATTTGGTCCTTATACTTATGTAATTATTTATAGAATTTAAACCATGATTTATATTTAATTTATATTCAGTATATTTTTATTATAATAATTGATGGAATATATAATTATGAAATATAATACTCCGTTCTTGGAGACAATTGGCCACAGGAACAGATGAACTATATTTCAATTTATTTTTCATTTTGAAAAAATGAATGTAAAAGGAATATATTAATTTATATTTATATATATTTCATTATTAATGATTATTTATTTTATCATATATTTCATATATATTCACTAAATAAATCCATAATACATTCCATTTACTAAATGAATGAATCACATCGCTTTGAGGGGGGTAGTCCACACTTCCTCAAACGAAATTATCCTATTAACACAAAATTTAATGTATAAATATTACTATTATAAAATAATTACATAACCTTAATGACATAATAAATATAATATATAAAACATATAAACATATTTTCTATCTTAATTATCTAAATGAGAGGCTGTAAAAAAAATAAACATTCATCGTTTATTGAGGCGTTAGTTCGTCTTACATGTAAATGGTATGTTCATTACCACTAAGACAGATGTGTGTGTAATTTTAGGTCAAAAAATAAGAATGAAAACATAATATTATATTGATGATATTTAAGTTCTTATACATGTATAGAATAAATGTATTTGAGGGAGTTGATAAGGAAAATAAAAGAAAGAAGATTGAGGGAAGACGTTGCCTCTTAATCAGGTAACTCCTTTTAGTTTGTGACAAAGGATTCCTTTGATTCCATCTTCTCTAAAGTGAGGCTATAAGGAGGAAGTTAGGTTTTTTGTAAACTATTCAGTCATGGTTTCTATTATCCAGTGTGTCTTGAGAGGTGTGAGTAAGGGGTTGAGTGATTTTCTTTTTTTATAGTGGATGGAGAGTAGCAAACTTGTAAATACCCAAAGTCAAAAAATAATGGGAGGTCTCATTTTACTAATCTTCCTAAAAATTGAAAAAATAATTAATTAATTTGAATTTATGGTCTTCAAAAATGTACACCACAGAAACATTTGTTCATTTTAATAATTTTCATCATTAACTTCTATGACTCCCCAATTTTATTATTTTTGTTTCTTGTTAAAGCATCTAGTTTTCTAAACTATTTAATTTTAAGATTGAGAATAAAATAAATTCTGATTTATTATATAATATAAAAAAAATTAATTATAACTATTATAAATAATTTTATATACAATAATAACAATTTTTTATAAATTAATTTTTAAAACAAGTTCATGTTATGTGCCAAAACTCTTAAACCCTAACCATGATAACAATGTTTTTACAATATATAGGTCAATTAGTTAATTATGAAATATAATTTGTTTCATTAATAGAACATATATAATATTTTTACCCATAAAAAATAAATTTTAAAAACATATTGTTTTTATTAATTTAAAATCATTTAATGAAATATCATTTATTCTAAGATAATAATAATGTCCATTTAGACATTATTTATTTATTTTTCATTTTAATATATCAAAATAATATTAAAATTAAAATATATAATGTTTAAAGATTTGTAATATGATATATAAATCATTAAAAATAATAATATACAATAATTCAATTAAATCACTTCCCTTTTTTCATTTATAATTTTATTTATTTATGTTATTTATTAACTGCATAATCAATACATTGGTGTTTCATAAGAATTTAATGTAACTAAACCGATTATAAAAATTATTTAATAATTATTATGATAATGATAACCCATTAATCATTCAATAGGATATGTATAACCTAAAATATGATGTTGTTTACATATCTCAATGCTTTGTAAATGTCAAAGGTAAGGCTAGTTCCCTTTTTGTCATTTTCCTTACATAAACTTTTATGTAGAGAACTTATAATTGATAATATTAGAATAACCTATAAAATTATAACAAAAAGGGTATATGGAATATTTATTGGTTGAAAATTACCTTTATACAACTGTCCATTTCTTTTGGGTCCTTATGGTTAAGGTTTATTCTATAAAATAATCTTAATCATATCTTAATCATTTTGATTAATTTTAATCACATTCACTAGTATTTTTGGTAAAAAAAATTATGTCACTCTTGTTAGAACAATAATATTATAATGATTAAATATGTATATGTTAGTTCATCAAAATTCACATCACATAACTATGAAAATTATGTTTAAGGCTTATACCATAGACGTGGTGAGGATGTTGGTTTTTAAAGTAAAGTGTTCAATAAGTGTTTATATATATTTTTTAAAAAAATTATTATAATGACATAAATTTCATTAATATATGTATTATTGATCTATTTTTAAATTAAAACCAAATTTTAATATACTTTAATATTAATAATTATTTAAATGAAGAGAAGGTTTTTAACAAAGAAAATCGAATTTTTCACAGTTAAATAAAATTGGTGTTTCTAAGAAAAATATAAAAAGTTAACTCTAAGATGATTTTGATAATTCTAATTCATAAATTAAGTTTATTTTGAAAAATAAAATTTATAAAATTGGCCCAATTTATTTGGGAAATATTTGCGCTATGAAAAGGAGGTATGTCATGACCCCCTCCCCACAAAGTGTACCCCTCCAAGGTCAGCAATGTGAAAAGGGAGATAATGACCCCTGAGTCCCGCCTCCAGTAGGCCCCGGGTTGGCGACTAGCACCGAGGGTCTAATAAACACAAAAATAGGAGGCATTACCCTCTAAGAGAACACATACGGAAGAGAGAGATAAGATAGACACCAACCAAATCCAACTCAGAACTGAAATATAAAAGAAACCCAAGTTCAAATATGCAATTCCATGAAAAAGTACTATAACTGAAAGTGGAAAATAGCAAGTTCACAAAAGAAAGTAAAAATAGTAGCAACCACAAGACTTAAAAACTCATGCAACCCCATGCAGGTAGAAACCATCTTGATCTCCAACCTGCTCCAAGTGACCTAAAAATAGTATATATATACATAGGGTGAGTATAAAATTATACTCAGTAGGATCCTCCCCGAAGCCTCTCGTGCAATTTAAACAAGGCATTCTAAAGCATAGTGAACAACAAGTGAAACTAACTCGTCAACGAAACAGTTATACTAAGTTCACAACCTCACCATGGATACTCTCACTAAGTAATGCATATAAGAATATATCATATAATAAATAATATCAAGGGTACCCCGCTACTACTTCCCCACTGGTTTTCCGCTTTGCCCCAACGTCGCACGTCCTGAGCATCTCTCTCCAAAAGGCTTTCCTGCAGACACATGGGTGAAGCACCACAATATTCACCTCATACAACAAAACCACCACATCAATACACCAAAGTAACCAGGTAGTTTATGGGAGACACCATATCTCACATAACATGTATCATACGTCAGGTATTATTCCTCAAGCCATTACAGCCTATACACTGATTAAGGATCCTCAAGCCATCACAGCCTATACACGTTACACTTATAGTAGTACATAGAATACTATATCCAGAATATATGTGTATTCATAACCACAAGACATTATATACCTCTACACATATATGGGGAAAACTCACTAGTGTTCCTACTAGCACTAGAAACTACCACGAGAAAAGATCAAGGCCAAAAGGGGTAGTCAACCGTCCATCCCCCCACCGGAATGTTGTGGAAAACAACCCCCCAGGGCTCAGAATCCCCGAGGTGTCAGTTTCCCTTACAGACATGGTGGATTAGCAAATAGAAACACAAAAACTATGGGATATATTATATCCCACAACCACATTATGGGAATTACCTAGTCTTATACACAATTGGAGCTAACAAATCTAAGACTCTGGGATAATACTTCTAAGACTATGTATCCTATAAGCACACAACCATTTAATTAGATTTATTAGATTACTTCACTACCTTCTTTTAGTTCCACTATACATTAATTAATTATTTTAACATTAATTAACCATGAACAATTCCACATTAAATTTCATTAGCATCACACCCAAAGTCAACTTTTCCTTCAAAAATTACAACCTCATCATTATGTTCCAACATCTACATCCCCAGGGGTTAACAGCATTTATTAGGTTATTCATTATAGAAATACATTCCCACATTCCAAGTAATTCTAGAAAAAACATTATATGCTACTAAAAACAAGGGGGCTCAACGCGGTGAGTATATATACTACCCGTCAAGTCTTTTCTGCTTATAGAAAGAGCATATACCCATCCTTCCTTGAGAAGATAAACATAGAAATCACATGGTATACCCCCCGCGTCTTTGCCTCTTTTAGAAGAATGTTAAGTAAGACCAGCTTCCATGAGTAGTGGGGTAACGCAATGTAGTTAAACAACCAATCAAAAATTATCAAGCATCCAAAAATCACATCCATCCCATTCCATCATCCCTGGTGTCCTCACTGACACCTATATGCATAAACCGATGCATCTCACAACACTAGGCTTCATCTGCTACCACAACCAAAAGCCTCCATGCCCCCACATATTACCACAACCATCGATGATCAAATTAAAACACAAGAAGCAGTAAAAAAGACATCTTCACAGCTGGGCTCTTGTCCCTTAAACAAACGAGAGGGCAACTCAGAACCCTATAAGCAATTATCTTTTAACAACCACCAGTTCATTACTCTATCTTGGGTTAACCGATTTATTATTCTTTGGTTCCAAATTCAGGAAAACCTAACCTGTAAGCTATCCAAAATAAATAAACATGCTTACTACACTAATTTTATTAACACCAAATTACAACATGAACCAGATTAATTTTCATGACGCTTTACCATTAGCCAAAAATTATCAATTAATCTCGTTTTATGTTATTTACTGATTTACAACAAGAACAAACAGCTATGAATAGAAATAATAGATATCACAATATCTAGAAAAACAAGATTCAATAACATACGATCGATATCAATTTATTTATCTGGTTAAAATATTTATTATGTCAATTCCATTGGAATCCAGTGGGATTAAACATGCGAACAATACAGTTGCACGTAAAGGAAAGAGAAGTAACGAATCCCCTACCTCACACAGTTCCTCACATTCTTTATCCATACAATGGGTCACGATCCTCCTCCCGCAACAACTGCATCCACTTGAGGATACCACGGTAAGATAGCACCAACCAAACCCTATGAAAAAACCCATTACAAGCATGGAGATTACATGCTATAACATGGAAAGGAGGTACAGGAGGAGATGATCCCCAAAGGAACGACTGTAAAACATACCTTATATCGAAGATTGGCCGATATAGCTCGGTTGCATCAAAATATAGCAGAACCAATCCGAGGAGTAAAGTTTTATTATGCAACTCCTATGGGAAGGATTGGAAAGATCTTGCATCTCATAGCCGAGAACAAATAGGACGAACACGTGAGGATTATATCTTGACCCTTTTAAATATTTAATGGGGATATGGTTTAAGATACGCTTAATTCCCCGTTAAAAGCAGATCCCATTAACCCCTGTGGTTTGACAAAGTAAAAACTTCCCGAGAATTATGAATAATTAATATATGATTTATGGTCTTTAAATCGGCCTTCAGAGTCCTTAAAATAATGATTTAAATGTATTTTACGTCAAAGGCAATGTCAAAGGGGTGAAACTCTATGAAGTTGGAAACACTGTTTAAAGTCCATTGTTAGAATTCCACTATTAGATGTCCGATGTTAGAAGTCCGCTATTAGAATGCTGCTATTAGAAGTCCGCTGTTATAAGTCTGCTGTTAGAAGTCCGCTGTTAGAATTCTGCTGTTAGAACCCCACTGGTCTGGAAACACAGTTCTCCTACCTCACTAATAGAGCACTGTTCACTGAATCCTCACTGATAGAACACTGTTCACATATTCTTGATGATAGAACATTGTTCACTAAATCCTCACTAATAGAAATTTTTTTCTAAATCCTCACTGATATAACATTGTTCACTAAATCCTCACTGATAGAAAATTGCTCCCTAAATCCTCACTGATAGAACATTGCTCCCTAAATCCTCACTGATAGAACAATGTTCACTAATTTAACTGTTCACAGAATTGGAAATTTGGCAATGGAAAGAGAGGTTACCGTAAGAGGTAACCGATAGAACATTTCACTGATGGAACTATTCACAGAATTGGAAATTTGGGAAAAAACTGGGGATAAGTGACCTTGACCTCTCGGAACACCTCAAACACCATATTTTCAAAAATTAATGGACCAGAGAGGTCCGGTCCATTACCTCAGATACCTCTCAAAACATTCTCATCCTCATGAATTCAAACCCAACCTAAAGTGACAAAAAAAAACCGGGTCTGAACAACCACCCATCGAGATACCTCTCAAAGGAGAGAAAGTATAACGACCCATACTTTACATACATGGTTAATACTTCAAAATTAAAGAATACTTATTAAAACATATAACAAAACCATGAAATGACCGTATAGGTATTTTTTCTTTAGAAACTGGGAAACATAATCAACTTGTTCATAAAGCATCTACATTGCCTCCCATTTATTTCATCATATCTAGTCTCCCTTTTTGGCATATCTTACTTAATAACCTTCTTCCTAACCTAGGGAAGGAAAACATACAAAAGGGTGATCTCAAATGCTCATTAAGGGTAATCAAAAGAAATATCAATCACATCATATTCATATGAACATAACATTTTGTAAATCTTAACCTGCAAAAGAGATCATAATTTCAAAACATGGGTTAAATCATAGTAGTGAAATATAATCCCAATAATAATTACTTAAAACAGGAATCTTTGTGGCATACACACATAATAATAGAGAATAATTTCTTAGTAGTCAAGACTCATTGCCAAGACTATCTTAGCGGACAAATTCCATTTCTGAACCGAGTTCACTCCTCGTTTCAGTCCTGTTTCATTGAACTGGTTTAACATACCGTTCCAGCCATGTCTATCTCATGAGATATAAAACTTTACCCAATTAATTGGAGGGAGATATAAGTCCCACCCATCTCATAATGATACCATTCTTATGTGTGCCACAAAATCATAAATCATACATCATTGCATAACCCATGTAATTAAAATGGGATTCTTAAACCTCGTGACATCATAAAACAATTCATATAAGATAAATAAATTCATAAAAATAATTCCATCACAACATAATTAAATCAATGTAATAATAGGGATAGAAACAGAACCCTATATTATCTTAGATGGAAAATAATTTTGATAAAACACTTGAACTCCATTCTTGAGGAAAATATCCTTCATACTTCAAAAACATTTTTCCTTTCATAACATGTTATATAATTTTAATCTAAAAGAAGATGATTAAAAATAAACTTGAAAAATTTTAAAGGAACATTCTTTGAAATAATTTTTTAAAAATCCATTCATGCAATATAAGTTTAAAAAAACATTCTTCTCGTATTTTTGTCGGAAAAGTCAAAACGTATGTCGTACGAAAAACGACAAAATATTCCTTTCATATCATTTAATAAAAACTCATCGAAGTGTAAAATTGGATTTAAAAATTTGTATTTGGATGGAAATAATATTATACATTGAGTAAACATGGATTTGGATGATAAAATACACCCCATTAAATACCAAAATATAAACAATCTCAGATAAAAATGAGATTGTGATATTTTCCCTTACCTTAGGTCTGATTTGCTTCGTAAGTGTCCGAACCTCCTGTATAATGATTTAAATAATGTAATTGAATTATTCCAGAATCATACTTATTTTTATGATATCATAAATGGTCATATTCCTAGCTTCTTTTTAGTAGTATTTCATTGTTACTTGTTATTCGGGTGTTTCGTGCTTTTTGTTCTTATGCATGTTTTGTCAAATAAATTCTTATTCTTCTTTTTAGTTTATAGATACATCATTTCCAGAATTTTATTAGTGTAATATATATCATATTAATTCATTCAATTCACTTATATAATTATTATGCATTGAAGATCATGTATAACGAGTTGCATCACATTGTGGAGATGGTATTCTGTACGTACGCATGAGCGATGATATCGTTCCCATGATCATGGAATTGTATTGGAGTGTATGTATACTATTTCAGAAACAATGTCACTTTAAAATAATCGTATATACTTATTATTTACACCATTATTCCCATCCAAGTAAGGTGGTGGTGGAAAATAGATTACACCACGGTGTGGAGATAGTATTCCGTATGTACCCACGTGCAGTGATTTCATTTTCCGTAGGATGGATAGATGGTGAAATATGGTTGTTTAATAGTTATAATAACATACCAGTATATGATTGATACTGATGTTATTACTTCATAATGAAACAACTAAAGAAGAAGAAGTGGAAGAAGAAATAATGTTGAAAGAATCGGTAACAGACATTACCTCTTCTTTGAAGCGCCTCTTTGAGACCTCCTATTAGGGCAATAAAATTGGTCTTTGAAGAATAATAGGACCTATAGGATGTTTATAGGGAAGTGTAGAAGAGCATTTTTCAGGGTTTGGACGAGCTTGAAGTCTCAAAGTGGTGTGAGGAAGAGAGGGAGGAGGTGCCATTTTATAAGGGAGGAGAGGGGCACCTTATGAAAAACTAAAAATATTATTTTATTATAAAGTCATATTCAGTTTTTAATAGTTTCAAATTGATTTATTTATAATCTAAGGTGGGGGTGGGTCTAAATAATCTAATCCAATATAATTTAGTCATGTTTAGGTCATTATATTTACCTTATCTTTTAGTTTTAACTCTTAGTTAATTAGATTGACATTTACCATGTCACTTTGTATTTTTATATTATATAGTTAATGAACATACCATATACATCCAAGAGACCCCAAATTGGTCCATTAATGATACACCTATCATGATATAAGTATCTTGGCCGAACCATAGATTTTTAAGAATATAATAACAATTAATAATATAATATTTGTTTTAAAAACTATTTTATGTCAATTTTGACACTATTTGATAATTGATTTTTGTGAAAATCATAACAGAATGATTAGTTAGAATAAAATTAATTAAATCAATAAAAACGTGTCATATTAACATAGAAAATTATTGTAATTCATAAAAAGTCTCAAATTACATTTATTTGGGTATTTATAACATCAATTATGTCAATATTTAATTAATTAGATAATTACTGCATCATCATTGTGTCATAAATAAATTAAACTATATTAACTATAAAAATTACAAATAAAATACCATTATGTAGGAAATATATTTATCTTTCTAATTAATATTTATAGTCTAATTCATCTTATGTATGACCCTATATTAAAAATGATTTAGTTATTAAACTTTGATTTTAACTATTTTAACCCTTCTTTAAATAAATTAATAATAAATGTCCTAATCTAATCCAAGTCAGCCAAAATGGTCATATATTATTCCTAAGATTGTTTTCGGTCGAATTACACTTATCCAATAGAATTATTACATGTGTTAGGGTAATAATAATAACACTTTTACCCTTAATTACCCTATTTACTTCTAACCGTGGTAAAAAAAAGTAAAAAGTTACTATTCACCAAAAATTATTTTCATCTCATTGAACCAAATATTATTCCTTGTTATTAACCATGTCTCTCAGATTTTCAAAATTCCACTAACAGAAGCGGTAAAATTAAGTTTTATGTGAATTTGAAAATTCCCCTATGAGGTGGGTAAAAGATAGTGAAAAGTTCAATAAAATTTTTATATATCAAAAATTATTATAATACGACTCTAATGAATTGCATTGAACTTATATAGGTATTATGTACCAATTTTGACATAAATTAAATAATTATTTAAATAAAAAGTCAGTTTTTAAATAGTAACCCGGTGTTTTCACTATTCATCAAAAATTGTAAGTTTTCAGAAAAATACCAAAATTTCACCCTAGGCTAATTTCGATATTCCGAATCCAAAAATGATGTCCGTTTTGAAAAATAAAATTTAAAAAATTCCAAAAAGTGGGTATTACTATTCATAACGTCTAGTTTTAATATTATTTTAATAGCATATCGTTGTTTAGTGAAACTTGGTATTACGTACAACGCAAGATATCGAGGAAGGTCACAATTGCGTGTAAAGAAAGACAAGCTAGTGTTGTGTGTAATTAATGATTCCATTGATTATTTATATAACATAAAAACAAAATATTTCTCATAAAATTCTCGGGTGTTACATTCTACCCCCCTTAAAATGAATTTCTCCCTCAAAATTTTTCACTTTGTAATAAACATATGAGGATACCTCTCCCTCTTCATATCCTCAAGCTCCCATGTAGCTTCTTCTAATTGGTGGTTCCTCCATAAAATTTTCACCAAGCGATTGGTCTTGTTCCGTATGAATTTTTCTCAACGATCTAGAATCTCTATTGGTTGTTCTTCATAAGAAAGTTCTTTCTCCAGCGGTACAACTTCTGAGTTAAGTACATGTGAAGGATCAGGTATGTACTTCCACAAGAGAGATACATAGAACACATCGTGAACTTGGGAGAGATTCGGTGGAAGCACCAATCGGTAAGCTACCTTCCCAACAAGATCCAGAATTTCGAAAGGACCAATATATCTAGGGCTCAGCTTTCTCTTCTTTCCAAATCTCATTACTCTCTTCCAAGCAGATATTCTTTAAAACACTTTATCACTCGCTTCAAACTCTAAGTCTTTTCTTCAGTTGTCGGTATAACTTTTTGTCCACTCTGAGCTTCTCTTATGTGTTGTTGAATAGATCAGACCTTTTCTACCATCTCATCAACAAGATCAGGTCCTAATAGCTTTCTTTATCCAACTTCATCCCATCAAGTTGGAGTCATGAATTTATTTCCATAGAGAGCTTCATAAGGATCCATCTGAATACAGGAGTGAAAGCTTGTATTATAAGAAAATTCCACCAAAGGTAGGTGTTGATCCCAACCACCTTTGAAATCCATAAACCAATCTCTCAACATATCTTCTAGAGTTTGAATCGTCCTCTCAGACTGACCGTCTGTCTAAGGATGATAAACAGTGATGAAACTTATCTCTGTATCCAGAGTATGCTAAAGACTTCGCCAGAACTTTGAGGTAAACCTCGGATCGCAATCAGATATAATAGAAAGTGGTACTCCGTGAAATCTTACCACTTCTTTTACATATATCCTAGCAATTTGATCTATAGAGAAATCCTC
The DNA here is from genome assembly GCA_963277665.1 of Viscum album. Taxonomy (NCBI): domain Eukaryota; kingdom Viridiplantae; phylum Streptophyta; class Magnoliopsida; order Santalales; family Viscaceae; genus Viscum; species Viscum album. The sequence goes on along the minus strand of OY728140.1, from coordinate 1,349,851,964 downwards.
TCTAATAGCAATGGAGTGTGCAGACTTTGTAAGACGATCAACTATGACCCAGATAACATCATTGCCTTTGGATGTTTTAGGAAGTCCGGTGACAAAGCCCATAGTGATGTTTTCCCATTTCCATTCTGGTATAGGTAATGGTTGTAACATCCCCTTAGACTTCTATCTCTCATATTTATCTTGCTAACAAACCAAGCATCGAGAGACATATTCAGCATCATCTATTTTCATGCCATCCCACCAGAAGTAATCTTTCAGGTCCCTATACATCTTCGTGCTTCCAAGATTAATAGAGAATTAAGAACTCTGAGCCTTATCCAACAGCTCCTTCTTTAATTAGAGGATGGGAGGAACACAAAACCGAATCCTGAACATTATTATCCCATCACAATCAAGGTTGAATTTAGGAACATTTTTCACCTTCTTTTGTAACTCTACATCTTCTTTCTGTGCCTCTTTAATCTTCACATGTATAGATGGTTGAACATTCATTTGAGAAAGATAAGATTTTTCCCCTTCCATTATAATTCCACAATCCATCCTTTGTAAATCCATAAATATTGGATCTTTTGTGATCCTCATCATGGATAAGCCAGCATGGTATTGTCGACTTAATGCATCTGGCACCTTGTTTTCTTTCCCAGGGTGGTAATGAATTGAGCAGTCGTACTCTTTAATCAGTTCCAACCATCTTCTTTGGCGCATATTTAGCTTCTTTTGTGTGAAAATATACTTTAATCTTTTATGATCAGTATAAATGTTACACCTTTCTCCATAAAGATGATACATCCATATCTTTAATGCAAATATTACCGTATCTAACTCCAAATCATGAGTTGGGTAATTTTTCTCATGGATTTTCAACTGTTGTGAGCCATAAACTATCACCATATCATTTTTCATAAGAACACACCCCAATCCCTTCTTGGATGCATCACTGTAGATCACAAACTTTTCTCCACTACAAGGCAGTGTGAGCACAGGTGCACTGAATAACCTTATTTTCATATCCTTGAAATTCTCTTAACATTCCTCCGTCCAAACTAACTTAACTCTTTTCCGAGTCAACATGGTGAGTAGATTAGATAATCGTGGAAAATCATTCACAAAACATCGATAATATCCAGCTAAACCATGAAAACATCGGATCTCAGTTACTATTATTGGTCTCGACCATTTTTTGATAACCTCTATTTTTGCCGGATCCACATATATCCCCTCTTTTGAGATTATGTGACCCAAAAATGAAACATTTTTAATCCAAAATCCACACTTGGTAAATTTGGCATAAAGCTTCTCCTTTCTCAGGGTCTTCAATATAATTCTCAATTGATCTTCATGTTCTCCCGTGCTCTTTGAATAGACAAGAATATCTTCTATAAAGACTCTATTCATCAGATCCATGAAGATAATAGGGGCATTAGTAAGACCAAATGGCATCACTATAAATTCATAGTGTCTATACCTTGTACGGAAATCCATCTTTGGTATGTCCTCCCTTTTGACCCTTAATTGATGATACCCTGAACGAAGATCAATCTTGGAAAAGTATTGAGCTCCGCGGAGTTGGTCAAATAAGTCATAAATGCACGGGAGAGGATATTTGTTCTTGATAGTGATCTTGTTAAGTTCTCTTAAATCAATGCAGAGTCTCATTGATCCATATTTCTTCTTAACAAACAGAATAGGTGCTCCCCAAGGTGACGCACTAGGGCGTATGAATCTTTTATCAGGATTCTCTTGGAGTTTCTTCTTTAATTCCTTCATCTCAATTGGGGCCATTCTATAAGGTGTCTTTGATATAGGTAAAGAACCCGGTATGAGTTCTATTAAAAACTCAACTTCACGATTTGGTGGAAGACCTGGTAATTCCTCCAGAAAGACATCGTCAAACTCCCATACAATGGGAATATTCTTAATCATGATTTTCTCACTAACCATTTGAGATAAATAACCTTCATTTAGTGGAAACAAGACACATATGATGGAAAAAATTTCAACAGGAAGGTTATGTTCATCCTTGAATCGATAGATGATGATAGATTGATCTGGAATATGAAATGTGACTTCCCTTATTTGGCAATTGATATGATCTCCATATAGAGAATGTCAATCTATGCCAAGAATCACATCAAATTCCACTATAGGAAGGATCAAAAGATTTGCATGAAGCACTTTCCCAGAAACTTCAATCAGAGAAGAATTATAAACTTTTGGTGTGACTGTTGTTCCATTAGGGGTTGTCATAGCTAACTCAACATCTAATTGTTGAGGTAATATGGTGATACCCTTAGAAAATTCTCCAGAAATTAAAGAGTGGGTGGATATAGAATCAAATAAAACATTTTCTACTTTAGAGTGGATGGTAAGTGTACCTTTCACCACTTAGTTATCATACTCCACATCACTAATAGAAATTTCATGGGACTTTCCTTTGTCTTTAGCCTTAAGAGTTTGTTGACATCGATCATTATCAACAACCCTTGGATTAGGGAATTGATTGGCATAATTCCCCATTTCCTTGCACTTGTAACATTGAAGTGTAGGAGGTGCACTCTGTGTAGCCTTTTCATTGTTCACGTTACTAGACATCTTCTTTCCATCATTGCAGCATTCAAATGCACGATGAACTTCCATTCCACATTTGAAACATTTACTTGTACCTTTAAGACAACTCCCTCTATGTATCTTTCCAAACTTTGAGCATAAGGGAAAACTCATCTTCTTTTCAGTGTGCTCTTTAGATTTTCCTTTGAATTCCATTTTCCACTTCCTATCAAACCCATATGACTGATCGGTTACTCCAATCTCTATCTCAACCATGAGAGCACATCAAACGATTTCCTTGTAGCTATTGAAGTCCCTTATTGCTAACGCCCTTCGAAGACTTGGTTTTAAGCCACTAAAGAATCGATCGATCTTACTCTCAGGTTGGATAATAATAACATAAGCATACCTTGCAAGTCTTGTAAAATTTTCATTGTAGGTACCAATAGATTCATCATCCTTTTGCTTTAGATCATGAAACTCCTTCTCCATCTTTGTACGAAGAATACGAGGGAAGTACTTATTGAAAAATAAGTTCTTGAACTCGTACCGTTCCACGGACTCAATTTCATCTCTTGGCCTCATATTCTTGATAAGATTCCACCATTGATCAGCATCTACTTCTAAACGATACCCTGCTAAGATGACTTTATCGTGTTCAGAACATTGAAGAACTGAAAATATCTTTTCAGCAGTACTAATCCATTTTTCAGCAACTAATGGATCAGTCGACCCGCAGAATGAAGGTGGACGCTGCCTCGTGAAGGATTCAACAGAATGTTTCTCCTTCCTTTGCTCGTTGGGAAGTCCATCATGATTCATAGCTTGAGAATTTTGTGTGATCATGGCTACAAGATTTTTCATTCCATCTCCCATAACATTTTGTTGCTCATGGGGACAATCATTACATTGCCCATCGCATTCCTCATTAACACGGTTCCTTCGGGTTCCAACCATTGACTAAAACCAAGAATAATAGTGTGAGCAACACAAATTATAATACAAAAAACAGATAATCAAGAATAAGATTTCACACTTAACGAATTATCATAGGTTGTTTATGGCCATTTTTAAAACACTAATATCATGTTCTATTCTTAGACTTATCCTTAGGGTTCTTACTAAGGCTTTCATATCATAGTTTCCAAAGGTTGACTATACCCTTCCTCTGATACCAACTATAATGACCCATACTTTACAAACATGGTTAATACTTCAAAATTGAATCATACTTATTACAAAATATAACAAAACCATGAAAGGACTGTATAGGTATAGGGTCTTTAGAAACTAGTAAACATAAACAACTGGTTCATAAAACCTGTACATCGCCTCCCATTTATTTCATCATATAAAGAGTCCCTTTTTGGTATATCTTACTTAATAACCTTCTTACTGACCTGGGGAAAGAAAACATACAAAAGGGTGAGCTCAAATGCTCATTAAGGGTAAAAAAAAGAAATATCAATCACATCATATTCATATGAACATAACATTTTGGAAATATTAACCTGCAAAAGATATCATAATTACATAACATGGGATAAATCATAGTAGTGAAATGTAATCCCAATAATCATAACATAAAACATCAAGCTTTATGGAATACACAGCTAATCATAGAGAATCACTTCTTAGTAGTCAAGACTCATTGCCAAGAATATCTTAGCGGACAAAGTTTATTTCTGAACCGAGTTCACTTCTCATTTCAGTCCTGTTTCACTGAACCGGTTTAACCTGCCATTCCATCCATGTCTATCTCATGAGATATAAATATTTACCCAATTCATTGGAGGGAGATAGAGGTTCCACCCATCTCATGATGATACCATTCTTATGTGTGCCTCAAAATCATAAATCATACATCATTTCATAACCCATGTAATTAAAATGAGATTCTTAAACCTGGTGACATCATAAAAAAAATCATATAACATAAAGGAATTCATAAAAATAATTCCATCACATAATAATCAAATCAATGTAATAATAGGGATAGAAACAGAACCCTATATTATCTTAGATGGAAAATAATTTTGATAAAACACTTGAACTCCATTCTTGAGGAAAATATCCTTTCTACTTCAAAAACATTTTTCCTTTCTTAACATGTCATACAATTTTAATCTAAAAGAAGTTTATTAAAAATAAAAATGATTACCTGTAATCTAATCTTCTTGGAAATAATGTTTTAAAAATCCATTCATGTCGTATAAGTTTAAAAAAAAATCTTCTCGAACTTTTTTCGGAGAAGTCATAAATTACCTCGTACGAAAAATGACAAAAGATTCCTTTCATATATTTTACTAAAAACTCACCGAAGGGTAAAATTGGATTTAAAAAATTTTTAGTGGATGGAAATAATATTACATATTGAGGAAACATGGATGTGAATGATAAAATACACCCCAGTAAATATCAAAGTATAAACAATCTCGGATAAAAATGAGATTGTGATATTTTCCCGTACCTTAGGTCTGATTTGCTTCATAAGTGTCCGAACCTCCGGTATAATGATTTAACTAATGTCATTGACTTATTCCAGAATCATAATTATTTTAATGATATCATATATGGTCATATTCTTAGATTCTTATTAGTAATATTTCATTGTTACCTGTTATTCCGGTGTTTCATGCTTTTTGTTCCTATGCGTGTTTTGTCGAATAAATTCTTATTCTTATTTTTAGGTTATAGATACCTCATTTACAGAATTTTATTATTGTAATATATATCATATTCATTCATTCAATTCATTTATATAATTATTATGCAATGAATATCATATAGAAAGAGTCGGATCACATCGTGGAGACGGTATTCCGTACGTACGCACGAGCGATAATATCGTTCTCATGATCGTGGAATTGTATTGGAGTGTATGTATACTACTTCAGAAACAATATCACATTAAAATAATCTTATATAATTCTTCTTTACACCATTATACCCATCCAAGTATGGTGGTGGTGGAAAATAGATTACAACATGGCGTGGATACGGTATTCCGTACGTACGCACACGCGGTGATTTCATTTTCCGTAGGATGGATAGATGGTGAAATAGGGTTGTTTCATAATTATAATAACATTCCATTATATTATTGATACTGATGTTATCACTTCATAATGAAACAAATAAAGAAGAAGAAGTGGAAGAAGAAATAAAGTTGAAAGAATCGGTAACGGACATTACCACTTCTATGAAGCGCCTCTTTGAGACCTCCTCTTAGGGAACTAAAATTGGTCTTTGAAGAAGACCAGGACCTCTAAGATGTTTATAGAGAAGTGGATAATAGAATTTTTCAGGGTTTGGACGATCTTGAAGGCTGAAAGTGGTGTGAGGAAGAGAGGGAGGAGGTGCCCTTTTATAAGGGAGGAGAGGGGCACCTTAGAAAAAACTAAAAATATTATTTTATTATAAAGTCATATTTGGTTTTAAATAGCATAACATTTATTTATTTCAAATATAAGGTGGGTATGGGTAGAAATCCTCTCATCCAATAGAATTTAGACAAGTTTAGGTCATTATATTAACCTTATCTTTTAGTTTTAACTCTTAGTTAATTAGATTGACATTTACCACGTCACTTTGTATTTTTATATTATATAGTTAATAAACATACCATATACATAAAAAGGACCCCCATGTGGTCCATTAATGATACACCTATCATGATATATGTATCTTGGCCGAACCTTAGATTTTTAGGAATATAATAACAATTAATAATATAATATTGTTTTTAAAAACTATTTTATGTCAATTTTGACACTATTTGGTAATTGATTTTTGTAAAAATTGTAACTAAATGATTAGTTCGAAAAAGGTTAATTAAATCAATAATAACATGTCCTATTAACATAGAAAATAATTGTAATTCATAAAAAGACTCAAATTACAATTATTTGGGTATTTATAACATCAATTTTGTCAATATTAAATTAATAAGATGATTACTGCATCGCATTCTGTCATAAATATATTAAATTATATGAAGTCTAAAAATTAAAAATAAAATACCATTATGTAGGGAATATTTTTATCTTTCCAATTAATATTTATAGTCGAATTTATCTTATGTATAACCCAATATTAAAAATAATTTAGTTATTAAACATTGATTTTAACTATTTTAACCTTTCTTTAAATAAATTAATAATAAATGTCCTAATCTAATCCAAGTGGGCCTAAATGGTCATAATTTATTCCTAAGGTTTTTTTGGTCGAATCACACTTATCCAATAGAATTAGTACATGTGTTAGAGGAATAATAATAACTCTTTTACCCTTAATTACCCTATTTACTTTTAACTGTGGAAAAAAAAAGTAAAAAGTTACTATTCACCAAAAATTATTTTCATCCCATTGAACCACATTTTAGTCCTTGATATTAACCATGTCTCTCGGATTTTCGAAATTCCACTCATAGAAGTGGTAAAATTAAGTTTTATGTGAATTTGAAAATTCCCCTAGGAGGTGGGTAAAAGACGGTGAAAAGTTCAATAAAATTTTAATATATCTAAAATTATTATAATATGACTCCAATGAATTGCATTGAACTTATATAGGTATTATGTATCAATTTTTACCTAAAATAAATTTAAATAAAATAAATAATTATTTAAATAAAAAGTCGGTTTTTAAATAGTAACCTGGTGTTTTCACTATTCATCAAAAATTGAATGTTTTCAGAAAAATACCAAAATTTCACCCGAGGATAATTTCGATATTCTGAATCCAAAAATTAAGTCCATTTGGAAAAATAAAATTTACAAAATTTTAAAAAAGTGGGTATTACTATTCATAATGGCTAGTTTTAATAATATTTTAATAGCATATCGTTGTTTAGTGAAACTCGGTATTGCATACAACGCAAGCTATCGAGAAAGGTCACGATTGCATGTAAAGCAAGCCAAGATAGTGTTGTGTATAGTGAAAGATTCCTTTGATCATTTATATAACATAAAAATAAAATATTTCTCATAAAAGTCTCGGGTGTTACAGAAAGCCCTAAAATTAACAAAAGAAATTCTTAAATACAACCTAAAACGTCTAACCACAAAGGGAACATCGTTACCTGAAAAGAGTTAAACATCAAACAACTATATGTACGGAGCATTTATCTGTGACACACGTTACCAGGTACTCTCCTCCATTCCATAGCGTTGCCATAAGACACAAACTATAGGGATAGAAAGCCCGCACAACACCTCCTCCTTGCGGTCTTGGATCTCCATAGGTCACTCCTCAAAGGTTGCATCATCATCAACATCGATCTCTCCCCAATCGATAATGTGAGAGTCATCATGAAGATAACAGTGAAGATGTGATACATGGAAAACATCATGTATCTGACCCATCTTTGGGGGAATTTCTACTCGATACGCCACAGCTCCAACACAAGCTAACACCTCTAAAGGTCCAACAAATAGGGGAGAAAGCTTACTTCCATGACCAAACCTTCACTGCCCACGACGGAGAGTCACCTTCAGAAACACATGATCACCAACATTTAACTCTAAGGGTCTCCTTCTTTGATCAGCATATTATTTCTCACGATCCTGCACTGTCTTCATCCTCCCACAAATCTCCTGGACAATCTATGTTTTATTCTGCACTAGTTCCGGTCCGAGAATTGCCGATTCTCAAACCCCAGTCCAGCACAACGGAGAATGGAATGGTCAGCCATATAAGGCTTCAAACGGCCCCATACCGATGGAGGAGTGAAATCTATTATTGTAAGCGAACTCCACCAAGGGTAAGTGCTTCATAAATGAACCTCCAAAATCAAGAACCCAAGGGCGTAACATGTCTTCAAGAGTCAGGATGGTTCGCTCCGTCTGACCATCAGTTTGAGGATGAAAAGTAGTGCTAAGGCACAGTTGAGAACCGAAAGCATGTTGGATACCTCACAAATTCCCAGGAGGTAAAATGAGGATCTTGATTAGTAATTACCATCCTAGGGACTCCATGAAGTATCACCACCTTCTCTAGATACTACCTCGACAAAACATCCATGGAAATTGACTCCTAGATTGCTATGAAGTGGGCCAATTTTGTTAAATGATCCACTACTAGATAAATAGCATCATGACCTCTCGGAGCTCGAGGTAAACTAGTAACAAAGTACATTGATATTTCCTCCCACATCCATTGAGGAATCTCTAATGGCTATAGAAGATCACCTAGAACACGGTGTTTGGCCTTCACCTTCTGGTAGACTAAACATCGAGACAAAAACTCCGCAACCACACGCTTCAGCCCAGCAACCAAAACTGATTCCTCATGGATTGGTACATCTTTTTCATGCCAGGATGTACTGCTAAGGGCGAACTATGGAACTCTCTGAGAACCATCTCACACATCGTTAAGGGAACAAAAAACCTTCCATGACACAACACTCGGTGTTGTTCATCTTCCGACCAACCATCAGGGGCCTCACCATAAACAACTCGGTCTCTCCAAACCACCACCTCTAGATCACCCAACTATGACTCTTCCACCTTTTTACATCTGGAATGACTATACCGTCATCTGAAAAAGACAACCACTAACTCCATCTTCTCCCATATCAAGATGCAATGCTAAAATTTCTTCCATTACTCTCCAAGAATAACCAAATTCATGCACAGCATCACTACATGACTTTCAATTCAGCGCATCAGCTACAACATTCCCTTTTCCAGGTGTATACGATATTTCAAAGTCATATTCCTGTAAGAACTCCATCCATTGACACAGTCGTAAGTTCAAGTCACGCAGGGAGAAAACATACCTCAAACTCTTGTGATCGGTGAAAACCACAAAGCACTTCCCAATGAGGTAATCTATCCACAACTTCATAGAAAACACCACGTATTCCGACTCAAGATCATGGGTGGAATATTTTCATTCATGGGGACGCAACTACCGAGACCCATAAGAAACAACTAACCTCTGCTCCATGAGAACACAGCCAAACCCCAGATTTGAAGTATCGTAGAGAACATCAAACTGAACTCCCTCAGCTGGAAGACAATGGTCTGGAGCGCTTAATAACTTCTCCTTTAGATACTCGAAAGCTTTCTGACACTAATCAGTCCATATGAATTCCTGATCCTTCATAGTAAAAGCTATCATCAGAGTCACAACTCATGAGAAATTATCTACGAACAACCTGTAGTAGCTAGCGAGACCAAGGAAACTTCACACCTATGACACTATCTTGGGGGATGCCCAAGACACAACTACTTTTATCTTTGATAGATCCATATCTAATCCTTGTTGGGACACAACATGCCCCAAGAAACAGATTTCTCGATCCCAAAACTCACACTTCGACAACTTCCCGAACAGCTAATGTTGGAGAAGAACTGCCAAAATGGCTTGTAGATGCTCTGCAAGCTCCTCTTAAGATGTGGAGTACACAAGGATTTTGTCGATGAAAACTACCAAAAACTTTTGCAGGAACTCATGGAACACAACATTCATCAATCCCATGAATACAGCTGGAGCATTCATCATGACAAATGGCATTACAATGAACTCATAATTCCCATGACGATAATGGAATGTAGTCTTAGGGATATCCTCATCCTTCACAAGAATCTGATGATATCCTGACCGCAAGTCGATCTTTTTCAACCAACTTGCACCCTTCAGTTGATCAAATAAATCATCAATCCATATAAGATTATTTCAATTATTTATTTTCACTTTGTTTAAGCGATGGTAATCGACACAAAACCACAAACTACCGTCAGCCTTCTTCACAAACAAAACTGGTGCACCCCACAGTGACACACTTGCTGAACAAAACTGCACTGTAACAGACCATCAAGATGTATAAGTATCTCTCATAACTCAAAAGGGGCTATCCTATATGGATATATAGAGATAGGAGAAACTTCATGTTGTAGCTCGATCCCAAACTTGATCTCTCGTCGAGGGGGTAATGCTACATCCTATTCTGTAAAGACACCAGGGTAATCCTCTACGACCCTAGGAAACACCAACATCTGAACCTATGAAGAACTCATCATCATAACAGCCATCATTGATGATAAGGATGGAACGTGCCTATGACCCATCTGAGGATCTTTCTCACCAACAAACACCACTTTCTCTCCATCTATATCAATGAAAATGACCTTCTTCCTAAATCAATCTATGATAGCCTTCACCGAATACAACCAATCCATGATTAGAATGAAATCATATGGTTGTATTCATAAACATAGGAAATCTCCCCAATAGTGTTGTTTCCCCAACACTAACTCACAATATCTACATAATTCAAACAAGTCAGCTCGACCTCTAACTGGCGTAGTCAACGGCAAGGTCACTGGAAGCCTCTCTACGTCAAGTCCCAAAGCATCGAAAAGGGTGGGTGATATGAAGGGATTTGTTTCACCGGAATCAAAAAAGACATACACCAAGGTAGAAAACAAGCAAAGGTTTCCTTGAATGACGTTTGGCTCGCCTGGACCTTGCAATGCTAGAGAATAAAGATGACCACGACCTCATCCACGACCTCTCTGACCCTGATGACGACCACCACCACGACTGCTCTCTAATAAGTGAGGATGTGGAGTGTCATGGGGCTTTCATCTAACGACCCCATCGACCCTCTGCTGATCTAATGCTGGTGTAACTGGCTACTACTGCCTCGGTTGGAACTGCCTCAACGGAGGATCCTGGAGAATTGTTCTAGGTGCACGATGAGCTCTCTGAAAGGTTGGTCACTCCTTCTACTAATGAACACAACCACCACAAGAAATACAAGCTCATGATCCCTTAGCATAAGCCTAAGAGTTGATTCCTCTAGTGAAACGAGATGAGAAGGGTTGGGACCTACCCCTAGATGAACGAAAACTCTTCAGCCCAGAAAACCGAGAAACCCAGACCACAACTCTGCATCATGAAGAATCATGTTGATTCCCATCTTGTGATGATCTGGTCTTAGCCAAAGTCCTTTCAATAACTTCTGCCCTCTCCAATACCTCAGGATATGCTTTCATCATAAATGGGGTGACATTTTTCTGGTTCTCTGGATGCAAAGCCTCCCCGAAATGACATTCCCTTGCCTCCTCATCTAGAAACAGGTCTGAAGCATATCGTAAAAGGTTCTTGAAACAGATCCCAAAATCCCAACACTAGAAATATCCTATAGAAGGGTAAGAAGCTCCTGGAAACTGGACGCCTTCATAGTCAAAGAAAGAAACTTGACTCTAAACCTGTCTCGGAACTCCTCCCATGAGATCGCTAACTCCTCACGATCCCCGCGGAACAACACCACCACTGCCTCACTGCTCAATGCAGCATTCAAAACCAATGACACCCAGTGCTCCCTCCAAGCACGAATCGAACTAAAGTTGGTATCGAACACCTCTAACCAGTCTTCCGTGACTACATATGAAACATAGCCCCTGTACTTCTATAGACTCGGGCGTTGAAACTCTTGGAGTGTCTTCCTCCAAGTGTCGTCGTCATCAACCTCTACCCTGTGGCGATCTGCTGGAACAGCCTTCCGGACATTTTCTGTGCAAACCTTATGAGGACATCAACCTGGAGCCATACCTGTAAAATAACAAACCTTTAGAGCTCCTAAAACTGGAATATGGAAGACTCAACATTAATTAATTAATTGTTTTCTTTCCTTGATTTTAGGTTATTCTATCCCAAGGTCTACCCATTCAAATACATGCACAAAGGATAATGATGCATGATCATTTCCAATGTTTCTACCCTAAAACTAGTATCACCTTGTTTAGTAGCCATTATAAACTTGAAGGTTTGTACATCAGATTTTAGTAGGGCCTAAATGCCAATGTCTCAGCCGGTCTCCAGTGTTTACCTCACTTTCTAAACATGAATGACACCATTACCCTACCATCCCATGAAACCTCACCTGTGCCTAACTCCAAACTCCATCATATCCCTCAACCAGACCTCTAATTCGACTCTATCACGACCCCCTCCCAACAAAGTGTACATCTCATGGGTCGACAATGTGAAAAGGGAGATAATGACCCCCCAAGTCCCGCCTCCAATAGGCCCCGGGTTGGCGACTAGCACAAAGGGTATAATAAACACACAAATGGGAGGCATTACCCTCTAAGAGAACACATACGGAGGAGATAGAAAAGATAGACACCAACCAACTCCAACTCAGAACTGAAATATAAAAGAAACCAAAGTGCACATATGTAATTCCATTCAAAAGTACTACAACTGAAAGGGGAAAAGTGCAAGTACCCAATGGAATGTAAAAACAGCAGCAACCACAATCCTGAACAGCTCCTGCAACCCCATGCTAGTAGAAACCAGCTTGATCTCTAACCTGCTCCAAGTGACCTGAAAAATAGTTTATATATACATAGGGTGAGTATAATAGTATACACAGTAGGATCCTGCCCGAAACCTCCCGTGGAAAGTAAAGAAAGAATGCTAAAGCACAGTGAACAACAAGTGAAACTAACTCATTACCTAAATAGGTATACTAAGTTCACAACCAGACCATGGATACTCTAACCATGTAACGCATAAAAGAATATATAAAATAATAAAGAATATCCAGGGTACCCCGTAACTACTTCCCCATTGGTTTGCTTCTTTTCCCCAACGTCGTACGTCTTGAGCATCTCTCTCCAAAAGGCTTGCCCACAGACACCTGGGCGAAGCACCACAATATGCACCTCGTGCAACAAAAACCACCACATCCACACACCAAAGTAACCAGGTAGTTTCTGGAAGCCACCACAGCTCCCAAAGTATGTTTCATACATTGGGTATTATACCTCCAGACACTACAGCCCATAAACCGAGTAAGGATCCTTAAGCCATCACAACCTATACACATTACACCTATAGTAGTACATAGAAAACTATATCCAGAATATATGTGTGTGAATAACCACAAGACATTACAGCCCTCTACACACATATATGGGGAAAACTAACCAATGTGCCTGCCAGCACGAGTAACTACCAGGAGAAGAGAGCGGGGCCAAAGGGGTGGTCAGCCATCCATCCTCCCACAAGAATGTTGGGGAAAGCAACCCCCAGGGCTCAGAATCCCCGGGGTGTCAGTTTCCCTTACAGAAAGGGTGGAGTAGTGTATAAAAACACAAAAAGTATCGGATATATTATATCTCACAACCACACTGTGGGCATAACCTAGTCTTAGACACAACTACAACTAATGTCTCTCAGACTCTGGTCTGATACTTCTAAGACTAGGTATCCTATAAGCCCACAACCATTTAAAGTGATTTATTAGATTACATAATTTTATTTTTTTCATTTCCACTGCACATTAATTGATTCGTTAAACATTAATTAACCATGAACAATTCAACATTAAATTTCATTTTTCATCACACCCAAATTCAACTGTTCCTTCACAAATTACAACCTCATCATTATGTTCCGACATCTTCATCCCCATTGGTTAACCCCATTTATTCAATTATTCATTATATAAATACTTTCCCACATTCCCAGGAATTCTAGAAAAACATTATATGCTACTAAACACAAGGGAGCTGAACACGTTGAGTAGATGTACTACTTGTCATGTATTTTCTGCTTATAGCAAGAGAATATACCCATCCTTCCTTAAGAACCTAAACACGGAAAGCATGTGGAATTCACAGTGTGTCTTCACCCCTTTCAGAAGAAGGATAAGTAAGACCAGCTACCTTTAGCAGTGGGAAAAAGTAATGCAGATAAACAACCAATCAAAAATCATCAATAATCCAACAATCACATCAATCACATTCCATTATCCCTGGTGTCCTCCCCGACACCCACATGCATAAACTGATGCATCTCGCCACACTAGGATTCATCTGCTGCCACAACTAAAAGCCTCTATACCTCGACATATTACCAAAACCATCCAGTATCACATTAAAACACAAGTAGCAGTAAAATAAACCTCTTCACAATTGGTCTCTTGGCCCTTAAACAAACAAGAGGGTAACTCAGCACCCTACAAGCAATTATCATTTAACAACAACCAGTTCTTTAATCCATCTTGGATTAACCTATTTATTATTCGTTGTTTCCAAATTCAAGAAACCTAACCAGTAAGTTATCACAAATAAATAAACATTCTAACTTCACTAATTTGATTAACATCAAATTACAACAAGAACCAGTTTTGTTTTCATCCCTCTTTATCTTTTGCCAATGATTATCAATTAACCTGGTTTATGTTCATTACCGATTTCCACCAAGAATAAGCAGATAAGAAAATAAAGCATAGATATCACACTATCTAGCAAAACAAGAGGCAATTACATACGACCGATATTCATTAATTTAACCTGTTAAAATATTTATTATGTCAATTCCATTGTCATTCAGTAGGATTAAACATGCTAACAATACAGTTGCACGTAAAATAAAGAGAAGTAATGAATCCCCTGCCTCAAACAGTTACTCGTGTTCTTTATCCACACACCGGGTCACGATCCTCCTCTCGCGACAACTGCATCAACATGAGGATTCCACATTACACCAGCACCAACCAAACCGCAAGAAAACACCCATTAGAAGCATGTAGATTACACGCTATAACATGTAAAGGAGAAACAGGAGGAGATGATCCCCAAAGGAATGACTATAAAACATACCTTATATAGAAGATTGACCGATATGGCTCAGATGCATCAAAATAGAGAGGAACCAATCCGAGGATTAAATATTGATTGGGCAACTCCTATGAGAAGTATTGAAAGGTTCTAGCATCTCATAGTAGAGAAAAATGAGGAAGAACAATGGAGGATGATATCTTGTCCCTTTTTAAGATTTAATGGGGTGACGGTTTAAGAGTTGCTTAATTCCCCATTAAAATATAATCACATTAACCCATGAGGTCTGACCATGTAAAAACATCCCGAGCTATAGGAATAATTAATATAAGATTTATTGTCATTAAATCAGCCTTAATATTCCTTAAAATAAGGCTTTAAATGTATTTTATGTCAAAGGAAATGTCAAAGGGGTAAAATTGTAGGAAGATGGAAACACTTTTCAAAGTCCACTGTTAGAACTCTGCTGTTAGAAGTCCGGTGTTAGAAGTCCGATATTAGAAGTACTCTGTTAGAAGTCCTCTCGTAGAAGTCCTCTATTAGAAGTCCATTGTTAGAAGTCCGTTGTTAGAATTCTTCTGTTTGAAGTCTACTATTTGAAGTCTTCTGTTAGAAGTCCACTGTTAGAAGTCCGCTATTAGAAGTCTGTTGTTAGAACATCACTGGGCTAGAAACATTGTTCACCTGCCTCACAGATAAACACTATTCACTGAATCCTCACTGATAGAACATTGTTCACTAAACCTCACTAATAGAACACTATTCACTAAACCTCACTGATAGAACATTGTTCACTAAATCCTCACTAATAGAACATTGTTCACCAAATCTTCAGTGATAGAACACTATTTACTAAATCCTCCATGATAAAACGCTATTCACTTAGGGAACTGTTCACAGAATTGGAAATTTGGAAAAGGAAAGAGAGGTTACCATTAGAGGTTACCGATAGAACTGTTCACTGATGGAACTATTCACAGAATTGGAAATTTGGAGAGAAAAAAACTAGGGATAAGTCACCTTGACCTCCCAAAATACCTCAAACACCATATTTTCACAAACTAAAATACCAGAGAGGTCTGGGACATTACAAGGTAAAAACTCAGTCTTGTGTGTAATGTAATATAATATCACTGTTCATTATAGAGTGAGCTAAAATATATATTGATTTAAATGCATGATTAAATTTCTGTTAATATAAAACAGGCATAAATAGATATTTAATATAAAATAAATTATTTTCAGTGTTACCTGAAATGAAGAATATCAAGAAAAATAAATTAGTTCAAAAAATTTATTTAAAAAAATCTCGTGGTGTAATATTATACCCTTCATAAAATAATATTCCTCCATAAAAATTCTTTTATTTTATCAAATGTATAATATTTTAATCTATCATTTGTAGAATCCATCACCATAGGAATGAATTTAAAGACTTCCCTTTAAAAGGGAATGTTGGAACAATAACACTTACCCATAGTAACACATAATAAGGGATTCCACATAAGAGAACAGAAGTGGAAAGTTAATATATAGACATGTAAGTGAAATATAACTATTAAGTTCTAGAGGAGAGTGATAGAGAACATGGTCATGTAAAATTTAACAATTAAATCTAAAACTCTTTGATTATCTAAGAGACTATAATATTTATCAAAAATGAACGTACTATGACATGATTTTTGGATTGACGATATATTTTTCATAATGTTAAAAACATTTCATGAAAAGATACTCATGAATGATTTCATGACATAATTACACTTTTCTATTCATTGATCCAATTCACCAATTTTAATAAAGTTTAAGGGAAATGTTTCATTCTTGAAGTACAAACAGATCATGAGATCCATGATATGAAATCCTATTTTTCATTAGTTATCTTCAATACAAGGTTTCTTGAACAAGTTGTCCAATACTAAAAAATCCTCATATGGAGAGATAACTCTTTAATCATACTGGATTCATCATAATTTAAACAAAATCTTTCTAGAAATTGTTAATATATAATCCTTTTGATAGATTACAATAAAATTATTAGAATGGATGTCTTAAAATTATATAAAAATTGATCAACATATATCAAAAATTACTACATGATTTTTATTTTCCAAACATGTGAATACCCTCATCATATATTACCTTAATTACCATAAATCTATTTGAGACACATGTAGGCTTCCGTATTATAAGTGTTTCAATATATATTCTTTAAATCCAATAATTTGTAAACTTCATCCTTGATGACATCAAACAGTTTTTCAATAATCATTTCAAGGGTAATACGTACCATCCAATCTACATATTATTATCTAGAATATCATTATCCAAAATTCATTTATCAATGTTATGAATTAATTAAGGGTTTCCTTCCCAAAAACAAAATTTCACATTTCTATGAAATCACAATTTTATGTCTTTATCACAGTTCAACATTTCCTTTTAAATTTTTAATGAAAAATTATACTAAAAATACTTATATATTTCGTGATTCATATAACATCATATTTATATTTAAAAACATATTTACATAATTAATCAAACCTTATACTTAAATCATTACTTGGGCTTCATTAACATATTCCATAAAACCTATTCCCAAGAATATGACATATGAATCTTTATTACGTTCCCCAAATATCAAACTAATCATGATTATTTTGTTTAATGTAAAAAATACTGGAAGAACGTCCAATTCTTTTCACAACTCATTTTTGGTCTCATTATATTCCTAAGTATAACCAATACTTATACAAACTTCTTGAATATCATTATGAGATTTCCACCTGGTAAATTGATTAACATAATTCCAATATATTCTATATCTGAAACATTAAATGTTAACCATATTCCTTCGAGTTCACTCGATTAACTAAAACCATATGGCATAATGTACGAAATAATTATCCAATTAGGATATAATATAATCATGAAAAATTACATATAGGGTTCCAAAATAGTGGATCCAACATCATTATTCTTTGAAACCAAATTATTATCATAGTTTATTTATAATGAAATTCTAATTAAATTATTCATTATGGCTTTTGAATATTTTTCTAATTCTCAAAGCATATCCCCCAAGACTGTCAGACCAAGTGTGTAGAAAAGCCCATTACCGTGTACTTGATTACCCAAATTTAGGCTCGGAACACCATATCAGAGTTGTTACCCCAAGGTACATATTTTCTAGACGCACATCCACTTTTATTATCCAAATATGTATGAATTTTTAGCAACCCAATAACTCTATATTTTATAAAATTTCCGAACATTTTTCAACACATTAACACCTCCTTATACTTATCACTAAATACATCCCTAGACATTTGATTAGAAATATACCTTGGGATATTATTAAATTATTATCATCCTACATCCAAAAAGATGACTAAAAATTCTCTTAGATACCAACTATTGTGACCCATGCTTAACATACATGGATATAAAATCATTATAGATGAATATTAAATAAATAAAAAAAACATGCCAAAGGATCATAATATATTAGTGTCTTTAAAAACATGGAAACAAAATCTTATATCTTGTTGAGCGATCTTTAAAATCTTCTATAAAGATATCCACCTTTACAAGTTCACCTAAAATATTACTTCATAACCTAGGGAAAGTAAACAAAATAATGGGTAGAGCTTAGATGCTCAGTAAGGGTAAATGAAGGAAATATGCAAGCCTAACATGAACCAAAGGGTATAGAACAGGGGCATAAAAATTGAAGAACGTACGCCGAATATCAGAGATCATAAAAATTATTATATGTTCTTATGAAATTTATCATAATGAAATAATAAGAAAAATCCATTAATTTATAACATAGGTTTAAAATATAGAATCATGGAAAACAAATAAGAATATAATAATTATTTTTAAATAAGTCAGGTCATGTCTTCCAAGGAAATATGGTTGGAAAATATCTTTTAGTTAACTGGGTTCACAACCCACTTCATCATAGAATTACTAAATCGAGTTCACTCCTCATTCCATCCCTGTAATACTAAACTTAGTTCATTTCCCATTATAGTTTTGTAATACTAAACGGAGTTCATTCCACTTTCCCACCCTATAATTTTGAACCATGTTCATTTATCGTTCTGTCATTGTAATATTGAGCCGAGTACAATTCTCATTCAATCCAGTTCTATCTCAAGAGATATAAATATTCACACAATTCATTGTAAGAGTATATAGGTACTAACCATCTAATAAATAAATAAATCATACATGTGCCACAAAATAATAATCAATCAAATCATAATTCGTTCAATGAAATGTGTATCATAAAGATGTAAACATATCATAACCTATGGAAAAAGATACAAGTTTCAAAATCATCTCACTAAAAGAGTAACATGTGAATGGGAAATGGATTTCACATATATATAACATGTAGAAGATAAATATAATTCATCAAGAACGTGAATGTAATAACAACCCATTCATAAAAAGAATAGGATTGGAAAAAACTAGTCACTTCCTTGATATGAATGATTAATATCTATGGATGTAATCATAGATGGAAAATTTATGTTAAATAACATTTAAAAACATTTCTTATAAAAAATATCTTTTATTAATTGAAAACAGATTCATAGTACATAAAATCATTTAAAAATTATTTTCTTTGAAAATACCTTAAAAACTTATAATGAAAAATTGTGTTTTTTTAGAAACCATTTCCTTTGAAACATATAAAATATTGGTCAATTCCTTTAAAAAACGTTTTACTTTGACAAAACATTAAAAACATATAATTAAATCATGAATATGATTGGAAAACCATTTTTCATTAAAGCATATGAATTTATATTCAAAATGTTTTGAAAAAAAATTATGTGAAGACATATGAAGGGTTCACGAAAATTCTTTGAAAATCATTTCATTGAAAATAATTTAATAAAATATAAATAATTATTTAAAATAGTATGAAAATAATTTTACCAGAAAACTTATAAAATAATCTTTTAAACCTTTTCAAAACTATTTTCCTTGAAAAATAATTTCAAAAAATCATAGAATTATCAATTTAAAAATGAAAAGGAAGAGACATTGAAATCATGGTGGGTAAATAAGTACATGAAGTATGAGGTGAAAATACATTCTTTTTGCAGCGTAAAAAAGATAGGAAAATCCCATATTAATAAAACAAAACTAAGATTAGTATGAAATCATTGTTAAAATAAATTAGGGATATATATTTATTTTAAATATTATAGGAGAAGGGAAAAAATTATTGGAAACCCTTTTTAGAAATCATTTTTTAGAGGAACATAGATTTGAAATGAAAAAGTGTGTAAATTTAGGATTTCTTCGGGTATTATTCACATTTTTCTTCACATGTGTCTTAATTTGTTTTATCATTATTACTTATAAAAATATATTTATTTATAAAATTTAAACCATGATTGGAATATAATATATATTTTTTACATGTGTATTATAATAATTTACAAAATATAGAAGCATGAAACCGAATACACCGTTCATGGAGAAGATAGGGCATACATACACATGAATTCTATTTTAATTTAATTTTCATGTTGAAAAAAATAAAGTAAAATAAATGAATGTATATATATATATACTTATTATGGTAGCATTATTATATCAAATATTTATATATATTCACATAATACTTCCTTAATATATTTCATGAAGTGTGTGACCGAATCACAGTGCTTTCAGGCGGCGGTAGTCCACACGCCCTCAAAAAAAAATCATCCAAAAAAAATGGAATGTATAAAGATATGTTTTTTAATATAATTGGAGCATATTAAATTAATAATAAATAAAATATATAGCAAAAATAAAAAAAATTCCACCATAACTTCTACCATGAGATGTATTAGAGGCAAAATGAGAAATCATCATTTAGCAAGACAGTAGTTCTTCGTACACATAAATAGTGTGTTTGTTACCCATTATATGGAGGTTTGAGTATGTTTTGGTAAAACCTATTTCATAAAAATATCATAGTTTATTTTATACTTCATTTTGTTATTAAATCATGCAATAGAAAAATTTTATGAAGTGGAGAAATAAAAAAAAGGAGTTTGAGGGTAGACGTAACCTATTAATCATGTAACTACATTTGGTTTCTTGCAAAAGGCTTCCTCGGAATTCTTTCTACACAAAGGGAGGATTCAAGGATAGAGGAAAGTATTTTTGGAGACAATTTTGTATGATTTTGGATGATCCAATGTTTCTAGAGAGGTGTGACGAAGGGGAAGAGTTATCGATATTATTTTGTGTAGGGGGAGTTTCAATCTTTTAAATACCAATATATATTGAACAATGGGGGGTATCCATTGCCTAATGTTCAAAATAAATGAAAAAATTATGTAGTAAGGTTAATTTATTGTTGGAAAAAATATATACCACAAAAAAATATGTTCATTTTAATTATTTTTTTCTTGTCATCAATGATTCCAATATTTTATTATTTTGGTTTTTATTAAAGAATCTATTTTCTAACATAATTAATTTAACCATTACGAATAAAATAAATTTATATTCATTGTATAATATTTACACACATAATTTTAAATATTTTACATAATTAACAAAATTAAAATCTCATGTTTTTTAAAAATTAATGTTTGAACATCTTCATGTGACGCGCAAAGAACTGCATAAAACCGCAACAAGCTAACAGTACTTTTAAAATATATGGGCCAATATTTTATTTATAAAAGATAAATTTTTCCATTAATAGAACATATATAATCTATTTTAACCCCTAAAATCACTTGTTAAAATATATTATTTATATTTTTTTAAAATAATTTAATAAAATATCATTTATTGAAAAAAACAGTAATGTCAAAATTGACATTATTTATTAAAATTTAATTTAAAAAACTAAAAATAATGATGAAAGTAAAATTAATTATGTTTACTTATGTGTAAAATGAAATATTGATATAAAATAAATATTAAAGACAATAATTCAATCATATCACTTCACTTTTATCATTTATAGTATCATTTATTTTAGTAAATTATTTACTAAATATTAACCATATTGGTTTTTCGTATGTATTTTATGTAACTAAAGAGTCTATAAAAATTATTGAAAAATTATTATGATAATAATAACCCATTTATAATTCAGAAGGATATTTGTACTAGATAATATGATTTTTTACTTATCTCAACGTTTTATAAATGTCAAGGGTAAGGAATGTTCCCTTTTGTCTTGTTTCCTTACATTACCACTTGTATAGGGACATCCATTTAATAATATCATGATAACCATAAAATTAAAAATAGGGGGAGGAATGTTCATATTATTTTCTTCAAATTTATTTTATATATGTTTCCAGTTCATTTTGGTTCACATGGTTTTTTAGTCCATAATTATGCTTAATCATACCTTAATAGATGTGATTACTTTTAATCACTTTCACTAATTTTTTTCTAGAAAAAAATTAATTTTATATTATTATACCAAATATTGTATAAATAATAAAAGTATTTATTTTTGTTTTTCAAAAATAAAATAAAAAATGTGGTAAAATTATGTATAATGCTAATCCCAAAGACATGGCTAGAAAGTGGGTTTTAAAAGTAAAACTGTTAGAAGTTCAATAAGAGTTTATAAATAATTTCAATATAAAAACAACTACAATGAATTAAATTGAAATAATACATAAATAATTAAATATTGGGAAATTTTAATAGAATTATAATATAATTTATCATTAATAGTTATTTAAATAATAAGGCATTTTTTAATAAATTACAATATTTTTCACTATTCATAAAAAATAATGTTTCTAAAAAAATTCTCAAACGATCATCCTAAGATATAATTGATATTTCAAATTAATAAAATGAAGTTTATTTTGACAAATAAAATTTATAAAATTCTCTAAATTTAGTTTTAAAAACATTTCCCCATTAAAATGAGGTAAAAACTCAATCTAACGTGTAATGCAAGCTATCGTCTGTGTTCTATGTTGAGAATGATAAAAAAATATATTGTGTGTAGTGAATGAATAACTTACAATTGCATAAAATAAAAAACAGACATATTTGTTTAATATAAAACAAAAAACTTTTAGTGTTGAATGAAATGAAAAATATCAAAATTATTAAATTATTTCAAATAAAAAAAATTCAGAAAATATGGGGGAGTTAAACCCCAAACAATAATTTTTAATTTTATTTCAATTTTTTAACAAATTTTATTTATTTTTTTTATTTTTATCATTTTCAATGTTTTTAGTCAAACCTGAGTTCAATCTTATGAATTGGGTTCCTTGATGTTGGTGCTCTATTAGTAGAAAAATTTCACAAACCATATGAGGGTGTCTAAAATTTGTACAGATGAAAATTGCATGGTCAGTTCATGGATTCCTTAGTCGTGCATCCTATACCTACATGATGATATATGGGCACATTTACGGTCACATGGTTTGTGGAATGGTTTTGAAAACCTAGTATCCAAACCATTCATTGTGTCATGATTTTAATAAATAAATAATAATAAATTAATAAACATATAAAACTCCCTAATTACCCTCAAAGCCTATCCCATTCCCCACTACCTTGCTCTATTCCCACAAGGGGATTCTAGCCACTGCCTTCCTTCCCCCCCCCCCCAATTGTTTTTGACTTTCACTTTTGAGTTGTGTTGTGATCATCCTAGGTTAGATTCCCCTCTTCTCTTCATCATTATCTCCTTCATTTTTTGGTTGTATTACCTCTCTTGAATTAAAAATGATATGGCCAAGTTGTGGCCCAATTTGGGAGTTGTTTTTTGTATTCTCTCGGTTCTTACAGTTTTTGTAATCATATTGAAGGTCTTTTTGGAAGCATTCATTGAAGGAAAAAATATGTGTCACATTAAAGGACACTTACACATATCAGACCTTATATGGATATATTTTTATAGGTAACCCTTTGTATATATTAACTCATAGCGGTGTGAATATATATATAGTTGGGGATAGTTGTGATAATATATATTTAAATGATAACGTTTTCTTTCTAAAGTGTTCATCTTCACGGGTGACTGTTTTGATGTAGGATTCCTATGTTCAAATTTTAAAATTAATTCCATCAATTATTCATTTTATTTTAAGGGTACATGCATTATTATATAATATTTCGATGCAATGTAAAATTTTTCTATTTCGTCAAATTTTTTATTTACTTACATTCCATGTTTTTTAATGTATCCAACATGACTTTATTCTTTTTAAGCATGTTTTCAAGATTATTTCAAAATTTAATGTATCATAAATTCATAATCATTTATTCAATGAATTTTTTCCATGTGAATTTGGATTTTTCAATTATTTTTTACCCTTTCAAACAATTTTCTATAAAATTTTATTTAAATTTTTTTATTCTCCAAATATCCTCATGTTGTTTTCTAAAAATCTAAATAGTTTTTTTAAAATTAACAGTATTTATTGGTACCTTCTAATATTCTCTTGAAAATATGGAACCCCTGTGAATTGTCTCAATTATAGGGGAGATTCATATGGATAGAGTCAAGATGTGGGATTAGAATTTATGGTGGATTTTCATGAATGTGATGTTTTATTCATGCTTACTTCCTAAAAACGACATTTTATACAACCATCAAATCATATGATTGATAGTAGGAGTCAATTGAAAGTTCATATATAGTCATCATTACACACACAAGACCGCCATGCAGTGGATATGTGGGTTATCTCGTTAGTGAGGCTAGTTGAGAGTAGTCTGGTTGGTTATTGACATTGGATCACATTGATAGGTCAATAGATTGTTCCTAATCAAGTATGTATGGAATATCTTTACATGGTTTCAAAGAGCATACCATGTTAACTATTTTATATGTATTAAAATTTCTCTCACAATTTTATTTTTTTTATAAAATCATATTAAATTTTATGCTTTAACCCAATGTCCCATGAAATATTAACTGTTTATATTTATATTTCGGTATATTTTGTTGAACGTTTGGATTTTATTTTCCCTGAAATTAATATTTAAATATATATATATATATATATAAATGGGTTATAGAAATGTCTTTAACTAATTGGAATGTGTTTTCAATTTCTGATGTGGAAATGGTTTTTGAGAAACAATGGCTGGATATATGTAAAAAATTGAAATGAAAAAATATTTTTTATTATTGTATTTAAAATATGTATGAAATGAATAACTAATTAATGGTTAGGCATAATTATTTTTTTATCACATGGACCTTCTACTATGAATTTAAATTCTCATGCCTATATTATTTGTTTTTTCCATCATAAAGTTCGTTTAACTGAAGATTGTTCTTGGATCAAGAGTAATTCCACGGTTGGAGGTGAACAATGTGATCACATATAGGTACTTTTATCCTTTTATTTTTCTTTATTTTCTACTACTATTGTGTTATTTCATTTTCAAATGTTTTTTTTGTAACTTTAAGGCTTAACTGTTGCAATATATAGTTGTAATTGTTTCTCCACACTAATTTCTTGCCCATGAGGATTGAGGATAACTCTCTTCCCTTTCTATAGAACAAATATGGTTACTATTTCAAGGTTTACTAGGGTTATTTTTTATAGGAGTAATATTTTTCATGTCTCTCATCATCAATGTAATGATACCATACCAACATTTTTTTGCACAATGAGTAATTTAAGTTGGAACTAGATTTTTTGTTTTTTTAATTCAATGTTTAAATTATAGACTGTAGGATCATGGTGTGTTTGGAGAATACCATACCCTTAGTAATGTCTTTTGTAATCATAAACATATCCAATATGATACATGGGTGAATGATCTGGATGTTTTAGAGAAGTGTCATGTATTGTTGGAGAAGGACCTCTAGATACACTTCATGATGAAGAGAAGTCATTCTATGTGGTGATTGTAAGATCTTAAACAATTAATGGAATGTAATTTTAAACCTTATGATTGTCTAATATGTGTATAGTATGTTTTGTACGGTTCATAGTAATAAAAATAGTTTTTGGGAGTTTTTATGTGCACCCCAAAAATGACCACATCATACTGGAGCTATGGTGTGCATACAATCTACATGTTCAAAACAACGTGAATTAAATTCTTATTATTCGGTGTGGTATTCATAATATTGAGATGTTTATACATCATTAAAACATTCCAAGATATTAAACAAAATATAATTGTGCAATGATTGGTGATTCCAAAATGAAGAAGGCTTCATCACCATGTTGTGTCTTTTTATTCAGTCTTTCTGTGATCGAGGTCACTATTGTCCTGGTGGGAATCACTATGTTATGGTGAGAGTCAGTTTAATGTTTGGAATATCTGATCCGACCATTGATCATTCGGGTTACATTGAACATGTTAATGAAGATGTTTACGATCTTTTAGATTCCATGTTTAATAAGTAATTGACTCATATTCCCCTATATTAAAGGGTTTACCTTATCCTATTTTATGTTTTCTCTAATCCATTATATTTTGTAAAGTGATCTTAGTGTTACTCAAGATCTTATTAAGGAAAATGATATGGATTAATCCAATTTAATATTTTGGGTAGTAATAAATCTCTTATATAGAGAAGTAAATGTATATATTGGTATATTAGTATCTAATAAATCATCATCAAATAAAGAGTAATGGAAACATTACCTTTGATCAGATATAGACATGCTAATGATATTAGTTTTCATTGGGAATTTTGAAATGACTCTATCAAAATGACTAATTATCCTTCTATAATTTTGTTATATGACCCCTATTGTTATGAATTGGTATCAGTTCTAGGGACCATTGAATTGAATCATTGATTTTATTGGTTCATTAGAATTATTTTTGATTAAGAACATGGTAAATCATATCCATTCGAATCAATAAGATTATTGTTTAAATTATCATACCATATAAAGTCTGTATATAAATTCTTTTCATTTATATTTATTACACATTTGTGTGATTGTGTAGCCTCTAAGAACAATAATTTTTATTAACAATTATGGTTTCCATGTGTAGCTAATGACACCCATGTTTGATATTAATCACAGGTGTGTGTGTGTGTCACATATGTTTCCCATGTTTGATATAGATCACATGTTTCTGTGTATGTGAATCACAAAAGTCCCATGCTCGAAATCATCATATGGGTTTCTATATCTTGATATTAAGATTCATGATGGAAAATATATTTTTCCCTCTATATGTTATAATTGTTTTATGTGAATGTATGGCATGTGGTGGTTTTTCTTCTCGTATCAAGTGACATAGGATCATGGTAGGTCATCTATGAATCATCCCTCAAGTATAAGAATTTTATAAACTACTGTTATTGTGTACAAACCAATATCATCATGTTTTTTTCTATTAAATTTTTATACCATTATTATAATCATTATTATCTTGTTTTATAGACCCTACTATATATGTTAATCACATTTTTGAGGTTATTTCCTCAATTCCATCCTCTGAATGTACGGTTCTCTATTTCTTTTTTTATTATTATTTATTATGACTATATATGCCACTTTCCGCGTGTTATTTGACATTTTCATGATAAAGGTAGGTGTTTTAATCAAATAAATTATATTTTACTGACAAACAAGTATATTATTCACATGTCCCTTCTATGGTAAGTGTTCCAATAATTTTAGTAAACATTTAAAATGAAATTGAATGTATATTATATGTATATATCACTTGGACTTGTTAAATATAATTGGTTGAATGTATTTATCCAACCCAGTTTTGATAATCAAATGTTAAGGGATGAACCAAATAATATATTATGTAATTTACGTGTAAAATTATTCCTTGGCCTTATTATAACATAACAGTATAATGAAATGTATGAAATAAACCAAAATAATTATTAAAACACATGAGTAGTGCATCCAAAATTAAATAATTTGATAATTATAATATTTTTATTGAATATAGAAGTTTTCATCCTTATATGAATGGGGATACATGTTATATCCTTTGATTCTTGAGGGAATGCCATGAGCACTCAGAGAACACCATGATGATTCAAGGATCTATTTTCTAATTGAGATACCCTCCTTATAACCATTTCCTTGTCTGGTAAATAATTCATGGAATCATTTTCTAGGACACCTTAACCCTATTTAGGATATAGCATTCCTTGGATACAGTCATTGGATCCATCATTAAATCATTGGACATGTGGAACCATGGATACACCCTAGTGGTCCCAGTCATGCATAGCCTATTTTTACCTTTGATTAGATCATTGGACAATATTAGAATAATTTATGGTGGAATGCCTTTAAAGATTACATTTAGGTTACAATCTAACCCCTTTAACCTTGTTGTATGTTATCACTGAGTTGTCTTGAGCCCTATAGTCATTAGTTACTTGGTTATTACATTAGATCTTCTTTCATTATTATAATCATCATTAAGGATTTCATGGTTATTACAATGGATCCTAAGTTATTATTAACATTATTGGAGGAATTGGTCATATATTGGATGCTATTAGTTTTCCTACTAAAAAATATACCAGAATTTATTAATTTTTTTAGGGTCATACACCAACAGAAGATAAACTATATATCAGGATATTTATATTTTTGTTCTATCATTACATTCATAAATACAAATAATTGGTTTCAGTCTATATTCATATAATGGATAGTATATATTCCTTTAGTGATGGCCTATTGAGAAATATCGCACACCACATCCGGGCCACCATTGGTACCCAACCAGATAATATTTAGGTAGGCATTGATAAGGGGATGTGTCCTGATTTGGAAACTTGATGTTCCTTCTTTATTAGGAACAATATTTGTAGCAGATGACTAAGCCAGTACTCTTGATTCTTGATTGTTTTTGGATTATTATTTATTCTTTTTAATAGAACGTATTTCCATCATCCATGTATATATGATTTCATTTTTGGAAGAGACATGAAATATAATCATCATCTTCTATATATTGTGATACTCAGCATATGAGTTGATGATTATTATTAGATTATTATAACATTTTATTATTTTTATTTATAGATATCATAATGATGGAATTTATCATTTTATAATATCCATTGACCTCCCCCCCCCATTGACATGATTTCATAGTCTCTGCACGAACCCAATCAATCCCCCACAGGTTGTTGGTAGCCTCTAGTGTACGACGATGCACACATGAATCAAATTTTCAAACCATAAATGGAAACCATTGGGTGTTATAAGGGTCGGGACATCCAATGATTGGATAAAAACATATTTTCTTACCTTTATATTTTCCTAAAATTGGCAAAAGAAAATAAATTCCCTAGAACATGGTTATATGCCATGTTTGGGAGTAGCTAACCCATTTTCAGGGTTAATATCGAGTTACTTAAAATAATGAATCTTGTTCTATATTTTTTACTATTAATGCTAGAATCCATTCACCAATGGGTGATGCACATGATCTCTAGCATTTGACATGTTTTAATAACATTTACATTGGTCAAATATGGTAAGTATATTTGTTACATGAATCATTATAGGAGACATATAAATAACATTTCATGTATATTCCTTTCCATATAGGTTCATTTCACTGCATACACTATATGTGTTTCCTATGATTATTGAGTGATACATGGTTGTTTTTTGTATTCAAGTGCTTATATTTTCTTTTAAAGGGCACAAAAATTGGTTATTTAACATGTCAGCATCAACTAAAATATATTTGTCTTGTATAGGATAATGAAGTAATATTAAATAGATAGGTTTTACCCTTATTATCTATGTGACACTGGTTACATAATAAGCACTTTTCCCATGATTGATTGATTCCCAGTTTCAACTCAGGAGCTGTATGACGCCTCATGGATTGGAAAGAGTAATTTACTATGTTAATCAATTGAATATTATTCATTACATTCTGAGACAAAATGTAAATGGGGTTAAATAAAATTGTATGAGCATTGATTTTAGTGATAATGTGTATGGTCCCTTATTACCTAATAATGGAAATCCACTCAATCAACCTTTTATAAATGTATATAAGTAATTATAAAATATAGAAGTAAATATTGACTTTTAAAATTAAATGATTTCTAGGTAATGAAGAGGAATGATATAGTTGACACATCTCTAACATGAACACCTGTAAATAAATGATGAATACATTAAAATAACCTATGATTATTAGTATGTATTTTGGGTAGTACCTTAGGTAGTGATAACTTATTCTAATATTATTTTTCCGTTATTATATCTCTATTCGGAAATATTTATCTATGTCATTTTCATTGATTTTGTAGATCTATGAAAAAATTACATTCTCCAGTTGTGCACCATGAAGTTGGTGAATCCCAGGCACAGATATGGGGACCCCAATACGTCAGTCTTACTCCATAGAGTAACACTTAAGAAGTTGAATATTATAACTGTATAGGGAGCTAAAACTAATCTTCACGGTTATTTTATACGTATAATGCAGTATTTATGTATTCTATATGACCAATAAATATAATGGATTATTTAAAACATGAGTTCGGGAAGAAGTAACATCCAATATTTTCATTGGATGGTGGTCCACAGGCTGCTGAGTCTTGGGTGGAGGACACTCTATATAACATTATTCATATGGAGGTGCCTCTATAAAGGAGGGTCAATATTTCCACCAATATGTGGTGTAATTTTACCAAACACTGGTGAGATGTAATCAATTAGGCATTTCATAGTCGGGGTATGGTCAGTGATGACATATAGAATGTATTATATGTTGAATTGATCCCTTAGATGATGTTAAATGACTAATCTAGAGAGTTCATGCACATAGAGGAGGGTGTTATTTCCATTATAAACTACTCATGTAATTTTAATGAGTTTCAACACTTTTCACCACTTTTTGATGGTGATTTTATATTTCTAGAATGATGTTTCAAAGATGGGTTCCAGTATTCAATCCACTTGTAGGTGAATTTATTTCACTCATCTTGCTTTTTTAAGATCGTTAATCATTCTCTTATCACTGGGCGCAAACTGATAGAAGCTACTAGTTAAGAGAATAGAGGATCAGTGCTGGGGTAAAGTAGTTGTTCTTATTATACTGGGGAGTGTATCCTTGAGGATTCACATCAAATTAATTGAAGACATAGTACAAACACACATAGCTCTATTTTATTCCATTAGGGTAAATAAGAAAGGAATCAAACGCCTCAATGTGAAAGATACCCTATTGTGTGTCACAATTGCAGATGTATGTAGTGTCATTATATATTATTTTAGAGATTTTGATATAGTTATAGTGTCAGAGGATCATCACCGACTCCACCATCAAGGTAATGTTCATTTACGCCATTTTAGGAGGGGAGTTAGGGTTGCACCAATAGGACATTGTGAGTAGGTGGTTGTGGTCATAGTATCAAGACATCTAATTATCAGTTACAATAGAGCATACCTTCTAATGGTAGTCAATCTATAGCAGTGTTACATGGATATGGACAGTTTAAAAAACAATAGCCAGTAACTGCGGATTAGAGTATAGAACGACCAATAATATGTGGTACTATTGTAGTATCATCTAGTATTGTATCTGTTATATTTGATACGGGTGTTTCACCGTACATTATCTATTTATAAATGGTGGAACGTCTTGGGATGGCTATTCAGTACATTTGTGGTGGGATGAATTTCGATACACCTTTTTGAGTGTGGTTTGAGGTAATTTTCTAATGGAGGGACTGGAAGCTTGTGGTAGGAATTTATCACTTCTTATGGGTCCATTTTCTTCTTAAGATGATGGGATTTGATATCATTCATATGATGGGTTGGTTGGTTCCATATCAAGATTATGAGAACTATTATTAAAGTATGGTGTCATTTAAATCACCAGATGGTAGTAGTTACTTCCAAATGTGGGATAGGGATGTCCGTTCTAGTAGATTTGCACTAGAAAATTATGGTCTATCTGGGTTTTCCACCATGATTTCTAGTATCTTAATGGGGGATTAGGGAATTCATCTAATAAATTTTCTCAAGTAGTAGATCATTTGATGCATTTCATTCCAAATATTTATTTTGATTTCCTCTAAAGTGATATGTATATTTTATAATTTGGTTTGTTCCAAGAGAATCTCTAATGTCGATTCATCCATACAAGATTGTAGTTTCTCAGCTATAGGAGTTGAAGTGGCACCTTACTGATCTGGAGTATAAAGGGTTCCTCCAACTGAGTAATTTTTCTTTGGTTTCACCTATAATTTTTTTCCAATAAGGAGGACTGGGCCCTCTAGAGTTGCATTGATTACCAACGGCTGAGCCAATGCATAGTTATGAACCATTATCCACTTATTTGGATAGATGATTCCTCCGAACAGCTCTATGGAGCTATGGTTTTCTCAAAGATCAACATAATAATAGGATACCAATATCTGAAATTCAGGCCTTCAAACATACGTCTTATACCTTTTCCTAGGATGTGTGGTCTATATGAGTTTTTCTTTTTGTCATTCAGTATTAGGAATTCACCCACCATTTTCATGGACTTGATGAATAGGGTTTTCCACCCCTATCTGCATTCTCTTATCATGTTACTTTTTTAAGATATATTATTTTACTCTCATACTAAACGAAATGATCCTAAACAAATTAACACAATTTTGTGCAGACTCAGATAGAATTAGCTTTATGATATGCCTATTATGTCCCCCTCCTAAAATAAAAAAGTTCACTTTATGGGTCATATTATTTTGAAATCATCAGTATCATCTAAACAATAGAAAGTGAGTGTTGTGGTTTCATGGGATTATCCCAAAAATTTGTCTTATATAGGGAGTATATTAGTGATGAGTATATATACATGAATTTTATACATGACTTATCATGCCTTGTTTCACCTATTACTGGTCTTTCAGAGTAGGGTGTCATGTTCGAGATGTTAGAAGGTTGTGAGGAAACATTTTAGGAGATGAAAGGAATGCATACCTAGGAACATATTCTGATTCTTCCAAATTCTGGAAGAGGAAATAAAATGTTCTGAGATGAATCAAGAATCATACATGTAGTAGTAATACTGCATGAGTATAGAGTCATTGATTAGGAATCGTGAAAGTTGAGGCCTCATGAAATAAAATAGATGACTCATGATCTAGGGGAAGTAGTTGTTGCCCATGCCTTATGTTTTTAAAGACATTATCTAAAGGGTGAGTGATTTATGGTGTATATGGACAAAAAGAGCCACAAATTATATTTAAATAGTGTAATATGAATAGTATATAGTAAATATTGGTCAAATACCTTCAGTCTATGATTTTTGATATTTCATATATGCATGTAAAGGGAAATGTAGGAGCGGATGCATTGACTCATAAAACACAAGAAATGGTCCCATAGGAAGCCAATGAAGGATGGAAATTGATGGCCCAATTTTTCATGATATATCTAGAGTTTGATGATTTTCATGATTATTTGTTCATTACATTATTGATAGGAACCTCTTCATTCCATGATATGGTAGGGAGTTGGATGTTTTATTATCCTGAAGGATTGGTTCTACAAGATAGTATTTTTAGTGAGAAACAAACTCTAAATAGGTATATGAATGGATATGACATCCTCTATATACATTGGAATGTCTAGTTTCTTGTATATTTGAGAGGGGAACTAATTTTAACGTCACAAAGTACTTTGTTGGTAGTTCATCTAGTAATCTCTTTGCGGTATCAATATATGTGATTTCATTATTTCTGGCTTGGAAAGAAATGTTATACTGTTGGATTTATGAATTGGTGTTCAACCTATAAACTGGTAAATGTGAAGAACCAATGACCCTAAATCTTTTTAATGCCTTTCCCAGTCCAAGATTATAAATGTGAAGTTGTTTCGGTTGATTTTGTAGTCATATTACTTGGCTAGCCTCGTGGTTGTGATGTAGTTTCGATCATGATGGATGGACTGAAGAGTTAATCTCACTTCCATCCAATCTATGAGAAATTCTTCGTGGATGAACTGGGAAGATTTTAGGTCCATGTAATCATAATACTATATTGGGTACCTCGTACAATCATTTTACATAGGTAAAATCATTTCACATGGATGTAATAGCAGGGGTTTCAGATATCAATGGGTACAGAGGTGATCTTGAGAAAATATTTTCACCCTCAATGTGATTCCGAGTCATAATTGATGATACAGGTACTATAGGACATGCTTCATTCATGATTCCTTGATATTGGATCTTCTTGGAAGAATAATATCCATATATTTGTGCTAAAATATAAGAATATATATTATGATTTAATTTATATGGATCATTTTGATGCCTCGTATGGTAGGTCATGTCGTTCACCACTGTGATAGCTAGAGGAGGAAGAGGAAGCTTTTCTAGTACCTCATATCATTTGTGATACATTATAATAAGTAATATTGATCAGAATTTGATTGTATACTATGTATTCTATAAAATAAATTAATATTGATCGCCACTAAAGACCTATGGGGTTCGAGGATAGGGTTTATTCTATTATGTGGGTATCACACAGACTTGCGTATAAGTGTATACAATGTTAAGGGATAAAGTCACCTGTAAAGACCCGTAAATTTTAAGGGAAATTTTTTCTTAAATTTCTTCGGGATTTTACAAGAACGCGGTTTCTAACAGTACTTGATTCCGAGGCCCGGTGTGCCCAGAATTTCAATCCGATGTTTAGCTCGGGTACATTAAGTGAACGAACAATCGGGTTTTTCTAACTTTTGAACCAGTTCTTGGAATCGAATTATTAGAGAGCCAAGGAATTTGCAGCGTCGGTATTTTCTTAGGAACACCTTTTCCAGAGTTGCGTTTTCACGGGAGGAGTTGTTAAAAAATTTTGGAAGATAAAATAAAAATTGAGTTACAATTTTTTTTCATTTATGTGGTTTATCCATTGAGTGGAAGTTGGGGTAACCACCCAACTTCCCATGGGAGGTTATGAGAGTGGTGGGTCCCACACAAACCCCACCCATTAATCTTCCCTAACCTTTCATAACCCTCCATTTATTATGTCAATTTGAGTTAATTAATTGAGGGAATTAATTCAACTTTTGAAATTCAAATGCTTAAGTTATGATAATAAAATAAGTGGTGAACTTATTTTATTTTGCTCGTAATCTTGTTGTGTGAGTCTTTGGAGAAATGTTGAGGAGCTTGAAGATCTTCTTCTTCTTCTGCGACGAAGAACGCGAAGAACGGCGGATTCCTCAGAGATCGACGATGCGACACCGACGAATCATTTCTCAGCGACACGACTCTCTCCTTCCGCGACGTCTTCTTTCGTAACGGTTATTTCTGTGACGAACCCTTGCTCAACGAATTCGACGAGGTAGGGGTTTTATGTGTTTTTTTATTCGTGAATTCTTCCGTCATCTATCCTCGTTCAATTGGACTGATTTCTATTGTCTAACGGGGGGCTGGACCACACAAACATGACCAACCCTCCTCCCTTATTATTTTTGTGTTGTTGCGGTTCGAAGGAAAGTGATGCGGTGTCGTTGCACCACGTGAGAACGAGTGGCAAAGAGGCGCGGCGCCGTCGCGCCGCGCATTTGAAAATCGCACCAAGCCGCGGCGCCTTCGCGCCGCGCCGGAAAAACCCAACGACACCACGACCATAGGCCGCGGTAGAGTAGGGGAACCGGTGGCCGGTTCCGGGCCGCCGACGTTGGAGCAGGGGGAGCGGCCCTTGCTGGTCCCGTGGCGGCAACAGCTGGCTGGCCGGAGCGAGCCAGCCAGATAGGGAACAGCCGGGGGTTACGACCCCCGGCTGGCCAACATGATCGGCCCCATAATGGGGGTTGCGGTTACGAAATGGGGGGCAGCCCCCCCCCCCCCCATCTGCTCGGCCGAACGGTCGAGCCACCTGGCTGGCGCCGGTGCGCAGGGCCAGACCGCGCCCCGCCGGGCCGGGCTGGGCCGCGGCCAAGCGGGCCGGACCCAAACCCGGGACGGGTCGACCCGGTTCGGGCTGACACAGAGGGTATTGGGCTGGGTCGAACCGGGCCCGAACCCCCTATTACCGGATTGTTTCGGTATGTTGCCCATAACTTGGGCTACGGACCTCCGATCGATGCACCTTCAGCAGCGATGCAATCCTTGAAATGCGACGGTCATTCTGGTATATTACACTCAAGGTTTTGGAGTACTTTGGGTTCATTCGGGTTTGTTCGTACATGAAACCAACCGGGCCCTTAGAGCAGAAACGCTTATAACATGAGCTTCGAACGTCTGATTGATGTGCCATTGACTATGTTGGATTCCACTTTGTGAGACAGACCTTTTGGCTTACTCCTATAGAGGTTTTGGATGCAGTTGGAGTACGATCGGGTTGGTTTTGACTTAAAAACCAACCGGGCCCCTGGAATGAAAAAGCCAGTAACTCTCAGACCGGGCGTCCGATTGACGTGCCGTCTACGATGTTGAGTTCCTGTTAACGATACAGAACTTTTGGATACATCAACTCCAAAATATGTGTTAGTTGATGTATCAGCCCCTCAGCTCGTGGAGCGGACCCTCACGAACAAGCTTACTGTGTGCGGGAACCCTAGAGCTAGCTGCGACTGCGACAATGATGACGACTGTATAGAAATCCTCGTTGGATTCGACGCCGACGACTACAACACTCAGCGATCCTACGTGGATCAGTGTTGCCGATCCTGTGTGGGTCAGCGCTCAGTGGTCCTGTGTGGGCCAATGCCTACAGATCCTGTGTGAGTCTGATCCTATGTGGGTCATTGCGGGGGTTAGTTACCTATCGATCCTGTGTGGGTTAGATCCTGTGTGGGTCATTGCGGGGGTTAGTACCTATCAATCCATTGTGGGTCATTGCAGGGGTTAGTACCTATAAATCCTATGTGGGTCCGATGACTTAGATGAATCAGTGGCTATATCTGATCATCTCTATCATCATACGAAGATATATACCTGTGTGAGCTGAATCTTGATTTTCTTTCCTATGTGGATTGTGTTGTGCTATCCTTTGTGGATATGATCGAACTCAGGCTCGGATGTTGGAGCCGAACGCGAATTGATGACTTAGTTATATGTATGGGCATATACCTTTGAAGTGATGGATGTTACTTCATGTTTGTATATTTACTTTGTGGATTATCCTTTGTGGATTCTGGGAGACCTTCGGGGGTCTCGGGGTCCCTACTGAGTAGCTTATACTCACCCATGCACGGTCTATGCTAGCACTACGTTGCGTTGGTTGCAGACGACGGACAACGCTGATCATGGTTGAGGTACAAGGAGTAGATCGGTACCTATAGGAGGACCAGTGGGCGGGACGTACTCAGAGCAGACGACTGGACACGAGGAGCTGTGGAGGCTATCTGTACCCACCCTTCAGGTGGGACTTGTAGTGGACGGCATGACGCTGCGATTTTACTTTTCAGTTCCTATACTTACTTTTCAGTTTTTGTACTCTATTTTCAGTTGTACTTTACTTTCAGTTTGGGTTTGTATTCTGACCCACTAATGTTTCTGCACTTACTGTTGTACCCAGTTTTTACTCAGTGTTTCCTTCTTCCTGCTTGCTCTGTGGTGTTTGTTTACTTTACAAAGGCAATGCCTTCCCTTTTTACCGGGAATTACACCTTGGTGCTAGTCGTCAGCCCCGGGCCTATGGAAGGGGGGCTTGGGGTACTCAAGGCATGGGCCCTAAGGACAGGTCATGACATCACCTCCCATTTTTGGGCTTTTATGATATTGGAGATTGTCAGGCCAGTAGCCTATAAATTTTTATTACATCATATGTACTATTAAATGATTTATGTCTTCCACATTTCACTTATTCAACATTATCATGCTGACTTGTCTAATAGTCTTGTTCCTAATGAGGTTGAGTTTGATGTTGATACCACTATTGAGTGGTACCCTATATGCATCATTAACCGGAGCATGTTGACTTCAAGAGGATGATCTATCATCGATGTATTTGTGCTATAGATGTATGTGTAGTTAACAGAGGAAACATAGGATATGGAGGTTGGCTTTCACACTCAGTGGATAGAGTGTTTCTCTAAAAATACTTTTACACGCTCAGGAAGGGAAGTCAGCAATGACATCTTTTAATGGAGGAAGACTTTAAAACCTCTTTTTATTCAATTTGGTATAGATACGGTAATTTTTTCCTTGTTATTTTATACCTAATATGGATGTCTAGTGTTTAATGGTGGGTTCTTGGTTGTATTTGGAATCTTTATGGCTTAAAACGCCAGTCGGTGGATAATGGTACTAAACCACTTGGTAAATTAAAACTCAGAAAGCCAGTCCACACAGTTTCAATAACTATGTGGGGATAAATAGAGGGGTAATGAAGATTTCTTTGTCTTCCCCACTCAGGAACCCACTTCCACACAACATTATAGGTACTTCGACAATTTTTATATGATTTATTTTCCACATTTTTCACATGGTTTTTCAAACCATTCACTTGAAACTCTATTGGTACCATCCATAGGAAGTTGGAGGGTCATGTTTTTTCACACTATTTTCCATCCATGCCCGTAAAACATGCAATCAATATATTTTTTGTGAAATCACCCTTTCGAAATTAAATTCTATTTTACCAACCACCTTGCTTATTTATCGTCTTTCTAGTGAAATAATGATCCCCTTAAAAAAATTGGTGCTCCGCTCAAGATTTTTGGATATGATTCCTGATAACTAATTCATATGTGCATGTATTCAAGAACTATTGGTCTCATTTGATCCTTCCAAGTAATCTCTTAAATACTTAGTGTCGTTTTTCATTCTTATTTTGATCAGCTTCGCTATTTAGTTGCAAGATCATATTCTATATGTTCATTTATTGATTCATTTTTCAAATTTTTTTCCAATTCAGCCTAACCTAAACGCTAAAACTAAATGAGGAGAGTGATATAATATTGAGTTACATTGTGTATGAATTATCCCTCATGAAATTTAATTTTATAAATGTTCTTATTTTTCTTAATGCTGATGTTATTTGTCATTCCATATTAAATTGATATTATATTCTTATAACCATTTATCTTTTTATCATGATCCCTTAACATATATGTTCATTACATCATTCGAGCGAATGACCTCAACTCCATCCACCCCAATAAGGGTGCTCACTAGTTTAAGAAAATAGTTGTTGTTATGACTATCTACACCACCATTTAGGTGTGATTTAACATGGCCTTGATAATAGTATGTTTATTAATCAAAAAATGTAATGTTAGTGTCTATCATGTATAGTAATAATGTTACCCTATATGCATAATGTTTCCAAATAAATAATTATCCTTTAAATTGAAATTGATTTTAAATTATATATATAACTCATCATAGTTAAATTTAATTTTTTCATGTCCATATATGACCTTTTTATTATTATGAATGGTAAACGGATGAACCAAATAAAGGACGATGTAATAATTGTGATGAATTGTTTCATGTCCTTATTATACCTTGTCACACTATTGAGAGGTATAAAATGAACAAAATGAAAAAAAAAAGAAAAACTTATACATAGAATAATTAAAATAAAGAAATAAGTATAAGGTTACTATTAAATATGGACCGTTTCATCAATATCAGAGAAATTAGACTTAAGATGACATTGGATTCCAAAGGGAATTCCTTGAGAACTTGAAGGATGTCATTCTGATTCAAGGAGAATGTTTCCAAGGGAGATACCCACCATAGAACCTATTCCTTTTATACTAGTGGATTTATAAAATGAAGTTGTTGGATCCCTTCTATATATTATAGATATAATTTTCCATGGATAAACTCCTTGAATCCATCCTAGCCTCTTTATACACATTGCGCATTAGATACACCCAATTTTTTCATTCATGAATATCTTGTGTTTACATTGGAAGAGATCCTTGGAATATGTTATAGTAATTTATAGTATAATTAATTTGGAAACACCACTTTTATTGCACTAATACCCTTTCTCCCGGGTGTATGTAGTTTCATTGTTTTCTCAACCCCAAAGGCAAGTATTCCATGGCCATTACCCAAGACCCCTTATTATTATTATTTTCATCAAGGATGCCTTGATCATAACCATTTAACCTATATTATTTTTGTTATCATTATAGGATTCCATGGTCATAAATTGGATCCATTTACTTCACTTATTATAAAATATAACATAATAAATTAAATTAGTCATGTTTCGACGCCACCTGAGGCTGAAGTAAGAATCCTTATGAATACATTTCTATATATACAAAACATTAAAATATAACTAAAAAATAATTATATATATAATCATAAAATGGATGGTATAGACATGGTGGGTTGGGGACCACTAATCATAATCTATCACCTGATATGGGTTGTATTTTCTAACTAGGGAGATTATATGTAAACAGTTGTTGCTTAGGGGAAGCATCCCATTTTGGGAAATTGATCATAGTTTTTTATAGGATGGATATTTGTATTAGAAGACCATTTTACCTCTTGGGATGTATGATAGTTTTTTTTTCTTATTTCAAATTTTTTTTATAGAATTTATTTCATTCTCCAATGTATACTTTATTCCAGTTTATAGATACATTTAATATCATCATGTTATTTTGTATATTGTACTATTTAGCTTATGATATGATCGTTAAAGTTGGATTATTAATCATGTTTTCTTATTATTATTAAAAAATATCATTCATCCATTATTTATCTACTTATAGTATATATTTTTCTCCCGGAAACCTGAGGGAATAGTATCTCCAAGAAAAATCCTTTGGCCCTCACTACTTATTAGAAACCTCTAGTGTGTGGGGAGGTTCTCTTGAGGCAATGTGCACCACCGACATGGGGCACTATTGAGTGAAACTGAAGTTGGTACATCAAACGGGTATCATTTTCAAGATAAATTTTTTCTTAATTATTCCCCATTAAATTATGTTTATTAATATTTTAAGGGAGTCAAGATAAATATTTTTTCTCAAGAGTTATTTATATTTACAATAAATATGGATAAAAAATATAGTATCAACCCATATATATGCTGAATCAAAACTATTACATTGGATGAATAATTTTTCTCAATCCTATTATATGTAACTTGATATATATTTCCATACTAATCATTCACTATCATTTCATCATGTGTGTTAATCACTATTTATTTCCAGTCCATTGTCTTTTGACATATAAGGTTTATTTATTTCTAAATTGTCAATTAATTTGATGGAGTTTATCTAACCATATAATAATTACTATATCTAAATATATTTAAACCTTCAAATATAATTAACCATATATTGAAATAACAGTTAATCTATAGAAAACCTATTTTTATAGAAATCAAATTGAACTAAATCTGTGTCATATAGAGAGTACAATTTTTGTTTCTCCATGAAAATACAAAAAATATCAAATATATATCATAGTAGTGGACTATAAAAATATTCCTATGTTAGACCACACATCATTATTTATTGTGTATATCTCAATATACAGGTATAAAATCTATCAAAATCTATATGTATATCACCAATATCTAATAAAAGACAATCAATACCTACATCTTTTGGGATATTATAAATTTTCAAATATGTAATTCGGTGGGTAAAGAGGTAATATAAAATAAAGGAATTTTCTAGTACAACAACAAATAATTTTTTGTTTTATCATTATAATTGGATCCAAATTCTTCTACTAATATAAAATTAATGGTTTCTATCCACCAAGCATATGAGTAATTTTATAAAATATTAAATTTTGATGTATGATTTTATTTAAAGTAAAATAGTTCAGTGAACATGAATAATCGATTTGGATGGAGATTATCCCAAAAAAATTTAATAAATACATGGTAATAATCACCTTGAAAGTGGATGGAAATTATGTTAATTGGGTATAGAATTATAATGAATAAAGACTTTGTAGAGGTCTTATAGGACCCTTTATAATAAATTTTTTACTAGAGAGACACGTACTCCTTCCTTCTATTATTTCTTTTTCTTTCACTTAATTTTAATTTAATATTGGTGATGTATTCCTTCAAAAATATTAATATAAGATTCATCATATTTCCTTATGATTATAATGATTATATATTTTTAGGTTTCGATCTATATTTATTATGATTATTCTTAAATTTTACTTGTTCATGTTTCATAATCATTAATTTTTTGTGAATTTTAAATTTTGAATCACATATGAAATACTTTAGAAACATTCCTTAATGAAAAAAATATTCCAAAACCTAAAATCATCATAATCATTATAACTTTTATATTTATATTCTTTATATAGAGATAAGGTAGTATTCCTAAACTATTTTTTAGTTTTCTGTTGTTATAACATTTAAATCAAGACCATGATAGAAGTTGGAGCCACTGAGAATGTCATTTTCATAGTCCTTCTAGGACTACTCGGTTATGATGGTGAAATCATATCGGGTTTTAGTTTTGTATAATATGGGAAATATTTCAATATTTTTTAAATCCATGGTAAACACCCATAATCAACTATCATATTTATGTAGAATTGTTATTGGAGTCATGTATTCTAACAAAATCATCAATTATACGTCTAAAAACATATCCTATAAAAATTTATATTTGTGGATTAGGATTTTCCCTTCTATCTAGTAACTAAATTAAAAAACCATTAGTCCACTTAATCATTATAAATTTAGATATTAGAAATAATTATATTTATCATTACAATGTTTTACAAATAGATAAACTATAAATTAAAATCATCAAAAAATGTTATAGATCTGGATGCTTAGTTATTGTATCAAAAAGACATTGGAACTCTAATGTTTGAAAAAGAAACATGAACTTAATTTCATATTATTATAAAATATTCCATATTAGTGACCTACCCTAGGATAAAAAAGTGAGAGAAGGAAGCATTATAAGGAAATTGGGATATACCAATGGACCTATTATCATGGTTGGGTATTACATTAGATATAGTGAACTATAGTCAATGATATTTCTAGAATGGAGATATAAATGATCTATAGCCACTGTCAAGCCCAACCATGGAATTAGGAAACATATTTCTATATTTAACTATGATAGTGTCTATATGAATTCTTGTGTTTTCATGAGTAATTTTTTTTCTGGTATGGTGGATAAAACCATGTTCTTAATATATAATAGTTATATGGTGTCTTATACCCATGGTCCTTCTAGAACATGGCTATATATTAGAGGGTATGTAGGGTAGATATATTTTTCATCTAGATCATGGGTATATGTTTTTTTATTGGTGTTGAAGAAAAAAATCTCATAAACCATACAACGACCCAAAAAAGTCACTTTTTTATTATAAATTTAATTAATTTATTTATATAAAACACAACTCGAGATCGCAATGGTATACTGTTTTAGAGAGTCCAGATACATTGGAGATTTCTCATTACACAGATTTTAAAAAAATACTACAACTATTTTTTACAGGAGCTATACACCGTAGCAAGACCTTTACTATTATCTCAGTTCAATGCATCCTTAAGCCATGTGAAAAAGATATTTTTAAGACATTGGGTGAGCAACATAATCTCAGTAAGTTCTTTCAAAATAAAAAAGGAAAAAATAAAAAAATTTAAAATAAAAAATAAAGAGTAAATTATGTTATAAGGTTTATAAATTATAAATTTGAAAAACATGTACACCTTTCAAAAATAATCATTTTAGTGAAAATGGATTTCAATTTACACATACAACATTTAGAAAATAAAATCAACTTCGATAATTCATATAGTAATTGTAATTTCACTTGAAAATACTATAAGCATTCATAATTAATTCAATGTGGCACCTTGGATCACAACATGGATTCTCGGTTCACTCCTTAGAATAGAACATGACATATGCATGAGTCAAAGATCATTGAACATGGAGGAGAATGAGTCACAACTCATTGATCATGAAGGAGCACAAGGAAACCCTCATTGAACGTGAAGTTTCATTAGTAAACCCTTATTGCACATGAATTAGCCCGAGTAAACTCTCATTGTAGGTGAAATAGCATGAGTAAACTCTCATTTTACCTTAATTAGCATCATTAAACCCTCATTTCACATGATGTAACATGGTATTTCATTCAACCTTGAGTTTTTTAAATCAATTCATAAAATGAACCTTCTTTATTATACATGTATCAAGATGAACATATTTTCTCATTTAAATAATTATTTTTACTTTATTATACTTGTATATAGTAGTTTCTCATAAAATATGCATATATATTCATTTATTATGATAAATATGTTTTCATACTAATGCATATATATCGATTAATAAAAAAATTTAAATAAAATGACATATAAGAATACCTTCAAATATAAAGATCAAAAGTAATATATATATATATATATACATGTCATTTATTAAATTGTTCCATATGAAATGATATATATATATATATACATAAATAAATACTTATTTATTTTTATACATCAACTAGTTTTGTATGAAAAACATTAATTGGAATGTTCTATAACATCGTTTTCACTTATATGGTCCAGATTAAAATCCGAGTAAAATTAAATCAATTTTATTAAAGATATATCCATGGGATAATGTGATTATATACATAAACATATATATATTGGATGTTAAAACATTATTAACAAAATGATACTTTTGAAAATCTAATAACATAACTTAGATTTGTAAGAGTCCAACTACAGTTCTTTAATTATTCAAAATAATTTTATGAAAACTACATCTTACGAACCAAAACAATATATTTCATAATTAAAATGAAACTT
Organism: Viscum album; assembly: GCA_963277665.1. Classification (NCBI taxonomy): domain Eukaryota; kingdom Viridiplantae; phylum Streptophyta; class Magnoliopsida; order Santalales; family Viscaceae; genus Viscum; species Viscum album. The sequence continues at coordinate 1,349,807,144 of OY728140.1, read as the reverse complement.
TAAGATAGAAAATGGACGGTTTATATTCCCATATCAATAAAAAAAATTCAATTATAAACACAATGGTGATATAAATTTTTCCTATACATAGATGGTTTAATAAAATTAATAATTTTTATAACAAAATTCATATTTCTAAAAAAATATCAAAAAATTAAAATAAAACAAACACATTGATTTTGTTTATATATAAACTAATTTAATATACAGAAATATTAGTAATTGACTAAAATACAATTGGCATAAAATAAATTAAAATGGATAAATGGACTGAACTGTTTGAGAAAGAGTTTAAAAAAAGGTCTTTTATCGTAAATAGATTGGAAAAAAATAGACTCCATAGAAAATGTTCGAAAGATATGAATGCATGAATGATACATAGTTTTAATTACTTTCATATAATATTAGATTAACAATCAAGTAATAAATATATCAATGAAAATAAATTCAATTGTCATAAAATTCATGTATTACATATAAAATCATTTACCATATAGGCTTTGAAATAGGGAAAATGGATGGAAAAAAGGTGTGTAACATACTAGTGATAAATTGTTACAGTTAAAAAACACAAGAACAATTTCATAAAAATAAAATTTATTTATTCTACAGGTAATATCAACACTTCCATAAATGAGGGAAATGAATTCCATAGTATGGTGGTTTAAATTATACTCATAAACATGAAAAAATATTGAATGTAAAACAAATTTTTTATAATAATAATAGTATCCCATTATAGTGATAATCATGGAATCTACTCCTCATTGGTCTTAGATCACAACAACAAATAAGAAAAACACATTAAAGTATGAACTAAACTGCAGTGGGAAGATTCAAGAAATCCAATTCCCTATGGATTTCATTCAACACACCATGTTCTTATATATAGAAATCGAACACACAAAATTGCATATGCAAAAGAAAAACATGTGTGAATGGAGAGATTTCCTACTCGACAAGAAGTCTTTACATTACGTCAAAATATAATCCAAATTCAACTAGAACATGTATACATGAAAACCTAATACCCTAACACTGTGTTTCGTAAATTTTTAGAAAAATAAAAGTAATGATTTGATAATTTTTCACAGAAAAGAAATGAAAAGAAATGATTGTGATTTCTCTCCTTGTGTTTTGATCAATTACTTAGTAAATGAAAAGAAATGATTTGGATTTAACTCTCTCATTTTTTGTGACAATTTTCAAAAGAAATGAAAAGAAAATGTTTTAGTGCTAATGACCCAATTAACCTTTGTTAAAAAATAAAACATACACACCAGATTAAAGGTAATCAAATTTATAAATTCAAAATTATTAATTAAAAGTAATTATTAATTCAAAATAATTATTAATTGAAATCATTTATTAATTCAAAATTACTAATTAAAAATATTTATTAATCCAAAAATATTTATAAATCATTTATATAAACAATCAATTCAAGGTAATCATCATTATTTATAATCAAAATTATATAAAATCAAAATTATTTATAAATTATTTATGAATATCTTTATAAACAATTAATAATTAACTCAAAATTATTTATAAATTATGTATATAAATTATATATTTAAATTAATAAATCAAGATAATTAAAATTATTCAAAAAAAATTATCAATAATAAAAATTATTTACAAATTATTTATAATTATTTATACACAAAATCAAAATTATTTAGAATTATTTGTTATTATTAAATCAAATTATGTTAAAGTTATAAAAATAATTATTTATAAATTGTGTTTAACAAAATATTTATACATATGAAAATATGGTTATTATTAATAATCAACAAGATGACATTAATCTAAATATTAATTCAATAAAACATTAAATAAAATAAAATTTTCATAGGAGGATAATATATGAAATTTAAAAAAAAACGCACACCCTGTTTCGTTTCCTTCCAAATCACTCCAATTTTGGGGTGATTTAGAACTCTAAGTGAGAGAGTAATTAGTTTCGCTCTGTTTCTTGGTGAAGGGTTTATCTCAATCCAATCAAACACAGCCACACATATGAAATGAAAATCAATTTCTTCATTTCATTTCATTTCGCTCCAAATCCCCTCTACAATACGGAGTCTAAAACTGTGGTAAAGAAGACCCCAAATACATTTGAGTCATCAGGATCTAATAAATCTGACTCACCATCAAAATGAGAGATTTGTGGGAGGATTAATCTCTGAGAAACATGATATCTAAATCCATCAGAGCTTTTCGGCGTGAGTTGTAGGCTGACTGCCCACTGGTTGAATGCATTGATTTTTTTTCTGCACACGGCATCTCTAAGTCAACAGATTCTGGAACAAAACACATCATATTCTAGAAAACCATCAGTAAACATCAACGGAGAACCATATTAAATATTTTCATCCATGATCTAGGGTTACTTCACCTCCAGATGAGGAAAACGATAACGTGGGTGGGGGAGAGTTTGTCAGTTTCGACCGAAACAAGGGGCTCGAAAAAAAACCATATTCCCCTTTTCATAAGTAAATTATAGTTTTATTATATATATATATTTTCATATATTTATGTATATTATTGGTTTTAAATACTCACATATATATATAAATATGAATATATATATATATATATGTATGTTTGTTCTTAAAACATATATTTTTTTCCACTTAAATAATTAATAAATATTCATATTAGCATTACATGTTATCATTACCAAAATAACATTAATTATTTTGTCTGATTTATTTTATTAAGGACCATCAAAGAATAAGAAAATTTAAAATGTAATGTGTTATTGAAAATACATGTTGCAAGTTATCTTTTTCTTAAGTAAGATTATTAATATAATTATTTCTATTGAAACATAAATAATAAATTAAAAAAATATTTAAATAATTTTTTTTATTTAAAAATAAATAACATAAATGTTGAAAAATATTATGTTATATATAAACTTATGTTTATTTTTTTATTTCTAAAAAAATAGAAAAATATTTTGTATAAAAAATTTATAAGATATTCATTAAAATAATAAATTTTAATGTTTTAGAATTACATTTTTTGTGAATGTAATTCTATTGAATTTAAATAATAAATATTAAAAACATTATAAAATTTTTTCAACATAAACTGTTAGATTAAAATTAAATATTAATTTTTATTTAAAATATACATATACATATTTAAAAAATTATTATAGTTATATTTTTTAATCTATGTTAATTAGTAACAAAATATTTGTACATATATTTTAAATAAATATTTATTGAATAATGTTGAATAAAATGTAAAACTGACATAATAACTAATTGATTCCTCATATATTCTAGTTTAGTAACAGTTTTCTACATGAATAAAATATATTCTTATGAACCTTAGTTATATATATATAATATCTCTTATTTTTTTAAATGTATTTAACCTAAAATAAAATAAATTAATTAATATTATACTCAATAAATTAATTTAAAAGTTAAAATATTATATTTAATAAAACTCGAGTCATTAAATTTTAGCCCCCTTAAAAGAATTTTCTTCTCACAATTCTATCACAACACTTATTGAAATTCTGAATTTTACTATTCAAAATTAAGAAAACTAGGAGCTCAAGATCATTCCTTAATGTAAAACCCCAAAAATTTAACAAAATGTGTTTAATGGTTCTATGGGTTTCTCTATATCCTGAACTCTTATGTTATATATTCCTCAGCTCTTATAACTACTACAAAGACCCAAAAAACATTGTCCCTTTTTTAGTATATATAAAATTAATTCATTTATATAAAAACACAACTTTATATCCCAATGGTGTATATTTTTAGAGAGTCTAAAAAATTGGATAATCCTAAATACACATCTTATAAAACAAAATAAAGAAATTATTCATAACAAGAGTTAAACACCTTAGTGGGACTTTGACCTCTATCTCTCTTCTATGTTTCATTAAGCCCAGTGAATAAAGATTTTGATGATATATGGTGAGAAAAAAAAAGCTCAGTAACTGGTTTTGAAAATTGAAAAGGAAAAAAATAATCTTGTTTTTCAATTGGATATAATGATTAAAACATGCTATAAGGTATATTAATTAAAGATTTTGAAAATATGTACACTTTTCAAAAATAAAAATTCAATAGAAAATTGATTTTACTTTATACATACATCATTTGGAAAATAAAATCTTCTTCAATCATTCATATAGTAATAGTAAATTAACATTAAAATATTTGAAGCATTCATAATTAATTAAAATTGGTTCCTTGTATCATATCATGGATTATCGACTCACTCCCATGAATGGATCAGGATATAATCATGAGTCTTAGATCATTGCACATGGAAGAGTAAGAATTATGACTCATTACAAAGAAAATATCAATAGTAAACCCTCATTACACAATAATTATCTTGAGTAAAACCTCATTGCACCTGAATTAGAATTAGTAAACCCTAATTGCATGTGAATTGTCATGATTAAAACCTCATTTTACATGATTTATCATGAGTAAACCCTCATAGCACATGACGTATCATGGTATTTCTTTTCAAATGTTAGTTTTGAAAATCAATTCATAAAATGATCCTTCTTGATTATACAAGTATCAAGATGAACTTATTTTCTTATTTAAAATTATAATTATACTTACACATACATGTATGTAGAACTTTTTAATTTAATGAACAAACGAGTCAAGTCATACATAAGGTAAGGGAACTTCTAAACCCAATTTCTATTTGTTGGGTTCATTTTCTACTTTTTGATTATTTCGTGCTATGATTATGTGAGAAATGAATTTTGATATATTATATTTTATATGTAATTTATTTATGTGTACTTGTATTGAATACATATAATTGATCTATTTTATTTTCAAAATTATCTTTGTGAGAGAGATTGTCTTAATATTTTTTTGAGTCATATTTTGTTTTAAACCTGACTTGCTTTTGTACGGTGTATAAACCCCTATTACTTTTAATTTCATTCAAAGGGAATATTTTTTCAACGATGTTTTTTACTAAATGAAAAAGGAATGATTTTAACGTATGCGGATATGGAAACCTTTCTGTCATAGTGAGTATTATTTGATATTTGGAATCCATAACAATCCAGGACATTTTCAAAAGGAAAATAAATACCATATACCTTTTTTACATATTTTGTTATCGAAAATAGTTCTGAAAGTGGATTAAATTTTCTAATATCATGAATTTATTTCATGGGATTGAAAATTAAATCTTATGATTGTAATGTTGATATTTTAAATCATTTATTTATGATGATTATATAATAATACTTAGACATTTGATGGGTGGTTACGTGATAAACCCAATGAAAGGTTGTTTTGTGATAAACCATGGATGGGTGGTTACATTATAAACACAAAATCATTGGGTATGGAAGTCAGCCATATGGTTATTATATTTTTATTAATGATTTCTGTAAGGGAAAATTATGGTTATTCCATTTATGTATGATTATGTCCCAAGTTACATTTATATGCTATATGTTGTTTTCTATAGGATTTATGGTAATCTTTTTGTTACATAAATGGTAAGAAATAAGATTATATAAAATGATTTTTTTCTACTTATTTAAGGTAAAATGTATTACTTTATGATTAAGAATTCATGGATTACATGTTGTTTTAAAAACATACAGCTTTCCTTCATTTTTTATTCCTTACAGAGCTTTTTATTCTCATCGCATATTTTTGAAATGTTTTTCACAGGACATAAGGTGGAATAGGGTCGAGGATGGGATCAAGGAAAAGACATTCTGTTTAAAACATGGAACTAAACATGTTTATTTTCTTTTATTAGTTTTTTATTTTATGAAAAAATAGATACTGGTTAGAAGTGTCTACATGTAATATTCAAGATGTTTTGTATAAGTTATGACCTAATTATCTAATGTTATAAACTCGAAAATATCCTCATTGTGAATTATTAACTTAATTAACTATTATGTAATGTTTAATGTAGAGGCCCTATATTTATAATATTCTAAGACACCTCAAAATCATATAATGTAACAAACAATTTCACATACTACGGTAAAGTATTCATCAATTTTTTTTCAGCCTTCATTATGTAATATTTAATGTAGAGGCCCTATATTAGTCACTTATTATATGTTACAAAATTTTTAGATACTAACTGATTAAACATATTAATATTTATATCCTTATGATGTTTTAGTAAAAACACATGCATGAAAAAGAAGGTAAGATAGAAAAGAACCTGAGATTTACAAGGTTCAGACTCAATGTGAGAACATATATCATTTCCATAGCCACTCCTGTGGTTCAATTGAAATCCACTATTATAATAAAGTGAATAAAATTTATGTCAACTCCCATTAGACACCATCTATATCCCAATAGGAATGATTATATGGTCTTCTATAAATTTACAATGTTTTCGTTAAAAAAAATTGATCTAATAAAAAGAATAAATAATTTTTTTAAACTGCTCCAAAAAATCATAGTCTAAATCCTCAGTCCAATTTGGATGGATGTGATTCTCTAAATATGATGATATTTGATCCTCATTTTTTAAATACAAGAAGGCTAGATTCAAGATCTCATTTCTTTTAATAAAATGATGTCTGATCTTGGATTCGATTTATTTTAATACAATGATTATGGGTTCTAGATCAAATTTATTTCAATACAATGATTCAAGATTCTAGATTTGATTTCATTCAATTCAATGATGTTGGATTCTAGATCCTGATTATTTCAATAAAATGATATTGGGTTCTAGATCGGATTACTTTAAATACAATGATGCTGGATTTTGGATCCAATTTCATTCAATACAATAAAAAAGTATTCTAGATTGTATTTTTTTCAATAAAATGATGCTAGATTTTGGATCTAATTTCTTTCAATATAATGATGAGGGATTCTACATCACATTTCCTTCAATACGATGGTGCTAGAATATGGATCTGATATCATTCAATATATTGAAACCAAACTCAATATGTAAAACTCAAACTCTTCTGGAATCCTCAAAATAGTTTTTCTTCAATCATATGAGATCTTTAACATCAATTTCTCCAATGCTCGAGCTTTCATGCATATGTTGAAATGTTACAAACAAAAAAGTGATATGAGAAGTATTAATTGTAATATCAAAAACATTGAGCATGAATCATGAAAACATTCCACACATCATCAAATCTCAAAACTCTGATAATACATCACATAAAAAATTTATCTTTCACATTGTAAAACCTCCTATGATTTCTATGAGATTTACACAGATGTGAATGTCATGTTTAACCACTGGAAATATTCTTCCTAATCGATTCATTATGTATTGTTTCCCAATATAATAGTGATGAACCCTATTTTTATAGATTCATGTTACAGATTTTCTCATAATGTTGGATTTGATTTTTATAGAATACTAATTATAGTATTTTAATAATGATTGATATTATTTTTTGAATAATGATGTTTATGGTTATTTTATAATGTTGTATAAAATTTTCTACAGAATGTTTGATGTGATTTTTCAGAATGATGGTAATGAACTTCTTCAAAATTCTCGTAACAATTTTCTCAAAATGTTTGATATGATTTTCTGTAGAATTCCGATTACAATTTTGGCAGAATTCTAGTTACGATATTCTATAGAATGCTGGTTATGGATTTATTATAATTTTTTTTATGATTTTTTCATAATACTGGTTATGATTTTTTTTGAATTCTAGTTACACTTTTTGTACAATGTTGGTTATGATTATTGAAAAATGCAGGTTATTATTTTTTTCATTCTCATCTCATTATGATTTATTCCATTCTCATCACATTATGATTTTTTTTCATTACATTCCCATTAGGTTATTTTCATTTCTCAGAAATATTTTCCTAGAATGAAACGATGAGTATTAAAAATCATTATGTAACTATGAATTTATTCAAAACACTCAACCATTTCATCAAAATATATTATTATGAATGTTTTCATGATTTATGAGGCCTTTTTATCATCAAAACATTGTCTGATGTTTTATATAAAGTATGAAAACATTCTACCTGATAACAACACTTTACCCAACCAAAACACTTTAGAAAAATCATTCATTCTCTGATTACAACAACAATACACTCCTAGAGAACAATACATCCTGCCTCTGAATAATTTGTATCTGATGAACTGTAATCTATGAAGTTGGATCTAACTCTTGGATAACAAAACAATTTATATATAAAAAGGTTTGTTTTCAAGAAATACAATAACTTTGTTAACACATTTTTCCAAAAATATACTAATGACACTGGATTTCGAAAAATTTATTATTTTGATAAAAACTAACACCATAATTATCCAAATTATTTGATTCTTGTTTTTTAAGATCACTAATTGAAATTAAAAAAATTCTATAATATATTTGGAATATCTTTCCTTCTAACATTCCATATGGATTTCATAATAAGTCCCATCTAATCTATGGAGAAAATACGACCAACCAGGTAATTAAATTTCTATGGTCACTCCATAATCCCATGTTTGATGAACCTCCAAATTTTTTTCAATAACATAAAAATAAGTTTTGGTTAAAGAATTTATGACCCATATCAACCAATTATGGGGCCACCTAACAAATTAAATTTCAACCCATAATTGTTTTTATGATTGGATAATTGCAAACATGTATTGAATATTCTCCTAATAATGATTTCAAATTGATCTATAATATTTTTTATAGAATGTATCATTTATGTATCCCAATATTATATAATATATGGTTTGGTTATGATAGAATCATCCAATCATAAAATACATTAATATATTGGTATTTCAAAAATTATGGGTAAACCTAGACAACGTGCCATGGTTTAAGAAACGAGCCATAATTTTGGATCTAAATGTAAATTGATAGCCAAATTGGGAGGGGAATTATCCAATTATATATAATATTAAATAAAATATTTTGATATATTTATCACAAAAATTTTTAAAAGTAGTGAGCCAACATGATTGGTTTTTTTGAAAGCAAAGAGACTATTAATTTTGCCTTTAAAATTAATTTTTTTGATAATAGAATTATTTGATTAATAAATTTTTCCAAATAAAACATTTTTTAAATAATAATCATCACATTAATCATTTAATCTCATCTTTTATTCCAAACTTGTTTGGTGATGACGTAAAACGAAACACATTATGTTGTGGAGTTAGTAGCACACTCAAAGCACGATCTACAATTTATTTTCTTAATTGATGTGGTATATGAAAAAATAATGATAATAACAATAATATATTAATATTTATATATATATAATTGGAAATAATATCATTATTTTATTGTATCTATAATAAAATTTGAGGATAATAATTATGAAGAAAACTATGTAGTTGATTATACTCACCTCAGGGACTAGAATTTTCCTTCGATGTATCCACGAATTTCAATCAATTAATATATCTCTGAGTGGAAATGGTCTAATGTTAATGTCATATGGTAATAAGGTTATTTAAATGGATGTTTTCATGAGGAGTACTTCCAAAAATAGTTAATTCTTGATGCAGATGAAGTTCAATATTTTACCTGTGAAGGGAAAGGTTTTTTTTATCGTACCTTTAACATTTTTAATAATGTGATGTTACAATTTAATGGAAAAATATCCAAAATGGAAAAATAGTACAATAAACATGATTATATTAAGAAAATATCAACTATTCAATTAATGAAAAATTATATCATTTTGGTAGTTCTTTTACTTTATGTTAAATTCATTTTTCAAATTAATATTTTATGACGGTATTTAATTTCAAAGCATATTAATTAATTTTAATGAAAATGATTAAGATTTACATTTTTTGTATTAGTTTTATAATTATAATATCAATTTCAAAGATCATTATATAAAATAAAATTTCTTAATATTTGAAATGATAATTTTAAAATAAATACACTGAATCAAATAAAAACAGTTTTTTGGGAAATAACCTTTTTTTGAATTAAAATTGTATATAAGATCACATTATCAGTGATACTAAATTAAATTAAAAGATATATATTTATTTCAAAACAAGTTATTCTTATGAATCTTAAAATATAATCAAATATTATGCCTTTTTTTAAAATAAATAATTCATTTAAATGACTCAAAAAAAATTATACTAAGGTAATATTTTAATTAGTTCTATAAATTTATTCCTTTTCTTTTTATAAGTGTAAATAATAATTTAAAATAAACAGATTTATTAAAAGATTTATTTTTTTATTAATAAAAACGATTTAATATTTCATATTAAATTTTAATGCATAAACATTACTAATTTCATAAAAACTGCATTTTTAAACTAAATACAGATTGTTTTAGAAAATCCTATACAATAATATAAATAAAATTTTAAATTGTAATAAAAATAAATTTAGTTTTTATTTATTTTTTATACTAAATTTAATAAATTTATTTTTTGAATAAATCATAAAATATAATGGATCAATTGTTTAAATTGGAAAATTTCATTCTCAAATATTAACTATTATTTTCTTATTTCATATAATTTATGAACTAAATTGATATTGACCAATTATTATTAAAAATCATCATTAATCATTAATAATATTTCTTTGAAAAATAAATTTGAACCCTATATAATTTTTTTAGAAAAAATCATTGCTAATAAAAAATTGATCATGTTTTCTCTTTTAGTTATACTAATTTATTTTCATTATTATTATTAAAAGTGTCCTTTATTTTATATAAATATATATAATTCATAAATTTGTTCATCTTATCCATTCCCAAATATTAATTAGATATTTTATTAAAGGTTATTCATTAATATTTATATTTTATTGAAATATATCATGGTTTAATTTATGATCGAAATAACATGTGGAGAAATCTATCAAACATATTGACTTATATAAGGGAAAACACATGTTATAATTTTGGGGTGTTACATTCTCACCCCAAATCAATAATTTTCATCCCCATAATCTGAGACATTACATCAGAGTAATTTATATAGGGAACTCATAATAAACTATACACTATTAGATGATCGTTGGTTTATTAAGAGAAGGAAAAATATTTTTCTACATGAAAAATTATTATTATCACTTTATAAAGAGAGATAACCAATTCCAACATTACCATATAATATTAATAAGGGAAAAGAGATATTTTCAGAAGCAGTAACTTCCCACAAACTATGAAAATGATTTATTTATTAATCATAGAACTATGAGTTTTTATTTATAACTCAATATATAATAGTAGGTGAAAACAAACATAACATTGGTCTCGAGAAAATTTAGAGAGAAAACTCAATATCAGATTCATATTTATTTATTGTACAGTCTTTTCTATGTTCGTATAGTTATTGGTTACTTGCTCCTTTACTATCCCATGGATTGGTTCATTGAGTCAAATAATTACCTACACTAATATAATTAATGTAATTTGTTTTTAGAGATTATTTCTTTTATTTAATATAGTTATTTTTATGAGTTTCAATACCACACGTATATCATTTAAACATACGTTTATAGGAATATTTCCAATGACTATTTGATAATTATTGAAATATAATATATTGAATCTTTTTCTTTAATCATTTTCATCAGTTGATATTTCAGTAGAATCCATATTGCTCTTCCTTAGTGTGTTTGGTAATTTTATGTTGTTTTCATTGTTTATCCATTTTTTCATATTTAATTGTGTATAGAAATTTTCTTTCTCACACATAACCTCTTTATGTTGGGATACTCATTGAGGTAATCTATAAATTTTCCCCTACACCCACATTTACATTTAGTACCATCCCATTCTAATATAAAATGAATTCAAATGATTTATAATTATTATACAAGAGTTATCATAAATAAATATTTTAAAATTTTATCCTCATGATGCCTCACATTATATCACTATCATGTTAGATATATTCATTCCAACTCATCATGTATCAGAATTAGTACTACTTATATATCTCTCATTTTAACATATATCATTCTTGCATCATCCTAGGATACACTGAGTAATATTCTATCAAACTTATTACCCAACTTCTTAAAATATTGGTCTAAAATTAAGATGAATTTCCATAAAATATTACAACCCAAATAATCATTGGAATAATTTATCTTAAATTTGAAATTAACATTTATAAAATGAAATGAATAATTATTATATTTTTATAATCATATATTTATATATCATAATCAAATACTCTTAATAACATACCTTTCCCAAAAACTAGTTGAACCCATAATACATTATACCACACTGAAATCATATATTCCTCTAATACGCTAAATTTAACACTAAGATCATATTAACCAAATAGATTATAAGGTAAAACAATAATCAGTACATATAAATAACCCTAAATAAGTTGAAATTATTCAAAAATATGATGAATTTATTATAAATCCCTATGTTAACAATTATTTTCTAACAAATTATTTAAAGTCAAACCACACTTTATTATCTCATTATCAAGTGTATATTAAAAACAAATGTTTTCTATACCTCATTCTTGTTTTATCCAATAGTGATCGCCAAAAATAAAACCCAATAATTAAATAACCATTGAAGGTTATTAATAACATTTAATAAATGAATTTTACCAAATATAGTATAACTATTATAGAATAATCCTTATGTGTTTCACATAATCCATATAACATTTCAAATATAGTAAAATGTCATCGATAAATATCAATATACTATTTAAAATAAATATGATTATAACGAATATAAAATTATCAATCTTACTAACTTAGGTAAGATTATATAATTATGTTCATCCATCATTATTGGAAAATCTATAGATTCTCTACAATTTATGTATCCTCCTATATTCAGTTATAATTCAATGTGGTTTATAGATACATAACGTTTTCATATTCATATTTTTTTAATTTTAAAATAAAATATGAAAACCAAAATGAAAAAAAAACATGAATATGAATTAAAAAATATGAATATTTTTCCAATAATTATATGATTTTATTACCAAAATCTATTGTCGGTTCAACATATGAACTCTATGTTATATTCTTAGTTATCCATGGTCATTTTCCTCTTAGGTTTTCTAACTTAATTTGTTAACATCATTATTAAATCCTTTAAATGGTTCATAACAACAGTGTGATTAATAATTCATAACCCCCTAGTGTGTCTTTCTATGTGTGTAGTCAATGTCTCTCTCATTATGTATAATAGTGAATAATGTGTTGGTTTTCATGAAACCCTCTTCAGGGTGATTAACCCTCAGTGTGTATATTCTACATCCACATCCACTTTCCAATATACATAAAATTGGGCATTATAGTGATAATATAAGGACTCATCCTATAAAAGATTACATAATCATTAATTAAATGAATAATTCTCATAGAGAATATTTTCAGGTTTAGAGTTTTAGCGAAATAGGACATAACTATTACATCTCAAAATATTACAAAGTAGACACTTCTACTAAGTTTCCATAAAATTAAAACACTTAAAAAGAAACATGTATAGTTCCATGATTTAGATAGAATGTATTTCCTTGATCCCATCCTTGACCCTATTAATCTTTATATCCTGTGGAATACATTATAAACACTTAGTATGAGCATAAAAATCCCAGTAAAGGATACAGAAAGAAGGAAAACATTTAGTTTTTCAAAATAATATGTAAATCATGAATACTTTATGATAAGTAATACTCTTCTCCTTTATGAAGTAGTAAATAATATTTACTGAATAAAAGATCATTAATTACCCTTTTGTACCAACATATTACCATAAAACCCATATAAAGAACACATAACATATAAAGGTAACTTAGGACCTAAACATACATAAATGGAATAACCATACAGTCGACTTCCACACATATCACCAAATCGAATAGCCATATGGATGACTTCCATACCTAATGAATTGGAGGTTATAACGTAACCACCCGTCCTAGTATTCACGGCACCACATGTCATATGGTTTATAATGTAACCACCAATAAAATGTCCAAGTACCATTATAAAATCACAAGACATAAAAAATATAATGGAAAGAAAACATTTCCACATTTCAATGACAATATATCACTTAAATATATTGACATAAAAAATCCATTATCAAAACAATTTTCAATACCAAAATACATAAAATATTATGTGGTATTTATTTTCATTTAAAACCATTATGTCTTATTGAGGAATCCAAAGATCAAATAATACTCGCGGAGGTGGAAAGGTTATTGTCACCACGTACGTTAAAAGAAACATTCCTTTTTGTCATTTAGTAAAACGCTTTGTAGAAAAAGATTCCATTTGAATGAAATGAAAAGTCAAAGGTGTTTATACAGCGTATAAAATAAACTCTTGTATTAGACCAAAATATGCCTCAATGAAAAGATATTGAGATGAAGTACCTTACAAAGTTTGTATCCTTATATTAAAGAAAAATCAAATATATAATTATGTGTGACAAATATAAATACACCCAATATAAGAGGATATTAAGTGTAAAACAATCAAAGGTCATCCACACATATTCATAGTATGACATAATCAAGAAGTAGAGGATTAACCCAAAGAATTGAAATTGGGTTAAGAAGATCCCTTATAGAAATTCGACAGCCTAACAACATCATTTTAAAATTCCGAAAATGAGACGATGAGAGAAAAAAAGGGTATCTCATCACTTGGACATATCATTTACAGAAATAAGGATATATAAGAAAATATCCCAACATAAGAATATGTAAATTAAAAGACCTAACAAAAAGAAGTCTTTTAAAAAGAGGATGGTGAAAGGTTCCCTTACCGATTTGGGTAACTTTTGAAACACACAACCCATTAAAGAAGGGTCATACAATGAAGATTTAAATACCCATAAACGAGAGTATGTTACAAAAATAGTAGAATAATGGGCAGTACATACACCACACAAAAGTAAATAGTGTAAAATGTAGCATGAATCTCACGTGAATAAAAAGTGAGACTAAACCCCTTACCTCGTTGTAATCAATCGAGTTGTATGACCAAAATATAATAAACCCCAAATGAATAAAATAATACAATGAATATTAATATAATCATGATAATATATATTAAATGGAAGTACACAATACACCACATGAAATAAATAAGTGGCGAACAATGGAAATCTTGTAGAATTAAAAGTGATATAAGAAATCCCCATATGAATATTCAGCAGCCTAACGGCACCCCGTAAAACATACAAAAATGGATTGATGAGATAAAATAGGGTATATCATTATATGAACATAAAAGTACAGTATGATGGATATATATATGACACCCCAATATAAGAAAAAGTAACTTGAAATTCTTGACATGAAAATAGAACTTTGAAAATGAGAAGTGTGGTAGGATCCCTTACAAAAATTCGGCAGCCTAACGGCGCAACTTAAAAATTCATAAAATTAATTGATGAGAAAAATAGGGGGTCTCTCATCATATGGGAATAAAAATTACAGTAAGGTGAATATAAAATAACATCCTCCAACATCCGAACATTGAGCATAAAAGAAATGACATAAAAGAGAGTACTTGAAATGAAAGAGAGAGGTAGGATCCCTTACCTCAAGTCCGACTTGTCTTGTTCTTTTATTTATATTTCTAAATAATAATATTTGGTCAATTTATAATTGCTTAAGGACCTACTTTAAATTTTATTATTCAATTCCTATCAAATATTATAATGTTATAATAATGTGTTAATTATGTGAGTTCATATCAGACGTTTTTGTCGATGTTCGGTACATGGGTCAAAAATGAACTTGTTTGAAAAAAATTGTCCATGTAGTTATAAGTACATCATCTCCAGAATATTATTAATTATTTAAATATCCTATATATCCAGTATAAATTGATTTATTACTATTCCATAATATTTTGAGATAGAAAATGAAATGCACCGTTCTTGGAGACGGTAGGCCGTACATACGCATGAACGGTACTTTCATTTATTTGTCATATTTATGGAATTAAAACTAAATGAGAGATATATATATTATAATTCCAGTATAATATATATGTTATATAGGTAAAATAAGTTCATTAATTTCATTCTTTATAGATTCCATGTATTGCATGAATGAGTCACATCACTTGATGGGGCGGTAGTCCACACTTCCTCGTATGAAATTATCACATTTGCACAACATGCAATGATTAAAGGTATGTTTTAAATATAAAATAAATAACCATATAGAAAACATAAATACCATATATATCATATATAAAATATAGTTACATCATAATGTACACCATGAGAGACGGTAAGATATAATTGAACAATCATGGTTTGGTGAGGCAGTAATTCGCCATCCACAGAAACAGTACGTTCTCAAATCATTAGATGGAGGTGTGTGTAAGTGTATCTAGAATAATTCTCATAAAAAAATCCTTGTATATTGAAGATGCCTTTTTGTTACAAAATAATGGAATAAAAAGAGTTTAGGGGGTTGTAGAAGCGAAATATAATAAAAGATCATAAGAGAAGACATTGCCTTTAAATCGGGAAACTCCCCTTGGTTTGAACCAAAATGGATTATTGAAGAGATTTATTCCTAAGTAAAGGCTTCTAGAATGAATAGAGGTATGTGGAGAGAAATTATGAGCAGGTTTTGGATGATCCAAGGGCTTGAGAGGTCTGGGTATGGGGGTAGAAGTGGGGGGCCTTTTATAAGAGGGAGGAGGGGCACTCTTGGAAGGTCATGAAATGTTACTTTATTATGAAATGTTTCTCAGATTATAAAGGTCCCAAAAATATATATTTCTAGGATAAGGTGATAAGGTTTTTAAATCTACCCATCCAATAGGTTTTATACAAATTTAAGTCTTAGATATTACCTTATCTTTTAATTTTATTTAAATCATTCGTAAATGAGGTAATTGTTGCCTCATCATGGTGTCATAAATAAGTTTATTTATTTAATGTCTAAAAATTATAAACAAATTACCATGATGTATGAAATATTTTTATCTCTCTAATTAATATTTATAGTAAAAAATATAACTTATATAACCCCATGTAAAAACTATTTTAGTAAAATAATACATGTTTGTGGTATTTTTATTTTAACTTTAAATAAAAAGTTATTAATGTCATTTTCTTACCCAAGTGGCTCCATGGGGTCCCCAAGTTGACCCATGGGTTTTCATGGTCTTCCATGACTCATAAAATATGGGTATGACATGTTTCATGGTAATTTAATATTATTAAAACATTATTTTTACCTTAAATGACACTAATTACCTCTAATTGTGATTTATAAAACTCAAAAGTTACTATTCCCCAAAAATTATTTTCATCCCATTGAACAACATTTTACTTAATAATGACAACCATGTATTTTTTACTTTTTAAATTCAAATCACAGAAGCGGTAAAATTTCATTTAAAAGAAAAATATGTTTTTTAACTACCACTTAGTGGTTTCACTATTCATCAAAAATTGATGTTTTTTAGAAAAAAAAACCGAAAATACATCCTAAGATATATTTGATATTACAAATTAAAAAAATGATTTCCATTTCCCCAAATTCATAACATAGAAGTAGCATTAATTAATTTTATAATTAATTCCCACTGTCAAAACAAATAGGGTGTTTTTAAGAAACAATATCTACCAAAAGATTGACACTTGTTTATGTCCAATTTCAAAGTGAAATTAATTACAATGACCACCATTAGATTAAATGGTAAAAATATATTTTAATTAAACCTTAAAACCAATTAAAAAGATAATCTGACCATATAAATAAATTATACGGAAATGAGGTTTTGAATTAATATACAACATCTTTCACTATTCATTAAAAAATGATCTTTATCGGAAAAATACCAAATACATACACAAAGTAAATTTTGATGTCCCGATTCTAAAAATGAATTTTATTTGGTCCAATAGAAAGTATAATAGTGACCAAAACTATATTTAATGGGGGTTCTCCGTTAAAAGGCGATAAATCGACCTTTTAGTGAATATTAGACTATTTACGCTTAAAATTGGATTCATTCGCATTTTAAGCCTCTAAAATTTAAAAGTAAAAATATTTAACAAACCTATATAATCATTTTGTAGTAATTTTTGTTCATTCCCACCATTAAAATGGCTAGGCATTAACTACCATTTTAAATAATATTATTTTATTATTAGTGTGCAAAGTAAGATTTCAAAGAAACCCGTTGTTGCGTATTGGGTACGCCATCGAGCATTGTATTACCTTTAAAGTAATATTAACATTTTATTCAAAAATATAGATAAATATACAAATTTAAAATTCTTTATTTACCCAGGATGTTACATCCTTCCCCCCATTTTGGAAATTGCAACCTCACAATTTTAAAATTGGGCCTAAAAACTTCATTGAAAGCCCCAAATTGGAAAAGGAGTAAATTAAAATATCACTTTAAAATAAAGAAAGATAAGTAAAAAGGACACTCGAGACAAAAGATCCATGGATTCTATGAAAACATGGATATGAAGGAGAAAACAAAGGGTCGTGTTCTAATGGAGAGTTATAGAAAATATGCCTAGGATAAAGTTAACCACCAGAAAATTACAAACTTGTGATGGGTTAAACGGTATTTAATTCCCCAATATGAAACATTAACAGAAAACTATTTTGTTTTAAGTTACTTTTCATTGAGGAATTTATTTATGAGCTTAACTAAAAAATAAGGAAACATACTTACTTGTCATGTAGACTTTCATCTCTCACTATATTTCTTACATAGACTCATATTTTTGTTAAAAGATAAGTGTTTAGGATGACTTGTTCACATTAAGAGTTCTATAATCAACTTCTAGAGAATCATATAATCCAGAAAAGAGAACTATATATTTCCCATGTCTTTAGACTTTAACCAAAACCAAAATTGTTAGTATAAGATCTGATAATACCAAAAAGAGAAGATAAAAAAGACTCTTAATCTCCTTAATTTGTCCAACAACCCAAAGTTCAACGAAGACCATTCAATACGAAATTTCCCTTAAAATTCATCAAAAATCAACCAAACTATGACTGAAACCCAAATCTCTGATGGATTTAATCACATATTCTTCCATGTTAAATCATAACATTTATCTGCAAATAACATCAGTAACACTTTAAGTCTCATACAAAAAATTAATTAACTGAATCACATATCCTCCATGATAGGTTAATAATTTCCATAGATAACCCAAAATAAAATTATTCTGGATTCATAAGTTCATATAACTAAAAATAATTTGTCATACTAACCAAGGACTTCACGTAGTCCAGTGGTAGGCGATAAATCCCAGTCGCACTTTGGTTGTGGGTTCGATTCCAGCAGCTTCGTCCGACGCGATGGGTTGTCACACAGTCCGTGGGTTTCCCTTTTTCCAAAACTATATAATTGTTAAAATATTCTCAAAAAACAAATAAAATATTCAAAAATAACCATACAATAATTTAACCTCACGTTTATCTCATCCCTTTCATTTTAAATAATAACATATAGTAACCCATAATTACCTCAAAATTAAGGATCATATAAACCCTAATGGTTACCATTATAATTATTACCTGAACTTCCACATTGATTTTCTTATCATGTACATGATGCATTGGAGAACTCACCAAGGTTCAAGTGGTTAATCATGACTCCTGATATTTGGTTGAGAAAAACCACAAGAGTTCTCATCGCAGATCCCATATCATTCGGTTGTTCTTTTAGAAAACCATTAGAGATTTCTTTACATCCACTGTTACTTTGGTTCCTGCTAGATCCAGTAATTTACTAAAACCAAAATGATCAGTGTGAGTATATCATTATAATCATCATATAATACTAAGATATAATTATTCATGTTATCTTAAAATCATTCACTTTATCTAAAACTATGGCTCTTTCTGAAATCCTAACCATTATGGTAAAGTCACTCATGCCTAAAAAATACCCTAACCTCTAAAGTTATCTAAACCGACATCTGATACAAACTATAAGGACCCAACCTAAAAACATTACATAATCATGAATTAAATGAATAATTCACATAGAGTATCTTTTTAGGTTTAGAGTTTTATAGAATTAAGACATAACTATTACATCTCAAAAGATTACAAAGTAGACACTTCTACTAAGTTTCCATAAAATAAAAACTCCTAAAAAGAAACATGTCTAGTTACATGATTTAGATAGCATGTCTTTCCTTGATCCCTTCCTTGACCCTATTCATCTTTAAGTCCTATGAAAAACATTTCAAAAAAATGGGATGAGCATAAAAAGCCCAGTAAAGAATACACAAAGAAGAAAAACTGTTAGTTTTCCAAAACAATAAGTAAATGATGAATACATTATCATAAATAATAGTTTTCACCTTTATGAATTATTAAATACTCTTTACTAAATAAAAGATCATTAAATACCCTTTTGTAACCAACAGTTTAGAATAAAAACCATATAAAGAACACAAAACATATAAAGGTAACTTGGTACATAAATATACATAAATGGAAGAACCATACGGTCAACTTCCACACATATCACTAAATGGAATAGCCATACGTCCGACTTCCATACCCAATGAATTGGAGGTTATAATGTAACCACCCATCCAGGTATTCACACCACCACCCGTCATATGGTTTATCATGTAACCACCTGTCAAATGTCCAAGTACCATTATAAAATCATAAGACATAAAACAAATATAACGGAAAGGAAACATTTCCAAATTTCAATCACAATATATCACTTAAATGTATTGACATAAAAAATCCTTAATCAAAACCATTTTCAATACCAAAATACATAAAAGTGTATATGTTATTTATTTTCTTTTATAACATTTCGGCTTGTTGATGAAGAAAAAGATTAAATAATACTCATGGTGGCAGAAAGGTCATTTTCACAGCATACGTTAAAAGAAACATTCCTTTTTGTCATTTAGTAAAATGATTCATAGAAAAGGATTCTATTTGAATGAAATGTAAATTAAAATTTATTTATACAGTGTATAAAATAAAGTCTTGTATTGGAACAAAATATGCCTCAATGAAAGGAGATTGAGACGAAGTCCCTTATAAAGTCGGTATCCTTAGATTAAGGATAAATCTATTACATAATTATGTGTGACAAATATAAATACACCCAATAAAAGAGGATATTAATTTTAAAACAATAATAGGTCATCCAAACGTATTCATAGTATGAAATAATCAATAATTAGAGGTTTAACCCAATAAATTGAAATTGGGTTAAGAAGTTCCCTTATAAAAATTCGACAGCCTACCGGCGTCATTTTAAAATTCAGAAAATGAGGCAATGAGAGATATAAAGGGTATATCATCACTTGTACATATCATTTAAAATAATAACAATATATAATAACATATCCTAACATAATAAAATGTAAATTAAAAGACCTAGAAAAAATAAGTCTTTTTAAAAGAGGAGGGTGAAAGGTTTCTTTACCGATTTGGGTAACTTCCAAAACATACACCCCATGAAAGAAGGGAAATTAAATGATGATGTAATTCCCCATTAACAATATTATGTTACAGAAATAGTATAATAATGGTAAGTACATACACCACACAAAAGAAAATAGTGTCAAATGTAGCATGAATCTCACGGGAAGAAAAAGTGATATAAAAACCCCTTACCTCGTTGTAATCAATCGATTCGTATGACCAAAAGATAATAAACGCCAAATGAATCACATAATACCATGAATATTAATATAATAATTATAATATATATTAAATTTAAGTACACAATACACCACATGAAATAAATAAGTGGCGAACAATGGAAATCTCATAGAATTAAAAGGGTGATAAGAAATCCCCTTACGAAAATTCACCAGCCTAACGACGCCCCTTAAAACATCGAAAAATGGATTGATGAGATCTAATATGTTCTCTAATAATATTAAAATAATAGGAAATTATGATGTATATAGATATCATACCCCAACATAAGAAAAAGTAACTTTAAATAGTTGACATGAAAATAGAACTTTGAAAATGAGAAGGGTGAAAGGATCCCTTATAAAAATTCAGCAGCCTAACGGCACCACTAAAAAATTCATAAAATGAATTAAAGAGATTAATAGGGGGTCTCTCATAATATGAAAATAAAAATTACATTAAGTTGAATATAAAAAAACATACTCCAACTTCAGAAAATGGATCATAAAAGAAATGACATAAAAGAGAGTACTTGAAAAGAATGAGAGAGGTAGGATACCTTACCTCAACTCAGACTTGTTTTGTTCGTTTCTTTATATTCTTGAATAATAAAAATTGGTCAATTTATAATTGCATAAGGACATAATTTAATTTTTATTATTCAATTAATATCATATATTATAATGTTATAATAATGATTTAATTACATGAGTTTATATTAGACATTTTTGTCAATGTTCAGTACATTAGTCAAAAATGAACTTGTTTGAAAAGAATTGTCCATGTAGTTATATATAAATCATCTCAATAATAGTATTAATGATTTAAATATACTATAAATCTATTATAAATTCATTTTATACTATTACATAACATTTGGATATAGAAAATATAATGCACCGTTCATGGAGACGGTAGGTCGTACGTACACATGAACACTACTTTCATTTCTTTGTCAATTAATGGAATAAAAAATAAATGAGAGATATATATATTATAATTACAGTATAATATATATGTTATATAGGTCACATAAGTTCATTAATTTCATTATTTATAAATTCAATGTATTGCATGAACGAGTCACATCACGTGAGGGGGCGGTAGTCCACACTTCCTCGTATGAAATTATCGCATTTTCACAACAACCAAAGCATAAAGGTACGTTTTAAATATAAAATACAGAAGAATATAGAAAACATAAATACCATATATATCTTATATAAAATACATTGACATCATAATGTCCAACATGAGAGGTGGTAGGATGTAATTGAACAATCATTGTTTCGTGAGGCAGTAATTCATCATCCACGGAAACAGTACGTTCTTTAACCATTAGATGGAGGTGTGTGTAAGTGTAGATAGAATAATTCTCATAACAATATCCTAGTATATTGAATATACTGTTATTGTTACAAAATAAAAGAATAAAAAGAGTTTAGGGTGTTGGTGAAGAAAAATAAAACAAAATATCATAAGAGATGACATTACCTTTAAATCGGGTAACTCCCCTTAGTTTGAACCAAAAGGGTTTCTTGAAGAGATTTTTGCCTCAAGCAAGGATTCTATGATGAAGAGAGGGATTTGGAGAGATAATATGAGTTGGGTTTGGACTATCCAAGGGATTGAGATATGTGGGTAAGTGGGTATAGGTGGGGGCCTTTTATAAGAGGGAGGATGGGAACTCTTAGAAGGTCATGAAATGTTACATTATTATGAAATATTTTTCGGATTTTAAAGGGCCCAAAAAGATATATTTCGAGGATAAGGTGTTAAGGGTTATAAATAAACCAATAAAAGAGGTATTATACAAGTTTAAGTCTTAGATTTTACCTTATCTTTTCATTTTATTTAAATCGTTCATTAATGAGGTAATCGCTCCGTCATCATAGTGCCATAAATAAATTTATTTTTATAATGTATAAAAATTATAAACAAATTACCATGATGTATGAAATATTTTTATATTTCTAATTAATATTTATAGTCAAAAATATAACTTATATAACCCCATGTAAAATGTTTTTTAGTAAAACAATACATGTTTGTGACATTTTTCTTTTCTCTTTAAATAAAAAGTTATTAATGTCATTTTCAAACCCAAGTTGCTCTATGGGGTCCGAAAGATGACCCATGGATTTTCTTGGTCGGCCATGACTCATAAAATAATTGTAAGACATGTGTCAAGGTAATTTAATATTATTAAAACATTATTTTTACCTTAAATTACACTAATTACCTCTATTCACGTTTAATAAAACTCAAAAGTTACTATTCAAGAAAAATTATTTTCATCACATTGAACCACATTTTTCATTCTAATTATAACCATTTATGTTGTATTTTTGAAATTCAAATCACATAAGCGGTAAAATTTCATTTAAATGAAATTTTTTTTTAACTACCACTTAGTGTTTTCACTATTCATCAAAAATTGATGTTTTTCAAAAAAAAACCAAAAATTCATCCAAAGCTATATTTGATATCCCAAATTCAAAAAATGATGTCCATTTCACCAAATTCATAACATAGATGTTTCATTAATTATTTTTATAATTAATTCCCGTTGTCAAAACAAATAGCATGTTTTTAAGAAACAATATCTAACCAAAGATTGACACTTGTTTATATCGTATTTCAAAGTGAAATTAATTACAATGACCACCATTGGATTAAATGGTAACAATAGATTTTAATTACACATTAAAACCAATGAAATAGATAATATGACCATATAAATAAATTATACTGAAAGGAGGTTTTGAATTAAAATACAACATCTTTCACTATTCATTAAAAATGAACTTTATAAGAAAAATACAAAAAACATACACAAAGTAAATTTTGATGTCCTGATTCTAAAAAAGAATTTTATTTGGTCCAATAGAAAGTATAAGAGTGACCAAAACTATATTTTAAGAGGGTTCTCCATCAAAAGGAGATAAATATAACTTTTAGTGAATATTAGAGTATTTACGCTTAAAATTTGATTCATTCGTATTTTAAGTCTCTTACATTTAAAAGTAAAAATATTTAACAAACATATATAATAATTTTGTAGTTAGTTTTGTTCATTCCCTCCATTACAATGGCTAGGCGTTAACTACCATTTAATATAATATTATTTTATTATTAGTGTACAACGTAAGATTTCAAAGAAACTCGTTGTTGTGTATTGGGTATGCCATCGAGCATAGCATTCCCTTTAATGTAATATTAACATTTTATTCACAAATATTGATAAATATGAAAATGTAATATTCTTTATTTACCTGGGATGTTACAGATAAACCATATAATGTCTATATTACCTAAACATCAGGATATTATCCAATACATTAACTTATTCCTATGATTTCTATTATAATTTTCTGATCCCAATCCCCAAAATAAATTTTATATTATTTTCTTAAAATTAAATCAAATACTATTTCAAAGGGTTTTCAATACATTTATATTTTGATCAAATTTAAATTTTTATTCAATAAACTATCCGATAAAAATTCTAATATCTGAATTCAACTAAACATTCCATTGATGAAATCTTTATTGCCCTGAACCCATGATACTATATCTGAACGCATAATCACATACCTTACATATTTGTTTTGTTAAAATTTGTAAAATCCTTAATATTTCCACCCATAGCTACATAATCAATAATGATTCTTGAATTTTAAACATCTGAAGGAACATTTCAGGTTTATAGATTTAGGTACTCATGGTAAAAACTAAACCAATAACTCCCTTGGTCCTTGTATATAATTTATAATTTTCTAATGAAATAAAAATCTACTTAATTTAAGAAAAGTTTTCAATGTATCCTAATAATTATTTCATAGTTATAAATTAGAAAAACATTTTATGTGTACTAATTATGTCAATATCATCAGGAAATGGAAATATAAGTATTGATCTAAAAATTCATTTTAATAAAATCATATAACATAAGAAATCACCGCATAAACATTGCATATATATTATTAAAGGAATATATGGACATATAATACTATAATAAAAAATAAATTATGACTATTTTATATCCATCACAATAAAATAAAAGATTGATATCAGTAAAAATAATCTCTTACTTATAGACTACATAATGAGGAACGTCAAATTTTCATGCCAATTGACCATGACACATAACTTAAAATCAAGACCCTATTCAAGATATCCTTTTGTCGAGGCCCTATTAAAAGAAACTATCCTATTATAGGGAGAGGAATAAGCCAAAACCAATCCTATTTTTTCACATGAGACCCATCAATACATTGAGGGGACATATAATACATGACCTCACCCATAACCTTCTTCTTTATAATGCATTCTCCATAAATGAAAATAGATAAACTATACATGATCAACATTGCTAATAATATTTGTATTAAAAAATAGAAAGAATTTAAATAAATTTCCCCAAGTGAATGATTTATCATTATTTCATTGTCAACATAATCGAAAAAGTGTTATTTAAAATTTTATTATCACACCATATTGAAAAATGATTTTATTATTAAATAAATACAGAAATTACATCATCATAATCCACATGGACAAATAATTTTGATGGTTTCAAAAGAAAATATCAAAAAAGTGTGATTAAAGGGATTATGTGGTATGAATGTATATCCCCATAATTAAATTAGACAATACACTATAATAAAATCAATGGTCATAATGTACCCAAATTATATAATGTGATTTAATGGGTGTGATCAAATCTCAATGAATGAAACCGGAGTTAAAAAAAACTTTATACTAAAAAATTAATTGGATAAATTAAAAAAAAAATAAGGGATCATTATTTGTCTAGTAAATCCCATGAAATAAAAGGATTCTGATAAAATATATATATAGGTATTGAATAAACCAAGAATAGAAAACACAATGCGCAAAATGTATTTTTTCTTATGGAACCATGACGAAGACAATTAAAACCACTGTAGATTTAGTAATTTTTTAATCAAAATGGATTAAAAGATATGGATTTTAATTAAACCAAAAAAACATTATTAATAGATAATTCCTGATAAAAAATACGAAATTGAAAATCACTACACCCAAAAAAGGGTTCAGCAAGGCATATTTAGTGGTATTTTTTCCAATTTTTGGAGAATAAATTTAAATATTTTGTGAGTTCTTTTAAAATATATTTTCTAAATTTTTAAAAATATAAAAAAATGTGAGATTAAATTACTTATCCCTCCCTTAAATTTCCATCCACATCCATTCCCATCACATATCCACCTCTACTCTCACCCTCACCACCATCACTATCTACATCTCTATTACCGCTCTAACCCTCATCACCTCTTATCTATCCCTCACTATTATCCTCATTATTTCCCTAGATCACATTTCCCTCTATGTATAGCTCATCCCCTAATATAAATTCAATTTATAATCCCCATAATCCATTTTCTTAAATCAGATATCACCCATTCCCCTTATTAGTGCACCACATTCCCCATTTCTCCTTGTGATTCCCTCACCCCAATCAATTTCACTGATTTTACTCCCTCCATTACCCCATTAAATACATGGAATCCCATAACATTGATGTTAATAAGTACTTATTTTTACCATCTAATTTCACCATTGAATTAAAATTATTCAAAAAACTATTTGAGAAAAACATTGTGACTACCTTTTTAATTTTGAGTTGTGTTATGAAAATATAATCATCTAATTCAATATATATGATATCTGATTCATATTTTTTACAATTATTTTTATTTATATGATTATTATGTGAATCCATTATTTACTAAATTAACTAAATACTATTACTTTTCTCTATAGAAACGTTAGTAATTTGTTGTTGTAAATTAATTAGTTTTTTTTAATATTGAATGAACTCATCTTATGTGTTATGAGATATAATCAGTTTAATTTTTTTAACATTGTTCTAATATAAATATATACATTTTAATTTTATTAAAAATTCATTCTTATTATATAAATTAAGCTAGAAATGTAACAATTTTTTAATGAATTTTATTTTTCTAATTTTTTCTAATGAAAGCCAAGATAACATTTTATACATTTTTTAATGTATGTGTCATCATTAATGTTTAGAGGATTTCAAGAGATGAGATGAATTGATCATTAATATAATATTATGAAATAGAATTTTATTTAATTATAAATTAATTTTTTTTATGATTTAGAAACACATGATTTATATTATATTTTAAATGAAAATTATGTAAAAAGAATGATTATGGCATTATAAGAGTGGGATGACGATTCAATAAACATTTGTCACAATATAAATCAGTAACTTTTCGTCAAATTTAATATTATTTGTTATATGATTAAAATTTATTTAATTTACTGTATAACTTTTTGATATATGGATAGAATATAGATAACATTTCCTACGATCACACATCATTATTATAAGGGTTTAGCAAAGTTTTTTGATTTTGAAATTTATTGTTGATCCATTAATGGGAAAATAAGATGTGAATACCCGAAATGTAAATTTATAAGATGGATGAAAATATGTGAATTTTATGAACACTATATATTAATTTAATTCCTATATTAATATGTATGTGGGATTTGGAATAGATAATGAAATGTTAAAGAATGTTTTATTACTGATTTCAGGTAACAGAATAACATCCAAACTTCATCAAAAATGGTAAATTAAATTCAGAACCATATAAAAAATTATTTTTAATTATAGGGGAACTGCATAATAATAAATATATTTCAATAAATCTTGTTTTCCATGAAAAAATAATGAAATAAAAAATGAATCTTTTCGAAACATAGGACAACAATGTCAAAACTATAAAATATTAGTGGCTCCCCCTCAAGATTTTATGGAGACTAAGGGAAGATAGAAATTTATAGATCAGACAAATGCATTTAATGATTTAGTTGATGTTGTAAATGAAGG
This sequence comes from Viscum album, assembly GCA_963277665.1. Taxonomy (NCBI): domain Eukaryota; kingdom Viridiplantae; phylum Streptophyta; class Magnoliopsida; order Santalales; family Viscaceae; genus Viscum; species Viscum album. Next base: position 1,349,778,595 of record OY728140.1, on the reverse strand, counting down.
GCTTTATGGAGGATCTATGAAATAATCAAAACAGTATTTTCAACATAGTTATACCATATCGAATTCCAATATCGAATTAAAAATAATTTAATTTCTATTATAATCAATTTTTTTGATGAATTTATAAAATATAATAGCCATCCATATTTTTATGAGATGAAACAATTAGATAAAAATATTGTTAATAATTTTATAAAAATAAATGTATTCCCTAATTCCTGTATGCATAATTTTTTAGAGAATTCAAGTAGAAATGAGTGGAAATTTGTTTTCCTTATAGATAGAAGTAAGTGAGTAATGTTGGAACATGGAATCAACAAAATAATAATAAAAAGTAGATAAATAAACCACCTACAATAGTTTTTCATTTATTTTATTTATAACCATGACTGAAAAGGTTACTCATTTTACCAAAAAAATGAGTACATGAACTGGTATTCCATAGATAATAAAAACGATGGGTTAATTAGAAATATTAAAGAATCAAATTTAGGGAAGAATATTGATTCATTATATACAGATTTTTCATCTGATCCTATGAATATATTTTTGGGAAATTTTTCTAATGGATTTATACAATTCAGGATGTGGAGTGAATGTTATAGAATTTTGATAGTTATTTTGATCACATAAAATACATCTCCATGCTTGTTTCTACAGTAAAAATCCATTATCTATTTGATTATTATTCCATGAAAAAAAATTCATGTAAATGGCATAAATATTTAATATTATCCTATAATTGATGAATTACAAGAGTTATGGATAAATTGTTTTATGTGGTGTGATGCATCCTCTAGAAAAATGTTAAAAATTAATTTTACTTAATTATTAACCATTATTGACTTCCATAAACATGGTAAATTATCTTTTTTGAACACATATATGGGATTGGATATTCCTATATATAAAATTGATTTTTTACATGAATAACTTATATATAGTAAAAATGGTTCTTCTAGTGCCATCGAGGATTTATTGATGCATCTCATATATTTTGGTTGAACGTGTAAAAAAACAATGTGTACATTGGGCATTTAAATCATCCTAAGTTGTTTATAGGTTCTAAGTAATTAGATAAATTAACAAATATAGATTGATAAATTTTTTACGTGCATCATTTGAATGGTAATGGTAAATTCTTTCAAATTTCATCATCATTTGAAATTGGAAGGCAACAATAGATGAAAAAAAATATTCTGCAAACTACCACATTCAGAATTCAATTTTTTCAGTAATATTTTTTATGTTATTAATATTGGGAAGAACATTTGTGACAATCTAACTATCACATTAATTAATTATCTTGGAAAATCAAAAAAACATAACAATTCTTTTATGTACTTAAAAATGATGAATATAATTCACCATTTATGGCCAAATAAGAATTGAAAGTATGTATTGACCATTATTTCAATTAAATTTATAGATAATTATATATTCTGTAAAATTTTAGGATATGTGAATCGATTTGATATGTATTCAAGTAACATATCAATGTACATTGACATAAATAATCATAGCTTTCTAGGATTAATAAATTCATAACTCATATATTATGTTATAGTAGTTACTAACATTTTAATAGTGCACATTATTACCATCAATGGTTAATTAATTGTTATTATAATTCTTCCTATTTCCTGGAAAATAAGTGAGAAAAATATAAAATCATAAAATCTTGATAGGATTTAGTATATATTTTCACAGAATCTTTTTTCAATGGAGATGATCTTTCTTCCATCATTTTTTACTAACCTGCTACATTTAGTTATGCATTCGGTCAAAGAAACTAACTATGGAGGTATCGTACAATATCAAAGGATATAACCAATTGAGAGGTAAATTATTTATATTTTCTTAAAAATAATTAAATCATTATTGAAACTTTATAAAAAAAATTACTCAATTTTATTCATTTTATTTCACAAATACACTATTCATTATTAATCATAACTGAAAAATAAATCATTACCTAAATGATATATTTCCAAATTTTATTTAGCATAGAAGTTCCTTACCCATTATTCTATATATGAATATTATATAAATATAAGAATAATTCATATTATATGTGTTTATGACTTTTTGAATCAATATAAATTACATTGCAAATGAAAACAATTTCCTACTATTGGCCAATCATTTAGAAGGATCTCAAATATAACACAAAAATTAATGGAATTATTACACATAAAAAGATATTTATTACTAATTAGTGAAATTTAATAGTCAATTTTAAAATTATAAGTTTGAAAAAAAATTATGCAAGAGAAGTCAAGCATTAAACAAGAAAGATAAAATAAAATTTGTAAATAAATATATTATTGAGTGGTTTTCATATTTTTTATGTTCATAAATACTGAAATAAACACATATATAATTTTGAAAAATATAATTTGTGAATATACTAATTTTCATTACTTTTTATATTTTATGGTTACTTATACTCAGTAAGAGTAGTAAATAGATTTTATATTTCTAGTTGGGGTCTATTAAAATGTTTTAAAATTTTAGATTCATACATTGTAAATGGATTAACATTTCATGCATTCAACCATAAAAAGGATTTAAACCCCAAAATTTGTTTTATATTTAAAAATTACGAATAGGGAAACTATGGAATGTACCACCCAGTTATAGACATTTATGTAATTCCCATCTCCCTACATGTTTTCCCCATTAATTGGGTGTTTCTTCAGACTCCTGAGGGTGGAGATAATTTTCTATGAAAAATTACTTAGTGTAATGTTATGGATGTATATTTGAATTAATATATTTAGGGTGTAAATGTGTTAATGGATTTTTGTGGCTCCCCATGATTTTATAGGATTCCAGAGTTGTATCAAGTGTTTTCTTCTATACCCTGGGAAATTAAACGATGTTCAATGGGGTTACAAAACATGTAATCGATTTCTAGACAAAAGTAGTGAAAAGTGTACACAACATGAAAGGGTTACACATTGTGTAACAGTTACATGAATTTTAAGGAAAAATGATTGGTTTTAATAAAAAATGATATGGGTTTTCTAATATATATTGTCCTAGTGGATTACAATACATTTAAAGAGATTAAATACCATGTAAATGAAAAATAAGAACATTTTAGGGTGTTGTGAGAATGATTTTTCATTTCATCTTCTCATAGATCTTTTTCTCCTCACCTAGAAGAATTATTCGATGATTTTGGGTGTCTCCATTAAAACCCGATAACTTCGTTCAAGTTTTGGTCACTATAAAAGTTGTTTTTTGTATTTCTAGGTATGTATTCATTTATTATTCTTTCTTCCATTGATGACAGTAGCATTGTGGTGTTGCATTATATGTATTATTGATCAGTAATGAGGATTCCTCTTCTAGATTTTCTAGATTTGTGGTTTGATCTTATTTTAAAAGACATTTCTAATGTTTCTTGTGGTTAGGGGGTATGAGTTCTTGAGTTATGTGTTTTTTCCTATACTACACCAAAAAAAATTTAATTTATTTAGTTATAATATATTTATAATGGTTATTGGGAATATGATTCCATAATTTCATTCCACTTATGGGTGGTCCAATCATGGGCATGTGTACCCATGATTTTCAGATAGGTGATTCTGTATCTAGCCAAACAATGGACGAATTTTATTTCTAATATTTTAATAAAAAAAATTTAATGATTTGGAATGATTTTTTTGTATGTTTAGATGAATTTGTGATGAAATGTGTGATTTCCTTGGTTCTCCTAAAATAAAAAAGATGTATTTAAAAAGTACATATATCATTCAAGAAATGGATCACATGGGATATCTTGGATTATTATGTGGAAGTCTTAGAATAGGTCCACCATCCATGTAACTATCATGGGATTTTATTATTGATATTTTATCTAAGACATTGGTCTGTTATTCAATTCAAATGTATTTTATTGTTGGGAGGTTCACTCAGGGGGTGTTTCTCTATTCCATTTCTATGTGTTCTAGGGACTTGTTGTGTACCAATCATTTATTGTGGTATGAGTAGTCATCTAGCCTGAACTATTGAGTTCCTAGGCATGATTAACCTCTGATTTGTTTTGGAATTGTATTATTTTTATCAATCTTGGATTTTAAATTGATATACCTTCCACTATTTTGGAATTTTTAGAGAATTGAAAATTCTTACCATGATTTTGATAAAAACCCCTTTAATACTGATCATTCAATATCTTATTTGAAATGATCATACATTAATTTTTTGTACATATAATTTTTAAGGAACATCACGGTGGTACCCTTCTGAGCCACTTATCTTACACCATGTGCGCTTATTAGGTGGTGTGTAGACCATTATCTGACAATCATTGTAGGGAAATGAAATTAACTGTAGTGAGGTGGTGGGGGTTTGGGTGTGCTAAGTCTGAGAATTTGAATGTTGATATGGCAGGGGTTTTCCCATGCTATCACACGGAGTATTTGATTTTCCTATTTTTTTTAAGTCTTTTGTGGTAGGACATGTACTTGGAGACTATTCTACTCTTGTTTTTCATTATTTTCTTCTATCTATTTTATGTTATTGAATATATATTACATATTATTTTTCTTTTTTATACATATAATTTCAATTAATTTAATTTATTTTTGTAAAAATCATTCAATCTAGTTTTTGTTCGATGCTCGGGTGCTAGTCAGTAGCCCATGGGGATTAGAAATGCACATCGAGAATGTGGTGTATCAGATTGGGTATCATTTTGAGAGGGATTTTGGGTTGGTATTTTACAATTTGGCATCATAGATTTTATTTACTTGAGATTCCTTATCTTGTTATGTCTGTTAGAATAGATAAATGATTTTTGGGACTACAGAGGTATGTTACGGTAATTTTATGACCATATCTTGCCTTGATGAGAAAACATTTACCCTTTGATGTTGTGATGTGTGTATACTATTATGTTTTCTAGTATTTCATCACCATTATTGGCTTTGGGTTTTCTAAATTGACCTGATATATTGATATTTTCTGGTCATTTTTTCTATTTTGGTGTGTAGTATTATGACTTCAAGATGTGATCTATTTGTTCATTAAGAGGTTGCAAGTGATGCTCCTCAAGGAAATCCTCTAGTGGATTAGAACATTATATTGGATATCAAGGAATCATCTCATGTTGTCGATCATAATCTTCCATAAGTTTAGAACGTAGTTGTTGAGGTATATCTATGTGTTTTTGGATAAAGGGATCGATCATGGGAGTTCTTCCATGCGAAACCACCTTCCATTTAATTTAGTCAGAAACCTCGTGAGGCATAGTACTAGATTGAAAATATTTATAAGATATTTTACTTCCTAGAAACACAAAATAATATAAATTTGAAGTATGAAGAATTCAGATACGATGGTCCTTGAAAGTGTTGGTTGGATTCCATGGTGCAGACTAATAAGCTTGTGGGAATTGACTATAGGGGTTTCAAGACACTCTTCATACAATATTTTTTTCAGAGAGAGTTTTGTCTCTATATAAAATAATAATTTTATTGGGCTTGTTAATTTTTCACCAATGGTTGTAACGAAAAACCATCTGAATGCTCAGAAGTACTTGAATGGTTTGGAACAATATATCATATCATAAATATTTATGACAAAAATTTTGAACTATTTTAAGACTTTGGAAAGTGATATTATACAATAGATGAACTTTTTAGGAAAGGGTGGATATTCCACCACTTCACTTCCAACTAGTGGAAGAATCAATAGATTTATAGGGGAAAATATGAATTGATAGGACCATTCCAAGAGTGGTGGAAGTTTTTCTTGATATCATACCTCTTTGGCACCTCCGAATACATATACCAGTGTTCCTATAAATTTATATAAGCCCGGTAAGTTCTAACATGAAAAAATTTCTTTTCCTTCTCCTACTAAAATGTGTAATAGCTATCGCAATTTTGGTCATCTATAATGCTTTTATCAATATATTCCTACTACACAATATATTCAGTGATTTTCAGCTCTAAAGGCTAATTCAGAATAGTCATATGAACTAAATACAATAGGTCTTAAACCAAAATCCTTAAAAGTGAATCAAACACAGGTAGTAAATGAATAGTTATCTGAGGTAAACGTGGGTCTAGTGAGTGTTACAGGTACTATATTTATTGCATCTTTAGTAGGTATTTCTTTATTGGATATTGTTTCCTTCCACTCATTTATATCGGGCCCTTTTTTGATATACATATCCTTCTAATAGAACTAATTCCATTGTTATAATGTTAGCGACACCTCATTGGAAAGTGTAAAGAAATTTTTTTTCCTTCTTGTGTTATATCTTTTGCTGATACGGTGCTGTTTTGGGATTTTTATTATTCACAAAATGGATATCAATTATTTCATTATTAGGATGGATTTTCTAGTTTGTTATATAGATGAGATTCACTATTATCATCGATGTTTCCCATGTCACACATGTAATGGTAGCTCATGGGGTTTTCAATTATACTGAGTCCATGGTCCAACTATGAAGCACCTTATAGCCTAGAGCTCAAGAGTTTATTGTTTGTTGTATCATTTGATTTGGATGATATTTCTTCTTTTGTTCACACTCCAATGGTTGTTCGGGGTTTTCCTATAATTTTCTTTGATGATTTGTACATTATTATTCTACATAGTGATGTATATTTCAAAATTAACATGGTTGATGGAACGCAACGGATATCGATACATTCTTATCATATGGTACCAAAATAGTTGAAAGGACTCAAAATTCAGTTTTATGACCTACTAAAAAAGTGTAATGTTTGCACAACTGTTCTGACTTCAGCCATCCAAATTCTCTTTTCCATGAAGGATGACTGTTCAATCTATATGTTCATGGACTATCAAATGTTTAACCAGGTAGATGTTACGAAAATGTATCATTCTCCTCATGTGGATGATTGGTTTTACTAGTGAATGTGGGGAAAGGGGTTTTCAAATATTGATCATCATATTTCTTATCATCAACTATATGCTTATGATTGTGAAGTACTAGAGTGTGAATGGTCATTCTGAATATATTTTGATGTTTTTTTGAAAAGTCCAATGATCTTACAGTGTTCATGATTTTTTATTATTTAGATATTTCATTAGTATCTAGACACTTTTTAGATATTATTAATGGATTATATTTTTGTTTTCTCAAGATCCTTGCATGATCATGAGAACCATATGATTTTTTTGGAAATCTTGAGAAGACATTATTTGTATGGACTATATTTGAAATAAATCTTATATATTCATGAAATGAAATTCATGGGGAATTTTATTTTTGGGGAAGGATTATTAATCGTTACTTAGAAAGTAAATGATTTCTTGTCATGGGATGATCCTCAAAAAAATTTAGAGATTCATAGATTTCTTTTTCTTATTAGATACTACTGATGGGTTTTTATTGATTTATCAAATTGGGCATAACCTTTTACTTAACTTACAAGGAAAGGGATGAAATTCATATGGGATTAAATTATTCATTCTTATTTTGAAAAACAAAATGGACTTCTCACATTATCTATTATTCTATTCTTACCCAATCCCTTAAAGTTGTTTGTGGATTTTGGTGATGATTATAGTGATATTTTAGGTTTTCTGATCATGAAAGAAAACCATGTGTTAGATTATGGCTCTTGTTAGCTTCAACTGCATTAGAAGAATTACCAAACTCATGATTTTTATCATACTATAGTAATTCATGTTCTTAAGCTAAGGGATAATTAAATTTTTGTGTAAAGGTTAACAGTATTTTCTAAATATAATTGTTTAAGTTATGTCTTCTCCCAGAATGACTTGAATCATAGATAGGGGTAGTAGTTATAATACCATCGTGAATTTAAATGAATATATCCTACACCTCAGGGATGTATAATTTCGTTGTAGACGCTCTTAGTAGGAATTTTCTACGACATTTTGTTTGAAAATCAAACAAAGGAAACATAGGGGCATTTTTCTCTATTATGTATGGATGATCATAATGGTGTCATAGGTATGGTTTTGACCAATGTTCATTAGTCATAATCATTCCATGAGTCTATTCTCAAAAACCATTAGCATGACGATGAGTTATGGGGAATTTGAGAAACCCTACATGGTGGGAAGACTGTTTATGGTTGGTCCCTCTATTTACATAGTAATCTAAATTTTGGGGATCATTTTTTCATCCCATCCTCTATGAGGAACTTTTTTTGACTAATTTTAATATTTCATCATTGGTAGTTCGTTTAAAATCAATGAAAATGTGTATTTATATGATACAAAAATTATAGTGGTTTGGTATGAAGTGAAACATTGCTAATTTTTGTCTCACTATTACACATGTCAATAGATAAAGGTAAAGAAATTGGATCCTTCTTTTTTTTCTCTAGGACCCTATGGTGTTGTTATGGATATTGGGAGAGGTATCCATGGTTTTTTGTTCATATTACCATAAACTCTATAAAGGTAGAATTCTATCTTGGTAGTGATTAATTAGTTGAAAATGTCTTCTCATTTCATTCTGATCATGGAAACCAATAAAGTTAAAGATCTCAGAAAGGGGTATGTGTAGGAATTGGTGGGGATATATAGGGTTCCTTATGATATTGATTTAGAAAGGGATCCTAAGTTTTCATTCATGATTTAGAGAATTATTAATGATCTTATGGGGACTCATGTTAGATTGAGTACATCTTATAATCCACAAGAAGTCGGTCAGAAAGAGTAAGTTATTCGGATATTGGAGGATATGCTTCATGAATGTATTATGTTTTGATGGATCTTGTTATATACATCTGAGACTGGTTGAGTTCTCTTATAATAATAGTTATAATTCATCATCTATAATTACTCCTTCTTATGATTTTTATATTCATCTGTGAATTTCACCACATTTTTTGGGAATTTCTAGGTAAATATTATTTAGTTGTACCATGTTTTTAGGAGATTTTTTGGTGTATTCATTATTTACATTGGTGTTTGGATACATTGCATAGTTGAAAAGTATCTTATAGTGATCAACAATGTCATCCTTTTTTGTTTTCTGTAGGTGACCGATTTTTTATGAAATTGTATCCTTGGTTGGGTCAATGTCTACATGGAAAATATGGAATATTGGAAAAGAGATATGTGAGACCATTTGAGGTCATTGGTATTCTTGGGTAGGATTATTATCAGTATGAATTTTTTGATGAGTTTATAGAATTTCATTATGTTTTCCACATATCTAAACTCTATAAATATGATCTTAATCCCTATCACATTCTATGATGGGAATAAAAACAGTCACAGATAGATTTTTCTATTTTTGAGAATATAGTAGATATCATTGACTCTCATGTAAAAGTCTTGCATGTGAAGTCTATTCTATTAAACAATGTGTTCTGGAAGAAGGTATCTGATTCTCAGTATAATTTGGAGTCTAACATATTATTGATGGTGAATTTTCATCACCTATTTATCATACTTAATTATTCTACATGAGTTCCTAGAGAGGGATGGTATTATTGTCAGGAGTTTGTGAGATTCTATTTCCTACTTTCAGTTAATTACCTTCTCATTGCATACCTCTCTTTTTTCATTAGGAGAATCATGGGACTCTTGAGGATGGTAAAAATGTGCGGGAAAAAATAAATAAATGGTTGTGGGTGTACTTTTTTCCTTTGAATTTATGGAATCCATGTATAAATTTTTAATGGATTTATGGGATTCTTCCCATATTTAGATGATTCTCTAGTTGGTTCTAGAGTTTTCTGTTGTACATTGGGTTATTACATGCTGTGTAAATGGGATGAACAATGTGTATTTGATCTCCATACATAGGTCATGAGAAGTGTACACGGTGTGAAAGTGTTACACGTTGTGTAATGGTTGCATGATTTCTAATTCAAATATATCAATTTTTACATAAAAATGTGAATGGTTTCTCAGTGTATGTGGTCTTCCTTGATTACACGATGTGTAAATGGATTACATGCCATGTAAATGCCTGATAATAAATTTTAAGGGTTAATTGAAAATAATTTTTCATTTCATTCTCTTGTATCTCATTTTTCGATCAACCTAGAAGGATTCTCCTATTATTTTTGGAGTATCTTATAAATTTGAATTGATACATTAAACATTTGGGCTTCATAGAAGTTGTTTCTCATCTCTCTTATTGAGTTAGCCATTCATCTTCTTCATTTCATTGATCAAGGAAGAACAATTGAATTTTGTTATCAGATTCGATGATCTATAGTGATGATTAATCGTGTTTCACTTCTATATCTATTGTGTGGTCTTCTTCTTGGGGTAGTTTCCATTTTTGGTTGTTATGAAGCAGTTGTGCATTCTTGAGGTATGTGTTGTTTCTTCTTCTCCACAAACACCTATATATAACTGAAATAGTTCTAAGATGTGTAAACTCATTCTAGGACCTCCATTTCCTTTGTCTCATTCCGCTTATTGGTGGATCCTATGTGGATGTGGGAAACACATAGTTTGAGGTATGTGGTTCCATCTCTGTCTAGTGTTGGATGAATTTTGTTGATTCTAATTTATTGAAATTATTTTTTAAAATATTTAAAATTATTGTTTTATGTGTTTAAATTGATTTTTGATAGATGGTAATTTTTTCATAGAATTTTGGTAAATGGAAAACTTGGTACCTTCAATGAATATAAATGATTTATGAAATGCAGCACATGGAAGTCCAAGGGCACATAGGAGGACAATATAGCTTAGGGGCATCATCCATGTTACCATTGAGGGATTTTCTCATGGGAATTTTTTCTCCTCCAAATACATTTTGTTCTAGTAATAGCTTTTAATTTTTTGGGAGGTTAACTCATTGGATGTTTCTCTACATCTTATGATTGTGTATTAGGGACTTCTTATGTACTAGTCATTTGTTGTGGTATGAGCAGGTTTCGAGCCTATCTTACTGAGTTCCATGAAAAGATTTACCTATGTTATGGCTTTGAAATGGTAAACTATATTCATTAATGTCATTGGAATTGATATTTCTACCTTTTTTGGGAATTTTTTAAAAAGGAAAATTTTTACCATGATTTTGATAAAAAAATTATTTTCGTCTTACCATTCCATATTTTATTTGAAATGATCATACATGAATTTTTTGTACAGAGGCTTTTTATGATACAACTGGGTTTGACCCTATTGATTAGGTTAGTTCACATAAAATACTCATGATTGGTGGTGCATATATGATTGTACATATTTGAATGCAGGGAATGGTAAGGAACCATATAGGAGGTGGTGGGTTTTTTTGTCAGTTGTTTCTGGGTATCCTGATTGGTGAGACGAAGTGGGTTTTCCCAGACAATCTAATGGAGTAGTAGTTATTACATTTTGGTAGTATATTTTGGTTGGAATTATTACGGGTGATTGTTTTAGTCCTATTACACTTTGGTTTCCACTATATTATTTTAGTTATTGAATATATATTCCTTCAGATGTTATCCCTTTATAAATATATATTCCATGTCTTTGTACCATTTTTGGAAAAATCATTCCAACTTGTTATTGTTCGAAGCCCGGGTGAAAGTAACCCACCCATGGGGATCAGAAAAGCCCTTTGGGTATGTGGCGTATCATTTTATGTACCACTTTGATAGGGTATTCACATTGGTTCATTATAGTTTTGTATTATATGTCATATGTCCTCAATAATACTTATCTTAGGCTATCTATTAGACTAGATGTAGGATTTTCAGGACATGGGAGTTATGTTTTTGTGAGTTCATATCCAGCTATTTGCATTAAAATACTCATGTTTCCATAGTATGTTAGGATATGTTTACCTAATTTTTTGATCTAGTAGTTGATATGATTTTTCATAATTTTCCTAGTTTCAACTGAAATTTTTCTGTTTAACGATCATTTCTTCAATTTCGGTGCACTGTATTATGCATTTGATATGTGTTCTATGTTATAATCAAGAACTTATAGCTGATTATCCTCAATGAAATCATCTGATGGATCAGAAATTTTTTGAGGATATCATTCATTTAGTTCAATCTATTGATCATAATGTGCTACATGTGTATAGTGCATATTTTTATTTACATCCTAGAGTTGTTAGGGAATGGGATCTATCATGGGAGTTCATTAATGAAAAACCACCATCAATTGAAGGTATGAATGAACCTGAAGAGGAATATGAATGGATTGATAGTATTGATAAGATCATAAATTTCATGGGGACACATGAGAATATTAAGGTGATGTTTTTACTTTCCAAACATTAGGGTGCTGCAATGCATTGGTGGGATTCCATGGTACATTTAGATAAGAAAGTGGTCATGTAAAGTAAGGGTTTGAAAAATATATTATAATAGTAGTATTTTCTAGTGTCATTGATGATGGTGAATTAAATGGTGTTTTTATCAATTCCATTGGGTGATGGTATGGTGTTTGAATACAATAATTAGGTTTTGAGCTAGTCCATTATTCATTAGAGGTTGTTAAGAATGACCGGTTGAAAACTCAAACGTACATGTAGGGTTTGTGATTAGAAACCATATAATATGTATTTTTGATGAATATTTCAATATATTATGATACTATTGATATGGATGTGATAGAAAATCTGAACATGGTATGAATGGATGGCCATTATGACCCTTTTTTCCACCTAGTGGCAGCTTCAGTTGTGCACCATAGAAAAAGACTATATGGAAAGATCAACTTTGGAGTGGTGGAAGTGGTTATATATATAAGGCATCTTAAGAAACTCTAATAATAGATTATAATATCCCTCTAATTATGTATTATTGTGGAAAGGTTGGATAGACACATTGTTCTTTTCCTTCACATGCTAAGAGGTGTAACAGTTTTCGGTGTTTTGTCCATCTTGAGAACATTTTCAAGTTATGTCTACTAATCAACATTTGAAGGGATCATTGACTCTAAAGGGTGATGAAACATAGTCGTGTCCTTTATAGAGAATAGATATTCAGTAATAGACCTCAATAAGAAATCACCTTCATGTAGTAGATGAGATTCCAACTAAGAATGACATGGGTGTAGGGACAATAAGATGTAACACATTTGTTGCATCTATAGAAGGGATTTATTTATTTTATATTAGAGCATACCAATTATTTAAATTTTTACATTTTTTTATATTAATAACCTTATAATGAAACTTATAACCTTTTTTATGGCGTCAACAAAACCTATTGGGAAGTGAAATAGTATGGGTTTTGGTGTTCTTCATGTGTTTTATTTACCACTAATACAGAGCCAGTCTGATACTTTCGTATTCTTGATCTGGATCTATTTGACATCATAATCAGGATTAATTGTCATGTATATCATCAAGGTGAGGGGTATAGTTATCACTGGAATGTCTCATTTCATGAGGATGATCATAGCTCATTGGTGTATTTAGGAGAGTGGGATCTGAGGTATGGATTTTCCGGACATTCCTTCATTGATATCATATGTTTTTTGTCAAAATTCATAGTGTATACCAATGGATTTTCTATAATCATTGATATTACATTCATTTTTCAGGTTTATCTATAAATTTTTCCAAATAATTATTCTTGGGTCCTCCATATAGGTATTTAGTGTTCATGATTGACCTGGGGCTGAGAACATTGACGTTATCGATACCTTCTTATCATATCGCAATAGAAGAGTATAATGAACTAAAAATTCTATTGGATGACATGTCGAAAAAAGGTTTCCTTCTCCCTAGTGTTTAACCGTGGGTATCCCCCATGATATTTTCATAGATGTCTAGTTGTTCACTTCCATTATGTGTAGACTATCAAAAGTTGAATTGGGTAATGGTTCTGAACAAGTATCATTTTCCTCATTTGTATGATTTGTTTTAAGATTTATAGGGGTTAATGTGGTTTTCATAGATTGATCTTCTATTATGTTATCATCAGCTTAGTGTTCAGAATTTTGATAGATAGAAGATAAAATTCAAGGGATTGTTTGTTCATTTAAAATATCATGTGATGTTTTTTGGTCTAATAAGACCTCCCATAGTTTTCATTTATTTTAGGAATCTGATATTCAATCAGTACCTCAGCAAATTTTTAATACTGTTTATGGATGATATTTTGGTTTACATGAGATCCAATCAGGAGATAGAGTTCTATATGAGTTTGGATTTCAAAATATAGATAAGTCACTATTTGTATAGAAATATTTTTAAAATAATCTTCTGGATTCTTGATGTGAAATTTATATGGAGTAATACTACAATGAAATGATTTTCAGTTATTCCCAATAGGGTAATGTCTACCTTTTCATGGGATGATATGTTCATATATTTTCATATTTGGGGCATCCATGGTCTTTATGGATGCTACTGATAGTTTTTCGTGGATTTATAAATGCTGGAATAAAAAATGACTCTTGGTACCATGAACGCGATAAAATTAATGTGGGTTTAAAAGTTTCCATTATATTTTGATTCAATAAAATGACTTCTAGCATATGTTCTTATTCATGTATAACATGATCTTTTTAAATGGTATGTGGGTTTCTTTGATTCCTGTAGAACTAATTTGGGTAGTATGCTCATGTAGAATTACAATTTAGTAGATTATTTATCTCTTCATCTTTAAACATATGAGAAGAATTAACCCACTAATGTCATAGATCTAATTAATGTTATTCAGGCTCTTATGTGTGTTTTACATTACCATTTTGGGGAATGTTTCACAATCTTTTCATACTCTAACAGATTAATTTATATATTCTATTAGAAATATGTAAATAATTGAAAAAAGTTATTAGTGGAATACCTTTAGGAAATTGACATCGATATTGGTTACCCCCAAGTAAGGGTAATGTCCTTAGAAACTCTTAACAAAAAAATTTCATTCCAAGACATTTTGGAATCCAAGTAATAGAAGGACCTTCTATGATTTTTTCTTATTTGTATCTAAGTACATAGGAGGATGTTTCAAGTATGGTTATGACCAATGGTCAATAATCATCATCACTCAATGAGTCTATTATACAGAACTACAAGTAGATTGAGAAGTGTCATATTGATTAAGGATTATCATCCACATCCATATGGTGAGAAGGATTATGTTATTCAGATTCTAGACGAAATAATTTATGCATGTTTCTTAGATTTTTGTGGATCATCGAATATTCATATCCGGATGTTGATTTCTATTATATAAAAGGTTTTAAGTTTTCAAGAAGAATGGATTATTTTGAGAATATTTATGGTCACTCATGTACACCAACTATTTTTTGGTTATCGGTGGGATAATCCTCTTTGGATGGATTAAGTTTGGTTGAAGAGATATCTATGAGGATTCATGATATACATCAAACTCTGTTTATAGCAAAAATCCTATATAAACCTTATACATATAAATGGAATCATCCTTTATTGTGTTCATTAGGTGGCTAGGTTTTCATGAATGTTTATTGTATTTATATTGAATGTCTTCTAGGAAAAATGGAATGTTGGATAAAATACATGATGGAAAATTTAGGTTCATTGAGTGGATTGGGAACGATGTCTATTGGTTGGAATTTCTAACTTACATGATAGGAATTCAGGATTTTTTTTCCACACATATTATCTCAATATATATCATCATGATCCATCCCACGTTTTTAATGGTGAATAAATCTAGTTAGAGCCATATATTTCTGTTGTTTAGCTTCCAGCTGAGATTTTTGACTCTCCATGAAAAAACATCTATGGGAATTATATTTTATTGGCCATTGTATAATGGATGCATGGATCATATTCTTAGAAGAGATGGGAGTATGAATCATAGATATAGGAGTTGTGGGCTTTACTAATTATTGGACTTCATTCTTCCACGTGAATTCATTGGGATGGAATGTCTTAGGGTGGGGATTTGGTAAAATCTTCTTGCCTGAATTCCGGTGATTTTTTTCCCTGTATATGTTATCCTCAATAATTGGGAACACCATTGAACTCCTAAGGATGGTAAGAAGTTTTAATGATAAATGGAATAATGTTCAGAGAGAGATAATTTTATTAATTAATTGAATATTTGTAGAAATGTGTATTTGTATTTGAGGGGTAATCACTAATATTAGAGGATTATCAAGTTGTTTTAGGTAATTTCTAAGGTATACTAGGATATTACATGATGTGTAATGGGTTTCATGATGTTTATTTGATCTATAGAAACATTTAATAAAATGTGTTCACAACGTGAATGGGTTACACATTGTTTAATTTTTACATGATATTCAATGAAGAAGACAAGTTTTAATTAAAAATGTGACTCTTTTTGGAGTATGTGGTCCTCATGGATTAAAAAATGTTGAAAGATATCTATAACCATGTAAATTTCTGAGAAGATATTTTTATGGTTATTTCTTAATGAAATTTCATTTCATTCCCCTATAGATCTTCTTTATCTCAATGTAGGAGTGTTCTATGGAGAATTTTTGAGCCTCTATTCAATATGGATTGATCTATTCAGTATTGGGTCTCTGTAGTAGTTCATTCCAATCTCACAATGTGGGTTGTCCATTCATCTTCTATGTTCCCTTGATCATGGTGGCATAATGGTATTTCGTTATTGTATTTTTTTTGTCCATAATGATGACTCCTCTTGTTCCTCTTTTTAGATATGTGGAGAGTCTTGTTCTCAGGTTTATTTATATTTTTGTTTTTTTTTGTGGAAGGTTTTCATTCTGGTGTTATTTTTTTATTCTTCTCCACCACACCTTTTGTTGAATTAAATCATTTATAAAATGTGTTAATTAGTTCTAGGTCATTTTGTTTCATTATTTCATTCCTCTTACTCATAGATCCTTTATTGGAATGTGAAACCTAGAGTTTTAGGTAGTTGGTTCTGTCTCTAGATTATGAGGGATTATATAGAAAAAGTTTTAATTTCAAATAATATAAATTATTTATTAAATGTATCGCATGGAAATACTTGGATATATTGGTGGAATTTATAACTTTAGGTGATCATAATTGTAACTATTTTTGAATTTTCTTATATAGATTCTCTCTTATCACACGGAATATTTTTTATATAATTGGTTGACATTATTGGGAGGTGAACTCATGGTGTTATTTCTCTCCTCCTTAGGATTATGTTCAATGGAATTGTAGTGCACTACTTATTTTTTCTAATACAAGTAGTTGGATATCCTGACCTGATGATTTCTTCTACATATTTACATATTCATTATCATTGAACTATTTTTTTATATGAATTATTTTGATTAGAAATTGATATACCTTCCTTGGTTTTGTAATTATTTGGAAAGTAGATATTTTTTCCTTGATTTTGATCAAAATTATTTTTTTCATATCATGTGCCTTTTATTTTAGATGAGGGGTCTTGAATTTTTTTAATAGATTCATGTTATAGAAAATATGGTTGGGACCATACTATGAATTATATCTCACGCCATATTCTCTTCTCCAGTGGTGTATATTACTTTTTATATACTTCGATATAGGGAATGGAAAGGTTTTGCTTTGAGGTGGTGAGGTTTTTAGTCAACTCAGTCTTGGTAGATGGATGGTTAGATAATGAGGGTTTTCTAATGATATCACATGGAGTATTTACATTACATATTTTTTATGTTCTTTGGGGTTAGAGTTGTATATATTGATTTTCCTAATCTCATTCTTCATTAGTTTTTGTAGTTTGATTTCAGTTATGGAATATAAATTTATCTTATTGTTACCTCTTTATACATATATTTTTATGTCATTTATTCAAGATGGGTGAAATTGTTCTATGTAGTTTGTGTTTGATGTCTGAGTTTCTAGTCCTCATCCCGTGGAGAACAATAATGTCATTCAAGTATGTGGAATATTGGGCCAAGTACTATTTTGAGAGGATATTTGGATCAGTTCGTTATATGGAACTTTTACTGATATTATTAAATTAAACTACTATAGCCATTTTTTATTTGTTTTATTAAAATCATTGTTTTCCGATATCTCTAGGTGGATTATAATCTATTTCATTCATTTTACATATGTGAACTACTCTAACTTGATGTATGCCAGTGAATGTAGTGTAAATGATCAATATATCTTCTCATCATGAGTGAAAGTGGATTATTATGTGGAATATGTCACAGATGAAGGGCGTATTGTACATTCCAATGTATAATGAATATACTCGTTTGATATGGGTGATGAAGTGGAATATATTTCGTGGGACATTCAATTAAATCGACAGTACAAAATTTACTTTTTATTCATTTTATTTAAAATATTATTCTTTTAATTTTGTATAATTTTGATGAAGTAATGGTGGAGCATGATTAAGAAAATATAGAATGAAAAAAATATTCTATATGTAGACATCCATTAGATTATTAGCTTCTCTGTTATATGATATTGATTACTATTATAGTAGATTTTTATGGTATTTAAATTTTTTATCCATAACTACTTTTATTTTGAAAAATTAAATGATATATTTGGTTTGTGTGTATTCATTCATTCAAATAACTATGTATATCATGTTTTCAATATTAGGGAACTATTATCACTTAAAATATCATTTTATTTATGAATATTTCCAAATATATTATTTGAATTTTATTATAGTTTTTTATATGAAATGAATTTCAAAGAATAGGGGATTCAATTATTAATTTAAAATACAAGTTTTCATTTTAATGACCACACATAAATAACCATTTTTACTTAATGATCCCTATGGATCGCTTCCTATAGCATCTGTGACACCCTATTTCTCCCTCCCACTAGTATGTGCTTCAACATCTGTCTCCCTCCCTTCACCAACTAGCTCACTACCTCCCAATTATTCATGTTCATCACATAATAACACTATAGTGAGGGAAAATTTTGTCACTCTTGTTTCTTTATGAGTATATTTACTGGGGATGGTTACATATACAAATTATAAAGTCGATAATGTTATCAAACATGTTTTAAAAATATATTAGTTTTCCATAAAATATGTAATAAATGTTACTAGTTAGACAAATATTAGCAATCTCAATCTGTGGAATCTAAATGTATTAGTGGTATTTTCCCCCTTCGATGGTTATGGTGTCCCCATAAGATGACACACTAAAATATTTTGCTATATTCTAGGAAATATAGTTACTGAACCAATTAACCATCCTATTACATTTTATGATTGGACGAATATTCCTAAATCATAGAAGACTAATGTATTTGAAACATTGATAAAGGTAATTTTATTATATTTTGGATCAATTGAATGTCATTATTTATTATTATTCTATTATTCTAAAAATTAATCTTTTTCAACATATGTTATTCCACATAATCACCACTAATCATATCACATTAAAGTTAGTGTTCAAAAATTTCGGTATGAAATGGAATAATTTTATTTAGATATTATGGAACGAATTCATTGATATATCATCAAACCTTCATCAGCAGTACAATATGGTATTTGAAGGGGTTCCAAGATTGTAGTGGAAGAATTTTGTTGATATCCATACCCATGATAATAATAATGTAGGGAAAAATATATTATTATATAAATATTATTTTACATATATACATGCAGTTTACAAGAATATGACATTTCATGCATTACTATTAGATAATATGTTATTTATTCCATAATGTCTGTAGAAAAAACATTTTCAATGTTGTGTGAAACAAATCATCCCCCACACACCTGGATCAAGGAGTTGTTCAAGATGAAGATCCACTATTGTAATTTTCTATCAGTTCAAATATATATGATCATATTGCCACTTGAATATTTTAAATTTTATATTAAAAACTGTTTAATATAAAAAATAATTTAGTGCCTGATGTCTCTCTAACAAAAATATGGTTTGATGCTTTTATGGAATTTTGTGGGAGTAATTTGAATTATCAATAAAAATATGTTAGGGTAGGAATAATTTTTTTCATTATAATGGTTCAAAATAATTCACTAATAAAATAAAAACTTATGAAGCAAGAGATATCAATAAAAAATTTCATGTATTATCGTCAAACTATTTTTTATCAAATATTTCTATTATATTTTATTAAAAAACATCATTTGATAAAAAAAATTAGTTATCAATTCTCAATAAAAACATAGTTCGATAACTCGTTTTGTTACTAATATATTCTTTATCTCGTATCATAACACATGGTTTTATGTTTTCACATTATCAATTTATATATTTAATTAAATCTCAATAATATTTCCTTTATAAGTAAAATATAACCATGATATTTAAGTCCCATATAGTCCTTCTTGTATTCCAAGTGTATCCCAATTTTCAAGGTTATTGGGAAGGGTTTTTTGGGTCACGTGTATGAGATGAGATCAAGACCATTATCATTTGAGGAAGTGGACTGTAATCAAGTATTACAGTAGTATATAACCTATAATATAGTAATACTCTACATTTATATGATCATATTTATTTTCTTGAATGAAAATTTTCATTATGAAATAGGGGAGAGGATTTAAGAAATAAGGGACTCATATATAACTACAACTTGATAAGTTCATCGATAAAATTAATGAATAGGTTGAATTATATCAAAACATGACTATATATGTCCCTATTTTCATTTTTCAAATTTATGGTTTGATTCATCTTGGAAATAAATACATTTAATATTCATTTATTACACTAAAATTTACTGATTTTGATGAAATTAAAATATAAATCATCTTTCAATTTTCAATCAAATATTCATACAAGTGTTGGTAGAAGGTAGTGGAGATGGAAAAGAAGATGGAGTTGATCTTATTTCATCATGTAGTAATGAACATTGAATTTGGATTTCACGGTGGTGTTGTGTAACTAAACTTGTGAAATAATAACCTAATGATACCGTGATTAAGAATTTGTGCATTAATTCTAGATATTTTTAGGATGTAAGGGATATTAATGTTTCTCTTCCATTGAATGAAATTTATATTCATGGTTGATTTTATATGTTTTCATCCAATGTTTCACTTATAATAATCATTATTAGGATATTTTGGTTTAATTCTTTAATTATTACTTGTAAATCCTTCTATTATAGTTAGATGAATATTTTCCTTTGAAATTGGTGTATTAAATGGATGAGAATAGATTTTGGATATCAGGAGTTAGTGTGAAAGTGTTGATGGATGGTTGCTACGTCTTCATACAGGTTTTTTTGGAATGTTTTTCTTGAAATTATTTTTTTATATTAATATGAGTAAGTGGTTGTTTATATGTTAATATTAGAAAATATTGTGGTAAAATAGAGAAATATATGGTTCTTATTATCGTATAAAAGTGAGGTTTCTGTAGTCTATAGAATTTGTCTGGTGATGGGTGATGTTTGAGAATGGGTAATCCTTTAGTACATTACTAAAATGTTATATTACAGTTGTGATAGGTAGTATACGACTACTATGATGAAATAAAGGATTTTAGTCGGCTCATTTTTGAAGGAGAGTATTGTTTTCTACTATAATGAAGTGATTATAAAGTAATTCAATTGTTTTTTAGTCTTTAGTTTTATCCATTTTTCACATGTAATCATTTTTATGATAATGGGATTGGGGTTATTGTGTCGATTCTAGAATGAATGTGTGGTTGTGATAGAATTTATATTATCTTATAGTGAAGTGTAGAAGATTTTACGGATCAATAGTAGAATGTTCGATGAGATTATGGGCAATTAGGTCATTTTATCCCAATTCTGTGGAAGTGTTTTTAAGGTAAAATTAATATAATAATTAATTTTATGTCATTTTTTAATTTGGGGTGTGTTGGAAATTAGTTGGTGATGACTTGGTAAATATTTATGGGGATATGTGTTGGTAACATAAAATAGTTGTTCATTTGATATGTAGAGGAGGTGATATTGTAAAATAAACTAGTGTGGGGGTTCTAAATCAATAGTGGGATTATGTGATTATGTGGTTTTTTAGGGGTATATATTGACATGGAATGATTTTTGAATGTGGTTATATATAAGAATAAATGAAGTGAAAATATTATGAGGTTTTTGTGTGTGATATGATCACTATATTATGGTAAGAAAATGTGGTGTTTTGGTTTTATTTTTTTTTTATTGTGTTAAGAGTTAGTTAGCAAGGGAGTTTCCAATCATGGCTCACCATCCAATTATTAGTTTGGGTGACTTCTAAACAGCATGGATAGATCATTATTTTTTTAGGAACTTTTCGTTTTTATTTATTTTAGCTGTTTATTTTATTATTTTAATATGATATTTCATTCATTATTGTTTAATCATACATTTTGATGCTTATTTTCAATTGGTTTGAGGTATTATGAAGAGTTTTTATTGATTTATTTAGAATTATTTATTTATCTAGAATTATGTTTTGTTTTACAATATTTCATTTAATAATTTAGTAGTTATTTTATTTTCATGGGTGTAATTGATAGAGTACTGGTTAAGGATTAATAGTTTTCTTTTTTCATCTACTTATTTTTTTAGAGGTCTAGAGCTTCTGTATATTTTTTTCAATTGTTATATATTGTAGTTGTTTAACTAGTTTCTACATATGATAAAAATATTTTTAGTAAAATTTTAATAAGATGATATATATTATCAATTATATCATTTGTTTAAACCACTATTAAACATTTGACTCTTCTGATAGAAAACCCCGTCTATAAAAATATGAATAACTTTTTCTATAAAAAAATATTTCCTATCAATTCCCATGTACCACTACTAAATGGGTTAAAATGACACCAATTGATTCCTAAAGATTAATTTTTTTGGTGGTTTATAAAAACTATCAAAAAAACATTTAGAGGTAGTTTAAAATAAGATAAAAACTGATTCCAATCCCCTAATTATTTAGTGATCATATACACCACGTAAGTAAATTTGGGTGCATTCATACAATTCCTGTCTTAATGAAGGAGGATATGAATTTATATCATTAAATAATTTTGAACATTGGATAAAAAATCCATGAAAATAATAACATATGATGGGATATTTTATATAATTAAATATAATATTGTCATTACAAAAAAATAGTACAAATTGTTGTTAAATAAACAATAAAAAGAAATAGTGGAGTATAACATAAAAATATTTCAATTAAAATAATTGAGACTCTAAATATAACCTATTTTATATCTTCCATTTAATTCCATTAAACATCATATATAAATAACATAGATATATTATTAACATAATCTTGAATCATAATTATTATTTTTTCGTCGAAAATCTTTATAATTTTTCATTGTCTAAATGAATTTTATTGATTATCCACGTCGAGGATTTATTGATTGGATCAATTGTTCTTATTTCCTTATAGAAGTCTCCAAGTTCTTTATTATTTCAATGTTAATCATTACTATATCATTACATATAAATTTTAGGATGATTTCAAATTATTTATATTGTTTCTAATTCCTTCAATGAGCTTTTTAGTCATTAATACTTATGATGAAATTGATAATAGCCATGTTTCGATGAATATTAATGATAAAAGTGTTTTTTTTAATCGATGAATTAAATATTGATATAAAATCATCAAATCCAAAAATTAATTATATAATTATTTATATAAAATTTGATCAGCTAAACAATATCTCTTATTCATCCATGACATGAATATATTGTATTTTTCAAGTATGAGGTTAAACCATACCAAACATCAATACACTATGATTTGGTAAATAATTATGAGTTGGTTTTGTTATAATTACATTATACATGTAGAATAATCAGTTTATTTTGTGTTTATTATTTTGATATATCATAAATATTAGGTTACAAGAGAATAAGTAATGGATTTGAAAATATTACAATTTTTTAATAGAATATTATCCACATAGTATGCTTATTTTAAAGGATTAATTTATTGATGATCCTTTGTTGATCATTCCGCTAATGTATTAATAAATTTTTGGAACAATAACCTTAATAATAAAATTAAAATCATATATATCCTTCAATCACATCCGGATATCCATTCTTTTATGGTGGTGAATGAAAAAAAATATGTTGCATCATGTTGGTAGTAGTTAGTACAATACATGAATAAAATTTCAATTTTTATAAATGGTTGGTGTATGTAACATAATATTACATTCTTTTAGTAATTCAATAACCATATTTTGATCACATAATGATATTTTATTTTATTTTATTTTATTTTTGTTATGTTTAAAAAAAATCTATTAGCCCATGTGGTTGTTCATGGTTGAGGCATAGTTAGGGAAAACCATGTGGTTTGCACCAATGAAATATTCATCCAGTTGGGAGGGTCAGGATGGTGATAAATGGTTGGTGTGTCATTTTTTCAAATTGTTTGACCACCCATCTAAACTATTTACCACTAGGTATTGTGGATCAGAATTTTCGAAACCCGATTAATTTAACCATCCTTTAAAACCATGCACCCAATACAGTGTTCTAGTAGGGGTGGACAGTTAGGGAGCATGGTTATTATTAACCATGATACCCTAAATATAAAACAATACATGGGAGTTTTTATCCCCCTAAATTTTAAATTAAAAATTATGGATCCACTTTTAAGATTACAAAATTTGTCTATTTGAAACAAAATCATCTTTTATTTCATTTTTAGTCTCTCTATAGTATTAAATGGCTCTCCAAACTACCTATATATTAAATCAAAGTGGCAATGGATGATTTTTATTCTTCTATATCATGTGAATCTCCTCCCATGTCGTTTCATCTAATATCCATTTCTATAATATTCTTGACTGACATTCCATCATATTATTATTGGTTCTAATCTCTATTTTTATTGATCATGATTATTGGTTTGACTTCTAGATCTTCTGTTCCTTCATTCATTGTTTACAGACCCATTTTTTGGTGTTGTGTGTTTTGATATCAAGATGAATGGTATGTGTATCCATAAGGATTTACCCTAAAATTGAACTAAATATTTCACCATTGATTTGAAATGTGTAATTAATTTATTTAAAAACATGGAATCTAGATGAATTGAGAGTAGATTTTAAAATTAAATTTATTTGGGAAAACCCCTAATTTAAATGAAATTGAAATTATTATGTGGGTTTTAAGAAAATCTATTACTTGTCATAAAAGTTAATTTTATGTAATTATTAGATCTTGGATTTTGATAATATTGTCTCAAAATGAAAAATGTTTTTAATATAATGAGTTTTATTAAAACCATTTATTTTTATAGCAAATGAAAATGAATATTGAAAACAAAATTTGGTAAATAGAACTATGAATGGAGAAATGTATTGAAATGATTTATTTTCAGTTTATTGATTGATTAATTGAATCGAATGTGAGACTAGTTAGTTAGGGGTGGATAGGACAATAATTTTAGGACACTAACTCTATAGAAATTAATTTTTGATTAATATACTAATTAAACCAAATTTAGTATTACTTACCGTGATGGTTATTTTATGGATTAGATTTATTCCAATAATGTATCCTGGATTGGGTTTTTATTTTAGTGTTACCACATATCTTGATCCATTTTTATGAATTATAATTTTTACGTTCCTTTTTCTAAAAAACTATCATAATACAGGTCTAATCGTCACAATGCATTATATTATTTGACTTTATTATAAATTACATTGATTATAGAACTATTTTTTCATCCCAAATATTTTTTATAAATGTTTGATCTAAAAGTTTCATTTATTATTATTTTGATATATCATTTCTCCTTCTTTTCAAGCATGTTTTGTTAAAAATAATTAAATTTCATGTTATTCCAATTTTTTTGTAAATTTAAATCACAATTGGTTTCTTGTTATAGAATTTATTATATAATAATTTATGGAATCCTATTGGGTTCTTTTACCACACCCTAAATTTTCCTTATATAACTTTTAGATTATCATTACCCAGGTTTTAGCAAATGGATAATTCTACGTAGATGTGGTCAATTCTCATGATCATTGCGACTTGAAGTGATGTTAACGATAGGTGGAAATATGAGACACCTATTACATGGAATATGTATGTTATTATCTTAATATAGGTTTTTTCCATTTAGATGTATTATTTTATTAATTTTAATTCCTATTTCATTTTGGTAATTTATCCAGGGGGAGTACTAACATACAAACTTGAATCATTCGTCATCAAATGTTTTGTATAAAACTATTCCATCTTAATATTTATATGATATCAGGTGTTATTATCCTATGATTAGGAAAATTAATTCCCTTTGGTCCATGTTTTGATCATGTCATGTATCATAATTCTAAGGTATTTGGACTGGTTTCTGAAAATGTGTCCTAAAAGGGAGATTGTTCCTCGGTACTTTATATGAGTACATATTTTGTGATGTTATGGTATAAATGGGGTAGGATTTTCAAGAAATGGGAGGTAATTATGTTCATGCTTATTTATATATCACAACATAATGTTCCTTAATCCACCATGTGTGTTTTTGAAATTTTTCTTTTAAGAATTATTGATATGATTCAATTATATTCCAAGTTCATCATAGTGTTTAGATATCTTTGTATCTCTTGATTTAGTTTGATGATTCTGGTATCCTCACTGATGAATCAGTACATTCTATTATTGTTGTGTTTCATCATGGCATTGAGAATGTGTTTGAATAGGCCAAAAGAGGATTCTTATAGTGAACCATGGTAGGGTAATTTCCCATCGAACATGAATCGTTTTGAGATATTTGTGTCTGATGTCTATGATTTTATACATGCACCTACACAAGTTCCCAATATTGCTCTAGATGTGTAAAATCAATGGGATGAGCCAATAAATCATTCCAAATATTATCTTCATCAGAAGAAAATAGTACTAAAAGGACAAAAATATCCTCTATAGGATAAGGATTTATTGGCCAACTTTAGATACTTTGTAAGTTCATGGAAATACCAAACTCAATAAACATATAGTGTTTTATCGTAATGATGGAAGGTCCAAGAAATCGATTATAATATTTAATGTATGTGGTGATGAAACATGAAAAAATAAGTGGAATGAAATTAAGGATCATTTTACAGATCATTTCTGTACAAAATATTTGGTTTTGGTGAAGACAAAGGAGTTTCTCATAGAGTGATAGGGTGACAAGACCATGAGTCAGTATGCGAGATAATTTTATGAGAATGTAAATTTTTCTCTAATTTATTGAAAAATGAATAAAATTGAGGCTTCATGTTTTAATATAGGACATAGATCATATATTTTTTCCCAACTTTTGAAGCCAAATATCAATTTTTTATGATGACGAGCTAGATAGATGTTTGGTGTATTAGATTGATCAGGATAGTATTCTTGGGTGATTGTAATTACTTTTTCTCCCTGTGGAAGTTATATTAGTTCCCTTAAAAGGAATAGAACTCATGATGTGTCTCGTGGGGGTTCTTGATAGAATCCATCAAACAGACCTCCTACAATATCTACAAGAGGCCCTTGGACATTCTTTTAAATTGAAACTTTTTGGTATTTTAAATAGGTTTTCCCAGAGGAACTATGATTTAGAGTTTGTGTGGAAACATACATAACCTAAATAATTTCATTCACATATGACTTACATCACACAATGGAACAATCACATTATTAGAAAAATGTACTATAGTGCAATTAGATGCTTCAAAAACTAAGGGTCTCTAGCAATATACATCCAAAATGAAGCTTCTTCACACAATGGAGGAGTCTCTACAAGAGGTTCATGAAGGTCAAATGACCATTAGAGTTAGAAAACATTATATTAATCCATAGTTACTATTTTATTTGATATTGGTGCATCTAATGATTCATATCAAATCATGTTGTTTATTTTATAATTAATCCTATGATGATTTTGTCTTTTGTGATGGATATTACTACAATCCTAAAAATGAATAAAGATAAGGGTCTATATTTCACCACCAATTTTTTCTATCAATTAGAGATTGATCTTACATGATATTTTCTAATCCATTACAAAAAACCTCCTTACATCACTATCAAGAACTATTAATTGATTTCATATAATGCATGGATTAACTGTTATCTTTAGTGGATCACCTTCACTAAGCTCAATGGGATGTGCCATGTTTTTTAGGAAGAGTGGGACTAGTGTACATTAGATATGGGAAATATTTTTGAGTGACTAAGGGTAATATCATAGTTTCATTTTGACCAGGAGTGCTAATATTTGATTTTGGATCTCCCTCAAGTTGTAATCAATTTCCCAATATTTTTATATCCAATTTTTCTGGTTTATAACTAGAAAGAGAGGTGTATTTATTCAATGATTTTGTACCTATTACTCATTTGTAATCATTTTCATATTACCATGTGGAACCAACTGAGTTAATACATTTAAATTCATAATCAGATGATCAATTATAGAAATGATTTATATTTAGTGGTGTGTCACATAGGTTGGCGAATGTGTTTTTTGAAGAAAAAAATATAGAACACTTCGTGTTTTTGTTGATTATAGAATAAGAAATCAAGTGATGATAAATAAAAAGAATAATTTTTCAGGGATTGATGATATTTGTGACAAGTTAGAAAGTATATTTAGTTTTCAAAAATTGATCTTTGAACTAGTTATTACGATATGTGGATTAAATAAAATAGAATTCAATGCACTTCCTTCAAGAGTATGTATGGCCATTAAGAGTACAATGTTTTTCATTTCATTCTAACCGATGATACTATAATTTAATGGACTAATTCACTTGATATTATGAAAGTACACAAAATAATTTGTTTTAGTATTTATTGATGAAATATTGGTTTACATTAAGACTGAGGAAGACAATGTGTTTCATTATTTGTAGTTATTGAATTGTTGATAGATCTCCAAAATTAGAAGAATCATTCAATATATAATTTCAAGATTCAGGATGTGAAATTATTGGGTCACATTTTAATTTAATATGTCATTTCAGCCGATTATGAGAAGGTGAAATATATTTTGACATGCGAGTAACTACATAGTGTTTTCTGGATTCAGAGCTTCATAGGAATAGTGTGTTATTAACAAAAGTTCATTATATATTTGTTAAATTTTGATTCATTAATGACATATCTCTCCAAAAAATGAGTGAATAATTTGTTGGATAGGAAAGGTTAGAGTACTTTTGATGAGTTGAAAAATCTTCTGACTTTTGGGTTAGTGTTGACTGTTCAATATGATAGGTAGGTCTCTCTGGTATTTTTTAATGCATCAAGTTCAATATTGGGTTGTGACCTTAGGTAGGGTGATAACATGGTATCCTATTCGTCCAGACAACATTGGACACAAGAGAAGAACTATATGACACCAAATATGAAACTCATGTCTATGATTCTTTCTCTTAATATTTATTGTAATTACCTTTTTTTTAGAAGTGTATGAAATTTATTTAGACCACAAAATCATAAGTTACATCTTATCTCAAAATTATTTGATCGTTCAGTGGAGGCATTGTTTGGAATACATGTACTCTATTAATTGTGGAATTTAATACATACTTTTAAAGTGTAATTTTCTTACTGATTCATTAGGTATGAAAATTCAGACTCAGACCATGAAAATATCATCAGAATAATTTATTTTTATCACTATCTTTGTGATGTAGTATTTGGGATTCTGAGAGAATGAGGATGTGGTTGTTTTTTAAAGTTTATTGTTAAACTCCTCTATTCATGAAATAATTCATTGAGAAGAACCTATAGAAATAGTTCATTGAAAATGAGGACTCTCTTTATGTTTGGGAGACCATAACCTAGTGGCCATTATTTTTAATGGGTATACAATGTTTCAAGAAACATTATTTCAAAAATAAATTAGGTAGAAAGTTCATGATGTTGAATTGGAATAATTCTTAAAGGGATGTGAACCCTAGTATATGAAAGATGATATGTGATATGAAAAATGAATTTTCTTGTCGACTTAGAGTTGAATCATAAATGATTTTTTTTCTCATTGTAATACCTTCAAATATGTTGAGGTAGATCACCAAAAACCAATGGGTTTTATTCAACCACTTTCAGTTATGACATGAAAGTGGAATCATATTTCAATGGATTTAATGATTGTGTTTCCAATTAACCATTATATAATGAATGTAACTCGTGTTTTCAATGATAGGATGACCAAATTAGCTCACCATATACACATTCATGATACAAACAATTTTTTTCAAATTATGAATTCTCCAAATGAAATATATATTTTTTTCATAGGGATCCATTTTTACAGTATCTAATTGGGACCCTTAATTCAATTTTCATATTTTGGAGATTCAATGAAGAAAAAATGGATATTATGAAACATTGAGCACATAATACCATTTTTATATGGAAATATATTCAGAACATTGTATAAAGATTCTTGAAGAAATGTAATGAGATTTCATTCTTGACTTTGGTGGATAACAAGATATCCATATTGTACTTATGGATATTTCTTACAAACACATTTAATAATATTCTATTTGAATGGATACTTTTGATTCATTTTATATACATCATTATGGATATCCATTATTTTGGATGGATATTGGTTATGCGTCCTTGTATGTATTGTGTTTAGTTCGTTAGATGACGAGGATGGTTTAACTGATTTATAGGAGATTTGTGATATAACCGATATAGTATAAATACTATATTAATCTTTGTTGATGATTATTGGAGTTCCCAATTGATGTACATTATTTCATGATGAATTCACCTCGGTTGGGTAACTAATATCATGGGATATAAGGAAACATGAATCAAGGCTTTTATCCCTTTTTTGTTTGTTTCGTAGGTATGGAATCTGTCATACCATTTGAAACATCCATCATAGTTGACATCGATATACAATGTGTTTCATGTATCAATGCTTATGATTTTTTTTTGAACCTTCCCACATCATGGGCATTTAATAGCTTGATGTTGAACGCACTTTATCTATGATTGATAATTTAGTAAGTAAGGTTGATTATTAGAAATACATTCTCTATAGGAAGTGGATACCTTTGGTTTGTGTTCTATCAAATCTTGTTTATTATTCCCTTTTGAATTGGGATCAAATGGATCTAATGAGAGAGTAGTGGATGCATCTGATTGAAATGGAATCGTCTTGCTAGACTCTTAGGGAATAGAAAATGTTTATAGTGGGGAGGTTGTAAAATTCTGTTAACATCATTCAAGTATTTATTGAAGATTTTATTCATTATCCCATTTAATATTTCCTATAATTGGTTTCATTATTATGTTATAATAACATCATAATACTATGAGTATGTAAATGGATATTTCATGGATAGGGAAAGACATTTAGTGTTGACTAGTAAAATGTGTTCCGAGTTTAGAAGGTCGAGACACCCCTCCAAACTATTCAGCAGACCATAATCCCCATACTGATCACCAATAGGTGTGCACGGTTAGGGAACACGGATACTACTAACTATGTGAACCTACATAGAAAACAGTGTGCCAAAGTTTTTAAGAACAAAAAATTTTAATTTAAACCCATGAAATCCCGACTTAAGATTCCTAAAAACTCCCCTGTCCTAAATCAGATTCTTTTATTTTGATTGCTCTCAAGATGATTTATTTCCACTTTAAACCTCTTCTCTTGGGATTTGATTTCATAGTGAAAGACTTTAGTCTTACTACCATAAGTGAATCTCATCTTGTGTGGTTTCATTCAATATCATTATCTATTTTTCTTAGAGTGTGATATTTTCACAAAACTGTCTCGGTCGACCCTGAACCGGTCACCCTAGTCGCTCCACGACATGTCCCAAGGGGCGTTCCCGATACTCCTTGGATGGTGACAAGTTCCAAGGGAACATTTTCACACAAAAATAAGTAGTAACTATGTATAATAAATAAATGGACATCCCAACATACATTTATATAAAATTTGAACTAAACATTAATTGTTCATGATACTAAAAGTACAACTATATCTGAAAACACAATCGAAAAAACATAAATACCAACTAACTCCATGTAACCTCAATGTTCACCTTCTAATATATCAATTAGACATCTCCCAAGGCTATCAAACTCAATCTAAAACCATCAAAAGAAAAAAAAATATGAAAACTATAGGTGTGACTATTAAAACTCAAAAGGATAGCCTGATATTCTATTCTCAATGCACTTCAATTAAAATAAAATAACCATCAATTCCACATTTAAAATAATACCTATAAATGTATGTTTCCGAAACATTTTTCCATGATATAATCATTATAAATTAAATTGGTGGCATGTTTTCAGAACAAGGAAATGATAGTAACCATTTTCAAAGAGATGTAACTTCAAAATAAAAATAGTTTTCAATATGGATTCTTTAATGAATGTACACTTTTAAATAAATCATACACATCATATGCTGATGGTGAATACAATATTTCTAATGAGTACAAGTCACAAGAACACCCCTAGGTACTAGTTTGTTGTGGGCCCCAAGTACCTTGTATATCAGTGTTAACGTAACCATAAAATATATCATTTCTCACGTGTGAGCCACTAGTGGGGAGCAAATATCCATAACCTAATGGTCTCAAACATCATCATCATAGTTTTGTTAGTGTTGTCCTCATAAAACTTTCTATATGAAACTGAGATGAAACCACTATGGATAACTAGAATACTAGTAGAAGTCCGCCCATCTAGATATCCAGGTTTCCCTATAGTTCTTATTCCTATTCCTCATATGATCAAATACAATTTTCATATGAAAATGTAATTCTGAAATTATACACACAAAAATACCTCAATTATGATTCAAATTTCTTTCATGGATCAGTAATCCACTTAAATTTTTCATAAATCAATTTCAAAATGTATAACGAGGCATTGCACAAAAAATAAATTAAAAATTTATCTTTTTAGGAAAAGCACCTATCATTATAGTATCAACCCAGATTTTTCAGCCCATTAAATAAACTAATAAATCAATTTCATGGACCTTAAAATGGCTCCAAATGATAAAACATGAAGTAGACATGGAAACCATTTTTACAAGAAAATTGCTAAATGGGCCATTAAGAATTATTCACCAAAACAACATTTATTAAAAGAACCAATTCCACTATTCATAAAGTGGTGTAAACACTTCAATTGAAGAAATATAAAATTTACATAAACCCCTAGAAAACATAGGATACACAATCAAAACACATCCATTTCTTTAAACGTTCCAAACATGGCCATTTTTCAAGAACACATGCAAAAACACCCAAAAATGAATACTCACTTCATTATAAAACCTAAAACCATATTATAACCTGACTTATTAAACCAAAAACATTTATTCACATGATAAAATTATTTTTCATAAGAAAAAACTATCATTTTATATCACCTTGAGCCCAAAAAACCCAAGGGGACTCTTTCCCAAAAACGACGTACGCAATAATTAGTAAAACTAACACTATTTAACTCTAAAAATGTTATGAAACAAAATTTTCGTGAAAAAAAATCATTTAAATAGATAAATCTGGTTTTAAACATTATAATTTAGTTGTGAATGAAAATATATCATTTAAACAAACACTTGGTGTCCACATATTAACCAAAACAACAAAATTTTCACAAAAAAATGGCATAAACTACCCTTCTCGAATGCTAAATAATTAAACCGTAAGGTGAAAAACAATACCTTGCATACATAAAAGGTTAAAATATAAATATACATATGAATCATGAATTATAAAGGCAGTTCTTGGGAGAACCTACCTCAAAACCAAGGCGGAATGAAAATGCACACCTAATAACACCTTTAGATGGTATATAAACCCTATAACTATGAACAGAAGCCCCAAACCAGAAAAAAAACCCACTAAAAATTAGGAGATGACATATCTCAGGGTCTTTCATGCCATGGGAGAAAATAAAGCCACAAAAAATTTGAAGGAGGACAAAAGGGAATAAAACTCACCTTAGTAACTAGATAACTCTTCATCATCCCATATATCCACACCCTTAGAGGAGAGGAAACATCTTGGAAATCAATGGAGGGTATCCATAGATCAATAAAAACCATTGAATGATGTTTTTTGTGGATAAGAATAATAAAATTAATTATTTATGATTGAAACAAATTACCTCTTCATGTCTAGAATATTTGAGAAACCTTGTGGAATTTCACCTTAATCTCTGATAAAGATGAGGTCCAAAGATGGAAAATGGAACATGGGGTGTGTCTAGGGTATGTGGGCGCGAGTGATATGTAGAATAACCAAAAAATATAAAAAATTAATAACATATAAAAGGAAAAAATATTTTTTTTAAAACTAGAAATGTGCTCACGGGCTGGCCCAATTCCTGAATAAAATACCCAAATCTTTTAGGATTATGAATTCCTAAGGGGTCTAAATTGATATGGTGGTTTTATAGGTTAGGGTAGGCAAAGTGGGAAGTTAAATGGCTGAAAAATGTTAAAAATAAAAGGATTTATAAACAAATCATTTTTTTAATCTAGAAATGCGCTCACGGTTTGGCCCAAATCTTGATTTAACCACCATTTTCTCCAAAAACTTCCATAAAAGCGATGGTGAACCCCTGGTATGATGATTATACATATATGGACCATTTAAACTCAACATTCATCTCATCCAAAACCAATGAAACGATCATGTTTTCCATCAAACTGGAAGAAAACCAAGACATGAAAACCTAGGTGTGACAATTTTTCCCACCATTAATGCTTTTCACTCCTGGAAATCCATAACACTTTATAGATGATTGATCAAGGGCTAAGGGATCCTCATCAACACAATCCATCCCCTTAAACCAATTACATTAACCCACTATAATGTAACATATGCCTTTTTCCTGAAATAAAACAACTACTCGCAACCACTTCCCATGAATCCTTGGAAGGATCAAGCCACTCGTCCACAACCAATTGAAGACTATATTATTGGGTCTATTACCAATAATCCCAAAGACCACCCCAAACCAAATAACAACATGAAATCCAATGATTTCAAGGGAGTATAGAACATACTCCCCACCATTATGAACCAACAAATAGTTACCAAATAATATTTCCACATATTTTAGAATTGGGCCTCTACTACATAGGCCAACCAAAACTCCCTTACAATGACCTACCATCTGAGTAACAGAAAAAAATAACATGATCATTTAAACTGGTCGATTCTGAATGGAGGGGACAAGAAAATAGAAAAAACATCTCACATAGACCAAAAACCACCACCACACTGGGAAGGAAGGGAAGGGTCCCAATTATTGGACCGTTAAAACCAAAGATAAAAACCACTAACCAATCTTTAACTATGGATGGATAAAATCCAAGATCATGCCTGATTAATATGGAAATTCCACATAAGAACACTGGACATAAAATCAATTCCAAAATGGTATAACCATAGACACTTCATGAAGGGTAATTCCACCACACTCTTTGCAAAAAAGGAAAATTGCAGTAATGATAAACTTCAATAAAAACATTGAAACTGGCTCACAACAATGGTGAAGGCATGATATTAGTCAACCAACCAACACCACTATTGATTTACTGACTGTTTTAAAAGTTTCACTCTGAGGCCTATGGTTGGAGCCCTGATGTTTGAGGCATATGATGTGACATAGCCTAGAGAAAGGTATCACAACACCCCCACGAAACTCACTTTCTCAACAACACAACTTCATCTAAATAGAAAATCATAGATACAAAGAACCCTTCCCTCTCACTCTAAACAGAAATCAGAATGGACAATGAATATGGTGAAACACATCAACATCATCGAACCCAACTACTATATCCAAATAAATTATCACATTAGAGAAACACATTAAATAAATCCCAAAAAACAGTCTATTCCAACAAACGAGTTGAGTGATAGTCCGAAGAGGTGGGTTTATTGATTGAAATGAATCCTTAGGATGATAATCTAGATTTCTTGCTAAAAGAGAACCATTGGTGGCCACATCACAACATCAAACATATCCTGAGAAACCTAGTGAACATTTCTCAAAAATTTATTCACCAACAAGATCTCATATCAATCCACACAAAGAGTATAACTTCTATATCATGAGAAAGAATACCAAACAAACCACACTTCTAATACATGAAAAACAAACCAGCATAAGCACCAGTTTATAAAAAAACTCACTTTTGAAAAATTATCTTGATGGATTTTCACATTCATAAATTCTGTTTCATTATGTCTCACACACGTTCAAAATCATGTCCTACCCCGAGAACCCATCCACTTTGTGAAACCGGGCATCCGTCAACATATCTATACAAAACCATGCATGTGAGCACCCATGAAAACTCCAAAGGCTAAAATAAACATCTTCATTTTACAAGATAAAACATTAAAACCATATCCAAAATCATGTACCATTCATAGGAACACTAACCAAAAAGTAAAAACCTTTTTTCATACATCCAGACAATAAACCATTTACCATGATAGAAAAATAAACACCATAAGACTGCATCAAAATCCTCTCCCTTTATTCAAAAAAAAATCTGTATCTCAACAAACCAAAATTTTTCAAGAACCATTTGATTTAAAACCTATTCAACATCATTTAGTAAAACACCCAAACAATCATTCCATTCCAAAGAAAATTTTCCCATTTAAAAAATTCATCATGCACTCTTTTCTTATTCCATCATCCACAATGGCCAAAACCCTTTTTTAGAAATACAAAAACCATTCAAAAATGGTTTCAAAAACCAATTCATCAAATTCAAAAACATTCCAAAATCCCAACACATACAATTTAATATAATTTTTTCATAATAGATTTAAGATAATCCCTAATTTCCTAACATTTTATTTCATAAATCCATATGTTTATCTTATAGAAATTTAAACCCCTTAAATTATTATTTTGTTACTCCCCAAAATTTATTTCACAAAAACAAAACATTCCAAAAACAATTCTTATTTTTAACATTGAAAACCCCTTTACACAATTTAAAATCCAACCAATCCTAAAAACTCATTTCCGAAATTTCCACATTTCATTTTTACATCAAAATTCAGATGTCACGAAAGGTCCAAGATTCCCAGAGAAGGGAACTAGTTTCGGTGGGTGACATGACCATATTGTTGGATGCCATATGTCAAACACACCACCAACATGAAAAACCTTCTTAGGAACTTTCCCCAGCTCTACATGGATTTTCAAGCCCTCTGATCTAACAGAGGTCATTATTCAAAATCCCCATGGGTTATCCTAGTCACAAACAATCCATAAGAACCAAAGAAACTAATAATACCGGAATTCCCATGGAAACCTGAGGATAAAAAACATTTTATGACACTCTTCTTGAACCTACCCCTCATGTTTAGAAAATCATACTCCATCTACCAAACATACCCAAAATAACAATGGAACTCTAAAAATTAAGGTATACTAAGAGATGACCTCCTCCGATACAATTTTGTCATGAACCAGTGTGGTTCAACCCCAAACCCATTAATCGGGACACTCCGCAAAAGTCTTGAGAGGCAATCCTGATCCTCCTGGAATGGATAAAAGCATTAAGGGCGTAAGTTAGAGTAACAATGGAACATTTTATCTAAAATATAAACAATAATTATGCATCATAATGAAACCGAAAACAAAAAATACATTTATATAAAACATAAATTAATCATTAATTGTACATGAATCTTAAAGTACAAATGTACCAAAAAAATCAACTGATAAAACCTGACAACCAACTAATTACATGTACAACATTGGTCACTCTCCAATTCATCGATTAAATATCACCCAAGAAGATCGAACTCAACATAAATCCTTCAGAAGGGATAAAATCAGAATAAAACTATAAGCGTGAGTATTAGAACATGGTAGGTTCGCCCAATATTATATTCCCAAGGAACATCCATTAAAATAAAACAGTCATCAATTCCATGTTTGAAATACAATATAGAAAATTATTTTTTCCAAACTTAGTTCCATGATAATATCATTATAAAATAAAATGGTTGTAGGTTTTCATAACTAGGAAATTCTAGTAACCAATTTCAACGAGATGAAACATAAAAAAATAGTTTTCTTGAGGGAAACTTAAAATAATGTACACTTTTAAATAAAACACACATGCTACTAAATTTATGAAACAACCACACCATATGCTGATGGTCAGCACCAAATACCCAGTGATCATAAGTCATAGGAATACCCCTAGGCCCCAGTCTATTGTGATCTTCAGGTACCTTGTATCTCGGTGTATATGTAACCATAAAAAAATTATGTTCTCATGCACAATCCACTAGTAAGGAAGTAATACATGTAACCTACCGGTCCCCAACATCATCATCACATCTTAGTTAGTGTAGTCATCATCAAACTTGTTACATGATATAGAGACAGAACCACTCCGAATCAATAGTATACTACTACATGTCTTCCAACCAAGATACTCAGGTTTCCCATTAGTGCTGAATCATGTTCAACATATTATAAAATACAAATTTTCACATGAAAATTTCATTCCCAATTCATTCACACACAATTATCCCACAGACTTTCTTCACATTTATTTCATGGATAAATCATCTTCCTAAAAATTTCATAAAACAATTTCACGAAGTATAATAAGGATTTGCACATAAAATCATCTAAAATTACCTTTTAAGAAAAAACTCCCACCATTACCTTATCATACCATATTTCGAATCCCCAAAACCATTTAATAAATCAATTTCATCTACCATAAAATGGATCCAAATGATAAAACATGAAGTACACATCAAACCCATTTTTTAAGATATATGCCAAAATGCCTTTAGGAATTCTTCACAAAAAACATATTTATCAAATGAATGAATTTTAGTATTAATATTTACGTGTAAAAAGAAAATTTTCAGTAATATAACACTTTTTTAAAACCCTAAAAAACATAGGTTACAAATTAAAAATCCATCGATTTCTATAATGGTTCCAAACGATCCATTAACCAAGAACATGTGACACAACACCCTAAAAACTGATACTCACTTCATTATAAAACCAAAAAAATTGGAAAACACATAAGGATCCAAAAAAAATATTCACTTGGTTCCAATATGTATCATAATTCAAATCAAACATTTGATATCACCTTGAGCAAACAAAAGCCAACTGAGCATTTTCCCCATAACGAGGCATGCAACAATTAATATAAAAACTATATTGGACACTAAAATGTTTTAAAAAAAATTACATTCCAAATATTTACTTAAACATATAAATCAGTCTCTAAAAATTATATGTCTGTTGAGAATTCAAACGGATCATTTAATAAACACTTAGTGTAAACATTCTGACCAAAACAACACAATTTTCTCAAAATAAGGAATAAACTGCGCATCTTGCACAGTAAATAATTAAACTAGAGGGTGAAAAATAGTATATAGCATACAAATATGGTGAAAACTTCAAGGAATATATGAATATTGAATGAAAAATCTAGTGCTTGGGAGAACCTACCTAAAAACTGAGGTGGAATGGAAACGCACACCCGATAACACCTTTTAAGGGTTTATAAACCCTAAAACTTTGAATACCATCCCAAATGAGAAAAAACCCCATAACAATCAAGGGATAACATAACCATAGAACATACATGACCATTGGAGAAGATATATCCATAAAAAAATTGGAAGGAGGAGGATAAAGGAGAAGGAAACTCACCATGACAACTAGAGAACTCTTTATCATACATTGAATACACACCCATAGAGGAGAGGGGATGATTTGGAACTAAATGGAGAGGCTTATTAGCCCTAGGAGAACCATTGATATATTATTTTGGGTAAAATGAGTAAAAAATGAATGATTTATGATTGAAACAAACTTCCTTATCAAATCTGGACGATTTTTGAAACCCTAATGAAGTTCTCCCTAATACCTAATAAATATGTGGTCCAAAGAGAGAAAATGGAACATATGGACGATAATAGGGTTTTAGATCTCTATTGAGAATTGGAATGACCAAATATATAAAAAAATTAATATGATATAAATGAAACAAAATATTTTTCACAACATGAAATGCGCTTATGGGAAGGCCCAATACCGGAATAAATAGCACAAATCCATCATGATTATGAATTCCTAAGTAGTCCAAATGGAAACAGTGGTTTGGATAGGTTATAGGAGGCCATTTGGGAAGTGTAATGAGTGAAAAATGTACAAAAGGATGGACTTATAAAACAAAAAAAAATTAAATCTGTAAATTCGCTCATGGTTTGGCCCAAATCTTGAAGTAACCACCCTTTTAACCTAAAACCTCCAAACAAGATATGAGGAACCCATGGTACGATGATTATAAATTTATGTCACTTCAATACTAAACATTAATCTCTCTTAATCCCCATAAAAAACGGGGTTTTCATCAAACAATATCAAAAATAAGACCTGAAAAACTGGCCGTGATCGATATATAATATTATAAGTGGATGTATCTTTCCTCCATTTGGATAAATCATGATTCTAGGTTTGATTCCATGATTTTATATGCCCCCATTCATCCATAGTTTACCCCAATTGTGGATGTTTAATATTTTGATCATGTGATTAAAGGATGATGTTTCGTAAATATTTTCCTAAAAATTGAAATCATATTTTCATAATTGATTTAAAATGACCTTTTTATTGAATTAAAAACAGAATTTGATATTTTATGATTTTTTATTTAAATAGTCAATTTAATTGTGAAAAACCCCCAATTTTAATGCAATTCATATAATTGGGTGGTCATTGAGATAAATGATAGCTTAAAAGATGGAGTATTTGATGAAATTTTTTGATGTTGGTTGTTAAGAAATTTTTATTAAAATGAATGATGTCTTTGAAGGAATGAATTCCTTTAAAACCTATGAGTTTTTTATGAAATTAAATGACATACATAAAACTGAATATGGTGAAATTGAACATCGATTTATAAAAGGATTTGAAATGAATGAATTCCACTAATTTGATTCATTTTTTGAATAGCATTTGAAACTAGGTAGTTAGTGTGTGGTAAGGAGAAGCATTCTAGTAATATAACTCCCTAAAAATTGAGTCAAGATGAAAAATGAAACTAAAATAAATTCTAACTTGACCTACTATGATGGGTCCCATAATGATGTGTACATTGAATTTAGTAATTGGACTCATAATTGGTGTGTTGATTTCAATGTACAATCATATATTGAGGTATTTTTGGGACTCAGAAGTAATTCAATCCAACTGATAGAAAATAATATGTGGAATCACTTATGAGAATGGTGATTTAATTTTCTTAACATAATAATACATTTCATTGATTATAGAATTTTTTTTCATGAAAAATGTTTTATAAAAAAGGTTTTTTTATAAAATGTTCATATAATACTATTTTTGAAAATTATTCTATCATTTTTATTTTGAAATAATAATATATTGTTGAAAATATGTAAATTCCATGTGAAACATTGTTTTATTTAAATTTAATGAGAAAATATTTTATCTTTTTGGAATTGATTATGGAATCATATTTGCTATCATACTAGGATATTTTTATCACACCCTACCTTTTCATTTTGGTGTTTATATATTAAATTTTTCAAGGTATAAGAATATGAAATCGGTCTCATTAATATGGTGGATTCACATAATCCTTAGGACCTAGAGGGATAGAGTTTATTGATGGAGATGTGATCCAATGATTACATTGGATGTTTTATATTTTATCTTGTTAGATGTAATTTCCTTTGTAATGTAAGTTTTTAGGTTTTTTAAATGTTTTATTGTGTTACATTATACATGATGATTGTTGATATACCAACTTGAATCATTTATATTATGCTATTTAATGTAAAAATCATTCACTATTTATTTTTATATGATGTTTTCATCTATTCTTGATCCCATGGGAATAAAAAATCCCTATTGGGCCCTATCAGGACCAGATCATGTACCATTTTACCAGGGTATTCATGCTAGTTAATGATAGGGAATATGAATAAGAAATTATAATAACTTTAATACAGTAAAATTAAAGTATATAATTGATAATAATATTATTTTATTAGTATTTCTAGATTAATTTATAACAGTGAAATTTGAGAAGAAAACATAGTAGATGATAATAAATCTACCAGGCAACTAAATTTTCATTGGGAGTCTCCATCAATTTTATTGGATTATTCAAACTATGGGTAAATATGTGATATGTTCCACAGGGAGGGACCTAGGGAGAGTAAAATGAAATTTTTTTATAATGAATTATAATAATTGGTTATTATTGAAGTGGAAGAGGTGGACCATATAAAAATTGAAGGAATGTGTTGTTTTTCTAAACTATTAACAATTTTAAGAAGGAGATATTATTATTCCAAATTAAAAGGATAAAAAATGGATAGAATAATAAGTTAATCATTTCTTGGTCGATTAAAATAAAAAATATTCAAATCATTTCATGCTTTTAAATTTTTTATGTCTTTTATAGATGGTTAATCTCAATTTATATCATTTTATATTACCTTGGTAAATAATTTCCATCCATAATAATTAAATTTAGTGATAATGTATATGATTGAGATTTAAGAAATAAAAATATTTTAAAATATTCAAATTACGTTATCAAATTAAATTTCTAATGTATTAAAATGAAAATTTTAATCTATATTCACTTAATCATGTAATTTTTTTTAAAAATTATATTTATAATATTTAAAATTATATTGAAGATATAATAATCATGTATCATAATTTTATTGAAAAAAATTATTTTAAAAAATAAATAAATATTATAAAACATTAAATGTGATAAAAACATAATCCCCGCATGAAAACTATTGATTCAATGAAAAGACTAAAAAAATTATTATTCTACTATTACATTTTAAATATTTATAAATATACATTTCATATGTTTTTATATGATCAATGAATATTTTGAAATTAATAATTATCTTCATTAGTAAAATATTTGATTACTTATTTTTTGAAAAAATATATATTAAATTCATATTTAATGGTAAAGCTATAAAAATAAGCATTTTTATGAAACCCGTATTTTTGGACTAAAAATCAACAATTTTTGAAAATTTAAATTTATTTATAATAAGTAAATTTTGATATGTGTAATTAATAAATGAATTTCAATTTTATAAAATAAAAATTCCAAAATTTATAAATTCAATTTTTGAATACAAAATATATATAATTGAAAACACATTTAATTGGAAAATGAACTTCTAAAATATTAATTGTTATTATAATTAATTTTTATCATTAAAAATCTACATTGTTTTATCCAATTATTAATATCAAAACATATTTCATCTTTAATCATATATTATTTGAAATGTAAAGCAACATCACATAAAAAAATTAAAAACTTTTCTTAAGATTAAGTGATCTTATTATACATTTTAGGTAAAAAAATTATATTCCATCATATTAGAAGTATATATTATTTTTAATATAAATATAATTCATAAATATCTTACTCTTATTGATTCCATTGAAGTTATTGGATAGTTTTTTTAACTGAAATAAAAAAAATATTTATATATGATCTAAATATCTAATGGTTTCATATAATTTTCGTGTCCTTTATGGAGAATGTTATCAATCACATTCCAATATTTATTGGTATTCATATATTATCATTATTTAATGTTAATAGGTAGCATAGACTCGATGATGAAAACTCTAGGACCCTTGTTTTATATATTTTAGCAGTCATTCACACAAAGTAAACAAGGATTCACAATTATCTTGAGGAGTGATTCATTAATTAATGGGATCAAAATAATCTCAATTAAGTAATATCATGTCGGGATAATAATCCCATTTTTAATTTATGGAAAGAGTTTCGTTTATGTTAAGACATCATGAAACTCAATAATATAATAAAGGGAGTTTTGGTGGATGGTACTACTAGAAAACGAAATATTGTTTATATGTAGTGTAGGAGACATCTCTATAAGTGGGCTCATTATAGATTGTCCTAGTGGAAGATGTAGATGAATCATTCATTTGATTAATAAAGGTGTCCCCAAAACTAAATTTCCCATTGACGGAGGCCTAACATAGATACATGAACTATATTTTCTTCATGAAAATGTAATCACTTGTGACACATCGGGTAGATTTTTTGAATGTGGGAAGCATATTATCCTCTTAAAAGGGAAGTCAATAATTTCAGTTGGGTTGTGTGGATTGGTGTAAAATAAATTTCAATCATCCTATTTGGTGGTCCAGCCTATTATGATAATGATATATCAGGCCCATTTGTATCATTTTTTCTAGGAATGAAAAATAACTACACTAAGATCTAATCTTTGTTCCACATGAAACATTAGGTCAATGA
The DNA here is from genome assembly GCA_963277665.1 of Viscum album. Classification (NCBI taxonomy): domain Eukaryota; kingdom Viridiplantae; phylum Streptophyta; class Magnoliopsida; order Santalales; family Viscaceae; genus Viscum; species Viscum album. The sequence goes on along the minus strand of OY728140.1, from coordinate 1,349,734,448 downwards.
TGATAAGATATTACAAGTTAAATTGATCTACCTATTTGAGGTTACAAAGTAAATGTGCGGTATTATTTATATAAATTTAATGACATAAATTATCACAACATGTCCCCTGGGGGCTGTGTCGTAACTACCCCAAGCCAGCCTTCCATAGGCCAGGGGCTGGCGACTAGCACCAAAGGCGTAAATCCCGATAAAAAGGGAAGGATTTGCCTTTATGAAACATAATCACACATAAATAGAGTACAATCGAAAGTAAACACTATGTAAAGAAGTATAAAAAGTGCGCTGAAAGTACAAAGGGTCCGGAAATACAAGCCCAAAATAAAGGCTTAGCTACAACTAAAAATAAGTACAACTGAAACGACAAATAGCTTGAAGATGGAAGCAGCTCCTGGATCTTCCCCCGGGTTCCTACCTAAAGGGTAGGTATAGATGTCCTCCTTATCACGTCGTGTCTATCGGTCTGCTCTATGTGCCGTCATGCAGAGTGTCCACCTATAGGTATCGTCCAGTCCTCGTACACTCTACCTTGGTCAGCACTGTCTGTCGTCTACATCCAACACAACGAGGTTCGGGAATAGCCCGTGTAGGGGTGAGTATAACAATACTCAGTAGGGACCCCGAGACCATCAAGGTCTCACAAAATCATACAAGGATAAACCACAAAGAAATATCTCAACAGATAACCTTTACTTAGGTATATTCTCATACATATACCTATGTTATCAAGTAACCCATCTGAATCATGAGGAAATCACAAAGGTCATTGACTTAGCTCAAACAAAAATTTTATTCATGATGTCGAAACCATGGCTGCTAAGGAACTCCTCCTCTGTTGAGCATAGTAGTCTAGTCGCGACTCTGAGGTGCTACTCCCTAACCATAGACTGCTGAGCTATTCCTCCTGTCGAGTACTGCAGGTCTGTCGCCCCAACACAGTAGCACTTCCCGCATTGGGTCTGCTGCCCCAACACAGTATCGCTCCTCCGCCATGGGTCTATTTCCCCAACATAGTAGTGCTCCCCACTGGGCTAGTTAAGTCTCTCCAAAGTGAATCGGACAAGTAGTAATCAGGTCACAGCCAACTATAAGGTCAATGTACTCTGTACGCACGTCTCCGAGAGGATCTAATCCATGAGCTACTCGTCGATACTTCCAAGTGTCACGTAATCTTATGTGGGAGTAGCTCATGGACCGCCTCGTCATAGGGGTCCCAACGCAGCATACGGCGTGTCAAACGGACGCCCGGTCAGTGAGTTATTAGCATTTCCGTTCCAGGGGCCTGGTTGGATTTCGGGTACAATCCAACTCAGCCATACTCCAGCTGCGTCCAAACCTCAAGTGGAGTATGCCAAAATACCTGTCACATCAAATGAAATTCAACATAGTTGAGGGTTCGTCAATCAGATTTCTGTTCCTTATGTGCTAAGCATTTCCGCTCCGAGGGCTTGGTTGGAATTACGCTCGTTCCAAACCCGTCCGTTTTCCAAAGTGATCTAAAACTAACATAGAATATCTTAAAAGGACCTCCTCTCTACGAGGGTTCTAGTTCCGCAGATGTTGTGTCGATCGGATGCACGGTCGTGAAGTTATTCACATTTAAGCATATGGGCCTGGCCCGTTAGGCCCAGTGGGCTGGCAGGTCGGGCCGATCCGGTTCTGCGGGTCCGACCCTGCATGGGGTGTTAGCCCAGCCAAAACAAATGTGACCCATCCCAGTGGAAGGCACGGCCTAGCCTGAAGGCAGGCGCGGCCCGGCCCGAAGGGGCGCGGCCCGACCCGAAGGGGCGTGGCCTGCCCTGAGCGGGCGCGGCCCGGCCCGGCAGGGCGCGGCCCAGCTGGGCGGGGTGCGGCCCACCGGCTACCCGAACCAGCGGCGCCAAGCGTTGCCGCCCTCCCTAACCGGCCGACCGAAGTTGTCCGACCTTCATGGTTCAAGTGGCCCGCTTGGTTGGGTTGCGTGTTCTCCAGCACGACGCCCTCCAGGCGCCACGCCATTCCTCTGCCCAGCCATCTGACAAGACGTCTGGTTCTACTGCAAAAGCGGCCCACGAAGCGGGCAGCAGTTCCTTCCGCACAGCCGGCGCGACTGCGTCGGCTTCCTCCACCGCAGCCTGCCCTGGCCACGACTCTGCGTCCCCAGCCCGGCGTGATGGCACCGTGCTTCCTCGGTCGTGGCCCGCTTGTCCGCAGATTGTTTTTTCATGAGCGACGTCGGCCCTTGCGCTGCCGGCCTGTTCAGCATTCCGCCTCCGGTCGCCGATTCCAAAAATAATCAAGATCCAACGGAGGGTCGTCATGTCGTGTTCATTCGGCCCGTGCCCTGCGCATTAGGCGATAGAAATAGGACGAGACAAACAATGATATTCAATGACGAATGAGGCACAATTTTAATCCATAAAAATTTAACTTAATCCTCCTACCTCAAGGTTTTTCGTGCGTTGAGGATATCGTGAAAAGTCGGATGTCAGTTCGTTGACGTCATCCCAAGGGAGGAGTTGAAGGTGTCAATGATCGTTGGCATTCGTTGCTCCCGCAAAGTGCCATCGATCCTAGTTCGAGCGTCGTTTGTCGGAGATCCATCGGAATGGTAACCGTTCTTTGAGGAATAGGAGTTCTTCATCGAAGAGGGAATCATTCTTCATTGAAGAAGGAAACCCTCTTCAAATTCTATAAAGCTCTCCCAAAGTTTCTCTGACACAATAAATGCTCCAAACTAAAATAATAGCTCATGATATCATTTTATTAACCAATGAAAATCAAACATCAAAATCCATTAATTAATTAATTGGAGCTCAATTCATTAATTAAAAGAGTTGGAAAAATTTAAGAGGGAGAGTGGGAGGTTAAGAGTTCACATAAATAAAGGGATGTTGTCAATTTAATGAGGGAGAGATTAATGAGGTTTAAGGGGAGTTAAAGGGAGGTGAGGATTTAGGGCCTCATGTGGGTACCACCACACTAAATACTATCATGGGAGGTTAGGTGGGTGTGGGACCCACCTGTAACTCCCCTTGATAGGATATAACTACCATTGATAAATAAAATTAGAGTTCCACAATTTTATTTATTTTATTCTAATTCCCCAAAAATTAACTCTCAACCTGCATAAAACACAACTGCGGTCAAGGTCCCCTTAAGCGAATATAAGCGCTGCGCGTTTATCGGTGTCCTCGTATTAAAATTCCAAGCAGCGGTTCAAAAGATAGAAAAACCCGCATGTACGTTTACTGAACGTACCCGAAAAAATCTTCAGAAATTGATTCTGGGCACACCGGGCCTCGGAATCAAGCGCCGTCAAAAACCGCGGACTTGTAAATTTTGAAAGAATTTATGAAAAAAATTCCCTTGAAATTTGAGGGTATTTACATTACCCCCACCTCAGATCTTTACATCCTTGTAAATCCACAACACACACTAGGGAAACAAAAGAGGTGTACTGAGCACGCATCTGAGCAACTCGCTCCCATGTGCCCTCCTGGAGGTTCCCGTGATGCCAGTGTACGCGGACCAGAGGAATTGATCATCCATATAGGACCTACTCATTTCAATCCTCCATCTCTACTGGAACCTCCGTGAAGGTCACCCGTCATCGATGTCTAGCTCCCCGTGGTCGATGATGTGGGACGAATCATGCACGCATCTCTTCAGCTGAGATACGTGGAAGACATCGTGCACCCGATGCAATTGAAGTGGAAGGGAGAGGAGATATGCCCCCATGCCTACTCTTATAAGGAACTGGAAAGGTCCGATGAAACGCGGAGATAACTTTCCACCTCTTCCAAATCTCCGCAGACCACGTCAAGGTGAGACTTGTAAGAAGACGTGGTCACCATCCCCAAACTCTAGTGGTATCCATCTCCAATCATCATAGGACTTCTGTCTACTTTGTGCAGTCTTCATCCACTCCTGGATGATCTGCACCTTCTCTGGTAGCCTCAATATGGGCACACTGGTCAACCTATTCCTCTGCTCTTGAAATGCTCTGCTGGCATATCTATGACCACACGAAGGTTTTCCCCTTCTTCGTTAATGCTAAAAGCAGTGCAGCAACTCTGGAGAAGTCTGGCACTAATCAAAGTCTGGCCGACTCATGAATGATCGACTACACCCAATTATGCATGATTCCATCTTGTTCTTCCTGGGGCTTCCTTTTCACCGACCAAGGGAAAACCTTCACAATTTTGTAGGTAAACCACAACCTTTTTTCCTAATACATTAAATCTATGTATGAACTGTAGTTTCCCAGTCCATACCCAAACTAACTTCGTAAGGCCCTGATGCTACCACCAAGAGGTTACATTCGAAACTCTCACCTCAAGGGTCAGATCACACTGTCAGTATAAGCGTGATTATCAAGTCTCCTCCCAAAGGTATCTCCACACGTGAGGATCAAGTCAAAGGCTTAACTGGAAACTCTAGGTTAGGGACAAGATTTGTGGAAGAAAGGAATGATTGGTACCTATGTATATTCATACGGTAGCTAGTAGTAGACACAGACCATACCTCGAATCATTCCTAGAACCCTTGGGTCACACTCCTTGACCTCATGCAACTACTCTCTTCCTATGCCCTCCTGCACCCTGAGCCTGGCGGGGACTACAAAGGCGGGTGGTTGTAACATGTTGAAAAGAACATCACCACATGTTGCTCTCCTAACTATTCTTCCACGACTGCTCCTATGTAGATTCATCTGTCCTTAACACTTCTTGTTCTTGAAACATTTTACATGCCCAAGTCTTAGAGACTAGTGCCAGTTCCCTGCTTTTCCACTACTAACATTCTCTAGTTGTATCCATTCAGCCAAAGAACATTCAACCAAAAAGGTTCTCTATAGCACCCTAGCATATGTAGGAATGCATAGAGGTAAAGTTCTAGCTCATACGTCCTTAAACACACCTTTCTCAGAGGTCCAAGCTCTAGATCACTGATCCTATCATAGTCATCAAATACCAGGAACGATTGGTACGCCTCGATGAATACCCAACTATCGACATGTCATCCTGCTGAAGCTATATAAGCTTTAGAAAAATCTAACTACCTCCTCAAGCCAGTCCTCAGCCACCTGTGAGTCGAGATCGCCTTTGAACCTGAGGGGTATCTGATGCTAAAACATGTGTAAGGAAGTATGCCTACATGTGTCATCTACCAGTACCGCCAGTTGTAACTGTAGACCAACCGGTAGTGATATAACTGGAGCACTACCCGAAGGTACTATCTCAGGCATTGGTCCATGTACCGAATCCTATTCACTATGCGGACCAAAATCATGGTCACTCCCTGGGAAACACTAGTAGCTAAGATCAACATCTGCTCTACTATTGTCTAAAATGGGTGTAGAACACTAGAAATTGCATCCATCCAGTCCACTGCTTCCTGGAAATCTGTCTCTCCATGTAACCTCAGAGGCCTCTGCTGCTGGAACTCATGGAATGCACTCTGTCAGCATGCACCCTCCGCTAGTACAGCTGGTGGAATCTACTACCCCATGGGTGGTGGTTCTACTAGTACACCACCTGAATGTGCCCTCATAGTAAGAGCTGCACCAGAGCATCATCGCTCGGTGGGCCATCATTGGGTACTCTCTCGGAACACCAACTGACTATATGCGTGGAGGCACCCTGAATAGATGTGACACGGTCAAAAGACTATACCTAGTGAGATGAAATGGTTTTAGATGACTTAAAGAAAAACTATTGAAAACACACAAGAAATCAGTGTTTTCGTGCACTGAGTCGGAAATCAATAGTCAGTGTCCTAGTATATGGATATGTCGGTCGCAACACCAACACTGGACTCTGTGATCTAAAAACCACACTCGGTACCCTTAACATTATTGCTTCACAAAAAGGGAATATCAGAGTTCAAATTTCTGTAGTAGAACCAACTCCTCTGATACCAATTTGTCACGACCCTTCCCCTGGGGCCTGTGTCGTAACTACCCGAAGCCTGCCTTCCATAGGCCAAGGGATGGAGACTAGTACAAAAGGCGTAAATCTTGATAAAAAGGGAATGCATTGCCTTTATGAAACATAAACACACATAAAAAGAGTCAAGAATAAGCAAACACTATGTAAAGTAGTATACCAAGTGTGCTGAAAGTACAAAGGGGCTGGAAATACAAGCCCAATAGAAAGGTACAACTACAATTGAAAGAAAGTACAATTGAAAACATAAATAGCTGGAAGATAGAAGATGCTCCTGGTTTGTCCTCTGGGTTCCTACCTGAAGGGTAGGTACAAATGTCCTCCTCATCACTTCACGTCTATCGGTCCGCTCCGTGTGTCGTCACACCGAGTGTCCACCTATGGGTACCATCCAGTCCCCGTACACTATGCCCCGGTCAGCACTGTCTGTCATCTACATCCAACACAACAAGGTGCTGGCATATCCCATGTAGGGGTGAGTATAACATTACTCATTAGGGACCCCGAGACTCTCAAGGTCTCACAAAATCTAACAAGGATAAACCACAAAGAAATATCTCAAAAGATAATCTTTACTTAGGTATATGACCATACATATACCTAAGTTATCATGTAAACCCATTTCAATCCTGAGGAAAACACAAAGGTCATTGACTCAGCTGAAACCTGGATTTAATTCATGATGTCGAAACCAAGGCTGCTGGAGAACTCCTCCTATGTCGAGCACAATAGTCCTATCACAACTCTGATGTGCTACTCACTAACCTTAGACTACTGAGGTACTCCTCCAGTCGAGTATCGCGGTACTGTCGCCCCAACACAGTAGAGCTTCCCTCCATGGGTCAGCCACCCCAACATAGTAGTGCACCCCCTAAGAGCCCAAAGAGGTAATCCTCCTATAAAGTATCGCGAGTCTGCCGTCCCAACACAGTAGCGCTCCTCCACCATGGGTCTGTCGCCCCAACGTTGTAGTACTCTGCACTGGGCTAGTCAAGTCACTCTGAATTGAATCGGACAAGCAGTCATCAGGTCTTAGCCAGCTACAAGGTCTTCGTACTTGGTATGCTTGTCTCCCAGAAGATCCGCTCCACGAGCTAATGGTCGATACTTCCAAGTGTCACATAATCTCACGTGGAAGTATCTCATGGACCGCGTCGTCATAGGGGTTACAACGCAATAGACGGTGCGTCAATCGGACGCTCGGTCTGTGAGTTATTATCATTTCGGTTCCAAGTGCCTGGTTGGATTTCGGGTACAATCCAACCCGGCCATACTCCAACTACATCAAACCTCAAGTTGAGTATGCGAAAGGAACCATCTCATCAAAATAAATTCAACATAGTCCACAGTACGTCAATCTGACGTTCGGTCCTTAAGTTATAAGTGTTTCCACTTCGAGGGCCCGGTTGGAATTACGCTCATTCCAAACCCGTTAATTCTCCAAAGTCATCCAAAACTCACTTAGAGTATCACAACAGGACCTCCTCTCCATGAGGGTCCCAGTGCCACAGACGACGCGTCGATCAGACGCACGGTCGTGAAGTTATTCACATTTAAGCGTACGGGCCCGACCTATTAGGCCCAATGAGTTGGCGTCTCGGCCCGATCCGGTTCAGTGTGTTCGACCCATCATGGGGTGTCGGCCTGGCCTAAAAAAACATGACCTGGCCCGGCGAGGCGCGGCCCAGCCGACCGCGGCCCGGCCCGAAGGGGCCGAGTGGTCCGTGGCGGGGGGTGCGGCCCCACGGCTGCCCGAACTAGCGGCGGCAAGCAGTGTCGCCCTCCCTAACTGGTTGGCCGAAGCCAGCCGGCCTTCATGGTGCAAGCGGCCTACTCGGGCGGGCCGAGGGTTCTCCAGCGCGGTTCCTTCCTGGCACTACGGATTTCCTCCTCCCGGCCAGCTGACAAGCCAGCCGGTTCTCCTGTTGAAGCGGCCCGCGAAGGGGGCCACGGTTTCTTACAGCACATCCGGCGCGACAGCGCCTGCTTCCTTCGTCGCAGCCTACCCTGGCCACGGCTCCGCATCCCCAGCACGGCGAGATGGCATCATGCTTCCTCTGTCGTGGCCCGCATGGCCACTTCTTTTCCTTGCGTGAGTAACTGCGGCCCTTCCGCCGTCGGCCTCTTCCGTGTTCCGCCTCCGATCGCCGATTCCAAAAATAATCAAGATCTAGCAGAGGGTCGTCGGGCCGTGTTCGTTCAGCCCGCGCCCTCCGCGTTAGAAGATAGAAATAGGCCGGGACAAAAAATGATATTCAAAGATGAAAGAGGCACAATTTTAATCCATAAAAATTGAACATAATCCCCCTACCTCATGGTTTGTCATGAATTGATGATATCGTGAAAAGGTAGACGTCGATTCGTTGATTTCGTAGCAAGGTAGGAGTTAAAGGTGTCGATGATCATTGGAATTCATCGCACCTGCAACGTGTCATCGAACCTAGATAAAGCATCATTCTTCAAAGATCTGTCGGAAGGAGAACCTCCCTTCGAGGAATCGGCGTTCTTCTTCGAAGAGGGCATCGTTCTTCGTTGAAGAAGGAAACTCTCTTCAAATTCACTAAAGCTCTCCCAAAGTTTCTCCAACACAAAAAATGCCCCAAAATAAAATAATAGTGCATGTTATTATTTTATTATCCCAGGAAAATCAAAGATAAAACTTTTTAATTAATTAATTGGAGCTCAATTCATTAATTAAAAGAGTCGGAAAAATTTAAGACGGAGAGTGGGAGGATAAGAGTTCACAAAAATAAAGGGAAGTTGTCAAATTAATGAAGGAGAGATTAATGGGGGTTTAGGGGAGTTAAGGGGAGGTGAGGAGTTAGGGCTTCGTGTGGGCCCCACCACACTAAATAATCCCATTGGAGGTTAGGTGGGTGTGGGCCCCACCTATAACTCCCATTGGTAGGATATAACTACCATAGATAAATAAAATTCATGTTCCACAATTTTAGTTATTTTATTACAATTCCCCAAAAATTAACTCTCAACCAGCATAAAATGAAACCGCGGTAACCATCCCCTTAAGTGAATACTGGTGCTGTGAGCTCATCGATGTCCTCAGATTTCAATTCTAAATAGTGGTTCAAAAGATAGAAAAACCCACATGTACGTTTATTGAATGTACCAGAACAAAACTTCAGAAATTGATTCTTAGTACACCGGGCCTCGGAATCAGGTGCCGCCAGAAACTACGGACTCATAAAATTCCATAGAATTTGAGGAAAAAATTTTCCTTGTAATTTATGGGTCTTTAAATTACCCCCAACTCAGAGCTTTACATCCCCATAAATCCACAACCCACACTAGGAAAACAAAATAGGGGTATTGAGCACGCATCTGAGCCTCCCACTCCCATGTGCTCTCCTAGAGGTTCTCATGCTGCCAACGAACGCGCACCAAAGGAATCGATCATCCATGTAGGACCTGCTCTTGTCGATCCTCAATCTCTACTGGAACCTCTGTGAAGGTCTCTTGTCATCGATGTCTATCTCCCTGTGGTCGATGTTGTGGGACGGATCGTGCACGCTTCTCTTCAGCTGAGATACGTCGAAGACGTCATGCACCCGGTGCAACTGAGGTGGAAGGGCCAGACGGTAAGCCACCTCGCCTACTCTGCTAAGGACCTAGAAAGGTCTGATGAAACACATAGATAACTTTCCAACTCAGCCAAATCTCTATAGACCTAGTCGAGGTGAGACCCATAAGAAGATGTGGTCACCATCCCCGAACTCTAGTGGTCTCCATCTCCTATTAGCATAGGACTTCTATCTGCTTTGTGTTGTCTTTATCCGCTCCTAGATGATCTGCACCTTCTCTGGTAGCCTCAAGATGGGCACACTGGTCAACCTCTGCCTCAGCTCCTAAAAAGCTCTGATGGCATCTCTCTGACCACACGAAGGGTTTCCCCTTCTTCGTTAATGCTAAAAGCGGTGCAGTAACTCTGGAGATGTCTGGCACATGTCTATGTATGGTCTACTCATGAGTGATCGACTGCACCCACTTATGAATGATTCCAACTTGCGCTGCCTGGGGTTTCCTTTTCACCAACCAAGGAATACCCATCACAACATTTTAGGTAAACCAGAACTTTTTTTCCTAATACATTCAATCTGTGTATGAACTGTAGTTGCCCAGTCCATACCAAAACTAACGTTATAAGGCCTCGACTCGACCACCAAGTGGTTCCAACCGAAACTCTCGTCTCAAGGGTCAGATCACACCGTCAGCATAAGTGTGACTATTGAGTCTCTTCCCAAAGGTATCTCCAGACGTGAGGATCAAGTCAACAGATTAACCGGAAACTCTAGGTCTGGGACAAGATTCATGGATGAAAGGAATGATTGGTACCTATGTCTATTCTCACGGCAGCTAGTAGTAGACACAGACCATACCTTGAATCATTCCTACATCCCGTGGGTCACACTCCTTGACCACATACAACTACTCTATTCCCCTGCCCTCCAGCTCCCGGAGCCTGGTGGGGACTACAAAGGTGGGTGGTTGTAACATGTCGAAAAGTACATCATGACATGCTGCTCTCCTAACTCTACTTCAATGTCTGCTGCTCTGTAGATTCATCTGTCCTTAACACTTCCTGTTCTTGAAACATTTTACGTGCCCATGTCTCAGAGACTAGTGCTAATTCCCTACTTTCCCGCTGCTAACATTCTCAATCTGTATCCATTCAGCCAAAGAACATTCAACCACAAAGGTTCTCTCTAGCACCCTAGCATAAGTAATAATTCATAGAGGTAATGTTCTGGCTCAGACCTCCTTAAAAACACCTTGATAAGTGGTCCGAGCTCTAAAGCACTGATTGTATCATAGTAATCAAGTACCAGGAATGATCGGTACGCCTCAATGAATACCCAGCTACTGACATGTCCTCCTGCCGAAGCTGTATAAGCACTAGAAAACTCTTAGCCATTTCCTCAAGCGAGTCCTTAGCCGCCTGTGAGTCAGGGTCGCCTCGGAACCTGAGGGGTATCTGATGCTAAAACATGTGTAAAGCACTATGCCTACATGTGTCATCTACTGGTACCACCAGTTGTAAATGCAGTCCAATAGGTAGTGATATAACTTGCACACTACGAGATTGTACTATCTCAGGCATCGGTCCACGTACCTAAGCCTCTTCACTATGCGGACCAACCTCATGGTCACTCACTAGGAAACACTAGTAGCTAAGATCACAATCTTCTATACTAGTGTCTAAATTAGGTGTAGAACACTAGCAATCGCCTCCAGCCAGTCTACTACTGCCTGTGAATTTGTCTCACCTCGTAACCTCGGAGGCCTCAGCTGCAGGAACTCGTGCAACGTGCTCTGTCAGCGTGCATCGTCCGCTAGTATAGCTGGTGGCATCTAATTCCCAATGGGTGGTGGTGCTACTGGTGCACCATCAGAATGTGCCATCATATTAAGAGGTCCCTGCACTGGAGCCTCATCACTCGATGGGCCATCATTGGGTACTCTTTCGGAACTCCAACTGACTGTCTACGAGGAGGCATCCTGAACAGATGCGACACTGTCAAAAGTCTATACTTGGTTAACTGACATGGTTTGAGCTGACATAAAGAAAAACAATAGAAAACACACACCCAATCAATATTTTCGTACAATGAGTCAGAAATCAGTAGTTAGTGTCATGATGTATTGATACGTCAACCGCCACACCAACATTGGACTCTTTGAACTAAAAACCACACTCGGTACCCTTAACACTATTGCTTCACAGAAATAGAATATCAGAGTTCTATGTTCTACGGTAGAACTGACTCCTTTGAAAACAATTTGTCATGACCCATCCCCTGGGGCCTGTGTTGTGACTACCCCAAGCCCGCCTTCTATAGGCCTGGGGCTGGCGATTAGCACCAAAGGCATAAATTCTTGATAAAAAGGGAATGCATTGCCTTTATGAATCATAAACACACATAAACAGAGTACAAGCGGAAGAAAACACTATGTAAAGCAGTATAACAAGTGTGATGAAATTAAAAAGGGGCCGAAAATACAATCCCAACAGAAAGGTACAACTACAACTGAAAGAAAGTACAACAGAAAAGACAAACAGCTGGAAGATAGAAGGAGCTCCTGGATCATCCTTTATGTTCCTACGTGAAGGGTAGGTACATATTTCCTCCTCAGCAATTCCCATCTATCAGTCCGCTCCGTGTGTCGTCACGCTGAGTGTCCACCTATGGGTACCGTCCAATCCTCGTACACTCTACCTCAGTCAGTGTTGTCTGTCGTCAGCATCCAACACAACGAGGTGCGGGCATAGCCCGTTCAGGGGTGAGTATAACGATACTCAGTAGGGACCCCGAGACCCTCAAGATCTCAAAAAATCCAACAAGGATAAACCAAAATGAAATATCTCAACTGATAACCATTACTTAGGTATATGCCCATATATATACCTAAGTTATCAAATAACCCATCTCAATCTTGAGGAAAACACAATGGTCATTGAGTCAGCTCAAACCAGTATTTTATTCATGATGTGGAAACCACGGCTCTTGGAGAACTCCTCCTCTGTCGAGAACAACAGTCATGTCATGACCCCGAGGTGCTACTCACTAACCTTTGACTGATGAGGTACTCCTCCCGTTGAGTACCGCGGGTCTGTCGCCCCAACACAGTAGCGCTTCCCGCCAAGGGTTTGCCGCCCCTACACAAAAGTGCACCCCCTAATAGCCTACAGAGGTACTCCTCCGGTCGAGTACCGTGGGTCTTCCACCCCAACAGTGTAGCGCTCCTCCGCCATGGGTATGTCTCCCCAACATAGTAGCGCTCCACACTAGGCTAGTCAAGTCACTCCGAATCGAATCTGACAAGCAGTCATCAAGTCTCAGCCAGCTACAAGGTCTCTGTACTCCGTATGCTCATCTCTGGGAGGATCTACTCCATGAGCTACTGGTCGATACTTACAAGTGTCACATAATCTCACGTGTAAGTATCTCATGGACCGCCCCGTCATAGGGTTCTCAACACAACGGACAGCAGGTCAGTCAGACGCCTGGTCTGTGAGTTATTGGCATTTCTATTCCAGGGACCCAGTTGGATTTCGGGTACAATATAACCAGGACATACACCAACAGCATCCAAACCTCAAGTGGAGTTTTCCAAAAGAACCATCTCATCAAAAGAAATTCAACATAGTCGACGATACGTCAATCGGACGTCCGGTCCATAATTTATAAGCGTTTTTTCTACGAGGGCCCGGTTGAAATTACGCTCGTTCCAAAACTGGTCATTTTCAAAAGTCATCCAAAACTTACTTAGAGTATCTTAAAAGGACCGACTCACCGTGATGGTCCTAGTTCTGTAGACGGTGCGTTGATCGGATGCACGGTCGTGAATTTATTCTCATTTAAGCGTACAGGCCCGGCCTGTTAGGCCCGATGGGCTGGCGGGTCGTCCTAATCCGGTTCGGCAGGGTCCGAACCAACAGGGTGTGTCAGCCCGGCCTAATGAAACGCAACTCTTCCCGGTGGTAGGCGCGGCCCGGCCCAAAGGCAGGCGCAGCCCGACAAGACCTGAGAAGGCGCGGACCGGCCCGACACAGTGCGGCCCGGCATGGCCAGGCGCAGCCCGGCCGGCCATGGCTTAGCCGGTAGGCCGAGCTGCTCAGTCTGAAGGGGCTGAACAGTCCATGGCATGGGGTGCGGCCCCCCAGCTACCCAAACCAGTGGCGCCAAGCAGCGCCGCCCTCCCTAATCGGCCTACCGAAGCCAGCCGACCTTCATGGCACAAGCGGCCCACTCGGGCTGGCCGCGGGTTCTCCCGTGCAATGCCCTCTTAGCATCGTGGATTTCCTCCGCCCGGCCGGCCGACAAGCCGGTCGGTTCTCCTGCCGAAGTGGCCCATGAAGCGGGCCACAGTTCCTTCTGCACAGCCGGTGCGATAGTGTTGGCTTCCTCTACAACGGCCTGCCCTAGCCGCGGCTCCGCATCCCCGGCACGGCGTGACGGTGTCGTGCTTCCTCTGTCATGGCCCACCTGGTCTCGGCATTTCTTTGCATGTGTGACAGCAGCCTTTGCACCGCTGGCCTCTTCCGTGTTCCGCCTCCGGTCGCCGATTCCAAAAATAATCAAGATCCAGCGGAGGGTCATCGGGCCATGTTCATTTTGTCCGTGCCCTCTGCGTTAGGCGATAGCAATAGGTCATGACAAACCAAGATATTAAATGACGAACAAGGAACAATTTTAATCCATAAAAATTGAACATAATCCCCCGACCTCAAGATTCTCCATGTATTGATGATATCGTGAAAAGGAGGACATCGGTTCGTTGACGTCGTCACAAGGGAGGAGTTGAAGGTGTCAACGATCATTGGTGTTTGTCACTCCCGCAAAGTGTCATCGATCCCGGCTCGAGCATCCTTCATCAGAGATCCGTCGGAGGGAGAAACATTCTTCGAGGAATCTGCATTCTTCGTCAAAGAGGGCGTTGTTCTTCATTGAAGAAGGAGAGTCACTTCAAATTCTCTAAAGCTCTACCAAAGTTTCTCCAACACAACAAATTCCCCAAACTAAAATAATATCTCATGTTGTTATTTTATTAACCCATGCAAATAAAAGGTCAAACTCATTAATTATTTAATTAGAGCTCAATTCATTAATTGCAGGAATTGGAAAAATTTAAGAGGGAGAGTGGGAGGTTAAGAGTTAACATATATAAAGGGATGTTGTCAAATTTATGAAGGAGAGATTAATGGGGGTTTAGGGGAGTTAAGGGGAGGTGAGGAGTTAGGGCCTCGTGTGGGCCCCACCACACTAAATCCTCTCATGGGAGGTTTGGTGGGTGTGGGCCCCACCTATAACTCCCCTTGGGAGGATATAACTACCATAGATAAATAAAATTCGTGTTCCACAATTTTATTTATTTTATTCTTATTCCCCAAATATTAACTCTCAACCCGCATAAAACACAACTGCGGTAAAGGTCCCCTAAAGAGAATACTAGCGCTGCGAGTTCATTGGTGTCCTCGAATTTCAATTCTGAGCACCGGTTCAAATGATAGAAAAACCCGCACGTATGTATACTAAACGTACCCGAACAAAACATCAGAAATTGATTCTGGGCACACCGGGCCTCGGAATCCGGCGCCGTCAGAAATTGAGGACTCGTAAAATTCCATGGATGTTAAGAAAAAAGGTTCCTAGAAATTTCCAGGTCTTTACATTAATGTGACAACTGGACCCTGGTGACAGCACAGACACCCCGCATTTATCATGGCCATCGGGTCCTGGCCCGCCAGGTACCACCAGTTGACCCGCAGACACGTGGTCCCCACCGTGGGGACCACCCACTTGCCTGAACGGGTCATATGACTAATGATTGTCCCCAAAGGCCAACACATTTCCTTTCCAATGTGATTTTTCCTCAATCACACACACCATGGGTAACTTCCCATAAGGTCACCCATCCTAATCACTACTCCAGGACAAGCACGCTTAACTGTGGAGTTCTAATCAGACAGGCTCCTGGAATGGAAGGTGCACCTTGTTGAAATGAGTCATATCATTTACTCATTTAACCCTTTATCATTTGGGGGTGTTACAATAACCCCCTTTAGAGGACAATGTCCTCATTGTGGGCCCTACATCTCAACCTAGGCAGTGCACCGCACATAAGTCTGGGTACCACCTCTGATACCAAATTTGACAACTCGGCCCTGGTGACAGCACAGACATCCCCTGCCTTTAACATGGCCATTGGGTCCTGGCTTGCCAGGTACCACCAGTTGCCCCACAGACACGTGGTCCCCACCGTGGGGCCCACCCACATGCCTGAACCAGTCATATGACTAATGATTTTCCCCACAGGCCAACATATGTCCTTTCCAGTGTGCTTTGTCCTCACTCACACACACCCTGGGTAACATCCCAGAAGGTCACCAATCCTGATCACTACTCCAGGCCAAACACACTTAACTATAGAGTTCTAATCATATAGGCTCCTGAAAAGGAAGGTGCACCTTGTTGACATGATTCTTATCATTTAGCTATTTAACCCTTTATCATTTGGCGGTGTTACATAAATTCTATAATCAATGAATGTATATGACATTATTTGAGTGATTAATTACATACTAATACTTTTATCTCATGTTTTCACTATACATAATAACATTTCCAAGGAGGGTTTTGGGAACCCATGCCTGAGTGAGGATATATTGTTTCATAGATTTACTTCGAGGAGAAATTAAATATAATTTGATTTATTCCAATATTTTTATATAGGATACAACCAAAGGATTTCATTTACCATGTAGGTTATGTATAATTTTACACTAATAAAAAATGGCATGATATAGAGATGTATCAGGGTTTATGATGATATATTATAGGATTTCATGATGGAATTTAGAAAATACATAGACAGTATCCTAAAATAAATCGATTTAAAAAACAAAAACATTTCAAACTCTATGATTGTTATACTAAAGGAGAGCATATATGCCTCTTTATTTCTAGGTGATAATTAGAGACTACTTTCGTGTGAGGAAAAGTCAGATTCCTTAACAATAAAGATAAATCCATTGATTTACTATGTTATAAAGGTAACGTAGATCTACCTAACATCCTTTGTATATTGATGAAGGAGGAATTTGGATTTTGAATAGATATTCTCCAGGTTATTTAAGGTGGCATCATAATGTGATTAATTATTTTTTCTGTAAGGCATCTATCCATGATACTTATTGGGCCCTTATTAACCATGTTTTAGCTTGGTGAGGTTTCTCATCCCATAACATTAACTCTATATTTTGACTGGATTGACAATGTTTTTCATATTTCACAGATAAGGATATATTGGTATAATTATTCACATATTATCAACAAGGGTTAGATGAGTGTTAAGTAGTATACTATTTTTTTTAAAACTTTTGGGCCGAAGCCTCAATTTATTATTTAAAGCAAAGAACTTTTTAAGACTGGGTAGATGGAGACCCATTGCAAATCCCGAAGGCCCAAGGCCATGTGGCCTAAATACAAGGCTTGAAAGCCCATATTTTGGCACAAAGGACCCCTTGGTGAACATTACTGCTACAGTACTCCCACTTCTACAGTGATTGTTGTAGTGCCTTCACCACAATAGTACCTACTATAGTGCCTTCACCACTACAGTTCGGTCGCTGCTACAGTACTAATACAGTTCCCCCTGCTACAGTCTGATACAGTACCTAGAAATTCATCCCTTCATGGATTTGATCCTGGGTCATTTGGATTCCAAGAAGGAGCCTCTGCCACTTGGGTACACGCTCGTTGGCTTAAGGATTATACTATCTTAATATAGTAACCGATGAAAATTTATGAACAATACGATAGTACCCTTTTGTCGTGGGTGATAATACAATTGGTGTATTGAAAAAATATATAATTCTAAGATTGGTCATGAGAGAATAATAGCTGGATATGATCTCAAAAACCACATCTCATTGAGTAAGTATATATTTTAGTTAGAAAATTACAGATGATATAGAAGACATACAGACCCATGTTTTCATATTAATTCCATTAAACTAATTACTATTTTCAATTTTATCAGGGGATTAAGTGTTCAGAGGAGACAATTTTCTATGACAATTTTACATTTATATAGTTATATAATCACATTTTCATTGGATTCATGATTCGATATTTTTAATTTGGGGGAAATTTTTTAGTTTTTTGTGGCTGTTAGTTTGTATAATTAATATAGATTCAAGAAGGAATTAAACTATTTTTTATTTTTTATAGTAATTCATCATATTTATGAATTATTTTTATAAATTATTCATATGGAATTTATATTTATTTGGCGATGAATACATGGATTTATTAGAGTATATGAAGGTGTAATTTTGGTAGATTTAATAGTTTATTAGCTAGTGAAAGAGTTTGGTGATTTCTGATTTGAATTTTAAAAGATGGTAAAAATATAGTAATAGTGGTTAAATTTGACTATTTTTTATTTCAATTATTTTTCTCAATCAAAATAATTCCTTAACTATTATTAAAATTTCATTATTCCATGAATGAACTGGATTTTTTATCTTTAGTAGGTTGTGGGATATCTAATGGTGGTAGATAATAGAGGTAGAATAACCATTAATTGTAGTCATAAAAGTGATTGGAACTTTTATTCATCATGGAATCAATGTAGGACATAATAATTTCACATTTTCCAAACATTATCATTTTAATTTATTTAATATTATTTATAGATAATGTATTAAATGGAAAAATTTTATGCAATTATAATAATTGGAAAATTGCTTTAATGATAATATTTAACAGAAATCAAACGTTTATAATATTAAATAATGGGAGATATGTAATTTTGATTTTAAATGACATATTTATATATTATATGTTTCTATAATTTTTATCATAATTATAGACACTTAATATGGGATTTCTTTCTCCAATAGGGGCTTAAGACTCATATGTTATATAATAAACATGTTGTTGTTTATGGATATTATTTATCATAATAAATTTTATCTTTATGATATATTTTTTGAAGTATAAATATAATATTTGGTTCTTAGATTTGATAAAAACCCATAGAATTTATATTTTAGAAAATTTAATTCATTTTTATAAACATCGACACAAGATATTCTAATTGATAATGGATTCTATTCACTTCTCTGAGTAATTAGGTTGAAGTTTCAATGATGGATTTATTATTAACTGTTAGTATTTTATATGAGGAAATTTCATATGTTCATGGTATTATAAATCTTATAGTGACATAAAACTCCAAGATGAGCGTTATATAGGTTGGTAAACAATTATACAAGTCCACTCATGTTTAATACTAGTGTTGTTACAAATTTTATATGGGGTTTGTAATTAGTATTATTTCATATCTAATTTCCTTCAACTAATATAGGAACACATAAATTATATCTTTTAGGATTTTTAATGTAGTTATGTGATGTATAAGTAGTGACTAATGTTTTTTTACATCATAAATTCTCACTGGATGTTTGGATGTAAAAAATATATATTAAATTCTAATTATTATTTCATTTTCAAAATGAATGTGTGATATGATATAATATTTAATATAGATCAAGGGTTATATTTAATATTTGAGTGGTATTATACCTATAGATACATCCTTAGTTTTTGTTAGATACATTTACAATT
Organism: Viscum album; assembly: GCA_963277665.1. Taxonomy (NCBI): domain Eukaryota; kingdom Viridiplantae; phylum Streptophyta; class Magnoliopsida; order Santalales; family Viscaceae; genus Viscum; species Viscum album. The sequence goes on along the minus strand of OY728140.1, from coordinate 1,349,715,373 downwards.
TAATAATACTTTGTAACACCATGAAGACCTACTAATATCAATGTATGGTTCCTCCAAACAATTGATTGTGTTGATACCCACTTATGGAGAAGAGTGATATTTCATCGATATCATGTACCTTGGGAATGGTTTTGGTACCACTTCATCCCTGAATTATTAAGTCACCCTATAAGACTAATAGCATATGTAATTACCCAAGGTGATATAGTGTATTTCATCTAACCATAGTGTTGGTAAAACGCCAGACAGATCGATTTTTTTCCTTTGATGATGTGAAAATACTATATAGGGTGAAATAACCCCCTTGAACAATGATATTATTTTATAAATGTATCCATGCACCAATATGATTATAAATAATTCAAATGTAACATATTCTTGTTGGTTACTCTAGATAATTTCAAGTTCTATGACTTATTGTGAATCTCTAATTCAACTTAATTTATTTTTATCTTCATAATTCCCATTTCATGATTTGAAATTTTACTTCAGCACTTAGCTTAGTTTACTAATAGTATAACTACTTATTGTTAAAGTCAACAATAAATGATCATATTTAACACATGTATTGTTTATATGAATCTAATAGAAATTATGGAGGAGATTTTTGTTAACATGGATTTTCTAGAGCTTATGTTTGGTGGATTCAAATAATGATAAATGTATCAAAATTGTCTTACATAGCTATTTTGACATAGAATTTCCACATAATTTTTTATTTCTATTTTTAGAGTGATATGTTGGTCCATTGTGTTTGTACGAACATTGTAGAGGTTTATTAGAAATACTTTTAGGATGTCTAACTGGATTCACTGCATATCAAAATAATGTTATCTATTATGATTGGTTATAAATTATTATATTCTTTTTAAAATATTTATAATTCCATGTGATGTTATATGAGGTTAATAGCTACCATCTATGTCATTTTTCTTTTATGTTCAACTCACTAGATCCTAGAGTATTGAAGGAAATTTTTTGGCACCACAACAAGAATTCAATATGCTTGAGAAGGGTCTTAGTGGATATTCATGTTACATGATGGGATATTTTTTATCTTCCCTCAATAAAACATTGTTTAGGTCATCATTTGGTGTGTAAATTATGAATTAACAATATAATCGAGGGCTCAAGCTAACAAATATGTATGATTATCAATATAGAATGATAGTTTGTTCAGTAGAAGGTTGGGGAAAAATCAGATAAGGATAATAAATATCCATGTAGTATTATTTGTATTCATTAATATATATATATATATATAATGAAAAATAATTATTAGGTTAAAGTCAAAGAATGAATAAAAAATATCTACTAAGAGGCCATTAAGTGTTCAAATTCAATGAAATTGATTGAGATGTTTTTATAAAAGATAGAAAACATTTACATTAATGATGATTTTAAAAATTTAGATACACATGAATGAGTGATATCCAAAGTGGGAAACATAATGTTCTATAATAAAAATATAATGTATATTATAGTGACTCCTTATAAGGAACACATATAGGAAACATTTATAGAAAATTCTTGATTTTTTATACCAAGAAATAAATTTACCAGTAATGATGATAATGTACAATCAGATATTTTCTTTCCTAGATGTTTATAATGAGAATGAGATGAATCAAATAAATTTCAAAACTATTCTAGTTAATAGATTTTAATTAATGATATGGAGATAATACAAATAATATATTTTTTTAATATAAATCTCTCTAATATGTAATTCAAGTTGTAATAATAAATAAAAAAATTGAAGCAAATTTTGTTGAGTTTGAACATTTTGTTTTATGATAAAATAAAATATTTTTGTTTCATAAATAAATTTATAATTTTTAAAAAATTAGACCAATATATTTATTTTATGATTTTTTTCGTTTTATGTAGATGAAATTTAATTCATTATAAATATTTTTTACCTTTTCCTTATATTATGGTATAATGGGAAAAATTATTATCAATGAAAATCATAGGTTAAGAAACCTACATACTGTGTTGGAAAATTTATTGAGGTAGATCAAAGAACAATCTTGGATATATTAGGAACACATACATCAGTCTTGTACTAAATTTATTTAACATGTAATAGCACGGACCTCTCCGGCCCATTCCTTTTTCAAAAAGAAGGTCACGAAGTGTTCTGGAGGGTAAAATGGACTTTTCTAACACTTTCCAGAATTTTTGAAACTACACGCCGTGTAGTTTGAGTACACGCCATGTACCCCCTTTCCGGGTATACCCCGTGTTGCAGGGCATGTCCTCGCCGTGTGAATTAAATGAGTACACGCCATGTAGTGTATGTACACGCCATGTACCACCTCATCGGGTATACCCCAGGTTGAAGACTGTGTCCTTACTGTGTGAATGAAATGGGTGCACACTTTGTGCCCAGTACTACACGCCGTGTAGTCCTTCCCCGCATACACATTACCAGTCAACGGTCGTGTGCCGTGTTTGAGCCGTCTCTTTGAAGTGTGAAAGAAATAGGTGCACGTCATGTGTCCAGTACTAAAGGCAGTGTAGTCCCTCCCCGCGTATGTGTTTCCCTCAAAGCATGTGTTGACCAGTCAACGGTCGCGGATCCGTGTTGGATGCCGCATGGAGACCGTGTGAAATAACCGAGTACACTCCGTGTACCATAAATTACACACCGTTTACTTTTTCTTTTCTCGCCTATAAAGGGAGGGGTCCCCTCCTCCTTTTCAACTCACCCCTCTCCTCCCCTTTCCTCTGAGCAGAGTTCTCCCAAGAGACTCGAAGTCTCTTTCTTCCATAAATTCTGTGTCCGAGCTTCAATTTACGATCCCTTAGCGGCCACGAGATCGTAACGACGAGGTGGAACTTCCGATCTTGGATCTGTTGTCTTTCCTTTGGCCTTTCCTTCTAGAATTCCACCCGAGGAGGTTTTTCCGGGACTCGACGGAAGTGACGGACGCCGACGGACGTCTTCTAAAGTTGATCTGTGGGAGCGCTGTGATCAGAACCTGTTGAGGTAGGAATCTTACCTTTGTATCTCTAATTTTTGAATCATGCTGGGGGGGGGGTATCCTCTTGTTTTCATGAAAAATAGTTGAAACATTAAATAAAGATAATAACTGGTTGTAGAACGGGGATAGTGAAGTTTTTATGTTTATCTTTTTTTATCCTATTAATATGTTGTGAATTGAATAGGCTTATGACTACTGAAAATCACGGTCGTTAGGGGCCTTTGCTTGAGCAATTAAATATTGTCCTATCTTTCTAGACCGTTTTGTGGATGGAAACTTTGTGGAATGTGGAAATTGGTTAATCATGTAAAGTTGGATGATTAAAATCTGGAACCCTTGTATGATCACCCCGGTTGAAAAAATGTAATAATGAACATGTGGGTGTTGGCATGGATATGTGGCATGTAATGGGGGTGTTTTTTGGGTTGTTGTGAATTGGGTGAGTAGTGGGCTGCGGTTGGCTTGGTTGTGGGTTGGTGTAATGTTATGTTGGTAACAAGCAGTGGGGCTGCGATAAATGGTAATAAAGGGATAATGATGTACGGGTTTTGGTGTGATTGTGGTTGGCAGTGGGGCTGCAGGGATGGGTTTGAATGTGAACAGGCTATGGGTGGTGAATAATAATAAAAAAGTGGAAGTGTTAATGAATGGTGGGTCATGGTAATGAAACATGATTAATAATCAAATGGGTTGGGTGGTTAAAAAGAAAGGACTTTGTTGTGCTGCTTTTTTTTTCCTAACTTGATTTGTGCATGGCTGGGATATGTTTTATGAACGATCAATTGGGTTGGTTGGGGATAGTTGCCCAGTAGTTAAGGAACTAAATAAACTAATTCTGCTGAAATGTGAAAACCTAAATGTGGTTGGGGTTGTTTGTTGCATGCATGCTTCATAGTAGCAGTGCCTAGGCACGTGCTCGGTTTCTCTGTTTAGAAGCCATTGGTTGGGTTGTGTGTTTGGTATACAAATATATATCTGTATATTTTGTGTTTTATCGCACCCCACCTATGTTGAGCACTTAGTTCCAAACATTCCCATTTCATGGGAGAGGGTGGTTTCCCCTTAGTTACTATCTCTTTCCTACTCATTCTCCCCTAGGATGTGATGGCTTGAGGCGACCTTACACCTAAGACTCTTCGGGTAGGTTTCGACTAGGGTGGTTTTATCCCAAGACTCTTCGGGCATGTTCTACAGTTTCACAACAATCTTCAAGATGAGGCTAAGGTGAGTGCGGGCGGGATACGTGGTTGTGAGGCCCAGGTGTGTGCGGGCGGGATACGTGGTTGTGAGGCCTAGGTGTGTGCGGGCAGGATACGTGGTTCTGAGGCCCAGGTGTGTGCGGTTGGGATACATGGTTGTGAGGCCAGGTGTGTGCGGGCAGGGAGAGTGTGGCAGCGTTAGGACGTTTGTCGTTAGAAAGAGCAGCTAACTAAAGGGAAATGGTGTAGGGTACCCAATAATCTTGTTCTTATATACTACTACCTGTTGTGATTGAGTTTTTGGTTAGTGTGGCTGGTGAGGATGGGTGGATAGAATTCCTTACTATGTTTCTTCTGTTGTTCTCACGGGACATTAGGATGTCTCCCCACTTGTGCACAAGAGCTTTAGGTTTCCCTACTGAGTATACTTGTATACTCACCCTAAGTTTACTTTCAGGTTTCCAGGAGGACTACCAGGGCCATGCGGGACCCTACTAGTCAGACAGCTGGAGTTGTTGCTGTTGTTGTACACTTGTTTCTTTTGGTATTGTACTTTGATCTTTCTTGTACTTGCACCTTGTTATAATATTGTTTAAACATGCATGTGGGATTGTTTTGGGTTTATTTCTATACAATTTTTCTTTTCCTTTTTGGTCGTTGACTTGTCCAATTTCCCGATCTTAAAATAATAAAAGGTTAAGGCCTCCCATATTTGTGAAAACTCATACCCTTGGTGCTATTCGCCAACTTGGGGCCTACTGGAGGCGGGACTCGGGAGTCATTATCTCCCTTTCACCATTGCCAGCTCGGGAGGGGCATCTTTGGTGGGAGGAGATCATGACAGAATGGTATCATAGGTGATGGTTGAGAGATAGGATAGAATCTGGAGTTAGGCACGGTGACGATTGCATGGGATTGTAGGGCAACAGTGTTAGTTAATCTTGGTGCGTGACATAGGCCAGGGAAGACCGTCTAGGACACAGGATTTTAAGGCCCCCTGTAATCTGATGCAAGGACTCTGAGCCTACCGAATGACCAAGTGAGACTACATTGATTGCAGGGTAGAGACCCTAGTGAAGGTACATGCATCATCATGATTGTGTTTTACTTGATTTGGGTGTTCTGGGAAAGAAATTTGAAATAAAAATGATAAAATAAAACCTTGAGAAACTTCCTTACTAGTTGGGCTTAGGGGATCTTTGTTTACCGTACAGCTATGGCACCTAGACGTTATCCCCGGGTGGCTCAGACGGATGAGGCCCAGCTGATTCAAGCGGTCGATCAGTTGAGGATTGACCAAGAGGAGGAAGATAGCCAGTGGCATAAGACTCTCCATTCTTTTCAACGGCAGACCCTCAAGAAGTAGGAGGGTAGTACTTCGGATACGGAGACAGAGGGGTGGATTGAGGAGCTAGGGAACGCTTTTACCTTGATCCGTGCTCTGAGGGAGTACTAGGTTCCCCTAGCAGTCAATCAGTTGAGAGGTGCGGCGTGACAGTGGTGCACACTCTACCTCAGAGAGAGGATAGAGGTAGAGGTTCCATGGGCTGACTTTGAGAAGGAATTCTGAGAGGAATTCCTTTCTTCCATGATCAAGGCAGAGAAGTAGGAGGAGTTACTCTCCCTTTAGAAAGGGAGTATGTTATTACATGCGTTGGGGATCAAGTTCAAGGATCTCCGGTGCTTTTCTCCAGATCTCTTTGTAGATGAGGAGTCTCGGGTGAGACATTTGGAGGAGGCGCTTCGTCCTTCGCTCCAGTATGTTGTCACCACTTTCACCCTTTTGACGTACTTGGCGGTACAGAAGAAGGCAGAGTTTGTAGAGAGGATGCACTCGCTGGGAGGTGCACCCCAAGAGGGGATCCAGACAGGCTCGTCAAAGGGGAAAGAAGTTAGCAGTACGTCTCCTACGACGGGACCTTCCAAGTTCAGGCCACTGGGGAGCATGCCCAAGCAGTTCCAGTTCAGATTTTCGGGTCCTCGTCCCTTTTTCACGAGCCCAGGACCGAAGTTCTTTTCCTATGGAGGTTTTAGTCACGTCCAGAGTCGGTGCCCGACCCGAGTGTAGTACTGTGGAGGTGGGCAGGTTCAACGCCAACCTCAGCAGCACTAGTTGTCGGCGAGGCCCTTCCAGCAGCAGCAGGACCATGCTCCTCCGAGGGTAGACATTGCGGGAAGAGGCCGACCTTAGGGTGCTCCCTAGGGACCTTGACCAGGGCGTGGTCGGGGAGGTGGATGACATTAGAGAGGCAGAGGAGCTGGGCGTGGACAGTTGCACGCAGCAGAGTTGACAGCTCCGGCCGGACCAGAGGTGGTGCGAGGTACGATTTGTTTGTTCAACACTTTTTTTTCTACTTTGTTTGATTCGGGAGCTTCGCATTCCTTTGTTACACCTGGTCTATCCCATGATTTGGGACTAGTTGTAGAGAGACTTTCTATACTACTGGTGCTGAGTACACCAGTTGGAGGCCAAACCAGCGTATCTTGTGTTTGCCGGAGATGTGGGCTGATGTTGGGACCACAACAATCTAGTGAGGACCTTCTTCTGTTACATATGCAGCCATACGATGTCATACGAGGAATAGACTGGTTGTTTTCTGTTAGTTACATTATCGACTGCTTCTGGAGAAGAGTCACGTTCTCCGACGTGGATGGGAAGCACGTATCTTTTGTTGGTGAGAGGAGCTATCAGGTAGGAAGCCGACATGTGAAGCCTCTCCTTTCCTTGTTAGGAGGGTTATCGATAGTTCCAGCAGATACAGAGATGATGGATGTCCCGGATTTTGTTTGGTAGTTCCATTATGTTTTTCATGAGAAGGTTGTGACTCTCCCCCCCCCCCCGATGTGACGTTGAGTTCGGGATAGACTTACAACCTGGTGCCCATTCGATTTCAATGGCCCCTTATCGGATGGCACCTTCGGAGTTGCGGGAGTTGCGGATTCAGATTGATGATCTGATGGAGAAAGGTTTTGTTTGACCCAGCGTACTGCCATGGGGTGATCCAGTCTTGTTTGTGAAAAGGAAGATGGTGGTCTCAGGCTATACATAGACTACCGAAGGTTGAACCAGGTAACGGTCAAGAACCACTACCCCTTCCAAGGATAGATGATCTCTTCGACCAACTTAGGGGAGCATGTTGGTTTTCTAAGATGGATCTACATTTTGGATATCATCAGCTGAGGGTAAAGGACATTGACATCTCGAAGACAGCTTTCAGGTGCAGGTATGGGCACTTCAAGTTCCTAGTGATGTCGTTTAGTGTTACAAATGTACCGGCTGTGTACATGGGACTTATGAACTTTGTCTTCCTAGAGTTTCTGGACCGGTTCGTCGTTGTGTTTATCAATGACATCCTGATCTACTCAAGATCAGAGTAGGAGCACGTTGAGCATCTCAGTGAAGTCTTAGAAGTTCTTCAACACCACCAGCTTTACGGGAAATTGTCGAAGTGTATGTTCTTGACGCAAGAAGTACACTTCCTTGGTCACGTAGTGTCTCCGCATAGAGTGTCAGTGGACCCGTCGAAGGTGGAGGCAGTTGTTTCTTGGGTGGCACCCAAGAGCGTGGCATAAGTTTTTAGTTTCCTGGGGTTAGTAGGTTACTATCGGAGGTTCGTTTCGGACTTCTCTCGAGTTGCTGCTCCATTGAAAGCTATGAATAGGATGAACCAGGACTTCATATGTAGTGAGCAATGTCAGAAGGATTTCGACTACCTAAAGGAGAAGTTGTTCAGTGCTCCCGTACTCAGGTTTCCAGAGGAAGTGTTGTTTTATGAAGTGTTTTTTGATGCTTCTGGCCTTGTTCTGGGGTGCGTGCTGATGCAGAAGAAGGGAGTGATCTGTTATGGGTCTAGGAAGTTACGCCCTCATGAGCATAACTATGCCACCCATGACCTAGATCTTGCAGCAGTAGTTTTTGCACTGATGTTTTGGCGACATTACCTCTTTGGGGAGAGCTTTGTGGTCTTCTCAGATCACAAGATCCTACGTTATATCTTCTCCCAGCATGACCTGACCTTATGGAAGCGGAGATTGGTCGATTTTCTCCAAGACTGTGACTTTGAGATCTCTTACACTGAAGGTAAGGGCAACATTTTGGCTGATGCCCTGAGCCGGAAGTCACATCAGGAAGTGGTTTGGGAATATGATGATGCTTGGAAGGCGATGGGAGAGTTGGATTCCTTACACTTGGATGCCAAGGTAGAAGGTGTTAGAGGCTGTTTGTTTAAGATGACGGTGCAGTCCTCCTTGTTGCAGCAGGTGGAAGAATCTCAGTGGGGGGACTCCAAGGCAGAAGTGATGCGGGATCATGTCGATCAGGGGAACGCTCCAGAAGGATGGTCAGAGGACAGCCGACAGCAGATGCTTTTCAATGGAAGGTTGTTTGTCCCAGAGATAATGTGTGAGGGAGTTCTCTGTGAGTTCCATAGCTCTGCCTTGGTGGTACATCCAGGAGTTTCAAAATTTTACCAAGCCCTGAGGGAAGAGTTTTGGTGGCCCGGGGTGAAACGGGTAGTGGCGGAGTTTTGGCTAAATGCCAAGTGTGTCAGCAAGTGAAGGCTGAAAACTGTGTTCCCAGTGGTTTGTTTCATCCTTTAGATGTCCCCGAGTGGATGTGGGATGAAATATCAATGGACTTCGTCACAAGACTACCCAGAGTTCTGGATGGTTATGATGCTATCTGGGTAGTGGTGGATTGACTGACGAAATCAGCTCACTTCTTAGCAATTAAGTAGTCAGGCCCGGTGAGTACCTTAGAATATAGGTATGTAGACGAGGTTGTGGGGTTTCCTGGAGTCCCAAAGATTATCGTCTTAGATCGGGATACTCGGTTTACCTCACGATTCTGGAGGGGGTTACAGCACTCTTTTGGTACCCAGCTATGCATTAAAACTTCTTTCCACCCCTAGACCGATGGGCAGACAAAGAGGACTATCCAGACATTGGAGGACATGCTGCGAGCATGCATTCGGGATTTTGGAGGATCATGGGTATGACACATTCCTTTATTAGAGTTTTCCAAAAACAACAGCTTCCACTATACTATTGGCATGGTAGTGTTTGAGGCTTTGTATGGAAGGCCATGTCATTCACCCATTTGCTAGGAAGAGGTTGGTGAGACTGGTGCTCTTATGCCAGAGGTAGTGCAGAGCACCACAGAGAAAGTCCAGATTGTACGTGAGAGGATGAAAGCTGCTAAGGACCGACAGAAGTCTTATGCTGATCGTTGGAGGAGGCCCTTGGAGTTCGAGGTGGGAGATCATGTGTTCTCGAAGGTTTCCCCTTGACGAGGGAAACCGAGGTTTGGGAAAGGGGGCAAGCTCTCACCTAGGTTCTTTAGACCTTTTGAGGTGCTAAGGCAAGTCGGCGAGGTAGCATATCAGCTATCCCTGTCACCTCAGTTAGAGAAGGTTCATGACGTCTTCCACATCTCCCAGCTTCGTCGGTACTTGCACGATGACTCTCACGTGATCGACTGGGGAGAGTTATATATGGGAGATGATGCAACCTTCGAGGAAAGACCAGTCATAATAGAGGATCGTAAAGAGAAGGTGCTCCGTGGATGAACCATTTCGTTGGTTTGTGTGTTATGGAGGCATGGCAGCCTCGAGGAGAGCACTTGGGAGCGGGAGACCCAGATGCACACTCAGTACATGGAGTTGTTTTGACTTGTGTTTTCCCTTGTTCTTCTGAGCTTTGTGTTGATGTTTTACTCTATACCTTTTATATATGGAATGCTTGGCTTGTTGGTTGTGAGACCTTTTGATTCCTTGTTCTCTGGAAGTGTGTAGCATGTCCAGATGTGTGGGGAAAGGGAAAAACCTGACTCTTAATCGAGACGCATTAACGAGGATGCGATTGAACCCGTGCGGGCGAGTCAGTGCCACCTAAAGCGGATAATATCTCGACATAGAAGAAAGAATTTTCCCCAAACCACGTATTCGGGAAATGTGTGGGTTGTACGGTGTTAGGGGTAGTGTATGTTGGAAAATCCTAACGTATGAAAGTGGGAAGACCCAATTATTAATTGAGACGCATTAATAAGGATGTGATTAAACTCGTGCAGGTGAGTCAGTGCCACCTAAAGAGGATAATATCTCGACATAGGTGAAGGAATTCCTAACACATATGATTAAGGTTGTTGGTTGGGTTCCTGTTATAATGAGAACCCTAAGAGGTATCTTGTTGGGTTCCTTTGGGTTGGTTTTTGAATTCTCAGGGACGAGAATGTTTTATGAGGTATTTGATGTATTAGCCCCGACCTCTCTGGCCCATTCCTTTTTCAAAAAGATGGTCACAAAGTGTTCTTGAGGGTAAAATGGACTTTTCCCACACTTTCCAGAATTTTTGAAACTACACGTCGTGTACCCCCTTTCTGGGTATGCCCCGTGTTGCCGGCCATGTCCTCGCCATGTGAAGTAAATGATTAAACGTCGTGTAGTGTATGTACACGTCGTGTACCACCTCGCTGGGTATACCCCGGGTTGAAGACTGTTTCCTTACCGTGTGAAAGAAATGGATGCACGTTGTATGTCCAGTACTACACGTCGTGTAGTCCTTCCCTGCGTACGCGTTACCAGTCAATGTCCGTGTACCGTGTTTGAGCTGTGTCTTCTCCGTGTTAAAGAAATGGGTGCACTCCGTGTTTCTAGTACTACACGCCGTGTAGTCCCTCCCTGTGTATGTGTTACCCTCAAACCGTGTGTTGACCAGTCAACGGCCGTAGAGCCATGTTGGAAGTCGCGTGGAGACCGTGCGAAATAACCGAGTACATGCTGTGTACCATAAAGTACACACCGTGTACTTTTGCTTTTATCACCTATAAAAGGAGGGGTCCCCTCCTCCTTTTCAACTCACCCCTCTCCTCCCCTTTCCTCTGAGCAGAGTTCTCCCAAGAGACTCGAAGGCTCTTTCCTTCATAACTTCTGCGTCTGAGCTCTGATTTACGATCCATCAGTGGCCACGGGATCATAACGACGAGACGGAACTTCTGAGCTTAGATCTGTTGCCTTTCCTTCATCCTTTCCTTTCAGACTTCCACCTGAGGAGGTTTTTCTGGGACTTGACAGAAGTGACGGACACCGATGGACGTCTTCTAAAGATGATCTGGGGGAGTATTGTGATTAGAACTTGTTGAGGTAGGGATCTTACCTTCATCTCTCTAATTTGTGCATCATGTGGGGTGGGTATCCTCTTGTTTTCATGAAAAAAAGATGATCCATTAAATAAAGATAATAACTGGTTAAAGAATGGGGATAGGGAAGTTTTTATGTTTATCTTTGTTTATCCTATCAATATGTTGTGAATTGAATAGGCTTATGCATACTGAAAATCACAATCGTTTGGGGACATTGCTTGCGCAATTAAATGTTTCCCGATATTTCTAGACCGTTTTGTGGATGGAAACTTTGTGGAATGTGGCAATTGGTTAATCACGTAAAGTTGACTGATTAAAATATGGAACCCTTGTATGATCACCCCGGTTGAACAAAATGGAATAATGAACATGTGGGTGTTGGCTTGGATATGTGGCATGTGATGGGGGTGTTTTGTGGGTTGTTGTGAATCGGGTGAGTAGTGGGCTACGGTTGTCTTGGTTGTGGGTTAGTGTGAATGGTGTGTTAGTAACGGGCAGAGGGGTGTGATAAATGGTATTAAAGGGATAATGATGTACGGGTTTCAGTGTGATTGTGGTTGGCAGCAGGGATGTAGGGAAGGGTTTGAATGTGAACGGGCTACGGGTTGTGAATAATAAATAAAAAGTGGAAGATTTAATGAATGGTGGGTCATGGTAATGAAACGGGATTAATAATCAAATGGGATGGTTGGTTAAAAAGAAAGGACTTTGTTGTGCTTCTTGTGTTTTCCTAACTTGATTTGTGGATGGCAGGGATATTTTTTACGAACGATCGATGGGGTTGGTTGTGGATAGTTGCCCAGTAGTTAAGAAACTAAATAAACTAATTCTACTGAAACGTGAAAACCTAAATGGGGTTGGAGTTGTTTGTTGTATGCATGCTTCATAGTAGCAGTGTCGAGGCACGTGCTCAGTTTCTTTGTTTAGAAGCCATAGGTTGGGATGTGTGTTTGGTATAAAAATATATATCTGTATCTTTTGTGTTTTATTGAACCCCACCCATGTTTAGCACTTAGTGCCGAACATTCCCATTTCATGGGAGAGGGTGTTTTTCCCTTAGTTACTAGCTCCTTCCTTCTCCTTCTCCCCTAGGATATGATGGCTTGAGGCGACCCTACACCTAAAACTCTTTGGGTAGGTTTCGACTGGGGTGGTTTTAGCCTAAGAATCTTTGGTAAATTTCTACTGTTTCCCATGAATCTTCGGGATGAGGCCCAGGTGTGTGCAGGTGGGATACGTGGTTGTGAGGCCGAGTTGTGTGCTGGTGGGATATGTGGTTGTGAGGCCCATGTGTGTGCAGGCGAGGAGAGTGTGGCAGCGTCAGGATGTTCTCCATTAGGAAGAGCATCTAACTAAAGGGAAATGGTGTGGGGTACCCAATACTCTTGTTCTTATATACTACTACATGTTGTGATTGTGTTTTTGGTGAGTGTGGCTGGTGAGGTTGGGTGGATAGAATTCCTTGCTAGGTTTCTTCTGTTGTTCTCACGGGACATTAGGATGTCTCCCTACTTGTGCACAAGAGCTTTAGGTTTCCTTACTGAGTATACTTGTATTCTAACCCTACATTTACTTTCATGTTTCCAGGAGGACTACCAGGGCCGTCTGAGACCCTACTAGTCGGACAGTTGTATTTGTTGCTGTTGATGTACACTTGTTTCTTTTTGTATTGTACTTTGAGCTTTCTTGTACTTGCACCTTGTTATAAAATTGTTTAAACATACATGTGGGCTTGGTTTGGGTTTAATTCTATACACTTTTTCTTTTCCTTTTTGGTGGTTGACTTGTCCTGTTTCCCGATTTTGAAATAATAAAAGGGTAATGCCTCCCATATTTGTGAAAACTCTTGGTGCTAGTTTCCAACCCCGGGCCTTCTGGAGGCAGGACTCGGGAGTCATTATATCCCTTTCACCATTTCCAGCTCAGGAGGGGCATCTTTGGTGGGAGGGGGTCATGACATAACAGTTAAAATTAAATCAGGATTCATTAGTAGGTTGAATGATGTGAATATTATGAAGAATCAAAGTACATCAAATTAATTATAAGAAAAAAACATGATAGTGATTTTATATTCCATTAAAATTATAACCATTATTTATTTCATTTTACATACACAATCTGATGAAATATATGATTTTAGATGATATATTATAAATTAATTAAACTTTTTGTAGAGTCATGAGATTAAAAAGAAGAATATCCCAATGTACATAAGATAGAATTCTATTTTTTAGTTTTTAGATATTGAGAAGAATTCATTATAAATAATTAAATTGATTATGGATTTTAAAAAAATTATGATTTAACTCCATGATATTGATTAATAAATTTCCTCAATGATGGATCTATTATTTATAATAATTTTAATAACTCCACTATTATATACATGGAAATAGTGATTGAGTATATTACTACATCAGATTCCACAAATAAATCGATCTAGAATAAAAAGATCATTATTGAGTGAGGATTTATTCCAAGGAAAACAATACTAATAGTGATCAATTATGACATCATTATAGCAATATCATAATACATGAAACTCTAGTATCACCAGTGGAGAAAACATGTCCTTCAAAAAAATAATCGCATTCATAAAATTATATTTAAGGTTTATATTTTGATCTTTTGGGGGGATATAAAATATAATTAAGTTGATACATTAGTTAAACAAATAGAATATAAAAATAATAGTAATTAAAATTATCTACTTATTAGATACATAGGAGTTGAGATGTGATGGGGTTTCTCTGAAAATGTATCATATTTTATTATAAAGAATGTCCTTATTTGTCATTCACTAGTTTATGTTGATTATTTTACATAAATATTTGATTAATTAAAACACATTAAATTATGATTTTGTGTTTATCTAATTTTGGAATATCATGTAGTATTAATTTTTAGGCTGATATGTTAATATTAACATTAGCAGAGTTACCTAAGTGATGCAGAGTAGATTCATGAGACAATAAATAGTGACATGGTTTCAATATTGACTAACATTAGTGTATCCCATGGATTATATTAGATACTAAACGTGATTTAAAATATGGTGTATTAATTATATCAATATCCATTACAACAAGTAAATAAGTTATCTCATATGTAAAACTTTATATTTTAATACCTTCTTAATCCTTGTGTTGATGTTGTGAAACACATAGGGTATTTGTGAATGTTCTACATCATGTGGTCAGTTTTTCAACACCTATATTGTATTTTCCCTCTTGTATGAAATGTATAATATCTATTCAAACTATTATATTAGTCTACTAAAATTCATGATCTTGATTATTAGAGTGAAATGAGATGCACTCATTTACTATGTTGATTTTTATATGACATATTAAATTAATGGGTTTGTAAACCTAATAAAATAAGGAATTTGTTGGTAATCATATACATGATTAACATATTACATGTTTAGTGTGTTAAGTTATATTTTAGTTTAAGAGATTACATAAAAACACATACCTCTCAGTTTTTATCTCTCATAAATTCAAGTGTTTTGATTCCATTTTGGTTTTAATATTAAATTAGAATTAAATTAAATGTGTTTATAGTTTGTTGAAATAAAATTGGTGAGGTTATTCAAGTATTGGGTACAACTATGTACTCAACTAGATTTCATCAGGTAGGTGGTTATTCCCTATTGAAGGTATACCTAATATTAACACCATTGGGATCATGATGGATTTAACTTGGGTGGATGATTTTAATACAAGTCACATTTACATGTAATATGAATTATTTTCTTTTTTATCATTAATATATTACAAGCACTACTTTTTAACTCCAGATTTACTACCATTTTAAATACATTCACTATCATCTCAAGACCAGCATCATATCCCTCACATCCTTAGATGATGTAGCATTATCCATATCCCATGTAGATTTTGATTCATCACTAAAGAGCATCTTTATATAGGTAAGTGTGTAGTGTCTCTTAAACATTCCTTATTATCTTACATTCATATGTTGGGAATCACATCCACATATCCACGAATTTTAATTCTTTCTATACATTAATTATTCAATTCTAACTCTCTCAATATAGATAAAATAGTATTTGTTTTTATGTGAAAAAAGTTAGTATTATGTTCATTATTTCCAAAATATTTCTCATATATTATAAGTAGTTAATTCATTAATTTATTTCATTAAATGATCATGGGAATGATCTAGTAATAGGATACAGTCTCTTTTTCGACATCAAATATATACATATATATATATATATTCATGTATGTGGACCATTATAAAACTAGGTTTTTTCTGAATGAATCTGAACACAAATTAGATTTCTAGAGTCTCCTGATATCAACAGTGGTATAATGGAAAATTTGCCCAAGTATTCAACTTTTCAAAATGTATGTAATGGTCTTGTGGATTTAGAGGTGTGATTTTTAACCCAAATCTATGCCATCATGAAATTTTGACAATTGTGGGTACTTCAAAAAGATATATTAATTATAGAAATATATATCATGTTCCTACATTAGTGTATTTGAGATGAAATGAATATATATCATTAATGGATAATTGGATAGGAAATCTTATTCCCTAGTGGAATCCATAATGATTTTTTACCCTATAAGTAGTCAAATTCCATTTTCAGTGGATCCCACAACAGTTCACGATCATGAACATAGTTAGAGAAATGAATTAAATAATTCATTTAGTTGTAAATTTATTATTGGGACTAATAAATATTATTTCGATATTAATATAGAAAAAATTCCTATAGTAATCCATATAACCATGTGTTTTGAGAGATACCACCATGGTAGATTTCTCTGTTCAAAATGTTATATTATTCAAGGTTTTGATGGTAGATACGATTAAAATCATTCATATCATCAACGTTAATGTAATTTTATCCAACACATTAATCAATGACGTGGTTGTTCTGGGGTAATTTTTTAAACCATATTTCTCTTCATTATTTATTTCTCCATAAAAATTTCACTTGTTTATTGTTATAATAAGGAATCATGTAATAAATTAAATAATATGAGTTGGAAGAATTAACATAAGTCATTAAATTTCAAGAAGTTACTCTACATAAAATGATTCTAAATATTTTCATTTAAACATTTGATATTATATTTAATAGAAACATTTATTCTATTTTAATCTATATATTGATGTATAATTTTTCTTTTATAATGGGGTTTTAACATATAATTTTTATTTTCCATTATTTATTGATGTTTCCTCACAAGATATTTATCTACGTTCTATGAATTCTCTACCAATACTTGTTTTACCTAAATAAATATATACCATTGAGAATTCATATTACATATCCCGACCTTCCACCATCCATAATCCACCACAAATTTCTTCTAATTTAGCTTCATAAAGATGGTGAAAATGATATGGCTTGATGATAGGAGGGTTATTAGGGATAATAAACCCCCCCTGTGAAATGTTATTGCATTATAGGACATGTATTAGGTTACTCTAAGGTATGTTTAGAAATTCACCCCATTATTTTGTTGTCTCACATGATCTTATACAAGTGGATCGAATAGGGATTATATCGCTTGTATATATATGGTACATGAAACACAATCTGTAAAGTCATTTTCCCTTATATAAAGAGCCTAGCAGGGGTATGGATCCTTTACTAGAGTAACTATCCCACCTCCCTCATGCTACATGGAATGTGAGATCCTCCCCATCAATTTATATGAGACTATGTAGGTTTTCATTGGATATTTTAGTATACCCTATACATTTTAAATTTCCATTTATATGGGGAATACAATCCTTAATTGTAGCACTTGAGTGGTATTGGGGTTTTATGAATGGATAAAATCAGAAACCTGATCAGTGGTATGGTGAGTATGCACCAGAGTGTGTGGAACTCCCTTGAATGTAAGGAAGGATTTTATGACAAGTCAGCTCTCCATGAAGGTTTTGGACAAAAATTATTCTTGAATAAATAATGTTTCAATACTTTCATCCTTTTAATATTAATATATACATATATATAGAATTTTCTAGGGTGTTGGAACTATTTTTTGGGTGTCATGGGATCCCAAAATTAATATAACAAAAATATAAATAAAATATAAATCAATGCATGTTCATATTTATAAAATAATGGATTTCCCACTAACCATTACCTTGGATTCAAAATAATAGAATGTGGATATCTTTTGGATATGGTGTTTTCCATAGGCACTATATTAGGTTGGCTGACATTGGGTGTTTTATAGAAGATTTCCATGTGAGATAATGTTAAATATATTAAAAGTTTATTTAATTTAAATTAATTAATATTTATGTCGGCCTAATATTCTATTTAAGTGTTTTTAAGTTAAATATTTATATTCATCTACATAACCTTATATTATTAGAGGAGGATTAGGGAATCCTTCTCTGACATTGAAAAACATGATAATGGGAATAAACGATGATCTATCGATAGACATCATGTGATAAATGTATAAAACATTGGGATCTTAATCATCATCACGAAGGGATGTATACTACACCATCCATTAATCAATTATTTATGTATGACACCTAATTTTTTGGATTACTCCATTTTCATTCAATTGATGAGCAATAATTTTAAAAAATTTTATTTTCACTAGTCCGTATTATCCATATGATCCAATGTTTTGATTAGTGTTCCTGAACCCAATCATTTATCTGTGTTAAATTGATTATCACCCATTGTTTTCAATAAACTATGTTCCTTGGACATAATATAATTTGAAAAATAATGATCCTAAATTGTTTTTGTAGCTTTACTACCACTATTCATTTTATTCCTTGTCATCTGCCCCTGGGTCGGGATTTGAAATTATCGACCGAGATTCGAACATAATCGAACCCATTGATTTCTATAAGATGCAGGAACGACTTAGGTAATGATTTTTTATCGATGCATAAAAATTTATTTTGTAGATATGGGTGATGGATTCATGGAATGTGATATTGTATTGTGATGGGAGGTAGTGCGGTTACAACATTGTAGATAAGAGTTCAAATTTCTAACCATTGAAAAAAATAAATAATGAAATTGGAATTCATTCATTTTTTGTGGTATCAAGTTGCTATAATAGATAAAATTTTATATGATATCAATGATATAGTGTTCATGTGAAGAAGATAAATCATTTTCTATGATAAACATGACTAAATTATAGGTATCACTAAATTACATATGTTGTTAGCCTCTGGTTCTCATGGTTTTTGTGGTTTTGGAAGGAGTTATGTATCACATGTCATCCAGTAATGAAAAGACACTAGGCGTCACTAATTGGGTAACTAAGATACGTGATAAGGATACATACCCAATACCCCGTGTGAATATACACATTATGTTCCCTTAGAAACTCAGTGTGTTGAGAAACATGGATGGAAAAACCATATCTATCATGAACTAACCCAGGTTGAACATGAATTGATCACCTGATCCTGTCCACTGCATGGACCGAAGGGTGTTCTTGATCCCCTCAAGATGGCCACTACTATTTAGAATCAAAATTTTACAAATAGGAACGATTTAGCCCATGAAAAAAATAAAAACAAATACGACGATAAAAAATTAAAAACTAGGAGCTGAATGAAAACAAAAATTTTCATACCTCCATGTGACCTCTTGGTCACCTCCAACCACTAAACAATCTACCACAACCATGAGCAGAAAAACAAAGAACCTAAATAATAAAAAGGAACCTACAACTAGAAATATAATGTAGGTCTGAGAATCAAATTACTCATTAGGAGTGCCAAATATCTACAAATGAATCCAATGTCCCCTTTCCCAAAAAAATCCATTAAAAAAAGTTTTAAATAAAAATATAAAGGTATGGTCTTTAATATTTTATAATAAGAATCACGCTTTTCCCATTTGAAAATACAACACCTGCTACATATCATTTCTAAAAAAAATTGACATTTCAAAACAAAACTAATGACAATGGATACCAAGGTTGTGCTAAAATAAAATATGTAAACATCGCAAGCTGGATATAATCTAGTACAAAAGAATTTAAAAAAAGAAATGTAAATAAATAAATAACCATGGGTGTTCATAAACATCTCTAGAAGACTTCTGGAAGTACTCGGTTCAGAACCACCTACCAGTATATAGTGAAGCCCCTAATTCAATAACCAACTAGCTTCCCTATCATGGACTCACTAGTGGAACAACCCTCCAGGCCTAATAGTAAATACAGTGGGTACCAACCCATCTAATTGGGGTTGATCATAAACATTATCTCGACCCACTAAAATATTCCTAGGAACCCATGGTGGAAGTAGTAATGATGTGTATATAGGAGGCCCTCACATGCATGACTCACCTTACCTTCCATCACTGCACTTGCCTACCCTAAATATGGACACTTTAAACGATAACCCATAATGGGATATCCCTCCTAAAGAGGGTCCCCATAAATATATACATACTTTCAGGACATATTCACATCATATTATCAAAGGTGACAACTAGGATGGAACATCACTTGTATTTTAAACAATTTCACAAATCATGTAAAGTTTTCAAATGAACGCACAGAATTTCAAAGTGACATAAGGTTCCAATCAGGAATTTATAACAAAAAACCATTTAAAATTTTTCACTAAACATAAATGTTTCCAAACAAGAACACAATTTCCAAAACACAGTCCTTTGAGAGAGTCAACAAAAACATTACGCTAGATCTTGAAGTGCCAAACATGACTTTGAGTTGACATGTCCAATGAATTTACCAAAAAAATATATCAAATACTTATTTTGTATTCATCAATACAAATGGGCCCTTATGTTCCAAAACACACACCAAAAACTACGCAATTTTCAAATGACCTTTACCTTATTTAACCAACACCACAAGTGGCTTTAGGGACAAATAGTTCAAACTTGAGGAACACACCTAAATCCATTTTCAAAACCCACACAAATTACCTAATATTGATTTAGAAAAATAAGATCCATTTAGTACATTAAGTTTTAAGGGGAGTACCAATTGAATTAATCCCCTCCACATGATGAAACATCCATATGTGCACCTAGTGTAGCTATTGATGTGGCGACATCTAGTGACACACCCAACATCCAATAAGAAACTTTTAACCAGTTTCAAAAACATCACCAAAAGTATTAAATCAATACCAAACCATTGAACTCATTTAGAAAACATGAGAAACCCATTTTAAAACCACGAAACCCTTTTAAAAAAAATATTACAACAAAATCCTGGCTATGAAATTACTAAACTATACATAGCTAACCAATTTCATAGATAAGAAATTACCATCACGACATAATTAAATCTAATAGTTAAAAAAACCCCTAATCGCACTCTACAAGAATAATGGAATTTTATCAAATGCACTGAGTATATATAGACATTGACATAATAATAAATTTACCTTCAAGGTTATTTTTATCAAACTATATAACCATAAAAAACCCCAAAAAATAACCATAAACATTATCAAAATGAGAAAAAAATATAAAGGATTATTGAAACAAAATTGGGAATTGATCAAACACATTTCACATTGACGTAGATGGTCATTTTCACAGAAACAAATAAGAAACTGTTTTTAAAAACACCTACAAAGTTATAAACACTATTGAAGAAAAATTATGAATAAAATAAAGTCGTGAACCAAATAAAATAAATTATTTAATGGATTTTCTTGATAAAAAAATGCACCAGAAAGGATAAATCAGGATTCACCTACCTTAATGGTGTACGATCACATTTCCACTTCAGTGGAACAAATAACAATGCCCTACGGACCAATCGCACACCCTAATTAAAGAGAAAAATGTGCAAATTACCAACTATGATATTATGGATCTGCAATATTGAAGGAAAAGACACAAACTCAAAGGTAAGACAAACCAGAGGGGAAGATTCTATGCGTTGGAGATCTGGAATAGGCGCTGCAAAGGGGCTTTGGGTTTGTGTTGGAAGACTGTTGGGGAAGGGTGTTGGGTGCACCACTGGTGGGAGAAGGCGTGGTGATCGAGTCATCGATTTAGTCAGGATTGGGGAGTCTGGATAGAATAGAGAGGACTAAGGTGTCACTGCCTAATGGAAATTGCATCGGGAAGGGGAATTTGGTCATTGAGGGAAGGGGGTTTGGCCGTAGATGGGGTGGGGGCACTGGAAACTTAATGCTGGAAATGGGTTAGAGAAGCAAGGTCGGGCCGACACAGGCTGGGGGGACGGGCCACCGGAAATGAGGCACAATGGGAGGGAAGCTGGCTGGACCACCGGTGAATGTGGGGAGGGGGTCACGATCTGCATATGGGGAGGGGGTGTGCGTATCAAGCTGCGAGGAAGAAGAGGGGGCACATCGCACTTGGGTTTCTTATTCTTTTTCAATTTATTTTAAAAATTATTATTATTATTACAAAAATAATAACAATAATAATAATCACGGTCATTGGAATAAAAATAAAATAAATGATAACAAAAATTATATTAATAAAAAAATTAGTCTGTATACATATAATAACATAATAATAATAATAATAATAATAATAATAATAATAATAATAATTTCATGCATTTCATTTTAAATCATAATGAAATTAATAATAATTTAATAATAATTAAATTATTAACAATTTTAGTGTTAATAACTTTATTAAAAAATTATAATAATAATATTATTATTATTATTATCTACACAATAATATTATTATCATTATTATCATATTTTAAATATTTACCCTATTTTATTCTCATAATATTTTATGATTTTAAGAAGTAGGCGACCACAAGGGCACCTGCCCAACCGCATGGTTACCTCCATCCGTGTGGTTCCAGCACACCGTTCTAAAACCCATCAACATTATTAAACATCAAAAATTTCAAACCGGGACCCGAAACCAAATATTCTCTAAATAAAGTGAGACTGTGAGAATAATGAAATAAATGAGACTATGAGATCAGACCGTTATAATTATCACCACCATAGACACTTCCTTCCCCCCGAAAGTCATCCAACCAACAGTTAAAACAACTTGAGTCTATTCCTAGTCAAAAATAAGATAAAATGAGAGACATGGGGTGGCCATACCCAACACATGTCACACCCGACCAATACAAGAAAATCTACTGCCTAATATTGGGGGGAGAAAAAGAGGGGGTTATATCCACCACAAGAATTGACTAACACGAAAACCTTGAGACCCAAACACACCACCCTTGGGTGGGGAATTGGGTAACTCCCTAACCTAAATCATTCAATTTCCCACATGGACTGAAAAAACCCCCATAGACATAAATGGGAAACTTTCTGTGAGATGGCCCAAGAACCTGGGAATGAGAAATTAACCCAACACATACCACACAAACTAAATAAAATCTCCACCACAATCGGAGACTCGGGAATTCGTAGACCAAACTCAACCCACTTCTCAATGCTCACAGAACAGCTCCACCACTAGGATTAAAACTATTAAATGAAAAACTGGCACATCAGGACCCCAGGATGGGGGGAAATCCCTACAAAACGAAATCACAGCAGAGGAAAACCCCATGGATAGGTGAAAAAACTAAGAAAGGGACCAGAAAAACCACCCATTAATTTCATGAGCCCCAACATCCCCATAATGAATACAAATGAGGAGAAACTCCGAATCAGAATGGGTTAGTTTATCCATGGTCCCAACGCCCTACAAGGAATATGAATGATTTAGAAACATCCCTAAGAGAAAATAAGATCTCTTGGATTGTGGTAGAACGAGCTCATCACACCACCACAAAAAGTATGTTCTTACGAAGGTGATAAGAATAAAACAAGGAATATTTTGATATTTCCATCCAAAATATGAAAACATGATTCAGATCGAGGTTCCACAAACCCTCAGCAACTCTTGATTGTGTGCGAGCTTCACCTCGAGACCTTTGGTTGGGGACCTAATGGTTTTAGCATCTCCTTCCTCGCAATTATGAATTCTCAACCTCCAATACCTAAATTCTTATTCATCTTGATGATTCAATCGACTAAAATGATAGTACTTTTTCAATGTTATTTAAGTTGATGGTTTAGAATACCCATACTGACCAGACTGGGGGCACACAAGGGAATGGTCTGACAAACTGGGAGTCATCACTGATGATGAAGATTTTTCAGAAATAGGTTCCTCTAAAACACCATGCCACATAGTTGGGGAAACATCATGAAACCCAAAAAGCCTTTAATCATACTCCAAATACTAATGACAATGAGGCACCCAACCTCCAGAATTCCAAAACCGCAGTAGAGATTAATTCTGAGAAAAAATGACTCCTTAAAACCTAGGAGTTCTCAACCACCCAAATACATTCTCTATTTTCACATACCACACACCTTCTTCTAATGGGCCCTAATTACTTCATTGAACTGGAAACAATCAAATGAACCAGAAACTGGGCATAACTCATTTCCAACCATGAGGAATCCTTTGGGTAGGCACATCCATAACCACAAGAAAAACAGAATTGAGGTTGGCACCATGAAGAAGCTCAGTCAAAGAAACATCACAAGCCAATGGAAATAGGCTCATAAGCCAACTATATACAAACACAAGAAAATTTTACTTTTCAAAAAAACTATCATTTAATTAAAATTTTAAAACATACCTAGGGAACCTTATGAACCCTCACATGTGTGTTCATCAAATTCTTCTTACATCATCCATTAACAAGATTCTCCACACACTCTCCATACATACTCATGCACATGTGACCCTCTATAAAGATATGATAAGGTCCAAACATCTCTTTTTCTAATCAAATCCAAAAACCTACAATGTTTTTTTAATATAAACACTTACTTTGTAAAATCACACTTTACAAATTTCAAAACATTAGAAAGATACCATTTTCCATTTCAAAACCACTTTCTCATTTAACACACACTCACATAAATCGAAATCAGAAGAAAATACAGCCAACAACTGGCTATCAGAATGTTGAACTAGTATCTATGGCTATCCCAGGGATATGGTGGTGAGATATTCCCCTAGTAAATAATAACACTATGTTGACTTTGAGTAAATCACTTGGACTCCACCTGGGTCACCACCCCTTGTGAGGTTACAACATTTCCCGATTCACCTCTATTTTCATCCCAAAAATCCAAAACAACCCAAGACAAAAAAATCCAAAACAACCACTAGGAACTCAAGGATCAGTGCGAGAAAGAGTTCATGAAACTATTCCAACACCTACATACTGAGTCCCAAAAATCATAATCTCATTCTACCAGTCACCCCAAATAGAAAGGGCCTTCTCTAATACAATTTTAACAAAAACTAATCTGGTTCGAACGTGAATACGGTGTTCGAGCTTGTCCAACACATGGCCCAAACGGTGTTCCAGATCCCCCAGGGATGATAACTAGTGTCGAGCATCAATATTTAACCATTGGGAAGTATTTTTTCTCCTTATAAAAATATAAATAGATAAATAAAGGATGACTATAAAAAATATAAAAACCTATAAATAGAAACAAAAATTTTCTCATACCTCAATGTGACCTCTTTGTCACCTCCAAAAACTAAACAACCTATCTCATCCATAAGAAAAATTTCTGAGAACCGAAATAGGAAATATGAACCAGAAACTAGAAATATAAAGTAGGTGTGACCTACAAAATTCTTAGTATGAATGCCAAAGACCAACAGCTGAATCCAATGTCTCATATCCCAAAACAATTCAGTAAGACAAATTTGAAATAAAAAAATAAAAGTAGTTGTATCACATTTTAAGATAAGAAACATGTTTTTACCATTTAAAATTCAATTCATTCTACATATAGTTTCAAAAACCATTTTCCATTTTATAAACGAAACCCAATGCAAGGGATAAAAATTCTATTCTAAAACAAAACAGGTAAATTGTACAAGATAGAAATAAGCTAGTACAATTAAAACTAAACAAGAAATGTAAATATTTAATTAACCATGGGTGATCCTAAACATCCCAAGAAGACCTGTGAATATAATCGGTTCAGAGAAACCTACCGACATATGGTGAAGCCCCACAGTCAATAACTAACTAGAAACCCTAACCTAGCCACACTAGTGCCACAACTAGCCTGTCCTAACAAAAAATATTATCGATACCAACCCATCTAATTAGGGTTGATCATCAACTATCACTCGACCCTCTAAAAGGTTCCCATGAACCCATGTTGGTAGTATTAATTCTATGTATGTAGTAGGCCCTCACCCGTGTGACTCACCTTACATGTCATCACAACACTAGCCTACCCAAAACACGGACACCCAATACAATAACCCAAAAAGGTATATCCCTCCTATATAGGTTCCCAATAAATATATACATACATATATATCATATTCACATCATATCATCGAAGGTGCCAACCGGGCTATCACATCACATGTAATTTTAATCCATTTTAAAAATCACTTTATGTTGTCAACTAGATGCGTATACTTTCTAAGGGACACATGGTGCCAACATGACCTTTAGAACATATTACCATTTAAATAATTTCACAAAACATTATGGTTTCTAAATGGGAAAACATTTTCCAAAACACAATTCTTTTAGAGAGTCAATACAAACATTAAACTAGAGTTGTAAGTTCCAAATGTGAATTTTAGTTGAAATTTCCAATGCATTGACCCAAAAATTCATGCAAACACTTATTTATTATTACCTAGAGAAAAAATGGGCCTTTATGTTCCAAAACTACACACCAAACACTACATGATTTCCATGCAGCCTTTACCCTATTTAACCCATTCCAAAAGAGGATTCAAGGAAAAATTGGCCAAACATGAGGAACACCTCAAAATCTGTTTTTAGAACCCACAAAAAGACCCAATATTCATTTATAAAAATTGGAACCATTTAGGAAACTATGTTTTACATAGAGAACCAATTTAAAGTACTACCTTCACTTGATGACACATCCATGCATGCACCTAGTGCACCAATGAAGGTTCCAACATCGAGTGACTCCCCAAATATCTAAGAAGTCACTTTAAACCACATTCAAAAAATCACTGAAAACATTAAATGGATACCCAACCTTCGACACAATTTAGAAAACTTGAGAAACCCCTTTTTAAACTATAATACCCTTTTTATGAATTTTACAACCATGGTCAAGCTATGAAATTACTAAACCATACACACCAATAAAATTTTATAGATAAGAAGTTACCATCAAAAAATAATTAAATAATAGAGTTCAAGAAAACCATTAATCCCTCTCTACAAGAATAATGGCATTTTATGAAATGCACCATGTATATAGGCATTAATATAGTTAAATATTTACTTTTAAGGATATTTTGGCCAATCTATATTACCATAAAAACACCCCCAAAAAATATCCATTAACATTATCAAAACGATCAACACATATAATGATTTATTTAATCAAACATGGTTATTGATCAAACACTTTTTTCATTGACATCGGTGAGCATATACAATGAAAATCATAAGAAACTATTTTAAAAAATTCCTAAAAATATATAAACACTATATAAGACCAATTAGGAGTAAATATAATCTATGAATAAATTAAAATAAATAATTGAATGGATGTGAGTGTTAAAGGAATTAACAAGAAACGATAAATCCATATTCACCTACCTCAATGGCACAGGACCATGATGTAGATTCAGTGGATGGAAGAACAATGCCTTGTAAACCAACTGCACACCATAATCAATGAGAAAATTGAATGAATTACCAACTACAGTATTATTTTTTGGTTAAATTGAAGAAAAAACAAAAATTCTAAGGTAGGACCAACTATAGAGGAGGCGTCGTCCCCCCGGAGAGGTGGAAGCGGAGCTGCGAAGGGGGTTTGAGTTAACGCCATAAGACAACTAGGAGAAGAGGGTTGGGTGCACCACTGATTGAAGGAGATGCAATGGTTGGGATGTTGATTAGGCTTTAAAGGGAGAGTTCGAATGTAATAGGGTAGAGCAAGGCGTCACCATTAGAGAGAAATGGTGTTTGGAAGTGGATTCAGTCTGGTGAGGGAATGTGGGGTGATGG
Source organism: Viscum album (assembly GCA_963277665.1). Classification (NCBI taxonomy): domain Eukaryota; kingdom Viridiplantae; phylum Streptophyta; class Magnoliopsida; order Santalales; family Viscaceae; genus Viscum; species Viscum album. The sequence goes on along the minus strand of OY728140.1, from coordinate 1,349,688,018 downwards.
TTGCTGACAGGATGGAGGCGCCAGAAACAGGCTGCTAGTAATGAGATGGAGTGGTGTGGTCAGGCCATTGCGAGATGGGGGAATGTTCCACCAGATAAAAGGTGTGTAAGGAGGGATGATGGAGGGAGCGTTAGTGTAATTAGGGTGGTGGTTGTGATCTTCAGGTGGAGAGGGGGGTTTGCATAGCGATCCATATGGTAAAAGAGAGGGGTTCATAACACGCTAGTGTTTATTATTTTTTTAATAGCTTTTACGAATAATAATTATTATTACTACAAAAAATTTAATAATCAAAATCAAAATCATTGGAAAACATAAAAAATAACAACAATTATCATAATAATAACAATAATGTTTATATTTATAATAACATAATAATACTAATAATAATATCATTTAAATCATTTTAAATCCTAATGACATGAATAAAAATATAATAATAATTAAATTTATTAAAATTTTAGTGCTAATAATTTTATTACCAACTTTTTATAACAATAATATTATTATTATCTACAAAATATTATTATTATCATTATTATCATGTTTTAAATATTTACCCTTCTATATTCTCATAAAATTTTATGAATTTAAGAAGTGGGAAACCACAATGGAACCCAGGCCGACAGTATGGTTCCTTCCAACCATGTAGTTCCCGCGAACTGTTCCAAAATCTGTCAATATAATTAAACATAAAAAATATCACAATGGGACCTCAAATTAAACATTTCCCAATCGAAGAGAGACTGCGTGAAGAATGAAATAAAAGAGTGTTCGAGATCGGGGTGTAACTGTATGTAGGGGAGGACATGCCATGGTGTTTAACATAAGTCACTTTCCATGTGACCCAACGTACACCATAAATAATATCTCAAGAACATATACATTGTGTATCTTCTTGGAGAATCAAATTTTCACCCACAGGTTTCATATATTGAGTAGTTTTCCTTCTTGGGTGTGATAGTTAAATATACTATGTCATCAAAGATATGAAACGAGGTATTATGAGTGGGATGATTTTTCTAGTTAGGATTATATGGGGATAGTGATCATGCGTGATCATCAATGAAATTTTATTTTCAGTACAACCATATTACATCAGGGCATGATTTCCCCACACTCGTAAAACTAGTAGAGTTTGTACTCCCCTACACTACATAGGCTGCATTTCATTTATCTATGTAGTCTTTCAGCTATATTAATGACTTTAGGTGGGGAATAGGCCCTCTAATAGAGTTGGTGATTCCTTTTATATGGATTTTTGTAGCGAAGATTATTCCCACAACTCTAATTCTAGTGTGGTCATGTGTGTCACTTAACATCATAGATAGAAACATTGGATAAATAAAGAGACACATAGTTCATATATGTTTGTTAAGATAGATATCACCATTATCTCATTACATGTGTTTGGTTTTTATCAGGTCTATTATAAGGTACCATTACCCTCTTTCTATATGGTTTGAGATAGTTGACTTGTTTTTATATATTCTCTCTTTGATTTTGGAGAATCCTAATAGTTATGTATATACGCACACTTTCATGGGTTATGCCACCCATGGTTCTCCTTTTCTAGATGACAAGATGATCATTGGTGAATTAGATAGAATCGTTATCATAAGAGAATTATAGTACATAGTTGTTTTGAATGTGTTCTTTGGTATGATTTGATGATTTTTATTCGTGATATATTTATTTTCCCCTTCCCAGTAGGTTCTATGTTTTCATCATATCATATTTTGTGTTTATTTTCCCCATTTTATCTTGTATTAAAATTCATTAATATGATGTTTTTTCAAGAGGTTATTCCATTATTTGATTACCCCGAATATTTTTTAATATTTATTTAATATATTTTCATTATTTCACAGATCTAGTTGTCTGGATGTGTACATGTAATTTAGGTTAAGACCTACAATTTTAGTGTTTAAACTACTCAACAATTATCTCTTTCTCATGGCATACTGGAGGAGGGCTGGGTATGTCACCATTGACATTCTACCACCCATAAAGGGTCTTGGTGGTTCAGTTCATGAAAGAGTTATATCATAGTTTTTGTTTCATAATGAATATTTCCACATTTAGAAATATTGTGTCGATTAGTTTCGGATCATAGGGAAGTAATTTTGGATTATATTTAGTTCAGTTTCAAGGTCCATGGAATACAGTTAGGGTTTAATAGATATTGTATCGATGAAATCATACTCCAATTATCTTGTTCTTGGATTGAAATAACAAGGAACTAGTTGTAGGGAATTCAATGGTATATACATGATATAGACTTAGGTCTTATGACTTCAATGTACTTATTGAATGAGATCCCAATATATAGTCTTTCTTTGTGGTATGTATTGATAATTTCCAAGATTACTTAGGGAATATAGAAATATTAGATTCTGATATAGGGTCATGAAGATGGCCAGTTGAGCAATGAGGCCTCTATTCAATGACCAATTCATGTGGACATTCCTCCTTGTGGGAAGGGAGAAGTGCTTCTACCCTGTGCAAAGTGCTTGGATCCACATCTGGGTATCTGGTAGGATGATCGACTGCATGTTGGATACATGATATCTACAATAGTTAATAATGATGATTTTTTAATGAATAATGAATTATTTTAATTTTAGCAATAATTTAGACTAAGGATTCATGGTGATCCATACCCATATGCAGGGGATGATTGGGTCGAATAAGTGGTCTGAATTTTCTAGCTTGTGCAATCCCCAACTGATCTGATGGTTTCACTCTCAACTAGTCTTATTTTTAGATTAAAAAGGTTCTAATAATTTATAGTCATGTTAGTCCATAATGTGTTGAGCCTATATTGGGACAACTAGTAGAAACATTTGGATATGAGTATATAGTAGTAACTACACATGTAATGAAGGCTTTTATAGAGATTATGAATTAGGTTTTCAACCTTTTATAGAAGCCCTCCTAGTAAAATAGTTTTCCTACAAGAAATTCTTCATTAGTGGCCTTTTTTTAGAGTCCCTATTATAGCAATGTGAAATGTGGCATCATGAATTCAAATAATAGGGTTTCTTCCCCAAACATGGTGTGTTCTACTATTTGAATATTTTAAACTATGTGAAAGTGTAATTTTAGCCCAAATAATATAGGTTTGAGGCTTAGTTGATGAGTTATATGATTTTATGTTTTAGTATGTATAGGTTGTGTTAATTAGTTTTAATGAGCCTTAGTTGTGGGAAGCTGGTGGGAATGGGAGGAAGATTAACACATAAATTAGATGTTTTTTGTCTTGAAGTCATTAAGGTAGATTCGAGGTATGGATCATAAAATTTCACCAATAGTTATATTTTTAGTAGACATAGTATCATCACACTCCTTCATTACTATATACCTTGTTTGAGACCATGGTATTTTAGTGGATATTTAAGATTGGTCATTTTATTTAGATACTCCTAACAAGGAATTTTAAATTATTTCACTTTAATTATGGTAGTGTGGACAAACTCTTGGAGGAGAGAGCCAATCGTGGGATCATTATATATCATTGATACAACATGATGTTTTACATTATATCAATGTAGTGGGAAGAGTTTTACATTATTGTTGAGTGGCATTCTCGGGAAGAGTATGTCGGTCAAACATATAAAAGGATACACCTAATTTAGTTGTATTCAGAAAGTGTGATCCTTGTGGAGGTAGATCGCATGAGTATCAAATTTCCAACATTGTTGGATGTGTATAGGGACATATTACCACAATACATGGAATGTTTAACAAAAATGATGAGATATTTCCTTATTATTCACTTTCACACTTGAACCAAATTGATTCCTCTTAGGTAAAATCATATGGCCAATTTTACACTATGGGAGTTAAGGTTGTGGCTGTCAGAACATTAGGAGTAGGTTTATATTAGTCTTAGTATATCTTTCTAGTTGGATGTGATGTTATTTATGAAAAATTTTAAGGATATCCTGCAGAGTCGTGATGTTTATCATTTGTTGAATCAGGTGTTGATCATGGTAGATTACTCATTACCTTGAATACATGATATCTCTAGCTAGTTGAATATGCAATATATTGCTCAATGTTTGGACTCTAGTTTGGTTGCAATCTATTGTGATTTCACAAGGATGATGCAGTAATGTATGTTGGTTGATATTTATAAAGATATTATGAGTCCCCAGTGATGAAATTGGGTGTGAAAATTTCAAATATAATGTTCATAGAGAACATGATCTATAACATACATCATTCAATGGATTTTTTAACAGATACCTTTATGTATGACATTATAGTATACTCTAAAGGTGGTGTACACAGAGTAATTGAGGATTGTTCTATAAATATGTTGGGAGTTCCTATTATACAGGGTTCTCTTAAATATTATATTTTAGATTTTATTGGTATACATGTTATAGAATGTATTCTCCTTTCATGGGGTAGAAATGGACCAAAAAAGGACAATGTATTTTTTCAAGGGAGTTACCCTAGAGAAGGTTAGAGGTGTTGGGTTTCCCTAGATTGGAAGGGTAGTAAAAAAATTAGGAATTTTCTATGATTATATTGCCTTTAACATCCCTGATGCACAAATGGGTTTTTTCCCTAGGTTGTTCCAGGTTAGACCACCTTGGAGTTGTTGAAATAGAGCCTTAATGTTCTCTTATACAGAGACTATCAAAAGATTGAATCTTGTACAAGGTAATTATAAATTATTTTAGAGGTGGGTTAAGATTTTTGGTGATGTAGAGGTAGAAAGTGATCACTTAGGTTTCAAGGTAATAGATACCCAATAAGAACAATTATGTGACCATGAATTATATATGTAAATGTTTGTCTTATACTAGAATATAGGGATGAATTTTCTTCTAGTATAGTTTTTTATTTTTTACTCAATCCACCCATGTCTCAGGCATATCACCACTCCGTGTTACATTATTCTCTAGTTGAGGAATTGGTATGAGTTTCTATAGCTATACAAATTTGATCTATTATACACACTAAGGATGTAAAATATGGTAGAATATACCCATAGTAGGACATCCCAATCCCACTTGGTGGAGGATCCGTGAATGCGATTGGCCTTATATTAACTAAACCTAGTAGAAGAAAGGGTTGTATCTTACATTTAGTCAGTGCTGGAGAATCCAAAACATCATTATTATGTAATATAATATCATTTTGTAGATTTAAATTGGGATTTTATTGATGATAAAATATATTTAAGAGATACACCAGATGGATTTATTGGTAATGGGGAGCATGCCATCCTTTTTATAGGAAGTGATAGTGATTCCAGTCATTTTGCATGATTATATAGTGATGTATTTTTTCCACATCCTTCCACGATGGGAAAAGTGATATGTATATATAAATACTAGTTCATTTGGATGTAATTTTTGTAGTGTACCCTCAGGTGATGTTTTATTGATTTTGTTTTTGATTCCTTTCATATCAGTAGACTATGGACAGACGTCATGCTCCAATAGGTCTGACTCAACATCATTAGCTTTCAGAAAGGAAGTGGGAAGTAATTAATATTTTTTATGAAGATTTGATTTTTTTAGAGGCCATGATGATATCTGCATGATTTGGGACCTACATTCTAAGTCGACACAATTCGTATGCATATGAGGGAAGATCAAGGTTAATTTTTGAGAGATTATGTGTATAGTAGATCATTTGGAAACATAGGGTTCCCATGGTGATCATCAACATCAATGATTCTCAGTATATACCATAGTTTTCTAGTGGTTAGAATGTAGATTATTTTACATATTTGGTTTTGAGCACAATTTTATACTCCTAGGTAGATGACATGTATTAGTAGACCATCAATGTTTCAAAAGGAATACTGATATATAGAGTGTTTTTAATCACCCTGAAATAAGAGTATCACATACCATTGATGGATATTACTTCTAATAATAACTAACATTCCACTATTTATATGGAACCATTCTAAAAATAATATGGATGAACTTCCTGGTCACCTTGTATGTATACTAAATAAGGAGTGACATATCTTTTTGAACAAATACTATTGTAGGTTTTATTGAAGATTGTTTAGGTGCCCTGTGTTATTTTAAGGACACCCTTTATTATATAGAAATCATACATCGATCAAAATCATAGAACATTATTATTAGATCCGGGATATGACATATTCTTACAAGTCCCCCATTGATGTGGATTGCATTATTTTGGCCATGTAGAAAGTTTTTCCTAGTGTTTTATCACATAATATGAGATTAAATAAAGGATTTTTTGTTTCTATTTCCACATATAATTACCCTCGCAATGGTATTGAGTTAATGACATCATCCATGTCCTGTAAGTGACTACAATCATGCACGACGTATCACATGTTATTAATTGTTGTGTGCTGAACATTGCAAATTATGTCCAATTCCTATAGTACCTAATGGAGATAGATGATCGATAGGATAATGTCCTACATGGATATAAAATTACTCTATTTTGAGTTTGTGGGATAAAATTGAGTTTGAAAGAGATTTCTTTGGAATATGATAGCTATTCTTGGGAATAATATCTCTATATATAAGTGTATCTTATTATTTTTGGGTAGAAAATCCTTGATGTAGGAGAGAATGTAACAACTCCAGTTTATATAGTTTGGTCATTAATATATATATATATATATATATATATATATTTATATTTATATTTTCAATGAGTTGGAACTATATTTTTTGTGGCATGGAACCCCAAAATTAATATATATAAAATCTCACCCCTTTTATAGAGGTTATGCACATATTTGGATAAATGATTTTTTTCTTGTAGATTCGGTTTTTGTATTAAAAATATGAGATAATTTTTATTTCTAGGAGGTGGAGATTACCCATGTAATGATGTAATTTTGGTCGACATGGGATTTTATATAGAAAGAAGTTCTGGGATGGTGGGTAAATAAATTAAATTTTATTTTAAATTAATTTTTTAAAAATTTAATCTATCCCTAATAGTGATTTAAATTTTTTTAAGGAAAATCATTAAGTTTATATTAATTACCATGGTAGATTACAAGATCAATAGATAATCCATGATTATCATTGACAGACTTTGGAATAAAAATTGATGACAAAAATAAAAAGAGAATTTAAGATATAGATGATGAAAGTAGTGAGATTTTATTCTTCATCTCTGGAATATGTTTTACTCAACTGTGATAGATCCATTCATAATTAAGGTTTACTTATATTGAGTATTATTCTATTTTGATACAACTATTGAGGTAGTATTTCATATCATATTATTTTCATCATTTTATATTCTTCACACGAGACATGTATTTGATTTTTATTATTAAATAAATTAATTAATGTTTCCTTTTCCAATATCTCACCAATTATCCATGGTTTTAATGATTTTTGATTTTTGGTAGGTATTTTATAGGCCATTTATAATCGTACCTCATTCTGGTTCTTTTTCACCCAACATTTATTCAGGTTCGTCAATGTTGGTCAATGGGGACATGATTAACATTTTCATCTAGATTCTTGAGTGATCATCCCCTAAATTCAATATGAATGCACAAATGGCCTAGTGGAAAATATTTATCATAATTAAGGATACCAATTTTTCAAAAGATGGTGATGGATTTGTGGATTGTGACCCCATTCTGTGATGGGAGGAATGATGGCTACCACAAATGAGATTTGTGTTCCAATTTCCAACTGTTGGAGGCTAAAAATAAATAATATTTTAGGTATTTGATCATTTTAATCAGTTTTGGGTGGGTATAATTGAGTGATAGGTGTAATAAATGGTTGATTTGGAATTTGGTTGTAGAAAAAATGTCACTTCCTATAAAAAAAATACACACTTAGTATTCAGGAGGAAAAAAAGATGTGTATATTTGGTTATCATGGTAGAATTAGATTTATACAAATATTATTATTACATAAAAAGTGTTTACAACAACACACTATGTGACACAACCTGAGATTTCGATCTATATGTCAATTTCATTTTCCCATGACTTTAGGTGAACATACACACTGTATTCCCTTCTTAACACATAATGTTTATAGAAAATGCTAGCCAATCCATGTTCAATAGATGACATGGCTAAGCAATTTGATGTGGCCTCACACTATGTGATCCTATACGCATTTTGTTTTCTTTCCTCATAAACATATAAATGTTTTATCTCCTTCTTCAAGAAAAACATTTATACAACAAGTATCCTATCTTGAATAGTTATCCATGTATGGAAAAGTTGCAGCTTCAATTCTTTCATAAGAGATACAACATATGGTTTTACAATAAGGATGATTCTTTTAGTGACTCTTATCAGACAATTTTTTTTGTGTTTTATCATCAAATAAGTGATGGGATCATTACTCCCTAGTTAGAATAGGGTGTGTGGGACCTATACTCTTTTCATAGGTAGATTCTATATGACCCCGCACTATAGAGGGTGTGATTCCCCTATATATTAATTGATCATCACTCATCATTGAGCATTGATAGAGAGAGTATCCACTACTATATTTAGTGATCCCCCATAATCGGATTATAATATAAACATGTTGGCCTTTCCCTATGATTCATGTGAGGTTGTGTGCGATGCTTGGCATCTGAGATTAAAACTTTTCAGTTGTGTGATGAGTCATTAAATATTATCTATTTTTCAATATGGATATACCCTTTCTCAATTCACATGGGTTTCTTGTTATAATATCTATTATGCGTTACCTTTCCCTCATGATGTATGGTTTAATCTGGTTGTCTTATTTTAATCCACCCCTCTTCATTTTATCGCCTCACTACTGCTGATATATATAGTCATCATTGAATGATAAATTCTCTCTTGTGTTATGTCTTCTGTTGATGGAAAGAAGACAAGTTCTGCATTTAGGAGACACAATATTAGTAGAGTATAGTGGTACATGAAGGTGTTGACTATGTTCTGTGGTCAACCTCTGATATTTTCAGTCGATCACTCTTTTGTTTCCCCTATCCCAAATGTTGTCTAGTCAGGACCTCATATAGAGTTGGGCATGCATTTTTCAAACTTTCATATTCTATAATAACTTTTTTGTGCATTGATGTTTTTCAAAGGGTTTACTCATTCATTAATACAACTATATTTTTCCTATTAATTCACTATATCTATAAACCATTTTATTGAGATGTTTTTGTTCAAGTGTACATGATAATTAGGCTAGGGCCTCCCATTTTACTATTAAGTATACTCAGTGCATATCATCAACACCTTGCCAATTGGTGGTGGAATTGTGGTGTCACCCTTAGCATAAATTCATGCAAAGAGAGTTCATTACGGGTAGACCTCTGATAGGGGAATAAATAACAATGGAGTAGTGTGGTATTCCTTGATAATTTTGACTCCACATGGTCACCTGTTTTACTTTTTAGGATTCACATATAACTACATATAAACATCCAGCTTGGTGAAACCATCCATAATCTATCAATTATAGTTTTTTTAGTTTTATAATGTCTTACAAAAGATATATCTATAACGAGTGAGAAAAATCTTTATTATTAGAATATATCATTTTTTAGTCTTTCTAGAGTTTTCATCAATTCCTTTCTAAAACAAATATCACACAATCATGTGAAATTATTTTCAATGGGGTTATTATCTCTCTCATTATCCTCTATATAGTCATTCTAACATTAATTTTTTTATTACTTGTCTGGTATTTTTCTTTATAGTTCATGTGTCATTCTACTGAGAATGTTTATACTCCCCCATATATGGGCAATGTTCCCAATTGTCTTGTGTCTATCCAAAAGATATAGAGGTATAATGATTTTTCAGATATATGGTGTGTTGGTATGTCTGGTTAAAAGTTAATTCATAATGATGCTTATGGTTCATTATGGTGCATGTACATTTGAGAAATTGTTATAGACCATTATTGCCAATGTGTGATGTAAAAGTATATAAACCATGGATGAAATTCCTAGTGAATTTTAGTCTGATGCTTGATAATTAGGCCATTTTCCTTTTTTAAGTTGTAGTATATTCTTTTACAAATTATCTTAGTACTAGTTTATTTGGACCTCAATTGATCTTATATATACATAAATATATATATATCCTTATGGTGTTTATGTTAACTGTTTTTTTTTATATATGTATACGTTGTTGGTTAATAAATGTTAAGTCCTTACATATTGCAAGATATTAATACATAATGTATCTCACAAGCCCCAACTACATGAAAGTGTGATTAGGGTATTAGACTATGTTCAATGTAATATAAGATCCACACTGACCAAATGAGTTTCAGGATTCAGTATTTTGAGGGTTTCACTTTTTTTAACACACTTCTAACTAGATATCTGCACTTGGGCTAGCCTTTTTAATGAATTAGTAGGACAATTGAGGGTCTTGAACATGTCGAAGAATTATGAGGAGACACTCTCCTATCATATTTTCAATCACCACAATATGGAGGAATAATTTTAGTAACACACCAATCTATGAACATTATACCATTGATTATACTCTAATGGGGAGAAATAAACATTGTATATTACATAATGAGTTTTCGTTATCTCACATGATACTCATTTGATATGATATAGGATGGGTTCTTTTGAGAATATATGATTGAATTGGGATTTCACATAGTGGTCCAAGAAGGTTTATTCCAACAATTTATTCTAGCATATGTTGGGATGCTATGGTGAGGTTGAGATATCCAGATATTCTTAGTGTAGGAGAAGTCAATGTCTGGTGCTGGCTATGTTTACCCTTCCACAAATAACATTGTAGTGGGTAACTACTAGTGATATTCAAGATCTAGATGTCTATGAAATTAATAGTCAAAATATCATAACAAAATATAATCAACTCAATGATCATATAGGGAATATTGTAACCTAAGAGATTAGTCCTTATTTATATATTATGGGTATGGCCATTTTTATTGGACTTCCTAATCCATCGCATGGGAGAATGCTGAGAGGTAATTGATATATCCATATGTTAGAGTTAGGGAAATAGTCAGGTCCCCCCATATACAATTAGAGTTGACCTTAAGATTTTTTATTTATCATAGAGTATATAGGATCTCTAAGAGGATGGTCTAGAAGAGTTTCATTATGATCCACATCCACCATATCCACCCCTTGGAATCTCATTCATGGATCGTTATGTGAGAGGTGAAGGGTATTATCTATTGTATGTAGGGAATGGTTACTACATTTTTTATGTTCTATGTTTCGATTTCTGACTCTTAAATGATGAAATTAATAAACATAAACATTTTTCTAGTCCATTATTTTGATACATCATAACTTGTTCAAGAACATCATATTTTAAAAGTGCCTCTATCCCAACCTAATTTCAACAGACTCATAAAAAGTATAATCTATTGATCCAAAACTTTTACATATATTAAAAACATACCATCAGTGGAGGGATTTTCATAAGGGACACCATTATGGTTTTTATGAATCTATATGATATCTTTTATAGTATAGACTGGTTTTCTATATTTCATTTTTATATAAATCACTACTGTATGAGGGTGAATTTACATATAGGGTATGGTTCAATGTTTTACATCTTTGGATTGATATAATTTAAGTAATCTTGAGAAATATATTTTCATGAAATGATGAAAATTTTTACTCAATTTTTAGTGATTTTTAACCATTGGTATAGAAAATCCATAAGATTATCATGTTCTAATAGATGTTTTGGATTGTAAATATATATTACTCAAATTTTTCTTATGCATGACCTCATATAGGGTGGTCAACTTTTGAATCATCCTTCACCCAAGAACCAGACTGATATCTTCTACAACTCATCTGACCCACCCCCCCCCCCCCCCCCCCCGAGATCTAAGAGATGAGTTTGTAGTAGGAGGGCATTCGACAAAAATTTTTGATCTTACTGAGTGTGTCCATCTAGGAGGATCCGATGTTTCTATCTAAGTATGTGGATGAGAATTTCAATATTTTGGTTAATTATCACCACAAAAAAAAATTGATAGTAAAAAAAAATCCATCTTCTATGAATTTACAGTCATTTAAAATAGATTACGGGAGAAAATTTGTTCTTAAATTTTGATATGTTGTCATTCTGTTATCCTGTGTTGGTTTGAGAAGAGGATATCCTAGAAACAACACTCTTATTTCACTACAATAATTATGAGATCTATTTAATTCATATTATATTAATAATATCCCGTTATATATTTATGAGGAATATAATTTGAATCATTAAAATCCTCATGTATCGGTGCATGGTTTTCTTCATTGATGACATCTCTAATTATTCAATGTCATAGATGAAGAAAAAATTACACCTAAAGATGGTAGTGGATGTACATCTGCAACATAAGCATTATAGTAATATGGTGATGCTTTAGGTTTTGGTTAGAGACATCCACATAATAGGAAATTTGATCCTAGATGTAGGATTATCCATAGAGTAGATAACAATTGTAGTGTTTCTCGTATGGGAGTAACCCAAGAGATATAATAAATTATAAATATTTATAAATTTTGGTTTATATTAATAGAATTCTGGTTGATTTAATAATTTAAGTAAATAAATGGTGGAAACATTTATTTTTGGTAGATCGAGCCATATTCTTCATAAGGAATGACATAGAGGAAAATGAGGCCTCAATGGGGGATCTAGTTTCTAGAAACTGCTAGACAGAAACCAGTCATCTATAATGGTAACTCAAAGAATGAGACATTTTGAGAGGTTTTTTATTTTATTAGAGTTGGAATCATTGGAAACTAGAGATAAAACATGCGACTCATTGAGTATATAATATTTTTGGTAAGGTCTTGACTCTAGTAGGTGTATTTTATAAGAACTCATTCCATGTACATTGTGAATTATAGTGAATATGGTTTTGGGTTAGTCAAATATCACATACCATGTGTCGGGACCCTTATGTCATGTGACCCAAGATTTCCAGAAAATAATGTACAAGGAGCACATTAAAATGTGTCTTGTTTTCTCTCCACACCATGTGGTTTAGCCCACATGTAATGTACCCCTAGATATCTTGCTTCATGTGTTCCAGGTGTACATTCATTGGAAACATTCAGGCCCTACACAATAGGTAGGATGTACTCACACATTGTGTATATGATTCCTTACAATCCATGTGTGCACCATTAAGATTTTAGGTTATTATTAACCTTTAGAAGTTGTGTACCCTAGAGGAAATGCCATATACCTCTCCCAAAACCACATTCTAGTAATATATTCTTATTTGAAACCTAATATAGGCATATGTATACTGTATTTTTTGGGGGGTTTCCATATAGAATGTGATGGATTCTCTATAATTGGTATCTAAATTACAACATGAGGTGGTGGTATCATAATTTTCCATTATATTTGGTTACATAAATATGTTCATTAGCATAGAAATGAAAGTTTTATCCTCTCCTCTATCAGTCACAGAATTCTAGGTATCCCACCATATTATATATGTTTTGATATTTCATATCTATGGCTCGGTCAGTGGTAGGTTCAGGTGGAACATTTTTAGTTCGGAGTCATAATCCATTATAACCAACTACGTGTATGGTTAGGTATCTATTCACCTTTTCCTATGCAAGTGATCTCCTACCTACTGCGTAATAAAAAAGGATCAGTTATCCTCTGGTGGCCTAGGGTGTGATCTTATAATATAGAGATAAATTCACATGACTAAAGTTTCATCTAAAGAGGTAGGGTAGTCTATTTTTTTTATGTTTTCAATGAGATTTATAGAATGATTTTATTGGGATTTAGAGGAGAATATACAACTTCATATTATCCAATCCCGCCAATTTATAAGCTGACAGATATTTTGATGTTTTTCTAGTTTTTGGGGTATCCTAATAGATTTTTATATGCAGACCCAACAATGAAATAAGTCTTATATTTTTTCAACTTTTTGATATAATAGTTTATGTATAGTTTATTTTTTGAATGTATAGCTGGTACAACTTATCCACACACATCCATGGTGTTTGTTTAGTATGGACTGACACTTGGGAGTACGTGATGGGAGCTTCCATCTATTAGGTTCTATGTTCTGTTTCTATTTCTATTGTATGTGTATTTTTTCAATTTTACATTTGTCATTAATCATTAATGTTCACACGTGAATCCAAGAGGTTATTGAATGAATTTAATAGATTTAAAAGATTTTTTCAATTATAAACTACATTATTATTGGTTGCATGGATGTTTGGTTTTTGTAAAGGTTAATTAGGCTAAGGAATCCCATTTTATAGTTATGTCTACTCTATTATAGTGTACATCCAAATATATATATTTGATGAATGATTATGGTAAATCATATGATCTATCACCTACCAAAATGAGGTGTGGTTTTTCAATTTCATATTTTTATAAAGTGTAAGAAAATTCCTTGTCACAAAATTTTGGAGTTGATTGACTAAACCATGTGTTATCTTGGGGTCTATAACTGATAGGGTGGGGAAATCTTAATGGTTGAGACAATAAGTTTTATATTTTGGTTGATTCAGTCACATAATAAATAGTGTTTTGATTTTTAGATGTCAAGTAATGTTTTTATGGTTCATATGATTCCTATAGGGTTATTTTGAATGTTTGATATTTAAAAACTATCATATAATTGACAATGATTGAGAAACATTCTAAATAGTAGGATATAGCTATTGAATTCCCAGGAATATTGAGATTATGGAAGAATGCCTATATCAACTTTATGTCATGACCAAGACACATTATTACCTATGATTTTTTATAAGGATATGTTGGAGAATATAACATGGTGTCGATGAATCATGATTATTTATGACCCTTCTAGAGTTAGTGTGAAATTGTTTGAAATGTTTAATGATGTTAGTGGCATGGAAGGGTTTCCTTTAAACAAAAAGAATCTTGAATTCTATTTGAAGGAGAAGAATATTGAACTTTAATTAGAAATATACTTATTATTGAACCCTTTTTTAGATGAGTTATTATGGATCAATATTTTCTTTCATTCAATGATGTAGGATAACCTAATATTTTAAATAATTTGGGGTTTTCTTCATGGAATAACACATAGAGATAGGATGCCTATTTTTTCTTTGTTCTAGCCTCAAGATGGTTTGTGCTAATATCCTTCGATATAAAAGAGCGTGTTAAAATCATATTGATTGGGATTTAAATGATGATAGGAACATGAACCTTTGGGGGAATAGAAAGTGCATTTGGTAGTTGAGTGTTTCCATATGTAAATAATTTATAGGCTATCCTTTTGAGTAGCTCTAGATATTTTCTTTTTAGGGATGAAAAATATTTATAATGGAGAATATGTAAAGAGTAGTGATATTCCCAAATGGGGATTAAATAAATTTTGAGTTTTAGAGTATAAAGGACTCTACATAATGAAAAATGTTATATTTATCCTTGTAGTCGACCATGGAAAAATTATTTGATGGATTCATTGATTTTATGCCATACTTTTTACCCCCGAACTTAGTCGTTGAAGAAGTGAAAAACTATGGGGTATTCATAAAAATATTATATATAAATATATTATTCAGAGCCCACATAAAAATATTTGAAATTAAAAACATATATCTTTTCAATGGATCATTGAATGAGAAAATTTATGCAATTTTCAAATATATAAGGATGATTTTACCTAAATAATTTTGTATGTTCTATTTTTACCGTGTTCCATTCTAGTTTTTGGCTATGAGGGGAGTTAGTGGAATAAATTGGATAATTAATTTAATTTTCATAATTTATTCTTTATCACAATTAATTTTCTCTTCATATCCCCCTTTAAAAAATACCTAGGGCTATCCACATTACCATTTTATTTTTGTATATCCATCATGGGAAGTATATTAGTGGCAGATCATAGAGGATTTGACGCATCAATGAAGAATATAATAAATATTTATAGTGTCATTGACATGAATTAATTATTCAGTAATGATTGAACTATTTATTAGGTAATGTATTTGTTACTGTATAAACTTCATATCTCTACACAGATATGTTCTTCATTGACAATTCCTACATGAGTGATATGAATATATAATCTTAATGTAAATTTAATAATATAAATAAATCGAATACACATAAAATTCCATTTTGTGAAGTAATTAAACATATAATGATTATAAATATACTCATTTGAATATTTTATTAAATATGTTAAATCTATATTGATTATTTTATAATCAATGGATCAAATTTGTTTTTAATCTATATAATCTATTATATAATATATTTTTATAATTTATAACATTTTGGGTGTTTACAAACATGATATTTACTCGTGTTGATCAACTATTCTACAAATAATTATTATATATTATTCAATTTACCCAATTTTTAATTCTTAATTGGAGTATATATATCCAAATTCCCATTATCCATCACTCAATTATTTGAATTTTTGTCAGTATAGTTGATATATAAGACCATGTCTGATTATAAGAGTGTTGTTAAGAATTAAAACCCCTGTAAACACTATTGATTAAGATAGTGATTTTTTTCTATTAAAATGAACTGGTGAAAATGCACCCCCACCCATTTTGTTGAAGAATGGGATCCTATACCAACAGACTAGATAAGTTTTGGATCCACTAAAAATAAATTCAATGATCCTTTATACATGGATTTTTTATACTAATATATAAATAGCATAATTGATGCAAGAGATCATTAGTTAGAGTCAGTGTCCTCTAAAATACAAGGGACATAGGATCTAATGTATCAGATCCTAATCACGACACATGTATGTTTTGAATTATAGGATCAGATGTTGTAAATTATAATACAACCATTTATCTACAAAATTAGACCATCCACCATAGTTCTTAGTACGTATTGCTAATTTTATGATTAGATAATATCATATGCATGATCCCACATATGATTAGGATATAGTATAGGGAGGGATACAACCTCGACTAGAAATCGGGATTTTCTTATGTGAGTGATCCCCCTCATGGTTTTCCATTTTTATGTTTTCATGAAAGAGGTGGATAAATGTATCATTATACTAGACATGTTACATAACAAGAACCCATAGGTTACCATAGAGAGAGAACATGTACTTGGATATCAACATCTCGTTTAATTGACTGTTTGGTAATCTGATCATTTTTTTGTTCTCATGTAGTATCACTTCTAAATGATGGATATAGATTTATAGGTAATTATCTATATTTATAACAATTCTAGTGATTGATCATTACAATATTTATATATCCTTACTTTCACTAGGAAAATACTTAACATAGGTGGAGTTGAGCTAATTTGGTGATCTTTTTTCCCTTTATTTACCCCTCTTTGTATATGTATCATGCCCTTGAATGGGCATTATTACGTGGAGTAGAGTATACTTTTTTATTTTTTTAATTTATTATTTTTTGCGGTTCTTACATTGTACATATATAGTCACCCTTTCATGGGAAGTATTACCACAAATGTTGTGTCTTTTCATAAGACATATATGTTCAGAGATAGGGTAGATGTAAATTATGATGGTTTGGATTATTCAGAGTTGAAATCAGATGATGCTTAGTGGCACATTATGGTGCCTAGTAATTTGAAATGGTTGTGATGACTGATGTAGTCAGTGTGTTGTAGCACACTTTTATTTTACTATATGACTACTTTTAAATAATTCAAATTTGTTCCATACCTTTCTCAACATGTAACATAAAACATGAATGAATCACAAAATATTTAGATAAAAATATAAATATTAAGTATGAGCATTCAATCCCTAATAGTAAATTATCTAGAATTAATATGAATGTATAATTTATGAAATATTTATATATGATAATTTAATGGTGATGTTAATACATTTAAAACTCAATTAATATAGCTAATACAACTAATGGGAACATTTTTAGCTTATAAATAATATTTTCTAAATATTAAATTCTATGTGATATGCATTTATAATTCATGAAACATGTAATTAATGAAAAAAATATATTTCATATAAATTATTGGTTAATGATAATTTAATTATTAATTTATAATATATAACAATTTGAATATTTAATTTTTTTTAACAAATTATTTTCTGAGAAAAACATATTTCAGTATTTTTGGTATTTTAATTTTTAAACTAATTTTTTCCACTATTAGACATTGAATCATAAAATATGGTTTTTTATATTTTTAACTTAGATGATAAATTTTTTTAATTGGTTCAATTTAATTATTATAAATAAAATTTAATTATGACAATAAATATTATTTACTATTGTAAAACACATTATTTTAAAAATGATACTTTAAATGAAATAATGATATTAAAATAAATGTTTTTTTATAATAAAAAAACTAACTATAATATATATATATATATATATATTAGTATTCATTTAGTTTCTAATTAATATTAAATAATATTAATAACACTTAATTATTAAAAATTCATTTTTATAGAAAACATTTTTCAACACATGATATGTTTTAATTTGAAAATTACGGTATTAATAAATATAAATATAATTTTTTGAAATGTATTTAAAATTCATATTCATAATACCAAAAAAAATTTGGTAGGTTCATCTTATATTTTGATGTATAAAATAATTACAATGGTTAATATTCAATCAAGATTAATAAGAGTAAAGATGGGTCAACAAAGTATATCAAATTTGGAATATTTAAACGCCCACTTAATAAATACTTAAAGATAAATAAATAAATATATATATTATACCAAGGTTCCTCCCCAATAATTTCTTAGTCTCTCCTACTGAAAATTCAAGCAACTCCACTCTTACCCCTTACCTTGATTTTAAACCAAATTTTTCCCCTCCTTTTCAAAAATAAAATATACTCACTAACTCCAACTTAATTCAACAACTCTTGATATATTTTCTAATAAACATATACACAAATTAATTTTTTTATATCCCCTCTAAATTTAACACCTGAGGATCAATTATAGTAATGAAGCTTTACCCCCGAAAGGAACAACATTATAATGATCTTAAAATTATTTGACAATGTTGTTAATTAATAAACTAAATTTTTTTGTAAATTTTACTTGAGGAAATTAATTTCATTCTTGAATTCATTATAAGAAAATTATATCCGGATTAATTAGTTTTTCTATGAAATATTATACATTTAGGGGAATTGTTATGTAATATCAATTATAAAAATCGGCCAATTTTATAACGTTATGATGATGTAAGAATAATTTGATAGTTTATGAAAATATTATATTGACTAAAGAAATATTATATAGGTAATATAATGTATATAAAAATAGTGTTTTTATTGTAATGAATTATACTTATCTTTTTGGAAATCTAAATGATGATTTTGTTAAAAAATTGTTTTTAGTTCTTTTTTTAATAATCTAGTATATCAAATTCATAAATCAGTTTTGGTTTGTTTTGAATGAAAAATATATATTATTTAATTTAAAATAATATAATAAATTCCATGTTAAACAAATTTTTTAAAAAATTTCTAAAAAATAAATTTTATGCATAAAACATAAATATAATAAAAAATATATTCATGATTTTCACTATTATGTTAAAATTAATTTATTCCAAATATAAAAATTGATTCTTCAAAAAGTGAATTTTATATTTTTAACCAACACATTTAACATTATGGAATAATTTGAAATTAATTTTTTCATAATGAATAATTATAAAAATTATACTTTGTGACCATGTTTAAAGATAAAACAGGTTTAACGGGGGTTTAAAAAAGTGGTAAGGGTAATTATTCCACATAAACATAACTATTAATTATTGGTTGAAAATATTAAGACCCTACATTATCATTAAATTAGTGTTTATTCTTTTTTAATCATCATAAATGATAAATATATTAATTATATTTATGTTTGTTATGTAATACAACATGTGTCCTCTCTCTCACGTATAGATTTCCACCTCCTCCCCTACCATATTAAAATAATGTATACATTCATGATAAAAAAAGTAATAATATAATATCGTAAATGGTCATTTAACATCATCCTATCTCCTTGGGTATTCCCCTATGACCAATTAATCAAGTCATTAGGTGTAATCCAAAGAGGAATCTAAAGGAATATTTAATTGTCTTTGCTAACTCCTTCATATTTACTTGTTCCTTCTACATCAAATGAATCTATTATAAACATAATAAAAATAATTAATTTAGTATAATTAATATAATTATATGTTTTTATTATGTTTTTATAATCATTCCCACCTATTTTCCATCCTATAGAATGTGAAAACATTTCTCGTGCATATGTACAACCTACCATCTCCATGCAGAGACATAAATTTTTTTATCACCACATTTCATCGAATGATAAAAATATGTAATTAATGAATACATATATTATAATTATTAAATTATTTTTTTAATTTAAATATAATATATCATTTATAATTTTACCCCTCCACCCGTCTTAATATTATAATGTCACTCAAGCGTACGTGTAAACTACTGCCTTCACCAAGTGATCTGATTCATTTTTCTAATTCACATTTCATGGATTATTAAAAATATTTATATAATGAATATATATGGGATTTGGTTCATTATTATCATTTTTTATATGATGTAAACATGATAAATATTCATGGACCAACACTATCAATCTAACAGAATCAGGAAAAAATGAAACAATTAACAGTCTGAAATAATGATTTAGATAAATATTTATTATGAAAGAGTAGTAGAAATATTTTAGGTGGATAATATTCTATACTGAATGTATTTATTTCAATATTTTATTGAATTATAAATAATTCCCATATATTATAGTTGAGGTTAAATAACATATAAATAAAATTTGACATAAAGTAAGGGTTTATTTCACAATCAAATCATTATTATGGATTTTTTATTATTATGTTTCTATTTTGGGAATCATATAACCATTTGATCATAGAAAAATATAATTTTCCTATAATGTTTATTATGAGAAACTAATATTATTACATTCATTTTTCTATCTCTATGTACACAAAAATCTGAAAGATTTTTTTGGAAGACACATTTTGTTTTTATATTTAAAAAAACTATTTTCATCAACATCATTATTTTCAATAAATTTTTTCTGAGAAGATTTTTAGTATATGAAAATAATTTATTAATGTAATATTATCCTTTTTCCCATATATATATTTTTATATGTAGTTTTTGTGGCTTTCTCCAAACGAGACACTTTTTACATAGGTTTTTAATGAAATCATTATTTCACTATGTAACAAAACAAGAGACATTCCATCCATTATATCTAATAATTTATTTGAATATTTTTTTAAAATATTACAGGGTTAATTATAATAAAAATATATTTAACAATTTGAATTTTTAAATTTATATATTTTAGTGAATTGATTTAATAATGAAAATGATATTTTCCTAAATAAATGTTCCAATGATATTTTCAAAGGGTATTCGTATCTTTCAATATCCATTGATGACTATAGTGATTTATAGAGGATATACACCTATGATGTCATCCACCATATTTATCTTTATTTCTTATGATAATTTTCAGTATGGAATGTATTGGAAATTTTTTTATTAGTTTTTCTATATTTGATAGTTAATAATATTTAAGGCATGTTGACTATGTTTCATTAATTATTTATATTATGATTGAATTGTAATTATTACATGATTGTTTTGTATTGAAATTACATAGCCCCTAGATGCATCCATATGACACATGATAAAAAACAATATTTGTATTTTTTATATGACTTACAAACTTATTTTTTATGTATTTTTTGAAGGCCTCCAAGTATGTTTTTGTTTTACCACATTATGAATTTTATCATTGTAAAATATTATAATGACATCCAAGTGATTATTTAGTTATGTTATAGATGTATAAGTTTAAAGCACATGTGAGTATTTATATGGAATTAATTGATCATCATTTATTTCTTATGTGTTATTCATGACTTCTCACAACCACAAAAAGAGTAGAAAAATCTAGAACTGACGAAATTCCTGAAGTATGTGTACTATTTTCTCTACAAAACAAATTAAGGGAAGATAAAAAATCATGAATTTTTTTTATCATTGATAAAGGTAAGTGATTACCTAACCATAGGATGTCCATGTGAATGAATCACACACCGACCATGATATTCCAATGAACATGCAAATCCCCTATAAAAACATCATATTCTTGAAAAGGAATCTAGAAAATAATTTATGATTATTCAAAAGCTTACATATGTGTTTTTCTGACCATGTGACTTGTCAACCAATAAATTCCAAACAATCATCCAAACCCATTATAAAATAAAGGCATACAATAGTAAACCCCTCATATGATAGATATTTATAGTAATCTTAATTAAACATGATTATGTGATACGAAATACCATAAAAATAAGCTAGTGGAATTTCCAACTTTTCAGAAAAGATAATGTTAACATGTTTCCTTCATCATAAAAGGGACATCGGAAATTTTGATTAACACATGTGATGCCCCTATGGCTCTAATGACAAGAACAAGGTTTCTCTTTTGAAATACTATCGCTTCATCACGAGATCCATTATTCATGACAGGATCCATCATTAGAGAGAATAATGATTTACCATAACAAGGATCACATGACGTTGCAAGATCACATATCCATGTAAAATATGGTATAAATAAAACTATAAAATCAAATAGCCTCTTGTGCGGGGATAATGCACTAATCTTCTTGGAAAAGTGGTTATGTGCCCTGAGTGATCACTATTGATAACACAATGTACCTTTAAATATTTTTAATTATATTTCAAATACCCCTCAACAAGCCACTGTGATCATGTGAACTACATATTAAAGGTCATCTTAGGCTCCAGAAGGACCCCATGCAAGTCTTCTTCAATTATGTGAGTGAATAGATTTGGGCATCCAGATCTCACAAAGGCTATCGCTCATGTCAGATAAATGGTTTGAAGACCATTTGACACGCAACATGGTTCTGTTAAATCCATATGATCCGTTGTGGTTTAATAAAAAATTATATATTTTAATGTTTATTTGGACTGTAACACCCCAAGCTTCCACGGTATGTTTCCCTTTGAACAATACAATAGCTTGTGTTGTATGCAACTTCGAGTTCAAACACACCACAACCAATCAAACTAGCCGTTATGAATAGTAATACTAACTTTCTGAAAAATTATAAATTTTATCTTTCAAAATGGACTTCATTTTTGGATTTACAATATCAAAAATTCTTTAGGGTGAATTTTTGGTGCTTTTTTGAAAACATTCAATTTTGATGAACAGTTTAAAAACACTGCGTTATAGGTTAAAACCGACATTTTATTTAAATGATAAGTTATTTTATTTTAATTTAATTTAGTTCAAAATAGATAAACAAAACCTATATATTTTCAAAATAATTCATTGGAGTCATTTTATAATATCTTTAGATATATAAAATTTTATCGAACTTTTTACCGTCTTTTACCCAGCTCTTAGAAGAATTTCTAAATTGGTATACAACATAATTTTTGTAGCTTCTGTGAGTTTAATTTCAAAAATCTGAGAGACACGGTTAATATCTGTAAGTAAAATTTGGTTCAATGAAAGTAAAATAATGTTTGGTGAATAGTAACTTTTGACTTTTATTTACCTCTCTTAAAAGTAAATAGGGTAATTAATGATAAAAATGATATCATAATTACCCAAACAGAAGACTTAATTTTATTCGATAAGAATAATTTGACCAAAAAACCATAGGAATTAAATATTATCCCATTTTGGTCCACATGGATTAGATTAGGATATTTATTATTATTATTTTTAAAGAATAGTTAAAAGAGTTGAATTCAATGTTTAATAACTAAACCATTTTTAATATAGGGTTACACACAATATAATTACAAAAATAATTATTCATTAGAAATATAAAACTATTTACTAAATAATTGTATTTTATTTATAATTTTTAGACATTAAATAATTTAATTTATTTATGACACAATGATGATGGAATAATTACCTTAATAATGAAATATTAAAATAATTGATATTATAAATTTCCAAATAAATTTAAATTGTGACTTATGATTAATGACACTAATTTTCAACGTCAATAATACATGTTAGAGTTTGATAAATAAATTTTATTCGAATTGATAATGTTTTTATTACTTTCAAAAAATAAAATACTAAATAGTGTCAAAATTGAAATAATTGAGTTTCTAAAACAAATATTATATTATTAATTGATATAATATTCCTAAAAATTGAATGTTCGGAAAAAGGACTTATATAAGGTTATATATATTAATAATGAACCACATGGGGATCTATTGTCTTGTTATAGTATGTTCATTCACCCAATAATATAAAAATACATAGAGAAATGGTAAAAGTCAACCTATTTAACAATGAGTTAAATCTAAAGGATAAGGTTAATATGATGACCTTAACTTGTCTAAAACCTATAGGTTGAGAGGTTTTATACCCATTCCAACCTTAGTCTTTAAATAATTTATTTTGGAGCCATTAGAAAATGAAAATTATTTTATTATAAAAAATATTTCAAGCTTTTCCTAAAGTGACACTGACATCTCATATAAAATGGAATTTCCCATTCTCATAATTTCACACATCCAAATCCTTTTGTCTCGGCTAACCCCTAACCAAATATCCCCCCAACATTCCTGTATTCATCCTAGAGGCCTTCCTATGGTTATAAATCCAACAAATGGTACCATTTTGATGAAATCAAAAGATAGAACCCGAAGAAGAGGTAAATATTTCATCACCTCTTTCAAATTCTTTTTTTTCATCCACTTCCTCTTTCTTTGTTGTTTCTATTCTAAAATATTAACTCTAGTATATCCAATATAATGTTATTTTATTATAAAAATGTTACAACCATATTCGTTATTCTATCCATCCTATAAATTAAAAAGTCACCATACGTGCGTACGTACGGATTACCGTCTCCACGTTGTAGTGTAGATTGTTATTCAAACACTTGATTATTTGGATGGGTATAATAATGAGTATAACTGATGTAAATAATAAATATAACAATTTAATGATTCTGTATATATGATATACCATCCAGTTACATATGATTTATCTATTAATATAATGATATTTTTGCTCATGCGTACGTATAGATTACCATCTCCACGAACACGATGAGATTCATTCCCCATCATAATCATTCCAAAATAATTTTCATTTTATGATTAAAAATAATTTTTATGAACATAATATCATTCTGTATATGAATCAAAAACATCCTATTCAGAACATACATATCTTATGTAACCAAGCATATAAAGTAAAATGAATCAGTTAACACTCGAAACGATGAAACTACTAAAATATTATTAATAATAAATATTATAGAAACTTATATGATATCATATTTATGTATATAATTATTCCATAATTTAATAAAAATGTTTTAACTACTATACATGAGTTTACCATACCATCAACTAAGAAAAGTACAAGGTAAGAGTTAATTTCACAATCTCTTTATTATCTGAGGTTGTTTTTAGGTAAGTATCTACTGGGACCTCTTTATCATCCACATCCATGTTTTGTTAATATATTTAAAAAAAATTACTTTTTACTGGACAATGGGTTAATTTCATTTATACCCTTATTTAACATTATATGTTTTCAAAGGAATCTTTCTTTCGTTTTCCAAACAAGGTACTTTGTGACCTTTTCAACAAAATTAAGGTAAGAATATCTTTTTTTAACTATTACAACGGGTATGACTATTTTCCACCGTTATAACATCGTCGAAGCATCCCATACATGCTTATAATATTAATTTAAAAATAAATGTTTTCTTTTATAATTATATGACTTTTAAATGATTTCAAAATAGAAAGAGATATTTCTCTATAAAGTTCTGATTTCATATATGTAAACTTCATTTGATGGATTTTATGCTTGTTTGAAGTGGTTTATTATGATATAAAACTTCCATTTTTTATTGATGGTTGTATGATATGTTTGACTGTGGATGTGTTATTTTTACTCCATTCATGGTTTAGGGATAAAGTATTGACATTTTGTATGCTAGTTTTAACATGAATGTCTATGTTATGCATAAACCTTTTCATATGAGGAAGGCATTTGACTTAGTATGTGACAAGTGGATCCAACTATAGATCCTCGATGCATCTGAATGTATCATGAGACAAACTACTATCTTGGAACAAGGCCTTGAAAAAATCTTATTTTAATTCATGGAATAAAGCCTTGACTATGTGATTATCAAGTCTGGCCTTATGCATTCCATCATTATGAAAGTGGCTATTGATATTGCATGTGATTATTTGACTAGTAGAATATCCATGTGAATAAGTAAATGGAATTATTATATTTTATATTTTCTAAATTATGCTGATGTTTACGTTTAAATTTCTTTTGTTTTAATCTTATACATTTCCTTAAATTATTGTTCTTATTTACGAATGTTTCTGCTATATTGTTATCCTTACTGAGCATTTGAACTCACCCCTTTCAATATTTTATTTTTCTCAGGATGTAAAGATTTATTTTATGGTTGACCTATAGGGATAGGATAAGGATATAAGTGTTTCCAATAGGGGAAAAAAATTTTGATGTTTTTATTTCATTATTTAATGTAAAACTTATGAATGTATCTAGTATTTCCAAGGCTACTAAACTGATTTTTCTTTCGGGACATGATTCCTTGTATCCTGTCAATGTTAAGTAATAATGCACCGACTCAGGGTTACTGGGGTTAGGGAATTACATTTTGTATCAGAGGAAGTTTAGTACAATCCTTGGAAGCTAGATTTTGAAAAACACTGATTAGAGAACAATACCCTAAGATAGACTTGGAGGATTTGTGTAGAAGAAGTTCCTAGAATTCTAGTACTTTATAGATTCTGTGATTTTTCCAAGAAATAAATACCTGTTTAGATACAAGCAAGTATAGCTGACTCTAGAAAACATGTACCTCGGGGTAAAACATGAAAACACCGCATTGAGCTAGACTCAAACGGGAACTGGGGCACGACAATAGGCCTTGCTGCACTCTTGGTTACGACACTTCTAGGGGATATACGTAGTATAATTGTAATTTTTATTACAAACCACTATGAAGGGTTTATGAGTATATACATTCTCAGATAAAATGGTTTTATAATTATCGATTATATCCAAAAACTGTTCAATTTATGTTAACTATTTTACTAGTTTAGAATTATGTATTGTGATTCATAAACTAATCTAGTTTATGCCATTGTTTATAAATGGTGTGTAGTGGAAGGAATGGAAACCATATCAATGCATGTAATACATGTAGGTATTTCCCTCCAACATAATATAACTATAGTGGAGCTGGTGAAGAAACTGGTGCTGATCATCATATCACAATACTGGGACAACTCACTCAGGTTATGAATAATAACCTTACCTATATGGAGCACCCTGATCCACAACATGGAGGATCAATGTTAGACCGCTTCATGAAGAAACAACCACCATCATTCAATGGGAATACAAATCCATTAATAGGTGATCAATGGATAAATTCCATAGAGAAAATATTTCATGATTTGGGGAGTAGTGAAAGTTAAAAAGTGTTCATGGTTGTTTATCACCTCACGGGAGATGCAGATCAATGGTAGTCATTAATTAAAAACAAAAAATAACATTATTAGGTATCAAATATACAATGGAGGGAGTTTAAAGATATTTTCATAGAAAAATACTTTAATTGTGACCATCGAGCTGATTTGGAAAGTCAATTTTGGAGTCCGAGACTAAAGGAGGATGACAATATCGCAAAATATGACGCTAACTTTACAAGGTTAGTAAGGAATTCTAGAGATTATATACATACCCCAAGTAGTAAGATTGATTTATTCTTTTATGGGATAAAACCATTTCTATGGTGAGCATTATTTTCACAATCCTTCTTGTCATACAAAGATATAGTCTCATGTGCTATCAATATAGAAAGAAAATTCTCTAAGTCTTACAACATTAAAGAAAAGCTGGAGAAGAAGCGATCTTCTGAACACTATATAATTGGAAATAAGGGGATTCTAGGAAATTTTGTATATCCATCCTGTGGTAAATGTGGGAAGAAACACCCTGGTACTTTCTTGAAGGGAATGGAAGTCTGTAACAAGTGTGGTGAAAAGGGCCACCAAGCTCATGATTTCAATGGGAAGAAAGATGTTGTCAATGTTGAATTCTACAATTGTAGAGAAAATGGAAATTATGCAAATGAATGTCCTAAGAACCAAGGGAACCTACCTCAAAAAAGGCCAAGGGAGTAAGTCCATTCTTATGTGATCACTACTGTAGAGGTTGAATCTCCAAAAGTTGTGTGGGCGGGTAATTTAATGTTTCCTCAAGTTTATAAAATTCTTTATTTGAATTTAGATCATCTTAATGTTCATTTTCCCCCTATTTTCTATGAAAATTATATATTTTTAATTTGACATAACAAGGGATTTTTTAGTCAAAAAACCTAAAGGAATTATCATCACACCAATGTTTTGTGAATCAGTTCCCATTAGGGCCTATAAATGTTTTTTTATATGTTGATCTCATCGCCATACCCCTGATTGAATTTGATATAATCCTCGTAATGGATTGGATTTCAGACCATGATGGAAAAATTTATTGTAAGAAGAAGGAGGTTACAATTTTAGATGATGATAATGAGTACCTTATCTTTAGAGTAGAAACGTCACCACCTGGTTATTATCCTAATCTACCCACAATAGCTCAACTAAATTCAATTATTGCGGAAGAAAAGAATGAAATAACTATGGGTGAGGAAAAGAATGTTCGAATAGAGGACTTACCTATTGTCCCAGAATATGTTGATGTATTTCCAGAGGATTTACCTAGACATGCTCCAAAACGATAAATTGAGTTTTTCACTGACTTAATTTTTGGTTCAAGGCCCATATAAAAGACCCCTTATTGAATTTCCACTGTGGAATTAGTGTAACTAAAGAAACAACTTGAGAAATTGAGTAATAAAGGATTTATTCTCCCTAGTGTTTCTCCATGGAGAGCCCCTATCCTTTTTGTTAAGAAAAAAGATGGATCTATGAGATTGTGCATTGACTATAGGGAGATCAATGCAATAACAATATAGAACAAGTATCCCCTACCTCACATTGATGATTTATTCGACCAACTTCATGGATATCAATATTTTTCAATGACTGACCTTCAATCTGGAAATCATCAGTTCTGTTTGAAGAAGTAAGACATTCTGAAATCAGAATTTTGAACTAGGTATGGGCATTACGAGTTTACAGTAATGCCTTTTGGTCTGACTAATGCACATTATATATTCATGGATCTAATGAATAGAGTTATCAAGGAATATCTTGATGACATTTTAGTGGTATTTATTTGATGATATATTGTTATACTAAAAAATCTACGAAGATCACGAAAATCACTTGTGCATTATTATAAAGACTCTTAGAAGAAATGAATTATATGGGAAGTTCAGCAAGTTTGAATTTTGGATTCAAGAGATTTCTTTTCTTGGCCCTATTATCTCTAAGGATGGAATCTCTGTTGATACTTCTATGACATATGCAATCCATTAATGGCCAACCCCAATGAGTATAACTGAGGTACACAGTTTTATTGGTTTATCAGGTTATTATCAGCATTTTTTCAATAATTTTTTCCAATTGGCTAACCCATTTACCATGCTCACACGTAAAGGGATTAATGTTTTTTTTGGAAAAAAGAGTGTGAATAATTTTTTGAAGAACTGAAGAGAAGATTATTTAATGGTCCTATCTTGACTCTACCATCGTGGAACGATGGGTTTGTTGTTTATAGTGATACTTCAACGAAAGGACTTGGTTGTGTCATTATGAAGAATGATATTGTTATTTTTTATGAATCACGATAGCTAAAAATTCATGAGAAAAATTATCCCACTCTTGACCTTGATTTCGCAGCTATAATCTTTGCATTGAAGATATGAAGACACTATCTCTATAGTGAAAAATGTGAGAATTATACTGATCACAAGAGTTTGATGTATATTTTCTCACAAAAAGAACTCAACATGTGGAAAAAGTGATGGCTTGAACTACTCAAGGATAATTATTGCACAATACACTACCACCCGGAGAAATGAAAATAAGGTGACAGACGCTTTTAGCAGAAAGGATCATGGATTTTTGAATAAGATGAGAGTTGAAAAGGAAATTAAAGCTGTGAACGATGGGAGATTGATCGGCTTCATATATGAATATGGGATTTTGAAATTTAGGAAGAGACTTTGTGTTCTCAATATACCTAATATGAAAAGGGAATTGTTAGATGATGCTCATAGATCCAATTTCTCTATACACCCTGGTTGGATGAAGATGTATAGAGATTTGAATGAACATTTTTGGTGAGACAACATGAAGAGAGAGATTGCTGATTTTGTGTCATGATGTACAGTTTTCAAACAAGTTAATGTTGCAAGACATCATCCTAGAAGATTCATGCAACCTCTTCCCATACCTGAGTAGAAATGGGATGATATTACGATGGAATTTTTCATGGGACTACCAAATACTCCTAGTAGGAACGGTGAAATATGGGTTATTGTTGATCGTATTACCAAGTCATCACATCTTCTTCCTATAAGAGAAGATTTACCACTTAAACTTTTAACTAAAATGTAAATTAATTATGTTTTATGACATCATGGAGTACCCCTATCGATTATTTCTGATCGTGATCCCCATTTTACACCAAGATTTTGGAAAAGATTTTAGAAATCCCTAGATAATGATCTTCGTTTGAGCACTTACTACCACCCTC
The DNA here is from genome assembly GCA_963277665.1 of Viscum album. NCBI lineage: Eukaryota > Viridiplantae > Streptophyta > Magnoliopsida > Santalales > Viscaceae > Viscum > Viscum album. The sequence goes on along the minus strand of OY728140.1, from coordinate 1,349,657,254 downwards.
AAATCTATGGACAATCAGAATGTACTATTCAAACCTTAGAAGACATGTTGAGATCTTTCTCATGTGACATTCAAGGTATGTGGGATAAATATTTACCTCTAGATTAATTTTTCTATAACAATAGCTTCCATTAAAGTATTCATATGGTACCATATGAAGCATTATATGGAAAGAGATTCCACACACCAAATTGTTGGGATGATGTTGGGGAAATAATACTCATAGGCCCCTAACATGTTGAGGAAATGATGGAAAAGGTTAATTTCATCCAAACCCATGTCAAAATAGATCAATGTAGGCAGAAGATCTATGCCTATAACTGAATGAAGGATTTGGAATTTCAGGTAGGAGATCATGTTTTCTTGAAGGTATCTCCATTGAAGCGAATTATATGATTCGGTAAGAAAGGTAAATTATGTCATAGGTACATCTGCCCTTTTTAAATTCAAAATAAATTGGGGTTGTGTTTTACCATTTGGTAATGCCGCCAAGTCTCTCCAAAGTTCATGATGTGTTCCACGTATCAATGTTGAAAAAATACATGCTTGAACCAATGCATGTTCTCACCTATGATGAAATTGAACTAGAATTTAATCTTTCTTATTGTGAAGAGCTGGTCAAGATTCTGGATTCAAGAGAACAAGTACTGAGAAAACGGATGGCTCGTCTGGTAAATGTTCTATGGAGAAACCATAAGATGGAAGAGACAATGTGGGAAACCGAAGAAATTATGATGAATAACCAACCAAATATTTTCATGTAGTAATATTCTAGAAATTTTGAGGACGAAATTATTTTAAGAAGGGGAGAATGTAACACCCCAATCTTCCACAGTACGTTTCACTTTGAATAATACAATAGCTTGTGTTGTACACAACTTCATGTTCAAACACATCACAACCAATCCAACTAGTCGTTTTGAATAGGAATACCCAAATTTTGAAATTTTATAAATTTTATCTTTCAAAATGGACTTAATTTTTGGATTAGGAATATCGAAATTAGCTTAGGGTGAATATTTTTATTTTTCTAAACACTTACAATTTTTGATGAATAGAGAAAAAACACTGCGTTATTCTTTAAAACTGACTTTTTTTAAATAATTGGTTATTTTATTTTATTTTATTTTTGGTCAAAGTAGATACATTATACATATATATGATCAATGTAATTCCTTGGAGTCATTTTACAATATTCTTAGATATATAAATATTTATCGAAATTTTTACCGTCTTTTACCCACCTCTTTAGAGCATTTGTAAATTTGGATTAAACTTAATTTTACCACATCTGTGAGTTGAATTTCAAAAATCCAAGATACACAGTTAATATCAGTAAGTAAAATGTGGTTCAATAGGATGATAATAATTTTTTTAATACTAACATTTTACGTTTATTTACCACCGTTAAAAGTAAATAGGTTAATTAAGGGTAAAAATGATATCATAATTACCCTAACACAAGTACTAATTCTATTGGATAAGAATAATTCAACCAAAATCAACCTTAAGAATAAAATATGATCCCATTTGTTCCACATGGATTAGATTAGAAAATTTATTATTATTTTATTTAAAGAAGAGCTAAACGAGTTGAATTCAAAGTTAAATAACTAAACCATTTTTAATATAGGGATCCAAGCAATATATATTTGACTATAAATATTCATTAGAAAGATAAAAATATTTACCAAATAGTGTTATTTTATTTATAATATTTAAACATTAAATAATTTAATTTATTTATGACACAATGACGATGCAGTAATTACCTTATTAATGAAATATTTAAAAGAATTTATATTATAAATATCCAAATAAATGTAAATTCAGACTTATGATGTATTAAACTAATTTTATAGGTTAATAAGACATGTTATTATTGGTTAAATAAATATTATTCTATGTGATAATGATTTTATTTCTTTCAAAAAAAAATTAAATTCTAAATAGTAACAAAATTAAAAAAATGAGTTTTTAAAACAAATATAATATTATTAATTGATTTAATATTCCTAAAAATATAAGGATATACCAAAATACATTGATAAAGTTATTTATATTAATAATGAACCACATGGGGTTCTCTTGGATTGTTATATTATTTTTATTAACCTTATAATATAAAAATACAAAGAGACATGATAAATGTCAAACTATTTAACTAAGAGTTCAATCTAAAAGATAATGTTAATATGATGACCTAAACCAATCTAAACCCTATTTGTTGATAGTATTTCTACCCATACCAACATTATCCTCTATATAATTTATTTTTTAACCATTAAAAACCGAAAATTATTTTATTATAAAATAATATTTCAAGCTTTTCCTAAAGTGACCCTCACCTCTCTTATAAAAGGGCACTTCCCCTTATCTTAATTTCACACCTCCAAAGCCTTTTGGCTCGGCCAAACCCTGCCAAAATATCCTCCCAACTTTCCTAGTTTCATCCTAGAGTCCTTCCTTTGGTCAAAAGATGTCCTATGGATCCCTTTTGATCAAATCCAATGGAAGAACCTGAATAAGAGGTAAATATTTTCATCACCTCTTGGAAGTTCTTTTCTTCTTCCACTTCCTCTTTCTTTCTTGTTTACATTCTAAAATAATAAATCCAGTATCTTCTATATACATTAGTTTAATTATTAAAATGGTACAACAATATTTATTATTCTATCCATCCTATAAATGAAAAAGTCACCATATATGTGAACGTACGGATTGTCGTCTCCACGTCATGGTGTAGTTTGTTATTCAAACACTTAATTATTTGGATGGGTATAATAATGAGTATAAATGATATAAATAATAAGCATAACATGTTAATGATTCTTTATATATGATATACCATACAATTACATATGATTTTAACATCAATATATGATATTGTCGCTCGTACGTATGTACGGATTACTGTCTCCATGAACGCGATGAGATTAATTCCCCATCGTAATCATTCAAGAATAAATTTAATTTTATGATTAAAAATAATTTTTATAAACATAATATCATTATTTATATGAATCAAATACATCCTATCCATAACAAACATGGCTTATGTATCGAATCATATAAAGGGGAACATATTAGTCATCACCTGAAACGACGATACTACTAAAATATATTTAGAAAAGAAATATTATAAGATCATAAATAAGATCATATTTTTGTATATAGATCTCGTATAATTTAATAACAAATTTTTAACTATTATATATGATTTTTACATGTCATAATCTAAGGAAAAGTGCTAGGTAATGGTTAATTTCACAATCTCTTTATTATCCGAGGTTGTTTTTACGTAAGTATCTACAGGGACCTCTTTATCATCAACATTCATGTTTTCTTAAAAATGTATTTCAAAACATTTTTACTATTTAGTAGAAAATTTGTTAAATTCATTTACACCCTTATTTTACTATATATGTTTTGAAATGAATCCTTCTGTCATTTTCAAAAAAAGGTACTTTATGACCTTTTCAAAAAAATTACGGTAATAATGTCTTTCTTAACTGATACGACGGGTGAGGCTATTTTCCACCGTTTTAACATCATAGAAGCTTTCCAAAAAACTTATAAGAATATTTTCAAAATAAATGTTTTCTTTTATAATTATATTACTTTTAAATGATTTCAAAATAGAATGAGATATTCATGTAAAAAGATTTAATTTCATCTATGTCAACATCCATTGATGGATTTTACCCTTGTTTGAAGTTGATTTATTATGATACAAAACATCCATATTGTATTGAAGGTTTTGTGATATGTTTAACTATGGATGTGTTATTTTTAAACCATTCATAGTTTATGGATAATTTATAGACATTTTGTATCATAATTTTAATACGAATGTTTATGTTATGTTTAAACCGTTTCATATGAGGAATGCATTGGACTTAGTAAGTGATGGGTGGAGCCCACTATAGCTCCTAGATGCATCAATAGGTCTCAAGAGACCAACCAGTGAAATGGAACAAGGCCTTGAAAAAATTGTATTTGTAGTCTTGGCACAAGGCCTTGACTATGTGCTTATGAAGTTTGGCATTATGCATTCCATCATTATGAATGTGGCTATTTATATTTCATGTGATTATTTGAATAGTAAAATATCCATGTGAATAAGTAAATAGAATTGTTTTATTATATATTTTCTATATTATGGTGAAGTTTAAGTTTAAAATTCTTTTGTTTTATTAATATATATTTCCTTAAATGTTTTTTCTTATTTACGAATGTTTCCGCTATATTTTTCTCCTTACTGAGCATCTGAGCTCACCCCTTTCTATGTTTTATTTTTCCCAGGATATGAAGAATTATTGTATGGTTGACGTAAGGATAGGATAAAGATATAAGTGTGTTTAAAAGGGGAAAATTTTTTGTTGATTTTTTTATTTCACGATGTAATGTAAAACTTAGGAATGTATCTAGTACTTCCAAGTCTACTAAACTGATTTTTTTTTCGGGACATGATTCCTTGTATCATGCCAATGCTATGTAATAATTCACCAACTCAGGGTAACAGGGGTTGGGGCGTGACATGGACGATGTTATCATGTGATGTAATGGATGACACATGAAATGATCATGTGAATAACATGATGAAAAATTCCATCAACCGACTCCTGCACATATATTTTGGATACACTCCATGCATGGTGGAATACAACTGGGTATGAGAGGAATATAAATCCATCCCCCACAGCACAAAAGAATACATGTGATGTTTATTGATTCTAGGGAGAATATGAGAGGACTTCATGGAGCATGATTTCATGTGATCACAAGGTTGTTCAATAGGGTAATATAAGTGAAACAACCTAAGGGATAATTCAAAATGAATATGTGCTTCATGTGATCTTTCTATAGTTGATGAGAAGGAAATATAATAGGCCAGTTAGATCATGAGAAGGATTTTCCACATGTCAACTAGGTTATGTAAAACCTAGATGACCCAATTCATGAAAAACCTTGACGTAGAAATGAAATAATTAATGAAGTTGACTAAAAAATGTAGATTAATAATGAAAATATTGATATGTTAATATTCATGTTCTTCACATGTCCTACCCATATAATGAAATCTTGAAAGTAAATGTCATGAATATCATTTTATGTGCTTTAGATATTGCATCAAAATCATGTTATTTCTATTGGATGTGTCAACCATGTATGGAGAAGCCCAATGCTTATGCCACCCAAGTCCTAATATAACATTAGGGCATGCCACCGATGTCTTGCGGAGTCCTTTGACTTATCACCACGTTCTTTTGAAGTACTCTATCCATATATTCCATGCCATGAGAAACCCTCTATATGTTTAATCCAAATTGTTTGATGTCCTTCATACATGTCATCTAGATAATATGTTGTCCTTAAAACATGTTTCCTAGGTCTTGTAATGTTTTCCAAACATGTCAGTTAGTTCATGTGACATCCTCCGGACATACTATCCATTTGATGTGACACCCTCCAAGCATGTAATCCATAACAAGTGATGTCACTAAAACATGTCGACTAGGTCATGAGACATCCTCTAGTCATTCCATCCATATCACATGACTTCCTCCATTCATGGCATCTCAGTCATGTGAAATCATCTATAAATACCATCCGGGCCAAGTGATGCCATCCAGATTATGTGACATCCTCTATGCATGTCAAATGGATTATATTATTTTCTGTGGATATGTCATCTAGGCCTCTGATACATGTCCAAACATCCTTATACATGTATAAACAACATCAAACATTTCATGAAATAATTTAGGTATGATAGGAAGACAATAAGGACAAGTTAAGAAAATTTCTTTGGAGATGATAACCTTATCCAATGTGTATATTCGAGCATATCCCCAAATAAACTATGATAACCTTGATAACTCTAAAAACTAGTTATGTGGGATAGCTTCCTATGGAATAATATTTAAGGGAAATCCATATTGGTGTAAGTCCCCCTATGTCTCAGACAATCTAACCCACTGTATCCAAATATCCCATGTGAGTACACCATCCTTCCTCATATGTATACATATTGATAAATAAAATTAATTAGGTGATCTCTGATTCCTATCAAACAGGATACATAGAATCATTTTGATGGACATATCTCCAATGGGTATCCACTTCGGTATATGTCCATATATGTATTCGGGACTCTAACTCGTGGGATAAAAATACACCCCATGAGTACACCATTATTTCTCCTCCATATAGAATATTTATTAGTTTACTAACATATGAGAACTATAATTCTTGTCCATATATATACATAAAAATCCTTCATAAGGCAGGAACACCAATGATCGTCCACTTTGGTGTATGTCCCTCTACGTCTCTGGTACACTAACATGTGCGATCTAGAATAGAATTATGGGTACACCATTAATCCTAATCCATCTATGGAATGATATGTTGACAAAAAAATTAGATCTCTAATTTATTCTACCAGTAGTATGCATTGAACTCCTTCATAAGGCCATGTTTCTATATCATACATCCAATAATAGCCTCCCTAGTTTATATGTCTCGCATCCATATAAAGTGAAACTAATTTCATTCTATACTTTGTTTCCCACACTGACTGTGGATCTTGTGGGATTAGATATTTGTAAAAACAATTTCATTATCATAGTGTATTCTACCCAATAGATGGAATCCTCAAAATGTAAACCACAATAAATGGAATGATATAAAATCTCCCTCACAAGGTCATCTACCTCGGGGAAAGTCATAGGGGAATGATCAAACTATAATGACTTCATTCCTTCTACATGTAGGATATGTGGGATGCCTTATTAAGGATTTGATTCATACCTAGTGACTATGTTACCCTATATGTTTTCTTTCGGTATGAAATTAAACTGGATGATTGAAATAAACTATGTGGTTTTTGATTCCTATTAAAAACTATATATATAGGATACCTCATAATGGTTCAATCTCATCAATAAAATAACAGTCTCATCTCAGGATGATTGTAAAATCTAGAGTACATGGTTATATTGAAAAAAAATTACAGGTATTTTTAAATATATATGAAATTATGAGCAATAGATAAAAAAACTATAATATATATAGATGGTCTCACTAATAGAAGGCACTTTTCATAATAAAATATTCCACAGTGGATCATTTTAAGGGTAACTGGTCCCATACCAGGATTATGAACTTATTATCAAAAAAATATTATATATATATATGAAAGACATAGAATATGAAAAAAATACCTCTCCTCCCCCCCCCCCAAATTGGTTTGATGATACTATCATCCTATCATCTACGAAAATGTGTGTTATTAATCTATATTTCATATAAAACCCCAATTGACCACCAACATTTGGAAAGAAGGAATGTATCCTCTTATGTGTGTGGGATCTTTTGGAATCTTTTTGAGATAAACATAGTGAACAAGGAGTTGGTGATTGTGAAACCATACTTGAACCCCCACAATCAACCCTCCCAGTGAAACAAAATTTTAAGAGATTGGGTGAGGGCATTTATTGATAGAATAACTGAATTTTTAAATGGATCATGCATCTTGTCTCTTATACCTAGGAATCCACACATTCTTTGTTCCATGAACAAATGTGGAAGTCAAGGTAAATATCTCAAATTATTTAAATGACCTATTGATCATACATCAGGCTATTGTGTTTATCACCTCTTATAAAAAATTGAAATGGTATTCCCAACATATATTCCAATGTAATTGGGATTTCCATGAGATAAGTCCATTATCATTGTGACTATTCTGTGTGAGTAAATTTTCCATGTAGGGAATAATACAAAAATTATTCTACCTATTCATATATGATTTATCATGTATGATGACTAAAATGATGAACTGATAAATGAACATTTTCTTTGTTGTATTCTTGAAAAAATACCCTTCTATCTCAAAAAAACACCCCGACCAAAATAATGTATTCGTCTAAAGATTATTCTAAAAAATAAGATATGGGGGAAAACCCTACAGGTCATAGAACGACCTCACCGACTTGACACAATCAGTATCAAGTGGAAACACTATGGTTTTGGAATAACATCAACATGGTAAGATCCCAACCCTTAAGTATTCATGTAAGGGTCTCTAGTGGATGAAACTAATAAGTCTGCATCAACAAAAAAAATATGTACTAAAACCAGTGGTACTATTTTAAACCGCAAATTACATCGGAAGATTATCCTCGAAAAAAAATAATCACCATCCTCATATAATGACGGTTGATTTATTAGACATATACCAATCCATTTTGGTTTAGGAGTTTTGGTGGAGGGCGCTTGGCTACCACATTTCCAGTGTCATCCCGCTAGTTCCCCTTTATCACCTGTAGGGAGAACCACCTGACACATTTCTACCTTAGACACTCTTGTATGGAAAACATTGATGTTCCATTGGGTATGAAATGCTTTGGATAAATATTATTGTACTCATATCCCCACTTCTTCAAACGAATCCCATCTACATATTCTGCTGGTATCGAATGAGAAGGATCATATACCTTCTTACTCACATAATGTTTGGGGGAATATTCGTACAACAAGTAGGGGGAGTCATATATCCCTCACCTGGTGCATGAATCCCATCAGCATATTCTGATGGAACAAGTAGAACATGGGTGTGATTATACCCCCACTTAAATCAAATATATCATTCAGTACATATTGGAGACAAAAAATGTTCTGGCGTTCAATCTGGTGTAAAATTTTCAAAAATATCACTACATTCTATCAATATGTGGTGAACTTCATCAGAATATTCCACCACTATTATAGATATTTGAAAATTAACATAATACTATATCAAACTATAGAACATTCCAACACTCTGTTCAATATGAACAGTTGGTTCCTACAGAGAAAGAACATATTCTTGCTCTCACCTAGGAGGATTATCAGTATATTCTTTTATAAGATGATTCAACTGACTGGGAACAAATTCTCATTCCAAATTATGATCACCAAGTGAGACTGGAGTAGGCCTCATCATAGAAAAACCTTTTGATTGGAAACTATCAATGGAATACTATAATGGTATCGAACCAGGATCATATTCCATTTCTATCTAGGTCTCACCAAGTGGGAGCAACATGTGCCTCATGGAATGCTTGTATTCTTAACATAGATGTTCAGGGGTATACTCTAATAGCTCTTAAAAATGTTCATATTTCCATTCCAACTAAGAAACACTATTTTGGAGTGGAACGTTCCTCTAGATAGTATCATATTTTGTTTAGTGAAGCTACTTGGCATTTTCAAGTGGCTCACAGAGTCCAGGATCATATCTCTACTTCTGTTGATGAATGAGTGTAATAGAATCATTCAGAGGCAATACAGGTGAATCCTTGTATCCCTTCTCTAATTATGAAGGCCTATAAGTATATTTTTTTGGGGAATAAATATCTTAACTGGGCTCATATCCCCACTTCATGAAAGTTTCATCAGCATATCCAGAAACTACCCACAGTTTGGCACATATTCTTGCTGACTATACAGAATCTCATAATAATACTGTAGTGTAATCTTAGTATTTGGATTATATTATATCATCACTAGTATGTTATCAACATATTCATAAATCCCTCATTTAAGTGTCTTATACCCCTTTACAACATAATAATGTAGGTCATCATATTCTGACCATGAAGTCGAATGAGGTTATATCCCAAGTCTTCCCAATGCATGTTTCCTTGAAGAAATTAATCATATATCTAAAACACCTCATGTTTCCTCTTACACATCAAACTATTTATATGGAAGTAATTTACTCAATTTTCATCCTCATGGTAGTGTAGAGATGGATCATATTTTCTCTACTCATGACATCTATCATAGTCAAATCCTTATGGTAATATCTACCTTGGACAATGAAATCATCCCTTTACTATGAATTTTTTTATATAAAGGAAGTAAAAACATAGAATCATTCATATATATAGGTTATAGAAATATTAGGCTCATCTATATATATTTCTCCATCATCATCTATCAACCCTTCACCACAGTAGTCATTTAACCAAGAGAAGACTCTTTTTGGGAATAACTCGGTGGGGGAGTGTAAGCCTAATGAAGAGAAGGATGAAAAGTATATATAGTGAGAGTTATCTGAAAGAAATTCCTAAAATAAATTTTATATCCAATATCCAATTATGAAAATGATTTCTCATACAATATATATAATGATTTTGTGCCATACCTATAACAAAATATTTGGGCAACTCATTAGCAATTGAATGTTGGACAAATCCCTTATCTAGTGTATGGGGTTCAACAAAAAACCCTAATCATAATATTTTCTACAATGGACGTGGATGATTTTCTCCATGGATGAGTACCAAAATAAAAAAATAATATAGAAAATCAAAAACAAGTCATCCACCATTACACCACAACTCATTCGAAACTAAGCACTAATTCCCATTTGGATACATATATAACCATAGATGGGGAAGGTATATATATTTTCACATCACAAAGACTAAAAAATAGAATTAATCTAATGATATTACATCCTTTAATTTCATATCCTGAGTGTAAATCAGTGTATTAGGTAATTCACCTTCAATTTGGTCAATAAAATGAAATACACCTTCCATTTTTTCCTCCTCCATGTGTCTTCATCGTCAACCATTAAACTACGGCGATCTTCTAGCACAACCTTATGGACATCCTCTATACGATCTTGACAAAGATGTTAACCGGGAGCCATACCTGTAAAATAAAAAATAGTTAGAGATCCTAAACATGGAATATGGAAGACTCAACATTAATTAATTGTTTTCTTTTATTCATTTTAGGTTATATTATCCCATAGTGTACCCATTCAAACATAGGAAAAATTATTAATGATGAATGATCCTTTCCTAGGTCTCTACCCTAAAACCAGTATCAACTCATCTAGTAGCTACTATATACTACAATTTACATACGTATGATCATAGGATGACCTAAACGCCTATGTCTCAGCTCGTATCTAGTGTTTACATCACTTTCTAAACATGATTTAAATAGTTTCCCTACCAACACATGAAACCTCACCTATACCCAACACCAAACACCATCCTATCCCTAAACCATAACTTTGATGCCACTCTATCATTAACTCCTCCCCACATGGTGTTCCCCTCCTCGGTCGGCAATGTGAGATGAGAGAAAATGACCCCCGAGTCCTGCCTCTAGTAGGACATGGGTTGGAGACTAGCAACGAGGGTATAGTAAACACACAGAGTAGAGGCATTACCCTATAAGAGAACACATGCGTAAGAGAGAGATAAGATAGACAACAACCAAATCCAACTCATACAATAGTATAAAATAAAACCCATGTACACATATGTAATGTCATGAAAACTTCTACAACTAAAAGGGGAAAACTACAATTACTAACGGAAATTAAAAATTGCATCAACCACAAGCCCGAACAGCTCCTTCAACACCAAGCTAGTAGAAACCAACTTTATCTCCAACTTTATCCAAATAACCTGAAAAATAGTTTAAATAAACATAGTGTTAGTATAAAAGTATACTCAATAGGATCCTCCACAAATCCTCTCGTGCAAAAGTAAAGAAATCATGCTAAAGCATAGTGAACAACAAGTGAAACTAACTCATCACCTAAATAGGTATACTATGTTCCCATCCAAACCATGGAAAATCTCTCCAAGTAGTGGATAAAAGAGTATATAATATAATAAATAATATCAAGGGTACCCTGTTACTACTTCCCCAATGGTTTCCCACTTTACCCCAACGTCACACATCCTAAGAATCTCTCTCCAAAAAGGCATTACCATAGACACCTGGTCAAAGCACCACATCATGAACCTCATTAAACAAAACAAAAAATCCAAAAAATAAAAGTAAGTAGGTAGTTTCAGAAGCCACCATAGCTTTCATAACATGTATCATACGTAATGTATTATACCTCAATCCATTGCAACACATAGACTGAGTATAGATCCTCACGCCATAATATCCTATACACGTTACACCTATAGTAGTCCACAGGAAACTATATAAATAATATATATATGTGAATAACCACAATACATTACAAAACTATACACATATATATGCAGAAAACTAATCGTTGTGACTACCAGCACAAGTGACTACCAAGATAAGAGAGCGAGGCCAAAGGGGGTAGTCAGCCATCCATCCTCCCACCAGAATGTTGGGGAAAACACCCCCCAGGGCTCAGAATCCCCAGGGTGGGTTAGTTGCCCAAATTGATGGGGTGGAGTAGCATATAGAAACAAAAAACTTATAAGATATACTATAGAACACAATCACATTATGGGAATAACCATGTATTAGACACAACTGTAGCTAACGTCTCTCGGACTCCCGACTTCAACTTCTATGACTAGGTATTTTAAAGCACACAACCATTTAAAGAGATTTAATGCATTAATTCATTCCCTTTTTATTAGTTTCACTATATATTAATTAATTATTTAAACATTAAATTACCATTAATAATTTCCACATTATATTTCATTATCATCACAACCATAGATCATTATTCCTGTAATTTTTAACCTCAGCATTGCTTCCCAACAAGATCCAAACCCATGGGTTAACTTCATTTATTCAATCATTCATAAAAAACATTATTAAATTTCCATATTCCCATGAATTCTAGAAAAACATTATAATATACTAAACACAAGGTGGATTAACTAGGGGACTAGATGAACTAATCGTCGAGTCTTTTCTACCTTTAGAAATATCATAAAATCATTCTGTCTTGGGAAGCTAAACACGTAAAACATGTGGAATACCCCATGAATCTTCTCCATTTTAGGAATGAGGGTTAGAAAACCATATGCCTTGAGCAGTGGGGGAAATTAAGGAAGATAAAAACCCCATAAGAAACAGCAAGCATCCAAACATTCACATACAACTCGTTTCATCATCTCGGGTGTCCTCCCCGACACCCACATGCATAAACTAACGCATCTTTCCACTCTAGGCACCAACATCTGCCACAACCAATAGGACTCCCTTCTGCCACATATCACAACTTCCTTCCATGTTCACATGACAACACATGCAGTATAAAAATAAACATCATATCAACTAGGCTCTTATCCCATAAGCATGAAAAAGGGTAACTCAGAACTCTATGAGGTATTTTCATTTATCAAAAAACCAATCATTTAATCCATCTAGAATTAAATGATTTATTATTTTCATGTTCCAACTATGAGAAACCTAAAGAGTAAGCTATCCTAAACAATTAAACATGATTACTACATCAATTTGATTAACATAAAATTTCAATAGCAACAACCATATTCATTTACATGCCTCTTTATCTTGAACTAAACAATTAATAATTAATTCTTTCTTTATGTTCATTAACTATTTAGATCAATAACTAAAACGTTAATAATAAAATCTACGATATCACACTATCTAGAATGTCAAAAAGCAATAACATACGATCTATATCAATTTATTTATCCTGATAAAATATTTAATATGTCAATTCCATTATGATATAGTGGGAAAAACATTCTAACTATGCAGTTTCACGTAAAATAATATAGAAGAAACTAATCCCCTACCTCGAACGGTTTTTGGACATAATTTATACAAGAATGAGCCACAATAAAGGTTACGTTCTCCTCCCCCCATGAAAAATATATCCACCTGAATATGCAGAGACACCACCACACAGGTCAACACCCAAGAAAAGACCATTAGGAACATAGAGATATAATTCTTTAAAAGGACGCGGAGAAATAGAAGGAGATGAACCCAAAATAATGAAGATATATCATAGCTTATATTGAAGATCGATCGATACCGCAATGAGATTTTTACCAATGATATCATAATGTTATTTTTTGAGATAATTTTTTATGAGCTATTTTTAACCCCTATGATGAAAATTATGTGTTTTTAGGGACAAATTATTTATTATGATTCAATAAAAAATAAAAAATGTAAACTTGGTGAATAATCATCGTGTCCATATAGGTATTGGGGCATGAAACCATGAACGTTGGACAATAACAGTTTCACGCACTACCTCTGGTCTACATCATGTCCAGGTCAACATGAAATTATTTATATATATATTTTTATAAAGACATGGTTTTTTATTGAGGAATAATGGATGATTTTTCTTGGAAGAATAAATGATCAAGTCCTTATAATATTTGGGTTTGAAATATAATCATTAAATATTTAAAGAATTTTATAGATAGTTATTTCTATAATTACATATTTTAAACATTGGGTATTACTCTATAATATTTGTGATTAGTTTATCATTTTTTTGTTTACACATTTTGGGAATTATCTAACTACAGTCAATCAATTTTTTTGGAAAAGGTGTTTAGAAAGGGTGGACTATCTAAACTGTCCCTTTTATGGGTATGCGGTCTTTAAAAGTTTATTTTAGTTATTTAGGAGTTAATAATCATCTTTTATACTAATCATTGAGATAAAAATATGATATTTTTGTGGAAAATATTTAAATTATGTAATTATAATCATCAATAATGAATTTTTCCTTTTTCTTTTTTCACTTGGACTAGATAGAACGATGATTCACTAACTTTATGACAAGGATATTGATATTAGTTGTTACGATATTACCATCCTTTATAGTGATATCAATGAAATTTTACATACTAATTTGGAATTTTTTTCATCAATGAGTTTCTCATGACCTTGTTCTCTTTCAGTCTTTATTAGTCTATGAAAATTAGTTTTCCCTTCCTAATCTATCTTTTAATATCCCAAAAATTATATATATTTTTGGAATACTAGTTTTTCATAACATCTGTTAAATTTAATTTTTCCCAACATCCATTTTTAGGAGTACATTTTTAACCCTTTGTACAATGTGGTTTCAAAAATGTAATTATAAAAATGATTATCTTAGGAAGATCTAGACAAATTTTGAGGGAGAAATTCATTTTACCTGTGGATGTAACATCACAAAAATATTTGAATTATATTCATTCTAATAAATTTATATGATTTAATATATTTAATTACACAAAATAAATAATTTAGGTTTTATTATATGCAATACCATGTGTATCTTTCGTTCCATGCAACATCGAGTCCCTGGGATGACTTCTTTTACACACATGTCTTTGTCTTACCGATCAAACACATAATATAATTATTTAATATTAAATTGATCACATAGATATTGTAATTACGTGAAATAATGATATTAAATAAATTATTAAAATATATCTTACTCATTTCTATAAAAAATTATTTTTTAATGATTAATTATAAATTAAAATAAAGTCTAATTGAATACAAAGTATGTGTTTTTATGAAAACCATTATTATGACAACAATTATGTTTTTTCATAAGAAATTAAATTATTAAATATCATTTCATGATGTTAATTAAATTTTTATGTTATATATTTTATAAAATGTATATAAATTTATCTATTATTTTTTATTGCGTAATGACGAGAATAAATTCAATTTTGAGCATAAAAGGTAGTATATTTTTAAAAGGCATTTTTAATGCCATATAATGTAAACATATTTTAAACATAAAAAACATAAACTAATTTATTTTTTATACTGAAAAATAATATTAATTTTTGAAAAATAAATATCAAAATTTACTCTAGGTGAATGGTTGGTATTTTTCTGAAAACATTCAAATAATGAGGAATACTGAATAATTCTGAATTTTAGTTCAAAAATATAAATTTATCGAATTTATTTATGTATAGAAATAATGTTTTTAATGATTTTTAAATAATGATTATTTAAATATTAATAATTAAACCAAATTAACATCATTTTAATCAATTTAACATTGGAATTTGATATTAAAAACTTATTAAACATTTGAACTTTTCTCTTCAAAAACGGTTGTGTCATCCTGTCTGGGGGATTAATTTAAAATTAATTTCTACCACTTATGTGAGTTAAATTTATAAAAATATATTAAATATTTTAAAAAAATATAATTTTTAATAATTTCTTCTTAAATTTGAGCCAAAACATTTGTCATTGTTAATAAAATTAATTACAGTGATTAAGGTAAAACAAGATTACATAGTGGTTAAACATTAATTATATGGTTTATAAATGGACCTAAGCATGTCCAAAACAAATTTTATATCCATATTTATATATAAAAAAATCATGGTATTATATTTGAGTGTTATTTAAGCCTCTTGGAAGGGAAATATTTGGGTAGAACATAATACTTTTCAAAAATGTCATGTCTGTCGTCTCAATCGACTAATAAAGAGGCACTCAGACACCCCCACATATACACAAAACTAAAGCCCTTTGGTTAATCCAACCACTAAAAAATAATCTCCACGAATAAATCCCATCAACTGAGAATCCTAAATTTGTAAATATTGAAATTGAATTAATTAATTCGGTGTAACCCAAAAAAATTAACCTGAAAAAGAAGTATGATATTTCAACGATCATATTTGTTTTATTTATTTCTATAAAAATTTAATTGTTATTATTCTAGGATTATATAATATTACTATTGTAGTAAATATAATGATATTTTTTATTCTTTTCGGTTAAACAAACACTGAAATACACTAATCTCAAATGGGTAACGAAATTATAGTTCTTGTACGGTGAAGTGATGCCTCATGAAATAATGTCATTCGTTTTTCGTTTACCATGTCTCATGGTTAGTAATTATGATTGAAAATCATTCATTATATTATAATATATATATATATTATATTATATTTATTATTGATAAAAAATTATATAATTTTTATATATTCATCCCTTTTTACTTTACATTTAGTATAAATATGATAACATCGTTTGTGGATGTGTGGACCACCACTTCCAAAAAATGATGTGATATGTTAAAACAATACATGGTATGAATTAAGGGTAGGTTTTATTAAAAATATTTTCCTCAAATGAAATTTATAATTTATTGATGAAATAATTCTATTTCTGAAAATTTAATATATCTCTTTATTTTTTTAACCTTTTCACACACTAAAAGAGTGATAACATCATTCATCGGCATATAGACAAACGCCCCACCCCCCTGATGTGTTGCGATTCCTTTACATAATAAGAATTATATATATTAGTATATATGATTAAATAATATGTAATTTATGATATAATTATAATTCTATAGTGATAAATTTTACTTACATTCTTTCCATAATATTTATTGAAAAATGGGTACGTTACTCATTTTTTGGTATCACCTACCATTTACATGATTGTAACATTGGTTAATTTTTCATAAAAATCATTTAATAATGGATAAAAAATAAAATTAATGTATCTATATATTAGTAACTACATAATTAGTACTCTATATATATTTATATAATGACCATTTTGACTAAAGTCGACCTTCCAAATCTTGTTGGACTTGTAAACCAAATATAGTCAAGACATCCTAATTAACCATTATTTATTATGTAATTTTATATAAATTGTTTATAAAATAATTGAAATTACGAATAAACTAGGAGATAATTTTTAATGAATAAATAATTAACCGAGGATTATTATTCATGATTATTTAGAAAAAAACATTACAAGTCAGACACAAGGTAAGGGATTCTTGCCTCCCTTTTACATTCATGAGGCATGCATCATAATCGCCACATATTCATTACATGTGGTTTATCTAATAACAATTTTGATATATTAAATAATGAATTAATATATATAGTTTTATATAAATTCTTCATTTTATGATTATTACATTTTTTTGATTTACTTGTAACCACAATTATAAGGGGATTTATAGTATCACTTTTATTTTTGACATATTCACCAAAAAAATTTGTTGTGCGGTGTATATATATCCCATGTATGTATTTTATGATTATTACCCTTGAATTTATGGGGTTTTATATATCCATTTGAATATCTAAATTTCATGGGGATTATAATTTCAATGCTTCTAATGTAATAATGTAATTTTTCCACAATTTTTTTTCTTTTACACATTTGTAATGTTATGAACCTATCTTTTTTATATGGTTCGTATAATTATCCTTTGAAAGGATATAGCATGAATCTATTTATTATAATGATAATATATGTTTATTAAAATGTCAATACTTAATAATGATTATGATTCCATATTTTCAATGTGGTATGAGACTCATTGGAATGTTTAATGATTATTTTTCTCATGAATGTTTTTAATGACCCTCTAATGGTATTTCCATTCATCAATGCAAAAAATCCCTTGTTTATAATTATTCTTCAAGAGGGGTATATTATATTGACAACATACTATTTTTTTATTTGGTTGTATTATGATACATTCAAAGATATTGTGATTGCACACATTTCTTTTCTACAGGTTAGTCATGTTTTAGAGGTGTTGTTATTAAACACATTCCATTTCCATAGGTTAATCGTGTTTTAGAGAGATTGATATTGAACCCATTTTTTCATGTTTTTTTCAAATTTCAACATTATTTTTTATGGAAGACATTCCTTTCCCATGGGTTATTAATGCTTCAAAGATATTGTTTTTTGAAACCATTTTCTTCCCATGTGTTAATTATTTTTCAAAGAAATTGTTAAGGAACCCCTTTCTATTCTATATGTTAATCATGTATCAATGATTTTTTTGAACCGAATACTACTATATGTTTAAATAATGTTTCAAATATATTTTTTTTCATTTCATTTCCATTGGTTAATAACATATCGATGATATTTATATCAAACCCATTTCCATTCCATGAGTTATTCAATTTTCAAATATATTTTTGATAAAACATATTTATTTTACATGGGTTAATCAAGGGGTTATTGGTTTATCTAGTGATTTTATGCAATATATTATTTGTGATTATTTTTAATCATATATAGATATTTTATGGGTAGTTACGTGATAAATCAACGATGGGAGGTTTCATGATAGACCAAGGAAGGGTAGGGCTGTCCTAGCCCTCCCATGCATTGGATATAGAAGTCTCATGTATGTCTATTCTATTTTTAAGAGTTACACGTATTGAATTCAACCTCATGGATATTATATTTATATAAATAAAAAGTATAATGATGTCCTGAGATAACGTTATGAGTTTCTTTAAGCCTAGTAAAGTCCTATAATGTTTTCAATGATCGAGATGGATATCACATCGATCCGGATTGTTGATTTAAATGACACATTACTTTTCTATGTTTTATGTTTCATGAATAAGGTATTGATGGGTATGAATATTCATATATTATACTCATTTGTATTTCTTATTTCAACATATCCTTGTTATTTTATTATGTTAAATGGTGACATTTATATGTTAATAATTACAATTATCCTTTCAAAGCATCTGAGATCACCGTTCTTATTGTAAAGGCCCAACACCAGTTTCTAGGAGTCGGTTCCTTATTGAATTCCATTGGCATGATTACAAGAAATTTTTAGCCATAGGGAATGAATAGTTTAGTAGATTTGTAAATTCAGATATATACATAAGTTCAATATTATAACTTGAAATAAAAAAACAACAAATAAGTTCCATTGCGAACATCCCCCACTCTATGATTATCCCTGAAAGTCAATAAAAATGCACATCCTCATGTCCTGGAAAAAATGAAACATTAGAAGTGGTGAGCTTATATTCTTAGTAAGGGTAAGTAATACAGTAGAACATACCATAAGCATTAACATTAAGTGTGGTGAATAATTTAAAACACATTCCTTTAAAAAAATTGAACACTATTTGTTATGAATATGAAATGAGTAAATATTTCCGTAATAAAACATTATCATGGGTGATCTACTTGTTTAATAACCACATGTACTATGAATTTCTAGATTCACAATGAGGTAAATGCATGTGCCAGACATTCTCAATCATATCATCAAGGCCTTAGCCAAGACATCTTAAAATGATTATGGGATTTTCCAAAACATATCTAAAAATGGGAAAGGCCCCATCCAAGACATCTAAAATGATTAATGTCTTGGCTAAAACCATATCTAAAAATGGGAAAGGCCTCAGGAAAGTACATATCTATTTGTCTCTTGATGCCTACCGATGCATCAAGGGGATATTTTGGGCCCCACCCATCACATAAAAAGTCCAATTCATTCTTCATATGAACATGGATGCATATAAATAACATGTATATTCATATTGAAACTAACGTATGATATGTGAATAAAAATCCCAAAACATTAAGCATTAAAACAAACCATTTTGAGTAAAGTGGAGAATGGTTTTAAGATAGAACATCAACAGTCAATCTAATCATAAAATATTATATTAAATATGGTATAATATGTTAGAAAGATTAATCCTAATAATAATTAACAACCAATAGGAGTGTTTAAATAGATGAATATTCTCTTATAAAACCACTGTGTAATTATTTAGATAAATACGCTTTTACTTTGAATAAAAAATATTCTGGAAAATAATTTGTTTAAAACCAGAAATGAATAAGATAGTACTTTCGTAATAAAATTGTTTATTTTAAAAACATGATGGTTTCCAAAAACAGATTATAGGGTGCCCTTGAAAATAGGTAAAAATTTTAGAAGTCCCCTTGAGACAGTAATGTATTTCGGGATGATTTTTTTAATGATCATTTTAAAGAATATAATTATCCATAAATTAAAGAAGGATTATAGTTGGTACAAATATATATTAAATTCACAAATAATTTATTATGATTAAATATTAATGTATTAGAATGTTGTATAGGTAATTTGATAATAAATGTAACCTGAATGAAAATGGAAGTTTGAGTGAAAAAACCCTAACCATAAGTCCAAAGGTGTTCCTATCATGATCTTAATGACCTAAATAATAAAATTCAGGATCATAATATAATTATTATAAAAACCCCTATTAATTTAATTTATACTGTATAAACTTATTAGGTTCATTCATAGCCTTTTTATGGTTTTATAGATTTAATTTCATTGTTTCAGAGTCTTTTCTTCCATGGTTATCCTGACCAGTTTACTTATATTCATGTACAGATAAAAATGTAGAATGAGAATGCTTTTCCATAATAGAAGTTTAATTTTATTAGTTAAAAAAACCAAAAAATACATGTTCATAAATTTTTTTTGGTTATTGGGAGTAAAGATGAATCATTATATAAAACTTTATTAACAATTGATTGGGTTAGTAGGCGGTTCTTGGTCACAACGCACTTATTTTGATTTATAAATTAATATCATGTCTACAAAAGGATTCCCAAACATTAAATACGTGTGATACATATATTATAGTCTGTTTTAAATATAAAAATGGATTAATTAACATAATTGAATATGGAAATATAAATTGAAAACATGTCGTCATTGAATGTGATAAATTAGCACATCTTAGATGGGGTTTTCATTTCTACTATAAAAAACGAGATATGAGAGATGGGAATAATTATTCTTTTATCATAACTAAATTACATTACGTGTACGGTACTGGATTCATCACAACATTTTGATGAACGGAGGGGAGGATAGAAAAATAGAAGAATTGAATATGAAATAAAATAAATGAAAAGATTAATTTACCTCTTGAATTAATCTTCCATGAATTCCTCTTTATGTGGTTGTTTTTATCTTTTTATGAGACCAAGGGATATTTGATACGGGGGAGTAACTTGGTAGGATATTTGGGAATAATTTTTACAAGGAAAAAGGATTTAGAGGAATGAAGATAAGAGGGAGTGGAGGGGTTCCAATTATTTTACTCATTATTCGATTATTTTTTCAAACACAACCAATAATATTGATTATTTTGACCAAGAATAGTAATATGTGAATTTCAGTTCGATTAAAGTTTTCATACATCATCCATGATACTAGGAATAGTGAATTTAACTACTAATAAATATATACGATAAATTACTGTATTTTACTTTTCGTCAAAGATTCATGTATTTTAGAAAACTCCCAAATGTTCAACCTAACCGTTTTTTATATAGGGAATTCAAAAATAAAATCCATTTTTTTAAATTAATTTTATAAATAAATTATTAAATATTATTAATTTTATTTTTATATAAAATCATAAATAATTCAAAAAATAAACTTTTTAAAACTATAATTCATTTTATACCACCTTGAAAAATTAATCGAGATCTCATTATCTTATAATTTAAGAACAAATAATAATCATATGATTTACTATTCATAAAAGTCATATTACTATTCATATTACTATTTATAAATGTATGTTACTATTCAACAAAAAAGAATGTTTATCTTATCAGAATATAAATAACATACTAAATGAAACTATGTATTCCCGTTTTTTGAAATTCAAATCATATAGGTGCAAAAAATATGTTTAATGGCCTGGTTATAACAATACGACCTTTTTTAGATACTCATTATTTCATGAATTCTATATTAAATTTATTTGAAAAATCTTGGGATGTTACATTATCCCCTCCTTACAAACATTTTTTTCAAAATTACTAGAATGTTATTTCAGAAAAGGATTTTGGTAGTTCTTTAACCTAATCTCTTTAGGGTCCATTGTTTCCTCTTCGATTTTATGATTTTTCATAAGTATTTTTACCAGTCAAGTCATCCAATTCTTAACGACTTGTTCATTAGTATCCAAAACATGGATAGGCTCTACATAGTAATATGGGTCAGGTTCTAATTGTATACCCTCAGAAGTGAGTACATGCGTTGGTTCTGGCATGTACATTATCAGCAATGAGATATGGAACACATTTTGTAATTTAGACAGGCTAATTGGCATATCCAACTGATATACAATAGCCCAAATTCTCTCCATAAATTAGAAAAATCATATATACCTAGGGCTCATTTTACCTTTATTCCCAAATCTTATGACACCCTTCCATGGAGATACCATTTCAAAAACATGATCTCCCACTTGAAACTCCAAATCATTCCTCCGATTATCAGTATATATTTTTTGTCTACATTGAGATACATTGGTATGTCCTTGAATAATATTTACCTTCATTTTTTATTCCTCCACACACTCTTGGACCACAAGAATCCTTTCTCCAACTTTATCTCATCATGTCGTTATATGATATTTCATTCCACAAAATTCTTCATATAGTTCCATTTGAATACATTAATGGAAAATATTATTGTAGGAAAAAACCACTAAAGGTAAATATTGATCTCACATACCTTGAAAGTCAAGTGAACAATATCTCAACATGTCCTCTAGTGATTTTATCATCCTTTCGGATTTCCCGTCAGTTTATGGGTGATAAGCATTACTCAATCAAAGATTAGTATCCAAATCATTCTGAAGACTTTTCCATATGTTTGTGTAAATCAAGGAAAATTATCAAAAAAATATATTGGTTTTCCATGATGTCTCACAACATCATTTATATAGATTCATGGTATGAGCTATAATGGAAAATACTACCTTATAGCGAGTAAATGATCCTATTTCATATGTTGATAAACAATTACCCATATAGCATCATTCTTTCTTGGTGTTTTGGGTAATCCAATGAAAAAATAATTGGTGATGTCATCCTATTTCAATGTAGGAAGAGGTAGAGGTATCCTGAATCCTCTTGGATACAATTGTTCAGCCTTCATTTGTTGACAGACTAAACATCTCGATACATAATTATCAATTTCCCCCGTCATGGTATCTCATCAAAACATTTCTTTCAAATATCTATACATTTTAGTGATACTGATGTGTATAGGGAAATTTGATCTTTGGGCATCATCTAATAACTCCCTTTTTAACTCAGGTAGAGAGGGAACACATGGCATATTTCTTAATTTTAGAATTCCATCTTCACACATGAAGTCAGACAACTTCCCATCTTTCATAACATTGATTTTCTTTTATGGTTATTGTCATCAAACTCTGATGCTTTAATTCATAACAATAAATATGGTTGGGTAACCATTTGAAAAAGTTGTGATATTTCACCTTCTTTGATAATTCCCATAACCACTCACAATAGATCCTTAAACAATGGATCCTTATAAATCCTTATTTTGTTGAGGAGTCCAAGATCCTTCATGCTAAATTCATCATCTACTTTGTTTTCATTTCCCGGGGGTTAGTGTATGGATCGTTCTTAATCCTTGAGTAGTTCAACCCATCTAATTTGCCTCATGTTGAGTTATTTCTATGAGAAGATATATTTTAGACTCTTATGATCCGTATATATCTCATATTTTTCTCCATATAGATAATTTCTCCATAACTTTATGGAAAAGATTACCACTTCTAACCCGATATACTAAGTAGGATAGTTTTTTTTCATTAATTTTTAACAGCCTTGATGCATAAGAAATAGATCTGTCATTTTTTATAAGAACACAACCATTTCCTTTCCAAGATCAATCATAATAGATCACAAAACCATTATTCAGAAATTGTAGAGTTAGGATCGGAGCATTCAGTAATCTTCACTTCAATTCTTCAAAACATTCCTCACATTATTTTTTCCATACGAAATGAACCCCTTTTTTGTGAAAACTTGGTCATTTTGTTGGCTAAATGTGCGATGTTATATAAATGTTTTTGATAATAACACGCTAAAACAATAAAACTACATACCTATGTTATGTTTGTTATAGTAGTCCATTCTTACAGAGCCTTTTTCTTCATAGGATAAACAAACATTCCTACTTTAGAGATAGTGTGACCATGAAAGGAAACTGATTGACGACAAAATTCACAATTTCTAAACTTCATATATAATTCATTTATCCTTAGAGTTTTCAAAATAGTGAAGAAGTTATTTTCATGATCTCAATAGATTTTGGAGTATAAAAAGATATCATCAATAAATATCACCATAAATTCATCAATATATTCCTTCAAAACTCTATTCATAAGATCCATGAAAATATATGGTTCATTAATCAGTCCAAAAGGCTTTACTGTAAACTTGTAATCCCCATACCAAGTTTGAAATGTTGTCCTTGGAATATCTTCATTCCTCACATACAACTGATGATATCCACATCGAAGATCAATCATCAAAAATATTTTTCTCTATGAAGTTGATCAAATAAATCATCAATGGGAGGTAGGGGATAGTTGTTACTTATATTTATAGAAATGAATTACATGTAGTCAATGCACAACATCATAGATCCATCTTTATTCTTAAAAAAAAGAACTAGGGCTCCCCACAGAGAAACACTACGGTGAATAAATTATTTATCACTCAATTCCTCTAGTTTTTTCTTCATATGCACCAATTCTTCAATGGATATTATATTAGGGTTCTTTGATATGGTCCTTGAATCATAAATTATGTCAATGGAAAACCCAATTTCACACTCTGAATTATGTGTAGTTAAAGTTTTTGGAAACAGGTCAACATATTCTTTCTCAATAGGTGTGTCCTCTATTTGAAAATATCATTTCACACTAATAGTTACTGCATTCCCATTACTTCCCAATAATTAAATTCAGTGGAGCTACAGAGCGTGGATCTAGATAGGAATCAGACTGTGATGTCTCTACTACAAAGAGAAGGGATTCGACATCATCCTCAATTATTATAAGATCCTTATTCTTGCAATAAATATTCGTGTTATGGTTAGAAATCCAATCTACACTAAGGATTATATAAAAGTAAACCATGGGTATGATAATAAAATCAGCATATAAAAAACATTTATATGCCCTAATGGGGACTGCATTACACAACATTGTTGTAATAATACATCTCTTATGAGTTTTCACTGAAAACACCCTTATTAAAAACAAATTGGAAATATCTAATTTAACAGGAAAATAGTGCAGATATGAATGAATTTGATGATCCATAATATAATAATGAATTGTATATGTTTAAGTAAATGATTAATTTACTTTACACAATGTCCTTAAGAACTTCTATATCATCTGTTTTTATCAGATATTCTTATCCCTGCTCCCTTGGACTTTTCCGAGGCATGTTTACTTGATGATTTGGGAAATCATTAGCATAGGGTTTCATATCCATTAAATTATATAATTGAACATTAATTTCTTCTTTCTTCCCCTTGAAAACACCATCTTGATTACCTATCTTTCCACACATGTTGAACACCCCTTTTCATTTTAAGCAAGAACTAGTGAGTTCCCATCCAGAATTATCACAGGGTGTAAAGTCAACACTTCTCTTCCTCCGCATTTCCATATTTTCATTTCTAGAGTTTTTAGAAACACAGTTCGTATCTTTATCCCTTCATATTCATAGGACATATAGAACTCCTTTTCCATATTGATAGCACAAAAGACTATATCATCGTATTATAAAAAATATTGGCAGACTAACACCTGCTAGAGGAATAGATTTTGGAAATCAATGAATTGATCAATCACGATCCTTGGATTATGTATATATTCCAAAACATGCCTAATATACTTGTGAAGATAGATTTAGACAATTTAACATTCTCATCTTCCTTTTTCCTTAATCTTATAAACTATCTTTCTATATCTTCTCATTGTTCACGAGGAAAATATTTATCTAAGAAATTCTCATTAAATTCACTCTATTATTTTTTTATATCACATCCTACTCATTTGTGTTTTTAATTCGTCACCACCATAGATTATCAATCCCAATATATGATTAACTTCCTTGAAAACTGTATCTGTTCTGTTACTTCCCAATGGGATATATATATTTTATAAAGAACTTATCAACTACGCCAATACGAATGGGTTTGTAGTGCCCTTAAATGATGGAAATTGTTGTAGCATAAATTGATCAAACATTATTCCTCTAAATTGTGGATCATGATGATCCATACAGGTAATTTTATTGATCATAACCTGAGTATGTTTTCCCAGTATAGTTATTTTCTCCGCACCTGTCGCAGCTCAAGAGCCAACAAAATTATCTGGCACATGAGGGAAATCCATACATGGGATACGCGCATTCATGTAGTTTACATTCATTCTACTAGGTTTTGTTTCAAAATAATTTCATACACTAGATTTGGTTACGAATCATAATATATTATATCATCTTAGAAAAAATACGTAACAGAAATTGAAATTCTATGCATGGATAATCACATAATCATAAAAATGGTTTCTTTGTGGATATATTTAAATTTATATCCTTCAAAATGTAGTGTATAGAAGATGTGAATTATCCTAAGCCTATCCCATAGGAGTGTCAAACTAAGTGCTTAGTAAGTCCTATTTTCTTGTCCTAGGATACCTCGGGTCAAGAACAAAACTCCATGTTGGAGTTTTAATTCCTAGGTACATCTAAGCCAGAACCACTTCCACTTGTAGTATCTAAATAGGGATGTATTTACTAGAAAAATTCATATAATCTATTCATCGCCAAAATTCATAGATGTTCATATATGTTTATCCAGAAAGACTATATTATGGGGAAGATACCTAATCTATGTTTTCTAAATCTATTTTTTATGATTTCTATTAAACTTCTTTTGATACCAACAACAAAGACATAAACCAAGTTGCTCGGACTTGGTTCCTTATTATATTTCATTGGCATGATTACAAGAAAGTTGTATCCAAAAGGAACCAATAGTATATAAGAATTAGAAATACAGATACATACATAAGTTCAACATTACAACGTATAATGGAAAACAACAAATATATTTTATCAGAAACATCCACAACTCTAAGATTATCCCTGAAAGTCAATCATTATATACATATTCATGTCTTGGGAAAAATGAAACATAAGAATTGGAGAAATCAGATGTTCAGTATGGGAAAGAAATATAGTATAATATATCATATTCATAAACATTATTCATGGTCAATAATTGATAATGAAAAACTTTAAAAATAAACATGAACATAATATGAAAGGAATATGAGCTGAGTAAATATTTTAATAATAAAACATAATCTTGGGTATTAAAATAGTCAAATAACTACATGAACTATGAATTTATAGCTTCATAATGAGGTAAATTCATATACCAAACATTATGAAACATATTATCAAGGCCTCGACTAACACATCTAAAATTATTAAGGCCTTGTCCAAAACCATATCTAAAAATGGCAAAGGCCTCGCCCAAGTTCATATCTATTTGCCTCATGAGAACTACCGATTAATATAGGGGATATAGCAGACCCAAACATCAATAATAAGTCCAATGAATTCTTATTATGCATGGTTAGGAACATAAACAACATATAAATTCATATTGAAACTAACATATGAAATGTAATTAACATTCCCCAAACATTAAGCATGAACATTAACCATTCAGAGTCAATTGGTGAATGGTTTTAAGATAGAACATACATAGTCAAAATCATCATAAAATATTAAATTAAATAGTATATATGATATCATAAATATTAATCCCAATAATTAATTAATAAACATCATGAGTTTTGATGCAGATGAAGGTACTCTTATAATGTCATGAAGTAATTCCTGAGAGAAATACTCTTTTACTTTGAAAAAAGATATCTTTTGGAAAAGTGTTGATATAAAACCGAAAATGAATTATGATTGTATTTTCATAATAAAATTTGTTATTTTAGAACAATATTTGTTTCTAAGATATATTTTAGAGTGACCTTGAATATAGGTAAGAATTTGAGATATCCACTAAGACATGCTTGTATTCTGAGAAGAATTTTTGAAAGATCCTTTTAAAACAAATAATAATCCAAAAATAAAGTTAGTACTATGGTTTGTACAAATATATAAAACCTTCAAACATAGTATATGTGGATTAAACATTAATTAATAATAATTTAATTGAGTTAAGTAGAAAAAAAATCTAAGCCAATTGAAAATGGAGGTTTGGGTAGAAATCCCTTACCTTAAGTCTCAAGGTGTTCCTCACTTGATCTTAGTGACCTGAATAATAAAATTTATCTTCATAAGTTAAATATTAGATAACTGTATCTACATTTATATTTTTTTATTTAAATCTTAATGGGTTCATTCACAGTCTTTTCATAGGTTAAGAGAATCAATTTCATTGTTTGGGAGTGTTTTCTTCCATGGTTTTTATGTCCAGTTTACTTATATTCATGTAAAAAAATATTGAGTTGGAATGATTTTCTAGAATATAATTTGTATGTTATTATTTAATAACCTTAAGATTACATGGTCATTAAATTCACTTTTTTTTGGAAGTTAAGATGAATCATTATATAATACATTAATGACAATTTTTTGGGATCATTGGCGGTTCTTGGTCACCAAAAA
Organism: Viscum album; assembly: GCA_963277665.1. Classification (NCBI taxonomy): domain Eukaryota; kingdom Viridiplantae; phylum Streptophyta; class Magnoliopsida; order Santalales; family Viscaceae; genus Viscum; species Viscum album. Next base: position 1,349,628,116 of record OY728140.1, on the reverse strand, counting down.
CTAATTTGGGTTTATATATAAATATGTTTAATACAAAAGGATTTTAAAATATTAAATATGTATTAATAAAGATATTATATTCTTTTTCAATCATACATTTTTTTTCTGAACATAGTTGAATATAGTAACATAAATAGAAATCCGGTCATCCTTGAATGTGATAAATTAACACATCTCAGATGGAGTTTTAATTTCTACTATAAAAGAAGTGGAAAATATAGATGATGAAGAATTATTTCCTTATCATAAAAATATTCTACTAAACGTGTGGTACTCAATTCATCACTACATTTTGATGAAAGTATTTTAGGGAAGAAAAATGACATTAAAGGAATTTGAAATAAAATAAATGAATATAATATTTTACCTCTTGACATTATCTTCCTTGAGAGCCTTGTTATGGGAGTGTTTTTGTCTTTTTATGAGACCAATGATGTTTGGACCTAGAGGAGGAGTTTGGGATTATATTTGAGAATAATTTAGACAAGGCATGAGGCATTATACGAAGGAAAATAAGAGAGATTGAGGGCGGTTATAGTGGAGGAGAGTAGGGGTTTCCCATTATTTTACTCATTATTTTATTATTCTCCCAAAGACAACCAATAGTATTGATTATTGTGAAAAATAATAGTAAGATGTGAATATGAGTTCAAACAATGTGTGCTTACATCATCCATGATGCTATTAATAGTGAATTTAAAAAATAATGTATATATATGGTAAATTGTTGTATTTTACTATTCATTAATGATTCAAGTAGTTATGAAAAATATCCAAAATTCACCCTAGCCAATTTTTGACGTGTAAAATTACAAATTGAACTACATTTTTTGAAAATAATTTTGTAAATAATATAAATTTAATTTTTAAATGATATCATAATTTTTTCATAAATTAACAATTTTAATACTATATTTCGTTTTACATCACCAGGAAAAATTAATCAAGATATCATTATCTTATAATCCTAAGACAATAAAATAATAATATTATTTAATATTTAGAAGGGTCATATTACAATTCATATTACTATTCATAAAGGTATTTTATTGTTCACCAAAGCTTAAGATTGCCTTATCAGAATCTAAATATCTTACTGAACACAACTATGTATGTTAGTTTTTTAATATTAAAATCATAGAGGTGAAAATAGTGTGTTTACTGTCTAGGTTATAAAAAATTGTTGTTTTGAGGAGACTTTGTGTTTCATGTATTCAAAATTAAATTTATCTATAAAATCTTGGGGTGTTACCCTAATGTATTCTTTTCCAAATATTTAAATAATGATGATGAATTATTTATTGATATAAATTATTTCACAATGATGAAGTTTATGACCTGATGTGAAATCTGAAAAGTTGGGCATTATGAGAGATTATTTTCATCTTTATGAATCAGTTATTTATGAGTCCATGTTAATGTGAATTGTTTATATAAATGTTTTTACTAATTCTTAAAAACAATAAATCTAAAAGGTCCTCCATGATGAAATTGATCCATGTTTTCTTTTGGATGTTGTATGTTTTTTATGGGAAAAATGTGGTTAAAATTATCAACAACATATCTAGAAGTGTATTATAATGGATTTCAGAATAGGATTAGTGATTGATGGTCAAGTTCTATTATACGCACCATCAAATGAAATTATATTTCTCATTGTAATCAGGTGCTGATTGACTATCTCAGAAATGGTATTCATCTAAAATACACTGACCAATGATCAGATTACATATACCCTCCCATCCTCAAATTAGCTTCTATTTATAATATCATCAACATATAGAGTCAATGAGAACTGATTTAGATCATTAAATTCAGAAGAAGACTCCATGAAAGACATGGATCCCAGTTGCATTTTCATGAATAGTCAAGCATGATCATCCTATAGAGTATGTGGAATGAAATGGTTGTATAATATAGTCATTATGTCTACCGAGATCATATCATGATACCGATATTCCTGTGTTATTATATCCCACCATCGCATAAAATAATTGTGTAGAATATAAACTAAAATAATGACCCTATGTTCTGGAGGTGTTTATAGATGATCGAATGTATAAAGAATAGCTTCAATCCAAGACTCATCAGCATGAGGTCTCTAAACCTTGAAAAATTAGGAGGACAATGCTACTAAAACTCTAGAGTGAAATCTACAATGGTTGGGGCTGGTCAAGTGACTCTTTTTAAACTTCATGTCACGTGAAGGAAACCCTCTTTGAACTTTTTTTCAGTTCCCATATCAAGAATATGAATAGGATCCATAGGTTTTACTATAGGGTGAATCAATGGTAAATCAAGGACCACCACCTCAAATGCATGGTCCTCACCAACATTAGTGAGTACGACTAGATTACATAATGGATTCTTGATGCTACAATTCCAAACACACACCTCAGAATAGATTTTCATAGTCGAAAGATATCAGATAGATATTTAGGACAAGTACATGGCCTTTTATAATATGACCAGACCTCTCTCCCAACTCTAAAATCTTGCTCTATGTTGTAGGAAATACTTCAACTATACATAATAATGTATGAGTCTCCCAGTAACCCACTACTATGTATGAGTTTAGGTCTAGGTATCATATAAACATAGTTAGTGTTCTATTATAAGGAATATTCATTGCAATGTACATAAGAAAACAAACATTACGTTAAAACTAGCACCCAATATAGTGGCAACAATTTAAATTTTAAATACATGTGTCCTTTATTATTCATTGTATGAAATAAAAATATACATATATCTAGGCCCATAAATAGTTGGATCAGAACCCACAATATGGAATAATTGATTATTTATGGTTTTATCAGCAAACAATAAGTGAAATGCTATTTAGTTTGATGTTGGAAATTTAATTAATTCAACTATCTTTTCCCTAAAATAAATTTCAGTACATTTCTATATTAGGAATCTTGGAAAAACCCATATGCAATAGGAAATTCATATTTAAAATAAATGTGGCATAAACAAATGCAATGAATATCAATCCTAAAGATCCTATAATGATTCATGTCATGCAATGAAAACATTTCCTTAGGAAGAATTAAAAGAAATATAATTAAAATAACACCATTAAAAAACTACACAAGTCATGTGTGTCATACTATGATGAATTCATATCAACCATAATATTTTAAATTCAATATCAGAAATAACTCATCGTAGGTAATTTGAGTTTTCTATGTATGTGGGTCATCTACGCCCAGTAATAGACTTTTAACCGAATTCCATGATGTCCTAATATATTATATAATACCCAAAAAATAAGATTAAAGAACAAAAACTCCTCTCATATCACATTTTAATTTTCTATCATGGGATCCATAGAACTTGTGCCCCGAGCTAGTGGGTCATGTTGCCTCATGAATGCTTCCTAATATGCCAAAGGCTACCAACAAGCAGTGATGGAGTAATGGTGGTAAAATGGGGATACTATACCATCACATCTGAGTGGCACAATGGTTATAAAAAATAGTATACAATGGAAGAAACATAATATAAATAGACACTTCAAGATATGTTTAGTAACCAACTATAGCAGAAACATATACAGAAAATATAATATTCAGCAGATGTAGAGTAAAAAACTCATAAACTATAAAAATATCAAAATCCAGATTTCTGATTAATATATAATATTTCATGGTATGATGATATAGAAAAATAAAAACACAGTACATGCCTATACAACATGCTATACCAAAGTAAAAATAGTGCATAATACTGGTCCACTATATCTAGAGTATATGATCATTCCTTTTCCCCCATGATCCATAGTATATCCTAACGATATAAAATATCAATATTTGGGCACATTCCCTTGTCCACTTTTATAGACATGTTATATACTCTAGTAACAAAGCCGGCCCAAGTAGGGAGTGAGAAAAATATCCCAAATGGCCACCACCAAGAGTATCTTGATGTAATCCAAAACATGTACATAACTAAAAATTGTGAAGGTATAAAGAAATATCAAAATACCAAATAATTATGTACTAGAAAAGATAGGTTTTTAAGGGACACATGCTGGATCTAACTACTTTGGCATTGGCTATAATGTGTCTAGCATATAAAAATATATATAATAATAATAATAATATATTGTATAGTTATATATGGTATCAAGTTATATTTACTAAGAAAATGTTGAAGTAAGTAGGCATATACCTAGAAAATAGGTGATGGCTGGACTGAGGTGTAACTCAGACATCCATAAAAAATCTATATGATCTTATAACCATAAAAAATATGACTTCATTCATAGATTCTCATAATAAATGTGAGACATCATCATAATCACTCGAGATAGTGGGGTGAGACTCCTTGCCTAAAAACCTAAATAGAAAAATGAGGAACAATATTCCAACATATCGGATAATGATATAACATTTATAGTCATCATGCTCAACATCATATGTAAAGAAGTGTGAAACATCATGATTAAAAAATCTAATATCCATCGTTCCATAGTCATTCTCAATGGTGTAACCATAATAATGAAAATATCTTGATAGATTACCTCATAAGAATCATAATAATCAAGATCCATATATATAAGTAGTTTTGCAGTTCTTATAATCCTTATAGAAAGAATGTAACATTTGGAATGACCTTTCCAACCATTAGTATTTATTCAATTAGTCCATTTAATTCATTTAAGTAAAGAAACCCATATTGAAGGAAGTCATTTAATATTACAAATCCATGTAATATACCAATTCATGGAAATTCAGTTTCAAGATTAAACCAAGAACTTCGAAGTTTCTATTATCAAATTGGAAATTACATATAATGGGTAATTTCCATTTCTTATGAGCAATGTACTTAGGTTTTTCTTTGGAGACATTGAAATCACATAAAAGATTCAACAAACAATTTCTATTTCATAACAAACACATAGAGGATATTTTGGTAATTTAGTCAATAAATTATATTTGGTAACATATGGATGGGACACTAAAGGGGTGGCTGAGAATTATTTTTACAACCTCTAAATAATTAACTTGGATCAATGAGAGTATAACATCACGTGTATTGAAATTTAAAATCATGGAATTCATTTTTACGGCAACACATAACAATGGTCAGAATTTATCATAATGGAACACCTCGGAAAACAAAATTATTTATGAGGAAAATAAATAGACTACCTACCTTAGGACTATATACAAATCCTCATCCAATATCAGCATTAGATTTCAAGTATATTCAAAAAAATGAATAGTCCAATGCAATACAAATAGTGAAAATGAGATAGCAAAAAAATAATAAAAATGAAATGATGATAATCATAGAATAGAAGGATGAGGACTTTGTAGATTACCTACAGCTCTCTAAATATTCATAAGGAACTTGAAATAGAGTCTGGATCTAAGAGATAACCAATATACAATGTTTTGTAATGAGAAAGGGATTACCGGAGAAGAATGGGGGAGCCATCCACTGGAAATAAAGAAGATAAAATAAGGGTTTAGTTAATAGGTTCATTAAAAGAAAAATCATAAATTCGTCCAACCAAACATGTGAAAATTTTATGGCTTCATGGTTGTCCTAATTGTGCACCAAATATGGACCATATCATAGCCTATGGAGTGGCCATACATGGTTAAGGCAGGAGAATTTCCATGCCTTGTGAAAGATATGTTCATGGAATTGTCTAAAACCCCTTTGAAACCCACATTGGTGTGTTCCTAGGATCAGAAAGTTTCACACAAATAGTGAAAGCCCCAAAACTTCTCTATCCACACCCTGCACTATTAGGGATACTATGCGGAATGGGATGTATGGTTTCTCCTAACCATGCGACCCATTATGGTTCTCCAAATTTAGGGGATCTAGGCTCTGTATAAGACACAGACACCCTCATGATGTATGTGTTTCCATTAAAAAACAATATAAGGGTTGTATTAATGAATAAAAACAAATTATAAATGTTTTTTACCTTGAGAAAATGGTTGTTTTTTACATTTATCACACCCAAACAGGTTCCTATTGAAATAATTGGTAGCTCTAAATCAACAACAACACACATGGTCATGGGAATTTATATATCAATTCATGTCTTGTGAGTCATAAAATCTGTGACCAGAATGATCAAATACTCAACCACATGATCATTAAGTACCAATAGAGGCAATAAATAGTCCCCAACCCATAGGGTTGGGGGAATATTTATCATCATAATCAATGTGGGTGGAATCAATCATCTTTAGGTTTGTATGTATGTATCGACAATCATTACCCCATTTGTTCCTCTCACATTAATGTTTCTAAATTTAATATTTGGGAGACTCTATGTAAGAATGATCATAAAATATCAAAATTACACTATTTATAGATTGATATGGGAGGAAAATTATGTGAAGCAAATCAAAACCCATAAGGGAAATATGTTGAAAAGGTCTTATATGGAAAAGGGTTAGAAAATTACCCAGATGTATGTAGTGATGAAATAACCTATTGTGCAGAGAGTAATGGGACACCTACCATTTCCAGGTACACCTCAGGGAATTTCAACACCATAAATACAACAGATAATGTGAATCAAAAAATAAATGTTGAGTAATGCAACATTGGAAACAAACATAAAGATGAGGTTGAGATAGATACAACAACTGGGGATTCATACCCATTGAATTATAGGATACTTGAAAACATGGAACCTCCAAATACTGAGTTACCACCTCTACGATGGAACACTACCAATGGTAATGGTAATAGAGTGGTTATATCACACTTATCACCTAGAATAGATTAAATTCCATCCACTGAGGAATTGTTGGAACAATATGATAATGAGAAACAAAATCTCAAACAGGAAAATAATGAGATACTTTGGGGAAACATTAACATTGTGTATATGAGATGAATATCCCTCCTCACAATCATCAGGAAAGTTTTGATCCACCTACAATAGTTGAGTATGAGCCTCAAAACGGCTCTAGATCCAGGAATCCTGTTTTTATAGATTAGAGAATGATAATGATTATGAAATCCTTCTATTAGGGTAAAAACCCCTCCCCATCCAGGTTGACTATTAATTCATTGAATGGTTTGAGAATTAGAATGATTTGAAAATGTTTCCACCTCGTTAATGTGACACCCAGAGTTTTTTAGGACATTTTTTCAGAAAAAAACTAAATTTTCTTTTATGTCTCTAAAGGCACTAATTCAATCATTCCTTTCAAAAAGAAAAATCATTGTGTATGCTACACATAACATAAATTAGGAAAATTTCACATAGAACATCAACTTGACTTATGTTACATGGAACATCGACTTGGCGTGTGTCACAAGAAACACCGATGTTTTGATGAAGCAACATTTCATTTTTGTAATTATTATAATCATATATTTATAACCTATCAATTAAACATAGTATTGAGAATATTAATTACTATTTTAAAATTATTTATCATAATGGTTTTGTAAAAATATTTATATAATTTTTTTTTGGTAATGCCCCTATATTTTTTAAAATACAATTTTCTAAAAATACTAGTTTTCATGTTCCTATGTGAAAAATAATTAAACTAATTTTAAACACATATAATAATTAAATTGGATAAAATTAACTTCATTTTTTATGATAGAATGTCTTAATTTTCATAGGGAGATATTTTGATATTTTTCTGAATAACATCATATTACGATTAATATTGAAAAATAAAAAAAACTTAAGTGCAAATTTTTTTTAATATAATATATTTATAAAGATAAATTATTTTTTAATTTTGTTTCAAGGTTTAATTAGATCTTATTTTTATCAATAACACCAATTTTGTTAATTGAAATCAATTTCACTTTGAAATTTAATATAAAAAGATAGCAAACTTTTGATTATTATTACTTAAAAAGTGTCGACCCGTTAACAGGATTACTATAAAATTAATATCTGAAAAATATGTGTTTATAATTTTTAAAAATTTATTACATATTTGTAATAATAATAATTTATATTTTCTAATATGTTCAACTCAGTGTTGACCAAAAATATTTTTCAATGCTATTAATATTAATTACATCGATTAATATAAAATTATGATTAACTACGAACTAAACATTAAATTTTATGATAAAAAGGACATAGAAACTTGTAAAACCCCAATTTTATATTCATTATTATGGTATTTAAAATCTATTATATAGTTTTTATTGTTTTGGGGTGACTTTTGAAAGGAAAAAACGTGGGCACACGAATATTGTTTTCAAAAAATATCATATGTGTCCTTTACTTTCCCTATAAATGTTTACCACATATCTCCCTTATTCACTCCCCTCAATACACTTTGGTTCAGAAATAATAAACCCAATACACCTCCAAAAATCCCTAACTTCCTCTTATAATCCTTACCATGGTTATAAGGAAATCTGAGGAAACCTTTTCGCCTAAACCGAAAGGAGTTTCTTGATTAAGTGGTAATGTATTATCTCAATATTGTTTAATATATTTTATTTTTCCACCCCATCCAATATCTTTATTACATTATTATATAAAAACAAAAATATCTTAAATTTAGGAGTAATTTTTTTATTATAAGGTTTCAACATAAACTTTCAAACACCGTCATCTAGTGGATAACAAACATAATGTTAACATATACAGCAAACTACCACCTCCCTAAAAGATGATTGATCATTCTTCATTTACCACCTCTAATGGTCTAAATTTTGATGGAAACACTTCTAATATATGTTATATATTTTATTTTTCATGTATTTATCCATAGGAAATCCATTAGCAACACGTATACTTTTACATTAATTTTGTTTAACTACGATAATATCATATGAGGAAGTGTTGACTACCACCCCTCAAAGAAATGTGATTCATTCCTAAACTAAATGAGATGTATTAATGTTGGGTTTTGTGAAATTATATCATATAATAATTTTAACTAAATAATTATATATATAAATATTTTTATGTGTGTCTTTTACTTTAATTCATTTAATACGAAAATATGGAAACAATGTTCATGCGTACGTACATCTTACCTTCTCCATAAACAGTGTATACCTTCTAGTTATTATATATTATATATATTATAAAAAATAAAATAAATAAAATAAATAAAATATATAATATTTATATAATTTATTACATTCATGAATTATTATATAAGTATAAGGACCAAAGATATAACAAATTACAACACATGTGATAAAAAAGTGAATATTACCCAAAGGGAAACATTATTCAATAATTATTAACAAGTAGATAATATAAAGTCAGGAAAAAAAATATATGGTATTAGATTTAAGAATAAGGTTCTATAAAAGATTTATAATAAATTTATATTTATTATACCCAATTTTTTAATGAGTACAATGAGAGTCAAGACACAATGGAAGGGGATTTCATGTCACATTTTATTTCCATGAGATAAATACATTATTCCCCAACCATATATGGATTATATAAAATCAATGAATGTATTCTATGTATCTTATACATAATTATATAGTTATTAAATTAACCATTTAAGGATTTTTCATTAATGGTATCAAATTTTACAAAGTTACCAAATATGTAAAATTGTTTCATCTCGATTTTCCTTCTATGAGACACATGTTTTGATATGAAACTAAATTACTTTTGAGGTGTACATAATTAAATATTACATTTAATAACATGAATATCCTTATTTTCATGGTATTTTATTCTTCACATAATCTCCTTTTCTTATATGGAGAGTGTGATCACATGCAACAAAGTAGTAAGAGTTTATTGAAACAATCTCATAATTGTTTAAGATCATTAATAATCGCGATTTATTGATGAAATATTATGATAAATATCTCAAGAACATAGATTATGTTTCTTCTCCCTTGGTTATTATATATAAATTCATGTATTAGTAACATTTTTTCAATTATTGGTACATTAGATAATGTTTTTAAGTAAAATCTGACCGTCTATCTCCCTTTTGGTTGAAATATATTGTATTAAAACCCATGAATAAAAAATGTTTTCAAAATATCCTTGAAGATAATTTTAAAGGAAAATGGATTTTAAAATTGTTTTATTATTTTCAAAGGTTTTCTTATATGTTATCAAATTTGGATTCAATGAAGAAAAATTCAAAAAAATTTATGACTTAAAAATATTTTTTCAATGCTTAACGGATATTTTCCTCAATATATGTTTTTTAAATATCTTTCAAAATTATTTCTCATCTAAGATAAAATCCTTTGGTGCTACTCATGCATTTTTTAGGAAAATATTTAGTGACTCCATTCATATTCTTTCTCCCGATGGATTATTTTTTGATGGCATGATGTTTGTGAAAACCATTACACATTCACTGGTTATATAACATTGAGACCAACTTCATTTCGTTTATTATGTTTATGATTAAATGACTATGAGCCATATAATTTTCCATTGGTTATGATATTATTACATGTTTATAATACCCATTCCATTTCATGGGTTATGATATAATTATTAATGATCATGTGGAACTTGTGTTTATCGTTTCACTATGAGATGGGTGGGACCTACATCTACATAAAATTAATTGGGTTAATATTTATATCTATGGAGATAGACATGGATATAATGAGAAACAATATCGGTTAGGTATTACATGGATGGAATGGGAAATAAACTCGATTCAGTATTGCATGGCTGGAATGGGGTGTAAACACAGTTCTATAATACAGGGATTGAATGATGTGTGAACCCAATCCAGGAAATGAATTTTTCCACTAAGATGGTCTTGGAATCTATGCCTTGAATACTACCAAAATTAATATATATATATATATATATATATTCTAACATGTCTTCTATAATTACATGTTTTATTCCTCTGTTAGGGTTTAATTTCTTATGTTCTTTATTTCTTTATGATTCATGACTTATGATCTACCAGGATTTAAGCCATAATTTGTATATATGATCTTTGATGTACATGGTATGTTATTCAATATTCAATATCATGTTCTCATACCCATATTCTCATAATTATTCTTGCATATATGTCTTGTTCAACCTTTATGAGCATCTAATCTGACCCATTTTTATGTTTATTTCCCCCAAGTTATGACGATATACATTATCCTTGATGTGTCTAAAAAGGATTCTAGTTAATAATAACCAATTGGGAGATGATGTAGCTTATTTATTAATATGGCGTTATGTTTCAAGGTTTTTTATGGCACTAGACTAATATGGTATTTATGAATTTATTTTTATGATGTTTTATGTATTCTCAAAATGTTATGTTATGTTAATGTATGAAAATCAAGCGTCGCTATACATGGTATCAGAGAGAATTTTTAGTAAACATTTGGATGATATGGTGTGAAAACCATAGTGATAACCCTGATAAAATGTATAGGGATAAGTCTAAGGATAGGGAAACATATAGGAAAATTTCCTTTAATTTTGGTAATGGATAGAGTTAGTGGGTTCTGAGCAATAAAACTGTCACAACCCATCCTCGAGACCTGTGTTGTGACTACCCCAAGCCCGTCTCCCATAGGCCAGGGGCTGGCGACTTGCACCAAGGCGTAAATCCTGACAAAAGGGGAAGGCATTTCCTTTATAAAGTAAAGAAACACCACAGAGTAAGAAGGAAGAAGTATACACTAAGTGAAACTAGGTACAAAAGTACTGTGGAAAAATAAGTGGGCCAGAATACAAACCCAAACTGAAAGTAAAGTACAACTGGAAAGAAGGTACAATAGCTGAAAGTAAAGCAACAATGTTGAGCCATCCACTGGAAGTCCCACCTGAAGGGTGGGTAAAAATAGCCTCCTCAGATCCTCGGGTCTAGCTGTCCGCCCTGAGTATGTCCCGCCCAGTGGTCCACCTCCCGGTACGGACTTGCTCTACAAGCCTCAACCACGATCAGCGCTATCTGTCATGTGAATCCAACACAACTAAGTGCGGGCATAACCCGTGCAGGGGCGAGTATACGATACTCAGTAGGGACCCCGAGACCCCCGAAGGTCTCCCAGAATCCACAAAGGATAAACCAAAAGGAAAGATACAATCACGAAGTAACAACCAACACTACTTAGGTATAGGCCCATACATATACCTAAGTCATCAATTCCCATTTGACTCCAAAATCTGAGCCCAAGTTCGATCACGTCCGCATAGTAGTACAAAACAAACCACACAGGATAGTAAGTCAATCATATCGAAGATATTGATTGAAGTCAAGACTCAACTCACACAGGTATACTTCTTCGTAAGGTGATAGAGACGATCCGATATAGCCACTGATTCATCTATATTGGGACCCATGTAGGATAATAAACCGGCTAAGCTATCGGACCCACATAGGATATAGAAAACTACTCTACCAGACCCACGTAGGATATTAAGAACAGAGTCAAACACTGCCAGACCCAGGTAGGATACTAGAAAAGCAATCATCGTCGTCGAACCCCTGGAGGATTTCAGTACGGTCTTCATCGCTGCTGAACCCACGTAGTATTTCAGTTCAGTCTTCATCACTGTCGAACCCACATAGGATTTCAGTACGATCTTCATCGCTACCGAACCCATGTAGGATTTCAGTGCAGTCTTCATCGTCATCGAACCCACATAGGATTTCAGTACGGTCTTCAATGCTACCGAACCCAGATAGGATTTCAGTGCAGTCTTCATCATCGTTGAACCCACATATGATTTCAGTACGGTCTTCATCGCTACCGAACCCACGTAGGATTTCAGTGCAGTCGTCTTCGTCGCAGTCGCAGCCATCTCTAGGGTTCCCACACACAGCATGCTCGATTCTAGGAGGGTCTGCTCCACAAGCCAAGGGGGTCAATACATCAAATGACACATAGTCTAGAGTTTATGTATCCCAAGGTTCCGTCTCGACAAGAGGAACTCAACGTGACAGATGGTGCGTCAATCAGACGCCCGGCCTGAGAGTTATTGGATTTTTTGTTCCAGGGGCCCGGTTAGTTTTTGTAAGTCAAAACCAACCCGAACGCACTCCCACTGTGTCTAAACCTCGATCGGATTAAGCCAGAAGATCCGTCTCATTAAGAGGATTCTAGAAAAGTCGACGACACGTCAATCAGACGTCTCAAGCTCAAGTTATAAGTGTTTCCGCTCCGAGGGCCCGGTTGGTTTCGTGCTCGAACCAACCCGTCCGTACACAAAGTTCTCCAAAACCTTAAGTGTAATATACCGAAATGACCGACTCGATCCATGGATCACAACACAACTGACGGTGCGTCGATCGGGGGTCTGTTTCCCAAGTTACGAGCGTTTGAACAAACCTGTCTGAGAAAAGGGGGTTTTGGGCCCGGACCGACCCATCCCAAGACCCCCTGGGTCTGCCCGAATCGGGTATGAGTATAACACATTAAAGAGTGGCCAAGCCCAGCCAGGGCGGCCCAGCCTGGCCTAGGCAGCCGGTGGCCTGGTGCACTCACGCGACCCGCTTGGCCAGCTCGGCCAGCGCCAAGCTGAGCGGAACAGGGGGGCGCACTGCCCCCTGATTAAGAAACCGCGACCCCCTCATGGGGGTCATTCCTTCGGCCAGCTGGGGGTTACAACCCTCGGTTTCTTGGAAGTCGGCCGGCCTGGTCCGACCGGCCGGTGCTGCTGTCACGAGACCGCCGGGGTCCTACCCCTCCGAGGTGCTGGCGGCCGGTGATTTCGGCTGCCCCGCCTTGCACCGCCGCGGCTTCGAGATGCGGCCTTGTCCGACCGGCATGGCGTGATAGCACCGTGTGCCTCTTCCGCGGTGCGATGGCGCCACGCCCCTCCACCGCAGCCCTGCTCCAGCCGCGGTGTCTTCGTGGTTCTCCAGCGCGGCGCGACGGCGCCGTACCCCTTCACTGCGGCCGACTCCTGCCACAGGTTGGTTTTTCCGCAACAGCGCAACGTGACGACACCACGCATCTTCGCCACATTTCACCATGTTTCCATGCGATGTTGTTGCACCACGCCGCCTTCTCTTGAACTGCAACAAACACAATCATCAAAGGAGGAGGAGGGTCAGTCATGTTCATGCGGTTTGACCTCCTCCCGTTATTACGATGACAGGCAGCCCAAATAGAATTCGATGAATGACAAAGGAATAATTCACGGGAAAAAACAATTAACCCCTACCTCAAGCGTTGTAGAACAAAGGTTCATCGCGGGGAAGGGATTTCATGGAAGACGGCGTCGTGGAAGGAGGATCGTCGGCGTCGCGGTACATGGTGTCGTGTCATTGATCTCTGGGGAACTAGCGTTCTTCTTCGTTCATCACATTCTCCAATGAAGAAGATGAAGATTCAATGGCTTTGAGAAATTCCTCTTCCAATCCCGCTCACACAGTGAAACCACAATAATAAAATAAGGCGTTGCCTTATTTTATTACTCATGCCATCTATTTTTGAAATTAAAAATTAAATCACGATTTAATTATCGAGCGTTGACCAATTAATGAGGTGTTTAATAATCCAATTAAACGCAAGAGTTGACTTTTCATTTAAGAGGGGGTGCGGGTTAGTAACATAATTAAATGCACGTGGGAGGTAAAAAAAAATAAAGTGGGTGGGGCTCATGTGGGCCCGACCTCACTAATATCCTACCAAGGAGTTAGGTTATTAGTTGGTCCCACTCCAACCACCATTCCTAGGTTATCATTACATAGAATTAAAATAAAATTGTAGCACAATATTTTATTTTTATTCTTTAGTTAACCCAATTAAAGAAAATTAACCTCACCCGAGAAAACGCAACTCCGAAAAAGATGTTCTTAAGTAATTACCGGTGCTATGATTCCATCGGTGCCCTCAGAATTCGATTCCGAGCACCGGTTCAAAAGTTAGGAAAAATAGCTCGTTCTTTCACTGAACGTACTCGAGTTAAACTTTGGAAATTGATTCTGTGTACACCGGGCCTCGGAATCAGGTGCGGTCAGAAACTGCATTCTTGTAAAATCCCAAATAAAATTAAGAAAAAAATATTTCCCTTGAATTTTATGGGTATTTACCTTACTCCCACCTCTAGTCTTTACATCCTCGTAATGATACATCATAAACTAGGGGAACAAATGTGGGTACTGTCCACGCATCTGAGCCTCCCACTCCCAAGTGCTCTCCTGGAGGTTCTCGTATGGCCATCTGATGCGCACTAGAGGTATCGACTGTCCACAAAGGACCCGCTCTTGTCGATCCTCGATCTCCACTAGGGCCTCTTCAAAATTCGCCCCATCGTCAATGTCCAACTCCCCAAGGTTGGTGATATGCGTCGGGTCATGCACATATCTCCTCAGCTGAGAAACGTGGAAGACATCATGCACCCGGTGAAAATGAGGTGGTAGAGCCAGGCGATAAGCCCCCTCGCCTCTCCTACTAAGGACCTAGAATGGTCCGATAAAGCGCGGAGATAACTTGACGACTCGGCCAAATCATTATAATCCACATCGAGGTGAGACCCGCAAGAAGACGTGGTCGCCATCCTCGAACTCCAGTGGCCTCCACCTCCTATCAGCATAAGACTTCTTCCAGCTCCAAGCTGCCCTCATCCACTCCTGGATAACCTAGACCTTCTCTTTCGTGGCCTGAACCATCTCTGGTCCCACAAGTGCTGACTCCCCAGGTTCTGTCCAATACATAGGTGATCTGCAAGGTTGGCTGTACAATGCCTCGTATGGTTCCATCCCGATGGTGGAGTGGTAGTTGTTGTTGTACGCGAACTCCACCAAGGGTAGGTGGTCCTCCCAACTGCGACCAATGTCTAGGACACATGCGCAGAGCATGTTCTAGATAGTCTGAATGGTCATCTCTGTCTGACCATCCGTTTGAGGGTGAAAGTTGGTGCTCAGACGTAGCTGCATCCCGAATGACTCCTACAACCCTTTCCCAAATCGGGAAGTAAAGCGAGCATCTCGATCGGAGACGATCGATGATGGAACACCATGAAGTCATACGATATCCGGAACGTAGAGGCGTCCCAAGCTCTCTACTGAGCCCTGTCCTTTGATGGGTAATAAGTGGGCCGAATTGGTGAGTTGGTCGACAATCACCCAAATGGAGTCGTGTCCTCTAGAAGTACATGGAATTCCAGTCACAAAATCAAGAGATATCTAGTCCCCCTTCCACTCTGGGACCTCCAAGGGATATACTAAGCATGAGGGTACCTGTTGCTCTGCCTTCACCTACTGGAAGGTGAGGCATCGAGAAACGAACTCGGACACATCCTTCTTCATACCCGGCCACCAGTACTGTCGTCTGAGATCCTGTTACATTTTCGCCACTCCTGGATGTACCGCTAAATGGGAAGTGTGAAACTCTCTCAGCACCTCCTCTTATAAAGAAACTTGTACCATGATACGTCCTCTGAAAAGGATGACTTGCTCTCCTCCTATAGAGAATCCATGAGGTGCCTGCCCTGAGGATATATTTGCATGCCACGTCTCACAGTCAGTGTCCCCACGTTGTACCTCTCTGAGCTGCTGTAGTAGTGGAGGAGTTATTGTGAGTGACTGAAGAAAGGTTGCACCATCTCTATCCAAGAACGATATCTGCAAAACGGATGGCTGCTCCGTCACCTCGTCGAGTATCTGGATACCCGTCCTCCTGCTGGGAGCATCAACTACTACGTTCCCCTTTCCAGAAGTATAGACTATCTCAAATTCAAAGTCCTGGTGGAACTCGATCCATCACTGCTGTCTCAGATTCAGGTCCTTCTGCGAGAAGATGTACCTGAGACTCTGGTTGTCAAAGTAGACTGTAAAGCGCTCGCACATTAGATAGTTTTTCCACATCTTTAGAGCAAATACCACTACTGCTAACTCCAGGTCATGGGTAGCGTAGTTCTCCTCATGCTGCCTCAACTGACATGATCCATAGGCGATCACGGCCCGCTCCTGTATCAGGACACATCCGAGTCCGATCCCGGATGCATTGCAGTAGACTACATACCCTACTCCCTCCTCCGGTAGCCTCAAGATATGCGCGTTGGTCAATCTCTATCTCAGATCCTGGGAGATCTACTGACATCTATCTAACCACACGAAGGGTTTCCCCTTCTTCGTCAAAGCTGAGAGTGGTGCCGCAACTCTGGAAAAGTCTGGCACAAATCTCTAGTAGTACCTAGATCTCCACAAGAAACTCCTCACCTCCGTCACGCTCTTGGGTGGCTCCCAAGCTAGCACTGCCTCGATCATCGCAAGATCCACCGTAACTCCCGCCTCAGAGATGACATGTCACAAGAAGTGGACCTCACGTATCTAGAATAGACACTTCGTGAGCTTTCCATAAAGCTGGTGCTCTCGGAGTGTGTCCAGTACAACCTGCAAGTGGTAGGCGTGCTCCTCCTCAGTGGTCGAGTATGTCAATATGTCGTCAATGAATACCACGACAAATCAATCGAGGCATGGCTAAAGGATCTTGTTCATGAGACCCTGGAACACTGCTGGAGCATTGGTTACATTGAAAGGCATAACCAAGAACTCATAGTGGCCATACTGACATCTGAAGGTCGTCTTCTGCACATCCTCATCTTGAACTCTGAGCTGACGATAGCCTGATCTAAGGTCTATCATTGAGAACCACTGTGCTCCCTTGAGATGATCGAAGAGGTCGTCAATCCTCGGTAAGGGATACTTGTTTCTTATGGTCACCTGTTTCAGGCGACGATAGTCGACACAAAGTCCCAAGCTTCCGTCCACCTTCTTGGTGAACAATATCAGGGAAGCCCAGGGTGAAACACTGGGTCAGATGAATCCCTTCACCTGCAAGTCCTCCAACTATACCCATAGCTCTCGAAGCTCAGTGGGGGATATCTGATATGTTGGAGTGGATATTTAGGTTGTCTCGGGGTACATGTCAATATAAATTTCTACCTCTCTGCGAGGAGGTAGTCCTGGAACGTCATCAGGGAAAACATCCACATATTGATCCACCACTATAGGAAAAATAGGACTTCTCACGTCAACTGATCCTAGGATGAGGCTAGCCAACTGATGAGTGATGGGCTGTCCTCTCCTCTGCGTGAGTCCATCCTATGCTGCAAAGGCTCCCTTCTCGCCGGTGAAGGTGAACCTACTCCCATCGGTGCGAACACACCACACCTTGCACCTAATATAGTCAATCTAAGCATGGACTGTGGATAACCAATTCATGCCCAAGATGACGTCGTAAGGCCTCGGTGCCGCTATAAGAAGAACTCAGCCGAAGCTCTCACCTCCTAGAGTAAGATCACACTGCCGTCACCAGTGTGTAATTGTTGAGTCTGCTTCCGTAGGAGTCTCTAGCCGTAAGGATCGAGCCAACGGCTCTGTCAGAATCTCCGAGCTCCGAACAAGGGAAGCAGCAATAAAAGAATGACTCGCTCCTGTGTCTATAAGAACTGCAGCAATGGTGGAGTAGACATAGATAGTACCTTGAATCATATTTGGCGCGCCGTGGTCGTATGCCTCTACTGCCTGAAGCTGGGGCTGTCTCTGCCCTCCAGCTCCCTATGGTCGGGGGGGGACCTCCTGGTGGCGGTGGTGGTAAAGCCTCAAAGCATTTCCCACCACCTGCTGCTCAGCCAGCTCCCCTGCTTCATCTGCCTGCTCTCGGTGGACCGCCACGATCGACCCTCTGCCTTTGTCTTGGTGGCCCCTCAACCGTCTGCTGCTCCTCTACATGGAGGGTCGGGCAGTCATGAGCCATGTGGCCCTGCCCGCCGCATGCGTAGCACTTCCTGCTCCTCGGAAGGCTGGCTCTGCGCCCTGTGCCCCGCACCTCTAAGCCCGTGTCCTGAGGTCGTCTCCCTGGTGGTCCTGTCCGCCTGGACCCCTGTGACATACGTCGACTGCTAGCTGTAGAAGACTCTGCTACGTGCCACCCTGCAGTAGGTCTCACTCCTGGTGGAGGCTCGGTAATAAAGATCTCTATGAGAAGAGCTCTCTCCAGTACTCCTGCCTGTGTTGGAATGCTGAGGGAGATCATTGATGCCCTGATCTCTTTCCTCAATCCCTGCTCGAAGGTACCGGTCCAAATGAATGGGTCTCATACCATGTCTGTCGAATAGCGCGAGATATCGGTAAATCTCGCCGAGTACTAGGCGGCTGTCATGCTTCCCTACCGCAGCTGTAGAAGCTCCTGGATGCACACCGCACGGAGGTTGGCTAGGACGAACTCTGAGCGAAAGAGGCTCTCAATGTCCATCTAGAGGAGAGATGCCTCGTCGTGAACCTGGAGCATCAAGCTCAGCCATCTGCCTGCTGCCACGTGTAGGAGGCTCGCTGCGTGGATCACTAGGAGGTCAGCTGGTGTCCCCACTAATCTGAAAACTCGCACAAACACCTCCAGCCAATCCTCAGCAACCTCAGGGTCTATCTCCCCGGGGAACCTGGGCGGTCTCTAACGCTGAAACTCGTGCAGCGCACTAAGGCGACGTGTAATATCAGCGGCTAGGGCTGGTAGCATCGGTGGCTCGGCAGGTAGAGGTACCGCCAGTGCCTCCGCTGTCAAAGGGCCCTGCACTGAGGCCTCATAGCTCGGTGGGCTGTCATCTCGCACAACGCTCGGAACCCTAGCTGGCTGACGTCGTGGGGCCATCCTGAAAAGAAGAAGGTGCGCCACGGGCAAACAGTATACCTGGTGAGCTAACACAAAGTAATCACAAAGAAAACTTTTAAAACACACATGCAATCAATGTTTTCGTGCATTGAGTCATAAATCAGAAGTCAGGGTCCTGGTGTACGGATACGTTGGTCACCGCACCAACACTGGACTCCCTGGACTGATAACCATACTCAATAACCTTAACACTATTTCTTCACATAGAAGAAAGATCAGAGTACTAAGTTCTACGGTAGAACCAAACTCCTTTGATACGAGTTTGTCACGACCCTTTCTCGGGACCCGTGCCGTGACTACCCCAAGCCCGCCTCCCATAGGCCAGGGGCTGGAAACTAGCACCAAGGCGTAAATCCCGACAAAAGGAGAAGGCATTGCTTTTATAAAGTAAAACAACACCACAGAGTAAGAAAGAAGAAGTAAACACTAAGTAAAACTGGGTACAAAAGTAGTGCAGAAAAGTAAGTGGGCCAGAATACAAAACCAAACTGAATGTAAAGTAAAACTGGAAAGAAGGTACATAAGCTGAAAGTAAATAAGAAATGTCGAGCCGTCCACTGGAAGTCCCACCTGAAGGGTGGGTATAGATAGCCTCCTCAGCTCCTTGGGTCCAGCTGTACGCTCCGAGTACATCCTGTATAGTGGTCCACCTCCAGGTACTGACTTTCTCCACAAGCCTAAACCACGATTAGCGTTGTCCGTCACCTGCATCCAACACAACGTAGTGCGGGCATAGCCCATGCAGGGGTGAGTATACGCTACTCAGTAGGGACCCCGAGACCCCCGAAGGTCTCCCAGAATCCACAAAGGATAAACCACAAGGAATGATACAATCATGAAGTAACAGCCAACACTACATAGGTATATGCCCATACATATACCTAATTCATCAATTCCCGTTCGGTCCAACATCCGAGCCCATGTTTGATCATGTCCACATAGGAGTACAACCCAAACCACACAGGATATTAAGTCAATCATATCGAAGATATTGATTGAGGTCAAGACTCAGGTCACATATGTATACTTCTTCGTAAGGTGTTAGAGATGATTAGATATAGCCACTGATTCATCTATGCTAGGACCCACGTAGGATACTAAACCAGCTAAGCTATCAGACCCACATAGGATACAGACCAGGTACTCTGCTAGACCCACGTAGGATACCAAGAAGAGAGTCAAACACTGCCATACCCACGTAGGATACAAGAACAGTAGTCATCATCGTCGAACCCATGGAGGATTTCAGTACGGTCTTCAACGCTGCCGAACCCACGTAGGATTTTAGTGTAGTCTTCATCGCCGTCGAACCCACATAAGATTTCAATCCGGTCTTCATTGCTGTCGAACCCACGTAGGATTTCAGTGAAGTCTTCATTGCCGTCGAACCCACATAGGATTTTAGTACGGTCTTCATCGCTGCCGAAACCACGTAGGATTTCAGTGCAGTCTTCATCGCCGTCGAACACACATAGAATTTCAGTACGGTCTTCATCGCTGCCGAACCCACGTAGGATTTCAGTGCAGTCCTCGTCGACGTAGTCGCAGCCAGCTCTAGGGTTCCCGCACACAACATGCTTGATTCCGGGAGGGTCCACCCCATGATCCAAGGTGTTCGTTACATCAACTGACACGTAGTCCGGAGTTGATGTACCCCAAGGTTCCGTCTCGACAAGAGGAACTCAACGTGACAGATGGTGCATCAATCGGACGCCCAGCCTGAGAGTTATTGGCTTTTTCGTTCCAAGGGACCTGTTGATTTATTTAAGTCAAAACCAACCTGACCACACTCCAACTACGTCCAAACCATGAGCGGATTTAGATAAATGATCCGTATCACTAATAGGAATCCAGAAAAGTCGACGACACTTCAATCAGACGTCTGGAGCTCAAGTTATAAGCGTTTCCACTCGGAGGGCCTAGCTGGTTTCATGTTCGAACCAACCCAGCCATACCCAAAGTTCTCTGAAACCTTAAGTGTAATATACCGAAACAACCATCTCAATCCAAGGATGGCATCGCAACTAACGGTGCGTCGATCGGGGGTCCGTAGCCCAAGTTACAGGCGTTTGGACAAACATGTCCGAGAAAATGGGGTTTTGGGCCCCGACCAACCCGGCCCAAGACCCCCTAGGTCGGCCCGAAACGGGTCCAGGTTCGGCCCATTATGGCGCGGCCCGACCGGGCTCGGTCGGCGTGGCCTGGCGCTCTCGCGCGCCCTCATGGCCAGCTCAGCCGGCGCCTAGCTGAGCAGAACAGGGGGGGCCTTGATTGAGAAACCGCAACCCCCACATTGGGGGCCGCTCCTTCGGCCAGCCGGGGGTTATGACCCCCAGTTTCTTGGAAGCCGACCGGCCTGGTCCGGCCGGCCGGTGCTGCTGTTGCGGGACCGCTGGGGTCCCGCGCCTCCGAGGTGCCAGTGGCTGGCGGTTCTGGCTGCCCCGCCTTGCACTGTCGTGGCTTCGAGCCGCGGGCCTGTATGACAGGTGTGGCGTGACGGAGCCGCGCCCCTCTGTCGCAGACCTGCTCCGGCCTCGGTGTCTTTGTGGTCCTCTAGCGCCGCGTGATAGCGCGACGCCCCTTCGCTGCGGCCCGACTCCGGCCATGGGTTCATTTGGCCTCAACGGCGCGGTGTGACGGCGTCGCGCATCTTGGCCACATTTCCCCATGTTTCCGCGTGGTGTCATTTCACCACACCGCCTTCATTCGAACCGCAAAAAACATAGTAATCAAAGGGGGAGTAGGGTCGGCCGTGTTCATGCGGTACGACCTCCTCCCGTTATTACGATGACAGGCGGCCCAAATAGAAGTCGATGAACGGCAAAGGAATAATTCACGGGCAAAAACAATTAACCCCTACCTCAAGTGTTGTTGAACGAAGGTTCATCACCGGGAAGGGACGTCATAGAAGACGGCCTCGCGGAAGGAGTATCATCAGTGTTGTGGTACACAGCGTCACGTCGTCGATCTCCGGGGAACTAGCGTTCTTCGTCGTCTTCCGTCAGAGGCCGGCGTTCTTCGTCATTCTTCGTGTTCTACAACGAAGAAGATGAAGATTCAATGGCTTTGAGCAATTCCTCTCCCAATCCCCCTCACACAACGAAACAACAATAATAAAATAAGGTTTTGCCTTATTTTATTACTCATTCCATCTATTTTTGAAATTCAAAATTAAATCATGATTTAATTATCGAGCGTTGACCAATTAATGAGGTGTTTAATAATCCAATTAAATGCAAGAGTTGACTTGGAATTTAAGAGGGGGTGCGGGTGAGTTACATAATTAAATGCACATGGGGGTAAAATGGAAATAAACGGGGTGGGGCTCGTGTGGGCCCCACCTCACTAATATCCTACCTAGGAGTTAGGTTATTAGTGGGTCCCACTCAAACCACCATGCCTAGGTTATTATTACATAGAATAAAAATAAAATTGTAGCACAATATTTTATTTTTATTCTTTAGTTAACCCAATTAAAAAAATTAACCTCACCCAAGCAAACGCAACTCTGGAAAGGGTGTTCTTAAGCAATTATCGGTGTTGCGATTCCATCGGTGCCCTCGGAATTCGATTCCAAGCACCGGTTCAAAAGTTAGGAAAACCTGCTCGTTCGTTCACTGAATGTACCGGATATAAGCTTTGGAAATTGATTCTAAGCACACCGGCCCTCAGAATCAGGTTCCGTCAAAAACTGTGTTCTTGTAAAATCCCAAAGAAAATTAAGAAAAAAAATTTCCCTTGAATTTTATGGGTCTTTACAAAATCCATACCCTGATAATACAAGTGGATGTGGCTCTAGAACATATGTACCTAGGGATAAAAAATCTGACACGATGATTCAGACCTTATATAGGTTAATCCGGTACACAATAATGGGTCTTTCTACGCACTAGGATAAACACTCCTAGGGGATTTGCTTTTGAAATTCACAAACACTTCACAAAAAATCATAAAGGATTTAAAGAGAGTATGGCTATGAATAAACAGAGATAAACTTGTGGTGTCATTGATTAAGGAAGGTTTCATACTTTATACACACTATAAGTTAATTTTCATGATTATTTGGTTCCCCAATATGATAAATAGTTATTAATATATAATATTGGTTTAATAAAATTACTGAAACTCAAAGGAACCATATTAATGATGATTAAGAAGGAAAATGAAATGATCTTACTCCAATGTTACCAAATTCTATGGGAGATGGAATACAAAACATCATTTTTATGCTCACATATAATACTTAATATATAAATCATGGTAGACTTCCAAATGATAAAATGGTGGAAGAATATTCTTGTTGATTCCATCATGAGGTAATTTATGCCTTATGTTAGAGGGTCTTTTAATAAAAAAAATTATGAAAAATGGATTATTACTATTGAAAAGATATTTTTTTTCTCCAATGTTTAGAGCATTATTAATTTATTCGATCTGTTTATCATTTAGAAGGTGAAGTGGGCCGGTATTGGAATCTAATAAAGAATAATAAGAATCAATATGAAATTGAAACCATGTAATGGGATAAATTAAAGAAATTATTTTATAATATGTATATTCATAGGATTTTTAATATCAAGATGGAGAAATATTTCCTTGAGTTAAAGAAAAGGTATGATGAATATTTTCGTACCCTTGTGGCTAATTACATGAGACTTGTGAGGTATGCTTTAGGAAACAACATCTAAACTAAATGTAATGTTGGTTGGCTCATCAATAGCTTGAGGAAAGTTCATATAAGGGTATTGGAAATAAGGTAAATTAGTATCTAGGAAGACACTGTGCCTTGTGAAATAATGGTTGATGTGGATAATGGATTCACGTACCAATATCATGGTTTTGACAAGAAGACGAAGATGAAATTTGAATGAAAATATATAATCTTTTATGAAAAGAGGGCGAGTTTTCCATTATTCTATAAATTTTTTAATAAACTGTATGAATTTGCATTAAGCGGACTAGAATTTTTTTAAGTGAATAATGGAAGGTCAAAGTGAAATTGATTGTCAAAATAATGGGAAGAAGTTAAAAAAAATTAAAATGGAGAGAAATATAAAAATAAATCACGTATCCTAATTTATTTCCACATGTGTATAGTTAATTGGTAGTATGTTAAAAACTTCCTAAAACCAGTGGATGCTGATGTTTATCGATGTCAGAAACCACTTATGCCAAGGGACAAGGTGAAATATCATTTAATATATATTTTTTAAGAGAAGTGTGATAACTATGTGATGAAAGATATACTTAACAACCACTATACAACTACTAATTTACTATTTTATTCTATATATACCGACTATTTCATACTTATAGAGTTTTCTATGGGTGTTAGGATTACAAAAAAATAATTATATGTGAAATTATCAGTGAAAATGTCTAATCGTATGATGACTGCATCAAAATTATATGATTCCTCTCCAGTTGATGTTTTTGGGAATGTTCTTCCATTGGTTTAATTTTGTGTCATTGCAGGTATGGATTGGATTTATTTTCATAAATAACACATCAAATTTCAAATACGGTATTCTATATTTAATATTTTAACCCCTCATATGATCATATATCCATGTGAAGATGATTATGAATTTCTTGTGAAGATTAAATTAGGTGTATTTTTCATAATTGTGATTGATAGAGGGTTATTTATCTAAAATGGATGGGGAGTAAGTTGAAATTGATGATATTCATATGGTTCGAGAATTTTTGGATGTATTTCTAGAATATTTTCCTAGTGTTCAACAAAAAAGTGATATTGAGTTCTCAATAGAACTTATACCTTGTTCCACACCAAAATCAATGCTGCCTTATTGAATGGATCAGATTGATCAGTAGGAATTGATAAAGAAACTCCAAAAAACCATTATATGGGATTCATTGGGCCATGTGTGTCACCGTTGGGGTGAACCTGTTCATTTTTTGAAAAATAAAGATGGATCAGTAAGGCTCGATATTGATTATTGGGAGCTGAATAGGGTTATAATTATGAGCTAGTATCCCCTTCTGAATTTTGATGGATTATTTGATCAATTGTAATGAGATCAATAATTTTCTAACATTGACTGTCCTTCTGTATATCATTAATTTAGGTTCATTAAATGAGATATACAAAATATGGAATTCTGTACAAGGAATGGACACCACGAATATATAGTGTTGCATTTTGTTCTTACTAATTCTCCTACTATCTTCATGGATTTAATGAATAGCGTCTATAGAGATTACCTTGACCATTTTCTGTTAGTCTTTATATATTAGATTATTCTCTATTCAAACATAATGTATGAGTATGAAGATCACTAGATAATTGTACTGAAGACCCTAACGAAGGATAATCTCGATGAAAAATTTACAAAATTTCCATTTTCGATGCAAAAGGTTTCTTTTTTATGCCACATGTTCCCAAGAGGTGGTATAGTAGTAGATCCATCAATGAAGGATGTTATTGAATACTGGAATAGACAAACCATGGTGACTAAGATCTAGGTCTTTTTTAGTTTAATTAGATATTATCAATTGTTTGTTGATAATTTCTAACAACTATCTTATCCTCCTACAATGTTAACTTAGAAGGGTGTCAAATTATTCCTGACTGATGAATGTAAGGATAATTTCAAAGAACTGAAGAGTAGTATTTTCAATAAATCTATGCCTACATTACCCTATAGTGGGGAAGAGTTTTTAATCAATTTTGATGCATCCATTAATGGATTTGGATGTGTTCTTACGTAGAATAAAATGGTTATCTCTTATGCATTGTGTCAACTGATGATTCCTGAGAAAAACTACAAACCTTATGATTTGGAGTTAGATGTGGTAATTTTTTCAATAATTATATAGATGAATTATCTTTACATATAAAATTGTGATATATATACTGATCATAATGTTTTAAATTTATATTCACCCATAATGAGTTGAACAAGCACAATAGAATATGGTTAGATTTTACAAAGGATTATGATTGCTCAATAAATTACCACCGTGGGAATGAGAACAAGGTGGTAAATGATTTTAGTCAAAGGGATCATGTTATCGTATCCATGATGAGAATCAAAAAATATTCAATATTTCTGGATTTTCAATGGATAGATCAAGATATCCTGTATGAAGGGGAAAACATATCTTTCTCAAATTAATGTTCAAACCTCTATCATAGTGATGATAAGGATGTGTAGATGGGTGATGGAAATTTTCAAAACAAAGTTAGAAATGTTCTCGAGAGTAACCTTGATTAGGATGGAATGATGAGGTTTATGATCCATGTATGTGTTCCTTCCATACTATATTTGAAGAGGGGTCTATTTTAAGAACCTCATAGTTCATCAGTCATTATTCATCTATGAAGTATGAAGATGTATCAGGGCTTGATAGAATACACTTGGAGGGTTGGAATGAAGAGGGATATTGATGAATTGTGAACTCATTACTTGGTATGCCAACAAGTTAAATCATAAATTAAAAATTCTACAGGGTTGTTCCATCCACTACCCAACTCAAATCGAAATAAGAGAATATCCCTATGGATTTTTTTTATTATACTTTCCAAAAAATTGAAAGGGATTAATGATATATGGGTGGTATTTTCCTACCTTACTAATTTACCAAACATTATCACTATCATAAATGACTTTTATCTCAATCATCTTTTGAGGAAAAACATTAAGAAAGTGGTAAGGAGTATTGGAGTTCCATATTCAATTATATTAGATAAGGATTTGAGGTTCACCTCGATGTTCTAGAAAATTATTTTGCATGGTCCTGGTTTATAATTGACTTTTAGAACATATTATCATCATCAGATTGATGGTCAATCTAAAAGTACAATTAAATCCCTATAGGATTTGTTGAGATCATTATCAATGGATTTCAATGGTGGTCGTGATCAACCCTTTATTCTAGTTGAGTATTCATACAATAATAGATTTCACTGAATAATTCATAATAAGCCTTATGAATACATCTATCTGAATAAATGTAGATCTCCAATGTTCTAGGATGAGGTTGAGGAAAGAAAGATATTGGGACCTACGATCATCAATGAAATGGTTGAGAAGTGTATTACCCTTTAGTAGCATGACAAGGAAGCTCAAAGCTGGTAGAAATGTTATAATGATAACCATCGGTGTGATTGAGAATTTGAAGCTGCTAAAAAGTGTTTCTATGAATCACACCCAGAATGAATTTAATGAGGTTTTGGAAGAAAGGGAAACTATCCTCTAGGTATATATGTCCCTTTGAGATTCTTGATCATATCATGGTGGTATCATATCTCTTGTAACTTCATAAAAATATATACCAAGTCTATGATGTGTTCCATGTATCTATCCTAGGAAAATACATGCCAAATCCTTCAAATATACTGATCTTAAGGGTCATACCGCTGGAGCAGGATCTTCCTTATGAAGAACAACCTGTTGAAATTCTAGAATGAGTAGAGAAAGTTCAACCAAACAATACTAGTCACACGGTTAATGTTTTGTAGATAAATCACTAGTTAGAAAAATCTACTAGGATCATGAGGTTATTATGGAGAAGAAATGTCCTAATTTTTTTACCTGAGTGATGATTTTTGACATAGAAATTCATTTTAATTGGGGTAGACTGTAACAGCAAGACTT
This sequence comes from Viscum album, assembly GCA_963277665.1. NCBI lineage: Eukaryota > Viridiplantae > Streptophyta > Magnoliopsida > Santalales > Viscaceae > Viscum > Viscum album. The sequence continues at coordinate 1,349,599,944 of OY728140.1, read as the reverse complement.
TTTGTGGACCATTCTTTTTAATAAATTAAAATTTAATTTATGTTACACAATAAAATAAGTCAAAAATTCCGTTCACATGGAACATAATTGGTGTATGTTACATGGAACATAAAATTGGAGTGAGTTACAAGAAAAATAAACATGGTGTACAATACACGAATCATCGACTTGTGGTACATTACCCACAACACTGATGTTTCTATGAAGCATCAATTTTTTATTATAATTATTTAAATGATATAATTATATCTTATCCATTAAAATAGAGTAATATGTACAATAATAACTACATTTAAAATATTTTTTGTTGTGTTTTTATATAAATAAATCATATTGATAATGAGATATATAATTTTTGTTAAAATCATTATATGTATAATAATACTATTTTCTCAAACATACTATTTCCCATGTCCTTCTATGAAAAATAATAAAATAAATTTTAAACATATATTTAAATTGAATTTGATAAAATATAAGTCTCTATTATATTTAAAATTTCAAAACTATCTTAGGTTTAAATTTAGGGATTAATATGAAAAACTTCTTTTTTCGATGTATAGTGAAAAATTCAGGATTTAAATTCAAACCCCCAATTAATCTAACTTTTTTATAAGGTCAAATTATATTTTATTTTCCTTTAAAAGTTTATTTAGATCATATATTTTTTAATAAATCCAATTTGGATTATTAAAATCAATTTCACTTTCAAATTTATTATAAAAATATGGTAAACATTTGATCATTTTTACATCAAAAACCCACAATGTTGTCCTATCACCATGCATATTTTTAATTAATTTTTTCCACGTATGTGATTATGATTTGTAAAAATAGATTAAATATTTATAATCATAATAATTTCTAATTTCTAATAAGGTAAATATAGTTTTTGATAAAATGTATTAGTGAAAGTAATTAAAATTTAATATATTAAATAAAGTAAAATAATGCTTAACTGAGGACTAGACGTTAAATTTAAGTCCCAAATAGACATAGAAACTTATCCAAATCCATTTTTCTGGCCATTATCCCACCATGAGACTTCCATTTTATATTTTTTTCTAATTTCCATATCATATTTAGGTTAAAATGTTGGTACACCTAACTTGTTTTCAAAAATTCCAAGTGTCCCCTTTCCCTTCCCTATAAAAGGCCACAACCACTCCCACTTCATCACACCTCTAAAAACACATAGGTTATGCCAATATATTCCCAATCCACATTCCAAAACCCTCCATTATAGATATAATCCATTAATTGAAAATAACTCAATTCAATAAATCCTTTGGCATTTACGAAAAAGAGTAACCCGATTAAGAGGTTATTCGTTCTCTCAGGCACCATTCATTAATTTTCTTTTTACACAACCTAAACACCCTTTATTCCATGATTGTTTTACAAAAACAGTATCCTAAATATAATAGTATATTTTTATTATTTTTTATAACCTAATCTTACACACACCTCTATATATTGGATAATGAACACATTGTTTACATGTACGGTGAACTACAACCTCACTACACGATGATTGTTCATTTTTCCATCACCACCTCTCCTGGTAGAAATTATGATGGAAACTCAATTTATATACATTATAAATTATATTTATTATTTATTTGGGATTATTTATTCTTTTAAAAGACATATATTTTTTACATTCAATTTTTTTTAAATATGATAATTTTTTTGAGGAAGTGTGGACTACCGCCAGTCAAAGCGATGTGATTCAATCACACATTACATGGAGTGTATTATGGATGGATTTTGTGAAATTATATGATATATATGAAATAATAATTCAAATGAAACAATTATATATATATATATATCATTTTCTTTCTCTGATTCTACATGACAATAAAAATGGGAACAACATTTATTCATATGTACGACTTACCATCACCATGAATAGTGTATTCCATTTCATAATTCTATAATATATTAATTATTATATTAAAAATAAACTGATTATAAATGAAAATTATATCTTTTTTACATTCTGGAATCTTGATGTAATTTTAAAGACAAAGTATATAAAAAATTATGACAACTGCAAAATGCAAAGGGAATATTACCTGAAGTGAAACCATAACAAAGAATTGTTATAAAGAGGGTAATATAAATTCATGACCAAAACATATGCAGTATTAAATATATGAATATGTCTTTGTAAAATATTTATATTAAATTTATATTTTTTTATACAGCTGGTTTTAATGAGTATGATGTGCTTCAAGACACAAGGTAAATAGATTTCATATCACTTTTTATTTCCATGAAATACATGAATTATTCACCACCCATTCCTTTTTAATATTATAAATAAATCCAATTAATGTATTCTATGTCTCCTATAAATATGGTTATGTTTATCCACTTATAAATTTTATGATCTTTCCTTCATGTGGTTTATGTTTCAAATGTTACTAAATTGGTTACATAGTTTTGTTTTAATTGGCCTTATTTAAGACACTTGTTTTGTTATGAACCTAAATTATTTTTAAGGTTTATATAATTTCATTTTACATGTCATATCCTTAATATAACATTATTCATGATATTTTAATCATTATTTATTTTCCATTTATTACATGGAAATTATGATCCCTCGTAACCAAGTGGTAAGAGTTTATTGAATCAATCTCATCACTTTTCAAGCTTGTTAATGATTGTACTTATTCGATGAAATCTTATTAACCATATATCTGGAACACTCATGAATTTTATTATACTCTAGTCACTTAGTATTTCCTCCTGTATTAGTACCATTTTCCCACTCTTTTGTACTAAATATATTATTTTTATGTAAAATTTGACCCTCCCCCTCTCTCCGGTCGAAATCTATTGTATTAAAAAACACTGTTATCAACAAGGTTGTCAAGAATGTTTTAAAATTATCGTTGAATATAATATAAAATTAATAATTAGTTAAAAAAATTATACAATTTTCAAGACATTCTTTATAATTTTCCAATGTTTTTTTACTAGAAAATGTTTATAAAAATGTTTTCTGTTTTAAATAGAATTGTTAAATGTATAAAGGATATTTTTCTCAAGAAATGTTAATTAATGATCATTCAATGTTATTCATCATCTAAGATAACATCCATTGTTGTTACTCATGACATTATGGGGAAAATAACCAATGTTTCTATTCCTATTTTTTCTCTGAATGGATTATTTTTTTTATGGCCTGGTGTTTATGTATGCCATTTTTCATTCATGGGTTTTATTCTATTGAAACCCACTTCTTTTCATGGCTTATGGTTATATTGAAATGATTATGAAACCATTCCTCTTAAACATGTTAAGATATGATTATACAGTTATAATACCCATTTCATTTCATTTGTTTTGATATTGTTATTTATGATCTTCTAGAAAATCTATATAATACATCACTATGAGATTGGTTGGACCTATATCTTCTCCCAATGAAATGGGTAAAGATTTATATAAAATGAGATTGACATGAGTGGAATGGGAAATGATCCCAGTTTAGTATTATAGGGTTGTAATAGGGAGTGAAATCAGTTCGGTAATACAGGCCTGGAACAAGATGTGAACCATGTTCAGTAAAGAACATTCTCCACTACGGTGGTTTCAAAAATAATTCCTTGACTACTATAAAAGTCATTATAAAATCTTACATATATAAAATAATTCCATTTTTATTCCAATGCATAGATTTCATGGATTGTGTTCTTTATTTCCTTATGATTCATGTCTTATGAATATCTTTGATTTATTCCATGATTCATGTATATGATCATTGATATGCATTTTATGATATTCTATTTTCATGATCGTGTTCTGATACCCTTATGATCATAATTATACTTACATATCTCCCATATTTACCCTTATTGATCCTCTAGGATCACTCATTTTTTATGTTCCATTCCCCTAAGGTTATAAATATATGTATTATGTTTAATGTTTCTTATAAGGGTGATGGTCAAGAAGAACCTAGTGAGAGATGATGTAGCTCATTTATGTACCAATGTTTTTGTTTCCATGTTTTCAAAGGAACTAGACTAGTATGGTCTTTGGGAATCTATTTGTTTATTGTTTTATGTATTACAGAAATGTTATCTTATGATATTTTATTAAAATTTTGGTTATCTATAATCAAGTACCACATTATCCTTATAAACAGGATGTTTCATAATCCATGATACCTCCAAAACTGCATAATTCCATTGATTTTATGAATTATAAAATGGATTCCATGGAATGTTAGTGTGAACCCATGAAACCCAAGAAGAAAAGTTATCTTTAATGGGTAAATGACACATTACCCCCACCCAATTTCAACAATATTACCTTTTTAAAACGTGATGGAATATGATATATAGAACAAAATCTTATGCACCTTGTATTTCAATGTTTTCTGATGATGGACCATGAAGATTAGTAAGAAGTGACCATGCAGAGATTATTTGTACAAATACTCATAGGTATAACCCTTGTTTTGAACAGTAGTTTCTCATCATGATTCATTGTGGGATGGTAATTCCTTAATCTTCATGTCCAATATCATTTCATTACTTCATTATGGAAAACAACACTTTTCAACCTCAAAAATAGAAAGTAGCATGAAAATTTGACTGTGTCTAGATTCATATCGATATGGAATTGCTTAATCGATTCACTCAATATACCACCCAAAAAAGAGATATTACTGGAAATATATGTTGAAAATCAAATGTATGAGTTGCAGACACCACTGGTCTCAAATAAACAACCAAGATAATTCCATAAGTTTGTAGAAATGGAACAACATTTAGAAGATTCCATTCTATTGAATGAAGATAAGTATTGAATCCGGCTCTTAGTAAATGGGAAATGACTCGGTAAGGTAGATAATTCTTCTTTTACCATTAAAATACTAAAATTTCTCATTAAGTTACCAATGTAGTCCCTGAATCACCTAGTACCTAATAAAAAGTTAATGAAACAACTAAATGCCCCTCAATCAGAGGAAAAAAGTGATCAGTGTAATCTACTATTTATGGAATGGATTAAAAATTCCTGTTTCTTCTAAAATTAGTAGTCCCCCGATTAGTTCTATGTGTCCATAAAAAATATTATACTCATGATTTCACATCCCATGAAATTTAATGAGTCTAACTACACTGATCAACCATACTAAATCACTTTATTATATCTAGATGGATCACACCATCCATGTTGTCTTCATCATGAAATCATCTCCCAAAGCATGGTCAATTTTGAAAATGTGAAGTTGGATAACTCTATGAAAAATGTGACCTTCATAACCATATCCCTCTAAGAAGAAGAGTGTAATTTATAAGAGGTTCTATACATACAATATAAGACATTAGATAATAGGATTTCTTGAAAGATAGTTGATCAACATCATTCCATCCTAAAGACACATCTTTTCTAACCCATAATGGTTTGGTCACCCAGGTAGATTACAATAAATCATCCTCCTGGAGGTGGATTTAACCATTCTACACATGACAATATAGAAGAGGAAGGGTCATATTCAGCTCCAATAAAATCATGGACTCTTGTAGGCTTATTGACTACAATATCTAAGGAATTTGAACCACCACATAAAAAAATATTTCAAAAGATGAACATATAATATTTATTTCTATTGAAGTAATAAATATGGTAGAACCAATCTCTGATTATAAATATCCCTCTGATCATGTGTTTCCAAGACCTCGTCGGGGATCCGGTTGCTAAACATGAAAGAGTTGAGGATTTAGGGGACAATATGGGCATTGTCGGAACAAATATCTCTAAGATTATCATAGAGTATATGTATGCAATTGATACCCATGGTTGAGTACTAAATCATTATTAATGGAGAATAATATGTATCCTAGATCCCTACAACAGTTTCCACACATGAGTCATCTTACACGAATGAATGGTAGGGGTGCGATTGTCTAATCAACCCAAAAAATTCTGATTACAAGTGTGGAATATTCCACAAGAAGTAGATTCTCCTTCAACCTACGCACAAGAACCTAGCCTACCACCTCAAATACCTCATCTCCCAAGCCACAACATAAGTAGTAGCCCCACCTAAGGAATTAAAATCATTTCAAACAAAAGTACGACATTCTAAAATAATTCATAGTCATATATGAAAACTCTAAATTTTTCATGTTATCCATCATTAAAAAGAACTCAAAGTGGCCTTCATTTATGCCCTCTATATTCAAGTGGAGTTTTAGATACATTTTATGATATCTAAGGATTATCATTTAGGGACCATTCCATCATAACTACATGTTGTAAGAGTATTCATAGAACATGTTTAAGAAAAGGTTATCCAATTAAGTAATATAAACTTATATATTTTTGGAAAACTCGATGATGGAAACATCAAAATATCATTGATTGAATATTATTTTGGGATAAATATCATCCTAGTTCATACCATTAATTTTTTGAGATATATTCTGGGAGATTTATCCCATACAAATCTAAACATTCAATGCTATGATAAGTTATAGAATATAACTCATGGTAATATAAATATCAACGATCGTTTTGGTGATCTCTGAAATAAATATGATTTAATGGTTATTGAGAATGACACATTATATAATGTCATAATTGGAAGACCTTGGCATCAGAGCTAGGTGGATATACCTTCAAACATTCACCAGTGATTGAAATACCCAATATATGGGAAGTTCGACATGGTATATGTTGAATGAGAACCCTTTGAGGCTTGTAAAGTAATATATACCGAGCATGGTTACTAAAACAGTGAGGGAGAAGAACCAATAATGGATGATGACATGCAGGTTATATCCAATGATGGCATTGGACCGCCCCTACAAATCCTTATAGTTTTCTCGATGAAGAACATGTGATATCTATTAACCTAATTGAGTAATTAGACTTAATCCCATATTTCTAGTCCCCTCATGTCTCTAGAGATAACGTAAAAGAATATAATCACCTTATAATCTCTCTACAGTGAATCGGGATGTTTAGGATGACAATTCCACTTCCCATGGCCTCTCTCACCTAAAAAATAATATTCATTCCCTCTTATTTCCTAACATATCAAAAAATACATCTAAAAACATAGAGCTGTATGAAGAATAGTATTTCATTTCGAACAAAACTCTAAAATTTTAGGGTGACATATCCTCCACCATAGATGATCATAGGCTGGTAATATATGAATAGAATGAATCATGCTGCATATTTTATTAGTTATTACATAACTCTCAAGGATAAAGAGATAGATATTTCATTTGCATAGAAATATAGATATTTTTTTCACATGGAATTTTTCTGAAATTACCAAGTTGAAAACTAATGTGGCCACACATCATCTAGTCTTAGTAAGTGACCATTGAGGTTTTAAGTACGAGGCCAGGAGGATTTAACCCAATCATTTTAAAAATGTAGAATTATAGGTTAAAAATTTAATCAAATATTTTTTACATGAAGTGAAATAACCATTATGCCTCCCCTACATTGTACCTATCAAGAACAAGAACATCTAAATTATGGTCTTCATCGATTTTAGACACCTTAATCGACATTTCCCAAAGGATGAGTTCACATTTTCAATCAAGGTATTTGGATCGATGAAACTATTATTTCCCAATCCCTTCCATTCATGGATGGGTTTTCATGGTACAATCAAACAATGATAGCCTCTGAAGAAGAGGAATCCCCCACCATCAGATCCCTGTAAATGAGCTTTTTATAATAGGTAATGTGATTTTTAGTAAATAACACTAATAGTAAATACAAATTCCTTATAAACCATATAATTAATCCCATATTGGGTATACTTTTTAAATTTCATGTCAATATCCTCATGTTCAAATCTTCACAGTGATGTGATCACTTCATGAACATTCAAACAGTCTTTCAAATGGTTCAGAAGAATAGTATGAAGTAGTATCAACTGAAGTTCACATTCGGGGTAACATATGAAAAATGAATCTGATTTTTTGTATGCCACCATGGAATGATGGTCGGGCTAGTAAATTAATCTATAATACTATAAGTTTCACCACCTCAAAATCTCAAATAATTCATCGGGATCCATGGGATAATCTCTAATATTTGGTGTTTTATAGCTATCCTAGCTTGAAAATAAATTCCCTTCACTAATAAAATGATGAAATGAGTCACATACAAATGGGAAAAGTACTCCCATGAGTTATTTTTTGAGTATAAAGAAGTAAAAATAAATTCCATCATTCCTAATGTAGCTGGAGGATGGAATTCCACATATATTATATGTTACATCCATGGAATGATCACTCGGTTCCCTTTTATCACATAAAAATGATGAGAGGAAAAAGAAAAGTATCTACTACATCAGTATAATAGTGACAGTTACTAAGACCTAATATTATGATGCTGCAAATATTTCCTCACTATAAATATTGTACAGAAAAAGATGAGGAATTAGGTGTGGCACCATGAATTCCAATTGATCTCTTGTATTGATCTGGTCAAGTATGTCCTTGGTTGTCCTATGTTGACTTTGAGTTTTCCGTGATTGGAATTTTATATATAACAATACAACATCTATATCAAGTCATAATAGTAATTGAAAGGGAAGGCCTTAGCTTATTTACCCATGGAACATCCCTCCATATAAATAAAACCTATGGACATGGAACATTCATATGTAGAGGTTTTCTATGCACATGACACTCTCAAAACATTGGTGATATATTTTAATGATGCCTCCCGAAGTCCTTTTAGAAGGAGGATATAAAAACTAGGGATTAATTGGGTTGGGTTACATATTTTATTTGACTTTATAGAAAATTATGTTTTCCCAACACTTTCTCACTATCTGGATGCTTATTTAATGTTGAGGTAGAATATGAGGCCCTCATTGTCAGATGGAACTACCCCTACAACTGAAAATTGCCAACATGAACAGGAATGGGTATTTGGATGTACTGATAGAATATATAAATAGTGAATGTTCCATTAAAAATGATTAATTGGTCCTTGTCATTGTATATATCAGAGGACTAATGGAAGAGTTCACTTTTATACCAACATTGCATCATGTCCCACAAATCATAGAATTTTATTGTCGATGCATTGGATAACAACTCCAAAATTCTAAAAGGCATTGGTCATGATGAGGTTGTCTTCATCATCATGAACTAAAGGATGGTCTCATAGATCATCATTTATGAATTGGAAATAATAAACCAGATCATCACCACCCAATATCATGATAAAATAATACCCACCACTAGATATATGAAGTACATACATGATTAGATCTAAAATGGGACCCTCCTAGAATATTTAGCTGAATGGTAATTGAATCAGTATCGGGAATAAAACAATATCATTCATGGTGTTCGAAATGAGAAAAAATAAATATATGAATGAGTCTTTGATATAATCATCATTATATGCATAGTATAAATATAGATTAATACCTTTATGGAGGAAGTCCTTGTAGGATCCTAAATCACTCATCAGTCCAGGTCCAGGATCTCCAATCAAATCGGGATTCTTGATTACTATTGGAAAATAATGATATATGACTACATGGTATTCACAAGGAAATTTCATTCATGCTTTATTTATGAAAAATGCATCAATAATCCCCCAGAATTGTTTCATACTAATAGATATTCATAGTCATTTATTGTATGGGGAATGTATGTTTTGGGGGAATATATCTTAGCCCAACTAAGATGTTTAAGTACATCCTTACTTCTATTGTTAATCATTACAAATAGGATTATGAAATAACCCTAAATGATGTCATCATAATGAATATCATTCAATTTATGATGTCCAATAACATCACCATATTTGGGGTCCTTCCCACGTTATTGATGGAAAAAAATCACCAACTTCAATTCTAATGAGTTAAAGCAATTATAATATGAGTACAACATTAGTTACAATCATTCATCCCATAATCATGCAGTGTAAAATGGAAAATAGAATGCTTCAAAAATAATTGATAAACTATAATCTATAAGATGGATAATAAAGATAATAATTTTTTTCATCGATGAGCTTCTTCATGCATTATGGCCTACCATACCAACCCAAGTTCTTCTACAAAAAAACTCCATATTTATTTATGTATGGAACCTAGGTATTGATTACAATTGTATTCTTTTTTACCTCATTTAGAATAGATATTTTTTAAAATCTCTTAAAATAAGAGCTTTCATAAAATTTGATAGATGAGTTGGAATGGATCGATGAGAAATATTTGTGTGCATTCCACAACATTGAAGTCCTTAAGAATAAAATACCACAATCCTTCATTAAAAAATTTCCCCAACATTAGTTTCTATAAGAAAACATGGTATTGTACCATAGAATCCAAATGATAAAATGAAAGAAACCTTCAACACTACAACACAAATGGAATGGTCCATACATCATACATATGGTCCATTCCAATTAATATTGTTCATTGATGAAAATAGATGGGGAATGTATCATGAACCAACCAATGTGTCATTTTTTATGAATTACTTTGCTTAATTTCCATCAAGAATATATACATATTTGTCTCATGATGATAATCATCATGATTAGTCATATTATCACGATGTTAAAATATAAGGAAGTATTCCTGGTCACAATACACAAGACTACATGAGTGGTACTAGTGGTATAACCTAAAAATAATAGAATATTTCATCCTTAACATATGATTTTAAACTAAAAGAAATAAATTACTATAAATATTACCCACTATAAATTATCTAGATATTTTTTTGAAGTGAAATTAAGTTCCCAACCCCAATGTGTGATTCACATACACATCGATAATCCCTCCCCCCCCCTCCATTGAAAATCTATGTGTGGAATAATTCCAACAATTACAAGATATGTACTGATTCATAGATATCTATTATTGGTCACATTAAAATATTTATTTTTTCAAATAACTTCACCTTCATCCATATTTGATGAAGGTGAACCGAAAGTATGGAATCCTTACCACATTATATTGAACTGAATGGATGATGTTCTTACCAAATGATGTCAAACTGCTTCATTGGGGTCATGGACACATGATTTAAAAATAAATGGTTTTTAATAACAACCTAAAGAATGATTCTCACTTCAACGATATAATTATATAAATCCATATCATATAGCTTGTCCAATCCCCAATATAATACAAAATAAAAAAATTCATCTTTTTAGTAACTTCTATATGGAGAAAGAGACATTTTCAATTTATTTTTCTCACACCAAAAATTGATCACATGATCCAAGGAATATTGGTAACAGCTTCCCCACAAGATCAAGAAATATTAGTTCATGATATTGTTATTGTGGTCCTGGATAAAAGACCTTAAAAGGAACAACATATTTATTTACCTCATGACATCAAACTGCATTGTTTATGTATCTTACACGAAATAAAGTTGTGCTTTATTAAGGGCCATTCACATGGGTAAAAATATCCATCATGTTGGTATCTTACCAAAATATATTAAAGAAAAAAATGTGGCTTGATTTCTATCATCAAAGGTTGTGTATTAATTCTTGGATCTCCAATCCTAGGTCCATCAACAATAATAAACTAGAAAAATTACCCATGTGTGTATGAGTGAGGCTTGCGTAGAGATTTTAAATTAAAGAACAAAATGTGGTTAGATTCCTGTCATCACAATATTTGTAATGACACCTAGAACTCCAATACTGGTATCATCTGCAAAAATTAATGAGAACATTTCCCGCTCTACGTATTGACCATACCTACATAGATAATTTCTCATTAAATAAATATGTGTGGATTAATTCCTATCATCCCATGATACATACTGCTACTGGGATATACAGTCATTGGTCTATATGAAACAATTAATGTGAAACATCCCCCATTTACATATGGTTTAGCAATTCATGGAGATTTTCTGGTTCTAGAACTAAAAGTGTCTTTATTCCTATCATCATAGGATACATAGTGATGCAAATATCTCTATTCCAGGACCCATATACAACAATAATCTAGATAAATTCCCTCCTTTGTATATGTTTTTGACCAGTTTTGTGAGATTCCCATTCAATAACTACATATTTCTTTATTCCTATCATCAAATGACATGCAGTGACACTTGTATATCTGATCCTCAGTCAATCCATGATAAACAAATTTCCCCCTTCCCAGCATGTAGACGAGACCTGTATAGGGAGATACCATAGAAAAACTACAAGTATATCATTTTATGAAATCCCAAAATACATCCTTGGTTCATCCCAAAAATAAAATTACAAAAAAATACCCACCTAACTGTATATGTGTTGGACCTACACAATGAGCTATCTGAGATTGAATCTCCCACAGCCCAATTAAAACCCATTTTTTCAAATTTATCACCCACGTATAATGGATCATATGAGCTTAGGAATTCTATAAATCCACTATATACAAAACAATATCATGATACACATTATCTTAAGAACAATGTAACAGGTTTATGTCATCAAAATCGCTTGATAAATGGTCTTCAGATTGAATAGATCAAATAAAGCATTATACACATGTGTTTTAAAAAGGTCTAGTCATGAGAAATCACTCTTCCAAAATATGTGTTAAATATGCATTTGTCACTTCATGAGTATATGATAAATCTGCCCAAAAAGGGCACATTCATATGAATACCACCAATAATATTATTCCTAGATAAAAGAGGCTTTCAAAGTCACAATGATCTGACTAGTTCAAAGTGACTATAAGGATATCATTCATAATTTTTACATTAGTTCTTATGTCCTTACAACATGATGTTAAACATAAAGGAAAGGAAAATTTCATTTTATAAATATGTTAAGATGTTAATAAAACTCCTCTCTCACATAATGTTGAACTACATGGAAACAAACACATCATTACCGCAAGAAGATAAAATGAAAGTAAAATATTTTTTCGGTATAAAATTAAACTAATAAATATAAATGTACCCACCACATGACATTAAAATGGAAAAGACATCACCCATCATCAATAATTATTGAATGAATACAAGAACCTACTTATCTTCAATTAGAGAATGTGGTGTTTCTATTATATTTTAATCATGTCAACTCATAAATTAGACTTCATATCTTTATCACCTTTAATTGGTGAAAATCATCCATGGACCTTGGATGTGAAAATAGATCTCTATGTTTTTTCATGGCGTCGATGCCTACAGGCTTTAATCTACTGACTAGATTTGTAATGTCCCTACATGAATGGATTTCTAATCAATTATATCTTGACATCTCTATTATATAACTCAGCACATCAGGTGTTTCTAGGTCATCCGTGATAAGATTTATGCATATCATTACTCTTAGACTGAGAAACTTGTGCCATTACATACAAAATTTTAATCTCCTGATCAAATGGATATTGAAGTATCCTTAACCATGGGTATCATAATTAGGATATTGTGTAGCATTCCCCTAATACCATGTTAATGTGATTCATGAAATTAAATATCATTAACTTTGGTCAAATCAATATTACCTTATAATTTATCCTTTTATAGTCCATATCATAAGACCATAAAATTATTATAAAGGAAAATAAAACATATTAGGTTGAAAAATCACAAAGGGAGACCAAAAAATATTTTTAGTGTCCTCTAAATAAAATTGTAATCACTTTAATTTATGAAAAATAAAAATTGTAAATGAAAAATCAATAAATATCAGAGGTCCAATGTTTTTTCCCTAGTAACTGTCGATATATACATGTTGGACCTCGGAATCCAGGAAATTTTTTGATTAATGTTATTTTACATCTCCTCCCAATGATAACAAGTTCACTAGGTGGAAACACAACTTTTATAATTCTCAAACCCCTCTTTAATATTACATTATCCATAAATCACACATTATGTCCTGAGCACCTTGCGATGTCACAACCTTCAACGACCCTTAGGAAGGAAAAGAGGCCCCTCGTTGTGACCATGTTATCAATGAATAAGGTCATTGAACTACAAAACATAGAAATATGGGACCTACAGGAAGGACATTATGATCCTTATGAGGATGACATCACCATGGAAACAATTTGCACCTTGTGATGTTTTAGATTATCCTCAGTAGGATTTTCATATATTATTACTCATGACTGGAAATATTTGGACCACGATTTAAAATCCCCAAAACAATATAATTCATATGGATTCAACATTCTCTATATTGGGTCACTATGCATTTAACCCTTTCACAAAGTAGGATTGTGAATCTCTATTCCCGAACTATTTTATAGTGCACACCACATGAATAAAAAATACATGGTATTAGGCCCGAGCCTTACAATGATAATATAATCTACCATAGGGTTCTAGAACCCTTCTCGGATAGTCTCTTTCTCTATACACTCATTCATTACCTATACATTTGAGTATCTATAAATCCATCATGACCCTCCAAAAAGAGTGGTGATCCCCTTTACATGACCATGCATGTATGAACTATGGGCTAATGCATAAACGATTTTGATCTACCAACTAGAAGCATCTCCTCATTGCAAGTAAGGAACACTTATCCACATGTTCCCTCGTAACACTATGGAAGAACTAAATAATATTGGTTTTCATGGGTCATCCATGATATTTTTTCCCATTCCATAATCATAAATTCTTAATTTTGGGATATGAATTACACCATCTATACTCTAAATATCTTGTTGGACCTGACTTCTCAAATATTTCACTATCAACCAATACCATATCGAAAATAATTCAGGGGTTGTGAAAATAGTGGGGCACATCTATTTGATCATTATAGCGATGTATACAGGCTTTTACATAAAAAATATAGGTGTCTCCCAGTTTTAGGAAATAAACATCAATCATCATGAATTCAAGGAACACCTTTGAGAAACTCAACAACATCTATGTTTTAGGTCATTCCCGAAAGGTCAGCCCCATTCCATATTAACCAATAATATCCTAGAAGAAACATATTAAATTGCTTATTTTTTTTAAATCCAGACCACAATAAGTTAAACTACATTAAATACATCTATACAACATGATGTCAAACTGCATAGGTGATATCATTTACATATGATATTAAACATCACAACATATTTCCTCACAATTTAATTATAAAATGCAGGGAATAAATTATAACTACATGATGATAAATTTCATGGCTCAATTACTTACCACATATTGTTAAATATAATAGAAGATGTCTTTACCATATGAGTTAAAAATCACTTAATAATTATTTACTACATTATGTTAAACATTAATGACTATTACTTCACCATATGCTATTAAACTACATGGAAGATATACATAAAACTAGATGTTAAAATTCATGGTTTTTTTTAATGTATGACTTTAAAACTCGCTAATAACATTTATTCATGAATTTTATAGTACTAGTAGTAGACGATCCAATATGTAAGACCATAAAATACATCACAACAATGGTACGGTTTGAAATACATTAGAATAACTGACTATAATATTCCTAATTCTCGCTAGGTTGAAACCCCAAGAATAGAATCTTGTCAAATACCTAAGTCTTTGTTCACTAGTCAAACACATTATATGTTCCATGAAATATTTATCACCCATAAAATGGAAAAGGGGAAAAAATTCTTATCAAAAACCCATAAAAGGGTCAGTTGATAAAAATCCATGTACATACCCACTAAGACATCTCCCATATTATTATTTGAAAATATGGGAAATATGTAATATAATTTTATAAATATTATAGGTATCATCATTTTAATCTAGACAAAATCATGATATGTTGGCAAAATCTAATTAATTCTTCAAAAAATTTATAATTCTCCCTTTAAGACATTTCTTTTGTAAAAAATATCCTTGTCAATCATATAATATCAAGATAACTATATGAGGAATATCAATGAGGAATATCATATTGGTTTTCATTCACAATTGTATCTAATGAAAGATGTGTTTTGATTTAATAATTCAAATACTAACATATATTTTTAATTATTTTTGTATAAAGTATGTGTATCATTTATTAATCGTAAGTCAGTATTTCAATGAAACACAACACAAATCATCGATAATGGAATGATGTAAAATGATATACAAAATTCAAAATATTTTTTCATTTATATTATATATAAGGGGGTATATCCCAATATCGTAATCTCAACCACGAATGTACAAATAAATTAGGAGCCATAAAACATCTATCTCATCACAACATGTATTCAGTGGAGTCCTTAAGATCTATATAATTTTTATCCTAGGAGGAAATGGATTGGATAAATTGATCATCTTATTAGGTTTCATCATTTTTAATCCACTTCAATTCCTCCACCATATTAATTGCACAAAGCCTGGCCTTCTCCTCCATGTCGAGGAGCCTTATCAAATCTAATACAGAATTCTTTGATATTTTATGTAAATGCTAAAATTGATATATATCTTCTTAATGATGGATAATTTCGTACATTAAATGTTTCATATTAAACTTCCCATTTTTGACTATATCTTAGTGAGTTTCTACCTCCACTATGGGTAGGGAAGCTTCATTCAAGACTGTATCCCCACTTTGACTTGCTAATGAGAAATCCTCACTTGTTTATCAATAAAATTCAAGGACCCTCCTTTGTTCCTCTCGAGAAAACAGTTCCTTCACCCAAGCATGAATAGTGGTGTAATTAATACCCTTAAAACTTAGGGTGATGAACATGAACAGATGATGACCCATCAGATCCTTCAAAACATACAAAGGGGAATCCAAATTTAGGTTCTAAACCTCCATTCACAATTTTATCTACTTTAGTGGATATATATGATTCATACTCCTTACCATGACTCAATATCATCTTGGGAATAAGATTATATTATTGGACATTGTCACAGAAGAAGGGAGTCTTGTTCCAAGTATTTGTTGAAGTCGGTAGGAAGATAGCCTTTTTGTAGGTTGACCCAGTCGAAGTAATTATTGAGTATAAATGGAATAGATTTCTGAGTTCATAGGAAAAGGAAATATAGTAAGAGGCATGAAGGAATATCTACCAGAAGATATATAGTATGATATCACCATGTTACAACTATATATGACCGATGTTGGAATCATAAATTTCAAGATTGTGTCAAGACATCATGTGTTTCCCCACCGCATCATATGAGGAAGAGGAAGCACCCTCTTGTGATTAGTGTACTATGAGCACCATTTGTTCACTCTTTCAATTCGTACTTTTATTTCCATCTTTTTGAGTTTTAAGAGAAAAAGATATTTTATGTGGAATGAACCAAAATCAATAATGTGTCCTATTTTTTATGAAGTGTTTATATTCTCCATAATGTGCCTCCTTCAAAATCTAAATTATTAGTTGAGTAGCTACCGACACCAGATTCTTCTAATAGTGAATTCCCCATGACGGGTATAATGGAACCACCACTAGAATCTCTTCATTAGTTATTGTGTCTATCTGAGCTGACAGTTCAATATTCTCGACTTCCTGACTGGTTGGGACTAGTAGTGAAGGTTCTATTGAAACAAAAAAATCTCTCACCCGTATTATTTGGAATAGATTAATATTCATCGTGATGGCATTAGTGGGGACCTATGAATTTTTTACAATCCATAATGAGATACTAGAATAGTCTAAAACTGGGAAAGGGTAATGTAAAACGATTACTTGAGATTTCTATGGGAGAGGTATTTTATAGTTCAGAATTATTCGTTTTTCTGTGACTCTCCATAGAAGGTTTCTTATATGTAATTATGGATAAATGTGTTTATAATGGAACTATAGACTATGATTCCAAATGGATGGATATTTCCAGCATCATTAAAGCTAGTTTACGTTGGGAACTATTGACATCGGTACCCTAATCACGGCTCAATTAATCTCTAGCAATCGTACTCTGGGGGAATATAATGTGGTTTACTAGAGTTTCTGGTATTCTATAGCTTCCTTCAAAATCAATGGAGTCACAAAAGATGTCAGTATGGTTTTAACAACAATATAACAATTTTAATACCATATAATTATCATGCAGACCATTAGCTCAATGGGTGGGTGCCCCCTTTCATCCACGGAATCCTTCAACATACCTCAAAATACCATTTTTTTTTTCCAATGTTCAATATTGGATCTAACACTTCACACTTTCATTAATTGTGGAAATGTCTTGAAAGACTACTTTAACCTTATTGGGAATGCATTTGAATTTAAAACCATTAGGAGTAGTAACATGAGAAATCATTCTAAAGGAAACTCTTCCTAGAATAGTAAAGCCAAGAGATCCACCTTCGAGTTTTTTCCCTCTAACTTATCCATCACATAAATTTAATGAGAAGTAATAGTGTAGGAATGAATTCATTCATAGGAATCACACTCACTACTGTTGGGAAATTTGATGTTGTTTTTTGAAATGATATTAATGGTAATTGTATCTCGTCATTATAAGTTATTTTAGGGTATAAATTATTTCCATTGGTAGCCACATGGAAGATATATTGACGTTTAATATATTTTATTTAAAGAAAAGGTAAATATGCCGTAATGAAATTTTAACATTTTTCATTTTTAAAATAAGGTTACATAGAAGATAGATTCAACTATAAATATTCAATTGGAAGATAAAATGTTTTTTTATCATGGTTATTCATTTTTAATTATAATAAAATAAATAATTACATTAAAGGCTTATAAATTAATGATGCGAAAATTATTTATTTGATGAAAAATAAGAAAAATCATATTTATTAAAATGATAATAACTATTAAAATACAAAAAAATTGAAAAAATCTTATTAGTAGATTATTTCTTGACCAGAAACATACAATGGTTGATTAATTGACTATTTGGATCCATTTCTAAGGATTATGAACCTTATAATATTTTATTTAAATTGATGTTAAAGTTGACACATTCATGTTTTTATAAATATAACATTTTCATTATAGGATTTTACCGATGGTATATTCGACTATAAGTATATTTATGAAATCCAGTGGATTTATCTACATCATAGTATTTTTATTTTTCACTTTTATTCAAAAAGTAATTATTTTAAATTATTACACAAAATTGATGTTGTAATTATTTTATTAATGAATATAACAAATAAATTTTATTAAAAATAAAAAAACAAATATAATTTTAGATAAATAATATATCCAATTAATCTTCTAAATTAACTTTACCCAGTGTTGATATAATAAAATATTTGGTTTTAGGATAAATATTTATCTTGATATTTTAAAAAATCAATAAATTGAACAGTGTCAAAACTGACACCATTGATTGTTTATCAAATTAATTATTTATTAAATAATTTAAAAATAATAAAATGTTTCTAAAAAGATATAATAATTATTATATGTTTTATTTTTTTAATTATTAATTTATGGTTTAATTTACCTAAAATAAGTAGATTTTTAACCCTTTTACTGCAGAAATATTTTTACCATAATCAAAAATTAAATTGAATGACTGTGATTTAATTTGAAGGAAAAAGATTAAATTCACCGAAAAAATGACTAAAATATATGTATTAATGATATTAAAACCATATATCATCTCATATTCTAAACTGATTCATTTTGGAGGTTTCTATATGGGTTTTTATTTTATTATAAATTAATATTTTTTTAGATTAAAAATGTGCCTATAACCAAAATTATAAAAGAGCACATCCTCCCTGACAACTTCACTTCAAATTGATAATTCAAGATGGGCTGCAAAACTACCCATTTCCATATCAACTACATTATTTAAAATTAGGATGTTCTTGGATTCTCAAAAGACCAACTCTATTTTCATTAAGAGGATATATAGTAGAAGATTGTCAAAGAAGAGGCAATCTCCTCTACCGATTCTTTCAAACATATTTCTTCTTCTACTTAATCTTCATGATTTGTATTCATTATGAAGTAATGACTTCTGTATAACCTATATTATTAAATGTTATTATTATTAAGTATTAACCATATTCCACCTTCTATCCATCCTATAAAAAATGGAATCCCCACATGTGTGTATGTACGACTTACCATCTCCACACAGTGGTGTAATCTTTTTTTCACCACCGTCGTACAAGGATAGATTAAATGCTGTAATAAATAAATATATTATTTTTCTAAAAATATTATGATTAATTACTAATATATATACCATCCACATAAATTATATTCCATAATTAATTGAATGATATTGTCGCGTGTGCATACATACGTCATACCGTCTTCAAGATGCGATGCGATTAATTCAACATTATATTAATTAAAGCATAATTATATAAATGTTTTTTATAAAAAATAAGATATATATTATATTAAAATAATTAATGAAATTATATTACTATATCCAAATAAAAGGAACATTAATTTAACCAATAAAACATGGTTCAAAAAATTAAGCATTTAATACCTGAAGGATGAGTAATAATGTTACTAACAAACAGGTAATAATATGATAACTTATGATATAATAAATATGAATATTATTTTGGAATAAGTTAATTAAATTGTTTAAACATTTATACATGTGGTTTAGACATGTAAAAAGGAACTCAACCCTAATCTAAGGGATAATTTCACAATCTAATTATTTTTTGATATTGTTTATATATAAGTATTTATTAGGGTATATTTATCATCCATGTCTAGTATTCTTAAAAATGTATTTAAAAATATTATTTTACTTCTTCTAAAAAAATTTAAATTCAATTTTTCCATATGGTCAATTTTTATTAAATGATTTCAAATGATTCTTTTTTCATTTATTATATGGGGTACGTTTGACTTTTCTGACAAAAGAACGATAATAATATTTCTTAAAATTTTACGAAATGAATGGATTTTTATTTTTTCATAGTGCCTCATTTACATAATGATTCTTTTACATGATTTCATCTTTATCTTTAAAAAAAAATTTCTTTTAAAATTATTTGATATTTTTAGAAAATAAAACATTTTTCAATGAGAAAGAGTCTTTTCATGAAGAATAAATTTCAAACGTTCTATAAAATTAATTTTCACTTTTAGTTGTATTTTTTAATATGATTATTTGTAAAGTATATTATGCCTATTATGGTTTTATTATGTTTATTATATTTATGAAATTATTTTTTTACATTGATTATGTTATAATGGAATGTAATTTAAGGATACCCATTTTATTCCTTCGAAAATGATGAGATGAATGATTTCTATTTTTGTGGACCACATAAGAATGATTTCATTATGAGATGGGTGGGACCTATATCTCCCTCCAATTCATTGGGTAAATATGGATAACTGATGCGGTATATATGTTATGCGTGAACCTGATTTCAGGATCACAGTTTTATGCATGCTCCTAGTTTTCATATACATAATTTTATGTGTGGACCTATTTTTTCCTATCCAAATGTTTATAAAAAGGCCTTATTTCATATCCTTAATTTAATGAGGGAACCTATTAATATATATTCTTTTCAAAAAGATACAAGTTTATGTGTATTCCATAATTTTATGTCTTTTGTTAATGTTATGATCTCTCAGATTATGTTCCTTGATTCCGTTGTGATTCGTGTCTTATGAACTGTCAAAAAAATATTCCATTATTTTTTATATGTAGGGTAGGATATTTTATTAAAATAATCATGTTCTCATACACATATTCTCATGATATCCCTAAATATTTCCTTCTTAATACTCTTACTGAGCATTAGAGATCACTTCATTATATGTTTCCTTCTCCACAGGTTATAAAGAATGGTTAAGTAGGGGTACTAAAGGGGAAGATATTTATAGGAGATGTTGAAGATCTTTCACCAAATTAGAAGAATATGTTCCATGTTTCCAAAGGAACTAAACTAATATGGTATTTTTATGTTGGTTTATATAATTTATTAAGTATTCTGTAAAAGTATTTTAATATTTATGTATGTCAATATACGGTCATTGGAGTTGGTATTAGTGTGAATGGTTAGTTAACCATTGGAAGGTAGGATGAGAAAACATTAGAGAGAACGCTATAGATATTTATGTTGATATGTATAAGGATTTACCTATATACATATAAAACTATATGCTACAATCCTAGAATTTATTAATGATCATGGATTACCAAGGATTAATCCAATGATATTTCCTTTGATTATATGGTTTTACTATAATTTTATTATTGTTCACACTATTCGTTTCAGTTTTAGTCAATGGAAGGAACCAAAAAGAAGTATGATAATGATGTAAACAATGGGAAATAAAATGATTTTCCTTGTGATAAACCAATTTTTAATGGAGTTTCAATACAAAATATTATCTCTATACTCACCGAAGATAATAATCATGATGTAATTTCTTCGAAGAAGATGACGGAAGAACATTCTATTGAATCCTTTATGAGGAAACACCCACCTTTATTTAGTTTTTCCTCTGATCCACTTCTTGCTGAACTATGGATTTATAACATTGAAATTATATTTTCCATCCTTCAGTGGTCCGAATTAGAAACAGTAATATTGGTTGTATATTATTTTTAATATGAATCTGATCAGTGGTGGTAGCTTATTTAGAACCTGAGGGATCAAGAAGAAGTTAAATATATGTAATGGGGATATTTTAATGGAATATTTTTTACCAAGTACATCCATCATATTAAATTAATAAGACGAAGAAATATTTACTTGATCATAATAAAAAGTATGATGAATCTTTCGATACATATGAGGAAAATTTTACAAGACTTGTAGGATACGGTTCTTGGTCCTTCATCACCCCTAAAAGAAAAATTTATTGATTTTTTGATGGCCTAAAACCAGGTCTACAAAAGGCCGTAGCCATAAGAGACTTTGAAATCTATGAAGAAGTCTTGGGTTGTGTACTAAAAATTAAAATGGAAGTTCGTAACTCTTAGGGATCAGATTATAATAAAAGGATGAGGGATATTAATAGAAACTCTAGTTCCATTCCACATAGAGATTGAAAAATTATAAACCTCCTACATGCCAAAAATCTGGAAAAGAGCACTCTGGGGGATTCCTGAAATGAATGGGAAGATGATTCTTGTGTGCAAAGTCTGGCCATCAAAAAACATAGTGTTGTAGTGATGTAAAGAAAACATTATTTGGAGGGAAATATCAAGAAAAATTACCACCACCACTTTAATGATACATGTACAAGGAAATGAGGCATTATGCAAACAAATTCTCTAACCCATGGATCATCGATGATGATCAAAGTAAGAAACATCTTAAGTCTAAATAAAAAGGAAAATTTCATGTGAGAATAATTGGAAATATGTAGTACAGCAATGAATTAGTGGATGTAATGAGATACCAAAATAATGTGGTAGAGTCACTTTTATGGTATTATGGAAAAATTGGTATAGTGTGGATTTTACATAAGTATTTAAGAGTATATGTTGAATATTACCATTAACCATGAAATGTGATTCGGATATTCTTTTAGAAATATTACGGGATGGATATGCCTTAATATGTACATAATTTTGGGATAAAGAAAGAAAGAGAAGTTTGATATTATTAATGACCTTGGGGCTATTTCGATGAAATCATGGGTTGAGTTATAATTTTAGGATTTATGGTATATGGAATAAAAATACATGATGAAGGCATTAACATGTATAGATTGTGACAAAAAAGAGATACCTTATGAGATTTGGGAGTCAAATGTAAATACAATTTAGTTAATCTCTTTCTAATATTTGGGATTTTAATTATTTAGGAGGATTTTATAGTTATCAATTTATAGATATTTTAATTTAATCATTAAATGAAGTTTGTTAAAATAATGTATTATCTCACTCTAGTTTTAATTGTGCATATTTTATAACATGTGATAAAAAAATTTATGTGAAGAAGACAGATATAATGACCTTTCATTCTATTTATAGATCTCATGATCTTCAAATTTTTATGGAATATAAAATTCAAATCCAATGAGAGATGAAGTGTAAATTAATTGAGGAACATTGAATTGTTGAAATTATACTTAATAAAGTATGTATTTCATCTCATTATACAACTTTATGGAAAATATTTGGAAACCTAAAAAGTTGTACTTGTATATTTTTCATTGTTGAATAAGATGGTCCCTTCGATATTTAGGTATTTATGGATTTTGATTTATAACATTCTCCTAATTATGTTCTCTATCACTCTCCATAAAAACATTACAGTTCAATTTTTCTTCCAAGTCCATGTTCTCACATTCCACTTCTGTTCTCCTAGGTGGAAACCCATTTATGAGTGACATTGGATAACTGTTATGTTTCCAACATTCCTTTTTAAAAATAAGTATTATTATATATATTTAGAATCTAATTTTATATGAAAGAAACATTAAATTTTTAAACCTTTTATAACCCTAATGATTTTCAATGGTGAAATTCATTTATGGGGGTAAAATGTAACACTCCGATATTTTTAGGGGATAGATATTTTTTAAAAATGTTTATTTCTCTTCTTTTACATGCCACCGATATAATCATGCACTACACGTAATGTTGGCATAAATTAAAGTATACACAATATTGGGCTTTGATTTTGTTACATACAATTTCTAGATCCTTTGATATATTTAATTTCACGCAATACTAAGTTTAATCAAACAACTAAAAATTATTATGTTACCATATAACCTGGTCATTATAATGGCATTTATGAACCATATTAACATTCTTCTAAAAAACTTTAAATAAAAATAAGTGAGCCTATAAAATAATAAAATCGTTCTTTATGGACTTTAGTAATGAAAACCCTATTTACAATAATAAATATGATGATTAAAATTAAACTTATGTGTTTTCTAGATATAATATAAAAAAAACATCATTTTTTTGGATAAGATAATTATTTTGTAAAAAATTATATTTTTGTTGGCTTTTGATCGTACCCCCTTTTCAATTCAATTTTTTAGCACATATTTATATTCTATATAATAAAATAATATTTTTCTTTAAAATTAAGATATAAAAATTTACTTTCTATAAATATTTGGTATTTTTCTGATATGTTTCATGTTTTGATGAATAGAAAAAATATACAAAATTATAATTGATATAAACATTTCTCATAGAAATAATTTATATAGTTAGGTTATATTATTTAATGTTTTTAATATAATTAAATATTATATTTTTATAATTTAGTATAATTTTGGATATTGACATTAATTTTAGATTGAATTTTTATGTAAAACCACTTCAATATTTTTCAATGTTTTATCTTTTAAAACTCATTTTATCATTTGGTCAAATAGAATAAAATTTAATGTAATAACTGAAAATTATATTTTTTTATTTATAAAAATAGATTCCATATTATGAATTAGTGGTTCAAAATTATGTCAATATTTTTTTGGGCATTATGAATAGTAATTTGATTAATTTTTAACAATATGGTAAAAGGCTAAATCAGGTAAGGAAGGATAAAAATAACATTATAAAACTTCCATCACACTTGTCCTAATATAATTGGATAAATTTTTTTCGACATAATTCATCCTTTTTAATAAATGGTATCATTTTGATTCCACTTGGATGGGATTAGTACATTTAATATATTTTATTTAATTAAACGTTAAATATGCCTTACTCAAATTTAAATAAAGTTATCAATTTTAAAATATAGTTATACAAAAGGTAAATTGTACTATAAATACTCATTTGAAATCTAAAATGTTTTTCTTTATCTTGTTAATTTTTTTAATATTTATTGAAATAAATAATTTCATTAAATGATTATACATTTATTATGCCGAAATTATTTACGTGATGAAAAATCAATAATATAATTTTTATTAAAATTAAAATAACCATTAAAATAAAATAAAACATGATAAAATCTTTTTTCCATCTATATCTTGACAAAAATATTCCATGGATCGTGCTATTGACAATTTGGAGCCATATGGAAATGATTATGAAACTTATAACATTTTATTTACATTACAGTTAATGTTATCACCTTCATATTTTAATAAATATAGAATTTTTAATACAGGATTTTGCAGAAGATATATTCAACATTAAGTAATTTTCTGAAATCTAGAAGATTTATTATAATTAATATTATTTTTAATATTATTTTTTATTCAAAAAATATGTATATTAAATAATTACACAATATCGATATTGTAATTATTTAATTAATGGTCATAACAAATAAATATTATTAAATATGTATAAATAAATATAATTTTGGATAATAAATATATAAAATTATTATTATTTATTACCCTTATCCCAAAGTGATATAATAAAATATTTTTTCTGAGTATAACTTCTTATCGTGATATTTTTAAAAGTAAATGAATGGAATAGTGTCAAAATTCACACAATTGATTGTTTATCAAAAGAATATATCATTAAAATATTTAAAAATCATAAAAAAAAATTTTAAACAAATATTAATTATTTTATGGTGGTAAATGTTCTAATTTATTCATATATGGTATAATTTAGATTAAATAATTAAATAGTTCTCACTTTTAATATTGAAATATTTGTTTCCATAGTTAAAAATGAAATTGAATAAAAAAGTATTAATTAAAAGGATAAGGTTTACATTAATAGAAAAATTCTTATAAAATTTATTTAAATATATATTATAGACTAATATTATCTCATATTATAATCTATGAAATTTTTGTGGTTTAATTATGGGTTTTTATTTTATTATAAATTAATAGCTTTGGAGATTCCAAATGTGTTCCTCAACTCAATTATAAAAGGGCACATCTTCCCTCACAAAATCTATTTAATTTGATCCTTCATGGTCGTCCATAAACTACTGATTTAACTTATAAACTTCCTTAGTTACATTATAGAGTTTCTAGGATTCTAAAAATACCACCAATAGTGCCATTAAGTGGAGATCTAGAGGAAACTCGTTGAAGAAGAGGTAATCTTATCTATCGATTAATTCAAAATTATTTCTTATTATATTTCTTATTCATGAGTTTTATCCATTACAAAGCAATAAATATTGTATAAAACATCTTAATAAATGTTATTATGATGATGTAATTTCTATATTCAACCTTGAATCCATCCTATGAAAAATGAAATCACTATGCGTGCGTACATACGACTTAACTCCTCTAGGCCATGGTGTCATCTCATTTTCAAAACTGCCTTACCTGGTTGCGTATAATGATGGAAATAATAAATATATATTATTATTATAAAAAAATTATTTTTCAACAATATATATACCATCATCTCCAATACCATTCTAAAATTAATAGAATGATATCGTCGCCTATGATTACGTACGATGAACCATCTCTACGATGCGATGCGATTCATTCTACATGATCTTTATTAAAACATGATAATATAAATGATTATAATGAATAAATAAGATATATATTATATTAATATCATAATATTAATTATATAACTATTACCTAAAAATATGAATATGAACCTATCCGAGATACATGCATATGAAAATAACCCAGTTAATACCCGAAGGATGAGTAATTCTTTTATTAAGAAATGGGTAATAATATGGTAACTTATGCTATCATAAAAATTAATATGATTTTGGAATAAGTTAATGACACTATTTAAACCCTTATATAGTAGGTTCATACATGTATAAAGAAAACCAGACCTATGTTAAGGGGTAATTTCATAATCTCATTATTATTTGAGATTGTTTATACAAATGTATTTACATGGGTATATGTATCATCAACATCTACGTATCCTAAATATTTATTCCAAAATATTCCTTTTATTCATATTTAATTGATTAAATTAAATTTTACCCTATTTTTAATTTTAATTAAATTTTATGAATGGAAGCTTTTTCATTTTCGGTGTGAGGTGCTTTTGAATTATACGATAAAAGTATGAGTAGAATGTTTTCTTTTAACATGTATGTCATGAACATATTTTAAAAATTTTCATGAAACCTCATTTATATGAAGATTCTTTTACATTATTTCAAGGTTATATTCAATGAAATTATTTTCTTTTAATGTTGAATTATATTTTAATATAAGAAAACATTTTTGCAGAAGAAAGGATATTTTCTTCCTGAATTAATATGAAATAATCCATTAATTTTATTTTCCAAATAAGATGGAATTATTTAATATGGTTATGTTTAAAGTATACTATCCTTGTTATTTTTTTATTATTTTTATGCTATTTATGAAATCCATTTGTATATATGGATTATTTTATGATGGAATGATATTTAAGGAAACCGATTTAATTCCTTGGCTTATGATGTGATGAGTGATTTATATTTTTGTAAAACACATAATAATGATTTCATTATGGGATGGGAGGGGAATATATCTACCCCGAATTAATTGGGTAAATATGGATAACTCATGAGGAATATTTGTTATGCATGATCATGATTTCATGTTCACAATTAAATGTGTAGAAGTGGTTTTTAGGTCCATAATTTTTTGAGTAGATTTTTTTTAATGTCCATATGTTTAATCAAGGGACTAATTTAATGTATTTAATTTAATGAGTGAACCTGCTTCTATTTATAAATGCTTACGATGTTACAATTTTATTTGTATTCAACAATTTCATGTCTTATTTTTATGTTATTATCTCATTGATTATGTTCTTATATTCCCTTATGATTCATGTCCTATGAAATGTGAAAAAAATATTCATTGATTTTTTATATGTCTGGTATGATATTTTATTTTTAAGATCATGTTTTCATAACATTATTTTAAATATATAGCTAAATATTTCCTTTTTATACCTTTACAAAGAATCTTATCTCACCTCTGAATATGTTTTTTATTACTCGTGTTATGATGAAAGGTTTTATGTAGGGGTAAAAAAGGGAGATCATAGTGGGAGATGTTGAAGATCTTTCACCCAAGTAGAAGAATGTGTTCCATGTTTCCAAAGTCTCTAAAAAAATAAATTATTTCAACATATGTTTTGATAATTTATTACATCTTCTGAAAAATTAATGTATTATTTAGGTACACCAAACTTCGGTCGTTAGAAATGGATTTCACCCAGGTATTGATTCAGATAATCTCCCATTTGGATAAGAGAATATCATTATATCACTAAAGTTTTAGAAAATACCAATATTCACATCACTTAGAGGAAATTGTATATGGACGTGAGTCTCCCTCATAATGAACGTAACCAATAACAAGTGAGTCTCCATCGGTTAATTCTAAGATCAAATGTGAATAAGGGGAGGAAATGCCATCATAATAAAAAATAAATTGAGGGCTGAACAGAAAAGGTGAATACCATTCACATAGAATGATCCCATAAATGGGGATATAAAAGAAAATCCTTATGAATGAGAATCTTGTAGGGACGATCATCAAAGATTCATCATACATTTTAAAAAATACTACCACTTGGAAATTTTTCATAGGTTTGAAGGAGAAGTGTTCATAACTACTGAGGATGGCCCAAACCTCCATATCTTTTATTATGATGGGTCTCTCCCCACTGATCCACTACAAAAATGGTTCGAAATAGAAATTGTGGGTGATATATATTCATAGGTTCCTATAGCATCCCAGATGATCACCCCTCCAAGCCCACAATACCCAAATAGGGCTACAGATTCAATATGGGGTTCATCCCACGTAAATGTGGTGTAGTAGGTTATATTTTTATTATCTAAAATAAAAATGGGAAACCCAATTTTATTCCCACATACTATATATAATTTTATATTAATGGATGAGAGTCTCAATCCACTTTTTTTATTCATTGGGAGAAGGTACCCTCTAAGTACATGGAATGAATACATTCCAAAAAATTGGTGTGGTCAATGTTAAAAAGAAACACCCATACCGATTTTGTGATTATCCATCATCAAATGTCATCCAATAGGATCCCAAAATGTTGTGGGAGTCCATTATCAGAAAATTCATTGGCCTCTTGGCTTCTGGTTCATAATTTTTATTCTTACTAAAATATTCCACCCATTTCATTAATGGGAAATCATTCACATGAAGATGGTACATCTCAAAGTCATTTTTTGATGACATGGTCAACTACCTATGAGGAGGTGGGGAACTCTCTATGACATACCATGTGGTGGATTAGTAGAAAACTCATTCTAAATAACTCATAAAATGTGTTCATCGAAAATATTGTCAATTTCCTAGACACTAATACACAGCTCACCTTGTGTCAAGTGGGATTTTGTTTTCATTTAGACTCCAATGGATGACTATTTCCAACATCAAACCCATGTTACCATAGTTTAATGTATTTAAAAACCATGTGTCCTTATATATCATGGTCATCGTTACCTCCATGGTAAATTCAGGGGTGTATACAGCACCTAGAAGTGCCAAACCCAATACATATTGAAGCTCCCTTAAAATCCAAAGTACTAATTAGGTTGCAACCCAAACATTATATTTTTGATAGATTTATACACTAATGAGTGGTACATGTAGATGCTAAAGTCATGTTTATGAATGATCATTCTAATGTCAGTGGGAGTAAGTTTCATCATATATTCATTTGATCGATTTTCATTAGTAATAAAGTAACATATCCAATAGATTTTTTCCAAGAATGTTTTATGGGTATCTAGAATACAAGTGGAACACACAATTGGTGAATGTGGTAGAATGATATGATCATCTTATATATTTCCAAACCCATAAATATGTCAAAATTATGAGAGAGGGTATTATTTAAGATTTACCCCCATTATATCTATATGGATTGTTTGTGACGACTCCACAATGACATGCTAGTTATCATTCACACTTGAAATAATGGCATTCTAATGATCCAAATCTAAAGAGTCATCCTTATTTTATAGAATAAGATTACTAGAATCACTATTTCTAAAAGAAGGAAAAATATGATGGATGAGTGAAAAATTATTTTACAATGGGATGTATGAATCTAAAAAAATCATGTGAATCAGTTAAACCATAAATGGATTCATGATTGTATGACTTGATACAGGTTTCCCGACTATATGACTTAAAAAATCACTCAAATTCTTTAACCCGCAGATAATATCATAATTTATTAATATTTTGTTAGACTCATGGCCACATGAATCTTATATGGTCCCATGAAAAAACATGACGATTGAGTGATGTTGTGATTCAGATAGTGTATCAGGTGAAGCTTGCGATATAACCATGTGTTCATGGACCTTGATCAAGATTCGAGAAAATTACTAAGAGTTTATTGGTGGGTCTTCTAAAAATTAATGAAGGGAATTAAATGAATATGATCAGAACTCATGAATCAATCCCATGAAATAGTCCCACAAAATACAGTTGTGGTCATGTCATGCAATATGTTCCTAGAAACTGTTCTTACATAGGTGTTTTGTGAAATAAATATTGTGATGTGCTCTTGCAAAGGAATCATGCGATGAGTGGAATCTCAAGAGATCTGGAATTTGTAACACCCGAGTCTTTTATGTTATATAAATCATCAAAGGAATATTTTTCTACACACAACACTTTCATGGATTGCTTTACACGAATCACAACCTTCGTCGATGGCTTGCGTCGTACGTAATACCGAGTTTAACTAAACAATGATATGCTAATAAAATATTATTAAAACTAGCCGTTATGAATAGTAATAACCACTTTTTGAAATTTTATAAATTTTATTTTTCAAAATGGACTTTATTTTTGGATTCGGAATATTGAAATTATCCTAGGGTAAAATTTTGGTATTTTTCTAAAAAATTTCAATTTTTGATGAATAGTGAAACCACTAAGTGGTAGTTAAAAAACTAAATTTTTCATAAAACTTAATTTTACCACTTCTGTGAGTGGAATTTCAAAAATCCGAGAAAAACGGTTGATTTCAGTAAGAAAAATGTGGTTCAATGAGATGAAAATAATTTTTGGTGAATAGTAACTTTTTACTTTTATTTACCACGGTTAAAAGTAAATAGGGTAATTAAGGGTAAAAATGATATTATTATTATTACCATAACACATGTCCTAATTATATTGGACAAGTGTAATTCGACCAAAAACAACCTTAGGAAGAATATATGACCATTTAGGCCCACTTGGAATAGATTAGGACATTTATTATTAATTTATTTAAAGAAGGGTTAAAATAGTTAAAATCAAAGTTTAATAAGTAAATCATTTTTAATATGGGGTAATACAGAAGATACATTCGACTATAAATATTAATCAGAAATCTAAAAATATTTCCTACGTAATGGTAATTTATTTTTAATTTTTAGACATTAAATAATTTAATTTATTTATGACACAAAGAGGATGCAGTAATTATCTTATTAATGAAATATTGACATAATTGATGTTATAAACACCAATATAAATGTAATTTTGGACTTTTTATGAATTTCACTGATTTTCTAGATTAATATGACATGTTAGTATTGATTTAATTAACTTTTTTAGAACCAATAATTCTGTTATGATTTTCACAAAAATTAATTACTAAAAAGTGTCAAAATTGACATAAAATTGTTTTTAAAACAAATATTATATTAGTAATTGTTATTTTATTCTTAAAAATCTAAGGTTAGGCCACATGACATAGATAAGGTTATATATTTTAATAATATGAAACTTGGGGTTCGTTTGACTGCTTATAGTATGTTTATTAACCTTATAGTATAAGAACACAAGAAGACACGGTAAAAGTAAAATTATTTAAGTTAATGTTAAATATAAATGATAAGGTTAAAATAGGAACCTAAACTTGTCTAAATTCTATTGGATGAGAGTATTTTGACCCATCCCCACCTTAGCTTCTAAATAAATCAATTTGGAGCTATTTAAAACCGAACTTGACTTTATAATAAAATAATATTTTTAGTTTTTGCAAAGGAGCCCCTCTACTCCATTGTAAAAGGGCTCCTCCTCCCCCTCTTCCTCACACCACTTTGAGCCTTCATGCTCGGCCAAACCCTGCCAATTTCGTCTATCAACTTCCCTATAAACATCCTAGAGGTTCTGGTCGTCTTCAAAGACCTATTTTAGTGCCCTAAACGGAGGTCTCAATGAAGCACTTCAAAGAAGAGGTAATGTCCGTTACCGATTCTTTCATCTTTATTTCTTCTTCCACTTCTTCTTCTTTAGTTGTTTCATTATGATGTAACAACATCAGTATCACTAATATACTGATATGTTATTATAATTATGAAACAACCCTATTTCACCATCTATCCATCCTACGGAAAAAGAAATCTCTGCGCGTGCGTACTTACGGAATACCGTCTCCACGCTGTGGTGTAATCTATTTTCCACCACCACCTTACTTAGATGGGTATAATGGTGTAAATAATGACTATATATGACTATTATAAAGTGATACTGATTCTGAAATAGTATACATACACTCCAATACAATTCCATGATCATAAGAAAGATATCATCACTCATGCGTACGTACGGAATACCGTCTCCACGATGTGATGTGACTCGTTCTACATGATCTTCATTTAATAATGATTATACAAATAAATTTAATGAATGAATATGATATATATTACACTAATACCATTCTTTAAATGAGGTATCTATAACCTAAAGATAAGAATAAGAATTTATTCGACAAAACACGCATAAGAACAAAAAGTTATAAACACCCGAATAACAAGTACCAATGAAATATTACTACTAAGAAGCTAAGAATATGACCATATATGATATCATAAAAATAAGTATGATTCTGTAATAAGTCAATAACATTATTTAAATCATTATATAGGAGGTTCGGAGACGTACAAAGCATATCGGACCTAAGGTAAGGGAAATATCACAATCTCATTTTTATCCGAGATTGTTTATACTTTGGTATTTACTGGGGTGTATTTTATCATCCACATCCATGTTTCCTCAATATGTATTATTATTTCCATCTACCTACAATTGTTTAAATCCAATTTTACCCTTTGGTGAGTTTTTAGTAAAAGATATGAAAGGAATATTTTGTCATTTTTCGTACGAGGCACTTTTTGACTTTTCCGACAAAAGTACGAGAAGAATGTTTTTTTAACTTATACGGCATGAATGGATTTTTAAAACATTATTTCCAAGAAGCTTCCTTTACAAGTTTTCATGTTTATTTTTAATAAAAAAAATTTAGTTTAGAATTGTATGACATGTTAAGAAAGGAAAAGTGTTTTTTAAGTAGAAAGGATATTTTCCTCAAGAATGGAGTTCAAGTGTTTTATCAAAATTATTTTCCATCTAAGATACTATAGGGTTATGTTTCTATCACTATTATTACATGGATTTGATTATGTTGTGATGGAAATATTTTTATGAATTCATTTATCTTATATGAATTGTTTTATGATGTCATATTGTTTAAGAATCCTATTTTTATTACATGTGTTATGCAATGATGTATGATATAAGATTTTGTGGCACACATAAGAATGGTATCATTATGAGATGGGTGGGACCTATATCTCAATCCAATGCATTGGGTAATGATTTTATATTTTATGAGATAGACATGGCTGGAACGGTAGGTTATACCGGTTCAGTGAAACAGGACTGAAATGAGGAGTGAAATCGGTTCAGAAATGGACTTTGTCCACTAAGATAGTCTTGGCAATGAGTCTTGACTAATAAGAAATGATTCTATATGATTATGTGTGTATGCCACAAAGTTTCATGTTTATGTTATAATTATTGGGATTACATTTCACTACTATGATTTATCCCATGTTATGAAATTATGATCTCTTTTGCAGGTTAAGATTTCCAAAAGTTATGTGCTTATGTATATGATGTGATTTATATTTCTTTTGTTTACCCTTACTGAGCATTTGAGCTCACCCTTTTGTATGTTTTATTTCCCCAGGTCAGGAAGAAAGTTATTAAGTAGAATATTCCAAAAAGGGACTCTAGATATGATGAAATAAATGGGGGGTAAAGTAGATGCTTTATGAACCAGTTGATTATGTTTCCCAGTTTATAAAGACACTATACCTATACGGTCCTTTCTTGGTTTTGTTATATGTTGTAATAAGTGTGCTTCAATTCTGAAGTAATAACAATGTATGTAAAGTATGGGTGATTATAGTTGGTATCAGAGGAAAGGTATAGTCAACCTTTGGAAACTAGGATGTGAAATCCTTAGTAAGAACCCTAAGGATAAGTCTAAGCATAGAACACAATCTTAGTGTTTTAGAAATGTCCATGAATAACCTAGGATAAGACCTTAAGTGTGAAATTTTATTCTTGATTATGTGGTTTTCCTATTATAATTAGTGTTTCTCACACTATTCTTCTTGGTTTTAGTCAATGGCTGGAACCCGAAGGAACCGTGTTAATGCGGAATGTGACGGGCAATGCAATGATTGTCCCCCCTGAGCAACCAAACGTTATGGGAGATGGAATGCAAAATCATATAGCCATGCTCACACAACTTTCTCAAGCTATGAATCATGCAGGACTTCCAAACGAGCAAAGGAAGGAGAAACATTCTGTTGAATCCTTCATGAGACAGCATCCACCTTCAATCAGCGGGTCTACTGATCCATTAGTTGTTGAACAATGGATTAATACTACTGAAAAGATATTTTCAGTTCTTCAATGTTCTGAGCATGATAAATTCATCTTAGCAGTGTAACTTTTGGAAGGTGATGCTGATCAATGGTGGAATATTATTAAGAATACGAGGCAAAGGGATGAAATTGAGTCCATGGAATGGGATGAGTTCAAGAACTTATTTTTCAATAAGTACTTCCCTCGTATTCTCCGAACAAAGATGGAGAAAGAGTTTCTTGAACTGAAGCAAAAGGATGATGAATCTGTTGGTACCTATGAAGCAAATTTTACAAGAATTTCAAGGTACGCTTCTTGTATTATTATCCAACCTGAGAGTAATATCGATAGATTCTTTAGTGTCTTAGAACAAAGTCTTCGAAGGGCCTTAGCCATAAGGGACTTCAATAGCTACGAGGAAATCGTTCGATGTGCTCTCAAAGTTGAGATGGAGATTGGAGTAACCCATCAGTCATATGGGTTTGATAAGAAGAGGAAAATGGAATTAAAATGAAAATCTAAAGAGCACACTGAAAAGAAGATGGGATTTCCCTTATGCTCAAAGTGTGGAAAGAAACATGGAGGGAGTTGTCTTAAAGGGACAAGTAAATGTTTCAAATATGGAAAGGAAGGTCATCGGGCATTTGAATACCGCAATGATGGGAAGAAGATGTCTAAGGATGAAAACAAAGGAAGGGATACACAGAATGACCCTACAACACTTCAATGTTTCAAGTGCAAGGAGATGGGACATTATGCCAATAAAAGCCCTAATTCAAGGGTTGATGATGATTGTCGACGTCAACAAACTCTTAAGGACAAAGACAAAGGAAAGTCACATGCAATTTCTATCAGCGATGTGGAGTACGATAACGATGTGGTGAAAGGTACACTTACCATCCACTCTAAAGTAGCAAATATTTTATTTGATTCTGGATCCACCCACTCCTTTATTTCTGAATAATTTTCTAAGGGTATCACCGTATTAACTCAACAATTAGATGTTTAGTTAGCTGTGACAACACCTAATGGCACAACAGTCGCATCAAAAGTTTATAATTCTTCTCCGATTGAAGTTTGTGGGAAAGTGCTTCCTGGAAATCTTGTGATCCTTCCTATAGTGGAATTTGATGTGATTCTTGGAATGGATTGGCTTTCTCTACATGGATCTCATATCAATTGCCAAATAATGGAAGTCACATTTCATATTCTAGATCAATCTATGATCGTCTATCGATGCAAGGATGAACATAACCTTCCATTAGAAATTTCTTCCATTTTAGGGGTATTGATTCCACTAAATGAAGGTTATTTATCTCAAATGGTTGGTGAGAAACTCACGATTAAGAATATGACCATTGTACAGGAGTTTGATGATGTATTTCCGGAGGAATTACCGGGTCTTCCACTGAATCGTGAAGTTGAGTTTTCAATAGAACTCATACCGGGTGCTTTGCCTATTTCAAAGACACCTTATAAAATGGCCCCAATTGAGATGCAGGAATTGAAGAAGCAACTCCAAGAGAATCTTGATAAGGGGTTCATACACCCTAGTGCGTCACCTTGAGGATCACCTGTTCTGTTTGTTAAGAAGAAAGATGGATTAATGAGACTCTGCATTGATTATCGAGAACTTAACAAGATCACTATCAAGAACAAATATCCTCTCCCGCGTATTGATGACCTATTTGACCAAATACGCGGAGCTCAATACTTTTCCATGATTGATCTTCGTCCAGGGTATCATCAATTAAGGGTCAAAAGGGAGGATATACTAAAGACAGCTTTCCGTACAAGGTATGGACACTACGAATTTATAGTGATGCCATTTGGTCTTACTAATGCCCCTGCTATCTTCATGGATCTGATGAATAGAGTATTTAGAGACTATCTTGATAAGTTTGTGGTAGTATTTATAGATGATATTCTTGTCTATTCAAAGAGCAAGGAAGAACATGAAGATCACTTGAGAATTATATTGAAGACCCTGAGAAAGGATAATATTTATGCCAAATTTACCAAGTGTGAATTTTGGCTTCAAAAAGTTGCATTTTTTTTCACAAAATCTCAAAAGAGGGGATATCTGTGGATCCAGCAAAAATAGTGGTTATTGAAAGATGGTCGAGACCAACAACAGTAACCGAGATCTGAAGTTTTCTTGGTTTAGCAGGATATTATCGACGTTTTGTGAAATATTTTTCACGATTATCTAATACAATCACCAAGTTGACTTGGAAATGAGTTAAGTATGTTTGGACGGAGGAATGTGAAGAGAATTTTAAGGAGTTGAAAAGAAGGTTATCTAGTGCACCTGTGCTCACACTGCCTTGTAGTGGAGAAAGGTTTGTGATCTACAGTGGTGCATCCAAGAAGGGATTGGGGTGTGTTCTTATGAAAAATGATATGGTGATAGCTTATGCCTCACGACAGTTGAAAATACATGAGCAAAATTACCCAACTCATGATTTGGAGTTAGCTGCGGTAATCTTTGCATTAAAAATTTGGAGGAATTACCTTTATGGTGGAAGGTGTGATATTTATACTGATCATAAAAGTTTAAAGTATATTTTCACACAAAAGGAGCTGAATATACGCCAATGAAGATGGTTAGAGCTGATTAAGGATTACGACTGCTCAATCCATTACCGCCCTGGGAAAGCAAACTAGGTGGCAGATGCATTAAGTCGACAAGACCATGCTAGTTTATCCATGATGAGGATCACAAAAGATCCAATATTTATGGATTTACAAAGGATGTATCTTGGAATTATAATGAAAGAGAAAAATTGTATCTTTCTCAAATGAATGTTCAACCATCTATACATGTGAAGATTAAAGAGGCACAGAAAGAAGATGTCGAGTTACAAAAGAAGGTGAGAAATGTTCCTGAATTCAACCTTTATTGTGATGGGATAATAAAGTTCAGGAATCGGGTTTGTGTTCCTCCCATCCCCGAATTAAAGAAGGAGCTGCTGGATGAGGCTCATAGTTCTTCATTCTCTATTCATCCTGGAAGCACGAAGATGTATAGGGACCTGAAAGAGTACTTCTGGTGGGATGGCATGAAAAGAGATGTTACTGAATATGTCTCTCGAGGCTTGGTTTGTCAACAAGTTAAAGCTGAGAGACAGAAGTCTAAGGGGATGTTACAACCATTACCCATACCCGAATGGAAATGGGAAAACATCACTATGGACTTTGTCACAGGACTTCCTAAAACATCCAAAGGCAATAATGCTATCTGGGTCATAGTTGATCATCTTACAAAGTCTGCACACTTCATTGCTATTGGAGAGGATTTCTCTCTGGATCAGCTTGCCAGGATATATGTAAAGGAAGTGGTAAGATTGCATGGAGTCCAACTTTCTATTATATTTGATCAGGATCCGATATTTACCTCGAAGTTCTGGCTAAGTCGTCAGTATACTCTGGATACAGAGTTGAGTTTCAACACTACTTATCATCCTCATACAGACGGTCAGTCTGAGAGAACAATTCGAACTCTAAAAGATATTTTGAGAGCTTGCTCTATGGATTTCAAAGGTGGTTGGGATCAAAACCTACCTTTGGTGGAATTTTCTTATAATAATAGCTTTCACTCCAGTATTCATATGGCTCCTTATGAATCTCTCTATGGAAAGAAATGCAGGACTCCAACTTGCTGGGATTAAGTTGGGGAAAGAACTCAATTAGGACCCAATCTCGTTGATGAAATGGCAGAAAAGGTCAGATCTATTCAACAACACATAAGAGCAGCCCAGAGTCGACAGAAAAGTTATGCCGACAACCAAAGAAAAGACCTAGAGTTTGAAGTGGGTGATAAAGTGATCTTACGAATATCTCCCTGGAAGAGGGTTATGAGATTTGGAAAGAAGGTGAAGTTGATCCCTAGATATATCAGTCCTTTAACAATACTAGATCGTTTTGGGAAGGTAGCTTACCGATTGGCGCTTCCACCAAATCTCTCTCAAGTTCACGATGTGTTCCATGTATCTCTCCTGAGAAAGTACATACCTGATCCTTCACATGTACTCAGCTCAGAAGTTGTACCGCTGGAGCAAGATCTTTCTTATGAAGAACAACCGATAAAGATTCTGGATCGTAGCGAAAAATTCCTACTAAACAAGACCACTCGATTGGTGAAAGTTTTATGGAGGAACCACCAATTAGAAGAAGCTACATGGGAGCTTGAGGGTATGATGAGGGTGAGGTATCCTCGTCTGTTTGTAACAAAGTGACGAATTTCGAGGGTGAAATTCATTTTAAGGGGGGTAGAATGTAACACCGGAGACTTTAATGTTATATAAATCATCAAAGGAATCTTTTTCTACACACTAAACTTGCTTGGATTTCTTTACACAAAATCGCAACCTTCTTCGATAGCTTGCGTCGTACGCAATACCGAGTTTCACTAAACAATGTTATGCTAATAAAATATTATTAAAACTAGCCGTTATGAATAGTAATAACCAATTTTGGGAATTTTATAAATTTTATTTTTCAAAATGGACTTCATTTTTGGATTCGGAATATCGAAATTATCCTATGGTGAAATTTTGGTATTTTTCTGAAAACTTTCAATTTTTGATGAATAGTGAAACCACTATGTGGTAGT
Source organism: Viscum album (assembly GCA_963277665.1). Taxonomy (NCBI): domain Eukaryota; kingdom Viridiplantae; phylum Streptophyta; class Magnoliopsida; order Santalales; family Viscaceae; genus Viscum; species Viscum album. Next base: position 1,349,559,883 of record OY728140.1, on the reverse strand, counting down.
TAAAAAACTGAATTTTTCATAAAACTTAATTTTACCGCTTCTGTGAGTGGAATTTCAAAAATCCAAGAGACACGGTTGATGTCAGTAAGTAAAATGTGGTTCAATGAGATGAAAATAATTTTTGGTGAATAGTATCTTTTTACTTTTATTTACCACGGTTAAAAGTAAATAGGGTAATTAAGGGTAAATATGATATTATTATTACCCTAACTGTAGGACCCTGGGACACCCTGAGAGGGGAGGGGTGAATCAGGGTGGCAAATTTTTCTTCTTTAAGTTGTGGATCTTGTTCCCACGTTGGTAGGAACTACTTAAACCTGTATGATGGATATGATCAAAAATTAAACATTCACATGCAGAGAGATGACACATCGATTTTTACTTGGTTCACCACTAAGGGCTACGTCCAAGGAGCATACGCCGACAGGTTGTCGTCCATACCTAAATCCACTATGATTCACTAGCTGTAGATTACAATGGTTCGGGTACAGTCACTTTGTCCCAGGATCACTGCCTTTACAATTGTTCAGGGATAGCTCACTGCGTCCCTCGGGTCACTCCCGTTGACTCCCCCTGGCTCACTGCCGTTGGTGAAGTCTCACTCAGTTTATAGATGTGAAGGTCTCTTCAATAAATGTGCATTTATGTTCTTTGTCTCCTGTTCAGCATGAGACTTTTCTTGCATCAGGGTTCAGAGTTGATTCTCTTTATAGTTCAACCTTTCTTCTTTAGTGTAATGAATGAATGCACTAGATCCCCTCGTCTTCGTTTGCCTGAATCACAATCACTGAAGTGATTGCTTAATGAAGCTCAGCTTACTCGGCGTTGTCAGAATCAGTTCTCCATGTATGCATGAGATCATGCATGTATCATTTAGATTTCTTCTTCAATATCACTTTGCACTGAAAGTATCAGGCAATCATTAGCTCTTGTGCAGCTCTAGAAAGGCGGGCGTACTTCAAAAATATTTGGCTCTCCTTTACAAGCCCGGCGCGCAGGTCTCTATCTGGCGCGCAAGTCTTAGGCGCGCAAGTATAACCTGGCGCGCAAGTGTCTCCAAAGCACCTGCGTGACTCTGCCTTCTTGAACTTCAAACCTGCGCGACTCAGTTCCTTCCTTGCCCAAATCACCTAGGGCGCTCAACCATCAGTCGGCGCGCAACCTCTACTTGCGAGACCCAACTACCACTTGCGCGGTTCAACCACCTGTGCGACGAGAGCTCGAACAATCTCAAAGTCTTGAGCTCCATTTGAAATGAGGAGGGGCGGTCCAGTATTTATAGGCAAACTAGACCCCCTGCGCGGCGGCGCGCAAGTCATCCATCGGCGCGCAAGTCTCGGCCCCTGCTAGGCACTTGCGCGATCAACATCTAAACTTGCGCGAACATCTTGCCTTTGCCAAATTTGGATCCTCTGATCTCGAAAAACCATAGGCACGCAAGTTATAATGCATTCAAGGAGTCGGCGCACAAGTCTCTTCTCGGCACATAATTCACCTACGCGACCTCACCAAAACATGCACGACCCTTATCCCTTTTCCATATTTTGATGCTCTGATATTCAAAAACATATGGCGCGCAAGTTTCCTATCCTCCAAGAGTATGGTGCGCAAGTCCCTTTGCCACAATCACTCTTCTTCATTTGTTGATATTGAGGCCCTGAAATTTGGCAAACACTGGAAAACGGCACCACCTTATATCTACTCTTTTTGTACCGCCTCCAGATCATCCATTCCTCTGTCGATGTTCTTGAATCAAACATAGACCATTGACCACAATTCTTGAACTCGACATGTCACCATGGAATCTCCTTTGTCAACAAATTTGTATGTCGTTTGTTTGCTTTGTCGACAAGCACGATCACCTCAACATCACTTCTTCTTGGTGATCATCATCTTCTACGACAATGTGATGTGCATGGCCATTTATAAGTCAACTCATTGGAACATTGCCTCCTTCATCAACCGTTATGATCAACTTCATGCAAACCATGTGATTCAATCCATCAAGAAGTCTCTAGCATGGTTCTCACGCAATCATGAGTAATTGCATGGTATTCATCAAAAAATACCATGGTCTTCATCCAAAAACACCATCCTGCTTTAATCATCCTTGGATGGATTACTCCTCACATTCTTCATTGTTGTAAACAATGTATCACCTTTGACACATGTTATTAGAACTTACGATCAGGACAACAATCATCTAAATCACTACTCCTCTACTTCATCGGAGTACTTCATGATCTCCTTCATTGTGAGCTTCCATTCCTCCATTTTATTGGAGTACTTCTTGATCTCTTTCATTTTGATATTCCATTGACAACTATTGACAAAAAATACAACCTTATACAAAAAGTGGTTCCAACACTAACACATGTCCTAATTCTATTGGACATGTGTAATTCGACCACAAACAACCTTAGTAATAAAATATTACTATTTAGGCCCACTTGGATTAGATTATTACATTTATTATTAATTTATTTAAAGAAGGGTTAAAATAGTTAAAATCAATGTTTAATAAGTAAATAATTTTTAATATGGGGTTATACATAATATAAATTCGACTATAAATATTCATTAGAAAGCTAAAAAGATTTCCTACATAATGGTATTTTATTTGTAATTTTTAGACATTAAATATTTTAATTTATTTATGAACCAAAGATGATGTAGTAATTATCTTATTAATGAAATATTGACATAATTGATGTCATAAACACAAAAATAATTGTAATTTGAGACTTTTTATGACTTACACTAATTTTATAGATTAATATGACATGTTAGTATTGATTTAATTAACTTTTTTCGAACTAATCATTCTTTTATGATTTTCACAAAAATTAATTACTAAATAGTGTCAAAATTGACATAAAATAGTTTTTAAGACAAATATTATATTAGTAATTGTTATATTATTCCTAAAAATTTATGGTTCGGGAACATGACTTAGATAAGGTTATATATATTAATAATAAACAACTTGGGGTTCGTTTGTCTGCTTATAGTAAGTTTATTAACCTTATAGTATAAGAACACAAGAAGACACGGTAAAAGTAAAATTATTTAACTTAATGTTAAATCTAAATGATAAGGTTAAAATAGGAACCTAAACTTGTCTAAATTCTATTGTATGAGATTATTTCGACCCATAACCACCTTAGCTTCGAAATAAATCAATTTGGAGATATTTAAAACCAAACTTGACTTTATAATAAAATAATATTTTAGTTTTTCCAAAGGAGCCCCTCTCCTCCCTTATAAAAGGGCACCTCCTCCCCCTCTTCCTCACACCACATTGAGACTTCAAGCACGGCCAACCCCTGCCAATTTCTTATCTCCACTTCCCTATACACATCCTAGAGGTTGTAGTCTTCTTCAAAGACCTATTTTAGTGCCCTAAAAGGAGGTCTCAAAGAAGCACTTCAAAGAAGAGGTAATGTCTGTTGCCGATTCTTTCATCTTTATTTCTTCTTCCACTTCTTCTTCTTTAGTTGTTTAATTATGAAGTAATAACATCAGTATCACTAATATACTGATATTTTATTATAAGTATGAAACAACCCTATTTCACCATCTATCCATCCTACGGAAAAAGAAATCACCGCGCGTGCGTACGTACGGAATACCGTCTCCACGCCGTGGTGTAATCTATTTTCCACCACCACCTTACTTGGATGGGTATAATGGTGTAAATAATGACTATATATGACTAATATAAAGTTATACTGATTCTGAAATAGTATACATACACTCCAATAAAATTCCACGATCATAGGAACGATATCATCACTCGTGCGTACGTACGGAATACCGTCTCCACGATGTGATGTGACTCGTTCTACATGATCTTCATTTCATAATGATTATATAAATGAATTTAATGAATGAATATGATATATATTACAATAATACCATTCTGGAAATGAGGTATCTATAACCTATAGAGAAGAATAATAATTTATTTGACAAAACACGCATAAGAACAAAAAGTTATAAACACCCGAATAACAAGTAGAAATGAAATATTGCTAATAAGAAGATAGGAATATGACCATATATGATATCATAAAAATAATTATGATTTTGAAATAAGTCAATAAAATTATTTAAATCATTATACAGGAGGTTCGGACACGTACAAAGCATATCGGACCTAAGGTATGGGAAATATCACAATCTCATTTTTATCCGAGATTGTTTATACTTTGGTATTTACTAGGGTGTATTTTATCATCCACATCCATGTTTCCTCAATATGTAATATTATTTCCATCCACCTACAATTTTTTAAATCCAATTTTACCCTTCGGTGAGTTTTTAGTAAAAGATATGAAAGGAATCTTTTGTCATTTTTCGTACGAGGTACTTTTTGACTTTTCCGACAAAAGTAAGAGAAGAATGTTTTTTAACTTATACGGCATGAATGGATTTTTAAAACATTATTTCCAAGAAGAATACATTACAAGTTTTCATGTTTATTTTCAATCAACTTCTTTTAGTTTAGAATTGTATGACATGTTATGAAAGGAAATGTGTTTTTAAGTAGAAAGGATATTTTCCTCAAGAATGGAGTTTAAGTGTTTTATCAAATTTATTTTCCATCTAAGATAATATAGGGTTCTATTTCTATCTCTATTATTAGATAGATTTGATTATGTTGTGATGGAAATATTTTTATGAATTCCTTTATCTTATATGAATTGTTTTATGATGTCATGTTGTTTAAGAATCCCATTTTTATTACATGGGTTATGCAATGATGTATGATTTAAGATTTTGTGGCACACATAAGAATGGTATCATTATGAGATGGGTGGGACCTATATCTCCCTCCAATGCATTGTGTAAAGATTTTATATCTCATGAGATATACATGGATGGAATGGTAGGTTATACCGGTTCAGTGAAACATGACTGAAACGAGGAGTGAACTCGGTTCAGAAATGGACTTTGTCCACTAAGATAGTCTTGTCAATGAGTCTTGACTAATAAGAAATGATTCTCTATGATTATGTGTTTATGCCACAAAGTTTCATGTTTTATGTTATGATTATTGGGATTACATTTCACTACTATGATTTATCCCATGTTATGAAATTATGATCTCTTTTGCAGGTTAAGATTTCCAAAATTTATGTGCTTATGTATATGATGTGATTGATATTTCTTTTGTTTACCCTTACTGAGAATTTGAGCTCAGCCTTTTGAATGTTTTATTTCCCCAGGCCAAGAAGAAGGTTATTAATTAGAATATGCCAAAAAGGGACTCTAGATATGATGAAATAAATGGGAGGAAAAGTAGATGCTTTATGAACCAGTTGTTTATGTTTCCCAGTTTCTAAAGACACTATACCTATATGGTCCTTTCTTGGTTTTGTTATATGTTGTAATAAGTGTGCTTCAATTATGAAGTAATAACAATGTATGTAAAGTATGGGTTGTTATAGAATTAGTGGTCACATATAAAATGATATGTCCCTATCTCCCCCATATATTGCTCTACGAAATACCAATGGTCACATGGAAGACCAAACGTCACCTGAGAGCCTAGATTTTGAAATCCACAGAGACTCGGGCAGGCATTTACACTCCAAAAAAACAAGTCCTTCTCCAAATATATGCCACTAATAAGGTGGGGTTATTTTTATACATCTTATAAATGAGCATCATAAAATATATAAATGAAGAAATATCCAAAGTATGGTTACATTTTTATCTAAAAAATAATTGGAGGTATGGTGTCCAGATCAGGTGGATTGTGAATATTTTATAACAAATCCTTATCAAATATCCCGAGTAAATTCATGAGAATATATCATGTGTCACTCCTTCTCTACGAATTATTAATGCAAGACCCTCATACAAACCATCTTCTTCTTGTGACTTTGTCTAGACATGTGTAGATGATCAAGTAGAGGATTCCAGATGAGTTCCTCTGATCATGCACCATATCAATAGACAGAATCCTACCTATCATCAAAGAACCCTTAATAAATAAATTTGGATATATTAGGAGGAATTATGTTATTTATAATCATGTGGATTGTCATGACCCCCTCCCACCAAAGATGCCCCTCCTGTGCTGGAAATGGTGGAAGGGAGATAATGACCCCCCAAGTCCCGCCTCTAGTAGGCCCCAGAGTGGCGACTAGCACCAAGGGTATGAGTTTTTCATATATATGGGAGGCATTACCCTTTTTATTAATTTAAGATTGGGAAATAGGATGAGTCAAACACCAAGAAGAAGAAAAGGAAAAAGTATAGAAATATCCCAAAACCAATCCCATATGCATGCTTTATACAATAGTGAAACAAAAGTACAAGTACAGAAAAGCTCCAAAGTACTGTACCAAAAAGTAAAGGAAAGTGACAATAGAAAATAGCAGCAACTCCCCCTGCCTAACTAGTAAGGTCCCACACAGTCCCTGTAGTCCTCCTGAAAACCTGAAAGTAGAAAAAGGGTGAGCGTACAAGTACACTCAGTAGGAAAACCTAAATCTCTCATGCACAAGTGGGGACACATCCTAATGCCTCTTGAGAAAATAGAAGAACCAAAACCTAGCAATGAATCTATCCACCCAGCCTCACCACTCACACTCACCAGGTAACACAAGTCAATAGATTATAGTAGTAATATTATCAAAGTATGGGTACCCCACACCAGCTTCCCACTATATACTACTCAATCCCTCACACCTAATGCTCTGATGCTTCCCCCTCTTCCTGAGCTAGTGTCACATCTTGTCCATACAAAGCTCGAGCTAGTGTCGCAACCTGGCCATATGAAGCTCATAGTATCCCACCAGCACACAATCCTTCGCCATCACCACATCTCATCCAGAAAACACCTGGGAACCACATCACATATCATCCCGAAGATTCTTGGGAAACATCTTTCGCAACCTGCCCAAAGGATCTTGGGCTATAGAAACTGGAAGAGGGAGCATAGGGAAGAACAGTAACCAGCCATCCACAATATCCTTTGTAAGTTGGGAATAACAACCCCCATCCCATGGGTGTTCGGCACATAGTTCTCAACGCAGGTGGGGTGCGTAAAGAAACATATAAAGATACAGATTTATATAATTGTATCAACCACTCATCCCATCCTAAGGCTTCTATACAAAAGATCTGAGCACATGACTTAGCACTGCTACATCGAGAGTATGCCCACAACAAGAAATCCCAAAACCCGATTTATGTTTTCATGTTAAATAACTTTAGTTGTCAATTCATTTAACTATTGGACAAATATCAACAACCAAACCAAATCGAGTGTTCATAAAACATATCCCTGCCAACCACAACAAAAGTTAGGGAAAACACAAGCAATCACATACCAACTCCTTAACAATTTGATTTTCATATCCATCTTTAATTCAATTCGATCACAATACCCCACCATTCATTTATTCCCAAGTTCCACATATAAATTCATTTTCCACATTCCACATTTCCATTACTTTTCCCATGTATATAATCCACTACTAGCCACTTTAATAATATTCACCACTCATCATTGCAACCCCACTGCCAAACATCATATCACACAACAACCCAAAAATTACCACTTCACACATCCCATAACAAAACCAACCCAACACCAACATGTTCATTAATCCATTTTGTTGAACCGGTGTGATCACACAAGGGTTCCGACTATTTAATCATCCAACTTTATGTGATTAACCAATTTCCACATTCAATAAAATTTTCATCCATAATAAAATACATTAGGAGAGGGAAACATTTAATTGTGTAAGCAAAGGCCCCCAATGACCATGATTTTTAGTAGGTAGAAGCACATTCAATTCACAACATAATATCATAGGATATAAATAATGTAACTGCATTCACAAACATCCAATCCCCGTTATATAAGCTAGTTATTATCTTTATTAAACCGGTTCAAATGTGTTTCACATAAACACGAAGACACCCACCCTGCATGATGCACAATCTAGAGAGACGAAGGTAAGATTCCTACCTCAATAGGTTCCGATGTCCTCCTACGAACACGACCACCATGATCACAAGGCTTCTCCTAGAACGAACTCACCCACCAAGGATGTTGTGACACCACCAAATCAACAACACAAGAAAATCCCTCAACACGGAGATCACATTCCGTAGCATGGAAAGAAAACGAGAGAAGTAGGATCGGAAAGTGAATACAAGAACAGATGTTTAACATACCTTTTTATAGTCGTTTGTCAAAGACCGTCATTATTGTCAATTATCAGCAGTCTCATTGGTTGGAAACTGCAGAGGGGAAGTCGAAGAAGAGGGAATGGAATAGGGTGTACGTTGTTCTCCTCGCTGACACGATCCCGCAGTCACTGACGGATCGATGATCGGGGTCCAGATGAAGAAGTTAGAGGAGGAAGACTACTCAATCGTCCATGAGCATCGTCGTGCGACGAATAAGCGATCGGTCTAGAAATAATATGCGACCCTTTCTTATATAGGAATCAAAAAGGTAAAATGGTACACAGCGTGTATTAATGAATACACGACGTGATCATACAACTATTATGTTGTTTGACTGGTCAACACACAACACGTCATGCAGTTTCCATGAATTTAATGATAATGATAACTTCAATTAATAATAGGTGTTTTATTGACCTGAGACATGAGTCATAAAAAGGTATTCATTATTGGTCTTGAAATGGCCATCATAATTTCAGGGTTGCAACCTCACAGATGGTTCGTCGTTCCAACATCGTATGAGGGAGATACGTTGGATACCAGATCCTTTAATAATAACAATATTTTTATTATTGGGTGTTTCATGGACCCAAGCCATGAACCATAATTTAATACCAAACATTAGAATTAAATTGATCATATTAATGACAGGATCCTAACACCACTAATGGAAAGTCAATCGGACGTCACACACAGGAGTTATGATGAGTTGAAGATTTAATAATAATATTAATTCTATTAAATCATGAGCATTTCAGGTACCCGATCCAAAAACCCAAAAAATACATCTAATATTGGACTCATAATTTCCGTCTTGAAGTCAGGGTCGCACTGCCGCTGACGGTTCTTAAAACCAAGGTCGCACGAAGGAGTTACCGTCAAAATTCAGTTTTCCCAACCAAAATAATAATTACATTATTATATTATTATTATTTTATTTAACCATTTTTTTTTCTTCAATTCCAAATCCCACGCACAAATAGATTCCCACAAATTTCCTTTGGGTGCTTCCCCATTTATTTTGGATTTTATTTATATTTTGTTTTATTTACTTTATTTCCTTTCAAATTTCTTCTCTCTCCAATCTATCTCATTATACCACATTTTTTTCTTCTCCCAAATAGCGTCGAACTCCAATGTAGCACCTAATCCCCCCATGATTGAATCCTTTTTTATATTTTCATTATCATCTTTTAATCATTATTATAATTTATAATAATGATAACTTACTATGGAGGCCACTCATTCCCATGCCACCACAAAAAAAAAGGCACCTCTCCTTTGACTCCATGTCAACCACGCCCCACCCCCTTGATTGATTTCCTTTTTTTTCTTTTATTAATTCTCAACTTTTGAAATCTCATATTCTCTCTCCAACCTCTTACACAATTCCCTCATGCTCCAACCAAAGTGGCATCTCCCCTTTTATTACATACCCATCATTACCCATTTTAAACCTTTATCATTATTATTTTATTTTATTTTTTTTACACAATTATCATAATAACATCTCCCATCTATCCTCATATCTCAAATCTCATCGCATTGAATTAAAAAACATAAATCTCATTAAATATTTATTAACGGATCTTTCAAAATTTAATCCAACATTATTATTATTATTATTTAGTATAATAATAATGACAAATCCCCAGTTAAAATTTATTAAGTCGTTACCAATTATTGTTAATAATAATTATCATTATTGATGTTCGTTGTGTTGACCATGTCCGAACACCATTACGTCAATGCTGAGCAGCCTCCTATTACACACATAATTTATTATTTATTCAAAATTTAAATAAATCAAAAAGAAACCATGCACCTCCTCTCATTGAATTAAAAGACATAACAAAATTAATATAACTTACATATTCAACCCCTTTTTAATACATTTAATTTCATAAACCTCTCGCACGTAGTTTTATACCATCATTGTTATTTATTACTTTTAAATAATAATAACAATTCATCAAATTATTTTATTAACTCATCACCATTTTTATAATGATAATATTTATGCTCATCGCATTGCCCACGTTAAACCACCCCGTTGGATATCTGAATCTGACCATGCCACGTCAATGTCACATAACATCTGTCAATTTAATTATTTAATTATACTTATATCTATTTCACAGTGATTAAATTGAAACAACTTAAATTAAAACCATTCAATTTAATAAACCCAACATATTTTTACGCCACCATTATTTTTATTATTTATCATAATAATAATAACAAACTCACCTTTAATTTTATTAACGCACCACCATGCTTCCACTGTAAATCTTCATTTATTTGTTTTCAATAAATACCATGACTCATTTCATTAATTTCTCATTATTATTAATATTATGAATAATATTAATTACAAAACACACATTATTATTATTCAAATTTAATTTCAACAATTACTCAATTAATAATAAACTGCATGTTTCATTTATCAACATCTAATGGGTCACACACATTCCCACTTCACATCATAAATAATAATAACACCCATTAAATCATTTTATCATGATTATTATCTTTTTAGTTTAATTAATCACACAATTTATGTCATCATCATTATTATTTACCATATTTTTACGTTATCAATAGTATTAAAAATTATCATTATAACACGCATCGTGTCGACCATATCGATTTCAACAAAGGAATGGACCAGAGGGGTCCGGGCCATTTCATGGATCTTCATGTTATGTTCTTATTTTGTTTTCAAGATGTCGCGGATCCCTTGAAGTCAGGTTGACTTTTTCGCACAAGAGCATGTCGGAATGTATCTTTCATTATAAAAAGAACCTCTAACAAATCCCTTCAAACATGTGATGCACCGATAGATACCATAAAATAAAAGGTATTTTTCATGTAAATACTCACACATCATCATAAGATCCATCATTGATCACATGATGCATCACAGATAAGAACAATGACTAACCATGATAATTATCACATCACATTGCAACATCCCCTTTCCTTGTTAAATAAGGAATAAATAAATTTGGAAAATTACAAATAATAAATTGAAGGTATAATTCTCTGATCTTCATACAAATGGTTAATGTTCCCTGGTTGACCATGAGAATTCACCTTTACAAGATATCTCAGTCTCACAAATAACCTTCAACAAGCTATATCAATGTCATGAACAACCTTTGAAATTCCATCTTCGTCTCTATAAAGAGCCCTGAAAATTATTCCTCAATAATGAGAGAGACTTTTCATGAGTGTTTTAGTAGTGTTATTAGATGAATCTATGTATGACCGATGTAAGGATCATGCAAAAAACATGATGAAAAATTCCATCAATTGATGCTAGCAAATATTTATGAGGCACATGCTTCAAATTTAGAATATATCCATCATGGTGAGGCCTATAAATCCATCCCCATCGGTAGACCGAAAGAAATAAGATGACTATCACTACCTAATAGAACATGGGAGGACATATCATATTTGAAATTTACAACATTTCAAGGTTCTTTCACCATGTAAAATCATGGAAGTGACCTTAAGAGTCGCAAACCGTGAAAATGTGCTTCTTGTGATATCTGTGTAGATCATGAAAATAACATATGATGGGCCCTCTAAATTATTAAATGGATTTTCTAAACATACAATGGATCACACGAACACTGTATAAAATAATTCTTTATAATACTTCATGTACAAATTCAATAAAGACTGAAAAAGATATAAAATTATGGAAAATATTAAAATATGGATATGTTAATATTCGTGAACATTATCGGACCTACCTAGCTCATGGGACCTCACCACGAAAATTCATCTAGATCATGTGATGTATTTTATACATGTTGTCCATATCAAGTGTTTTCCTTTAGATGTTTTAACCAATTCTTTTGAAACCCCAAGGATTTTCCACAAATGTAATGTGGTTGGTTCATGGCATGTCACCCAAATCTTTTGGAGTCCTTTCAACATGTCGCTCAAGTCTTATGATGTCCTCCAACCATATCGTCCAAGTCATGTTACACCATATGTACATGTCATCCATATCAGGGAATTTCATTCCTATATGCTATCCATATCATGTAATACCCCATAGATATTTCATGTTGGTATTTTGATGTCCTTTGTTCATGTCAATCAATTCATGTCATTCCATTCAGACATGTTATCCATGTTCAGAGAAACCCTCTAAAAATTTCATCCAAATAATGTGATGTACTCCAGGGATTCCATTCAGATCATTGACATCCTCTATCCATGGAATCAATATAACACCATGTCCATAACTCATATCAACCAATCCATGTGGCATCCTACAAACACGTCATCGAGGTCATACAACATTCTCTAGACATGCTATACAAATCATGTGATTGTCTTCGTACATGTCCTCTAGTTAACTATGATACATATAGACATAATCATACATGTCCATCAATCCTCAAAAAATTCAAGAAGAAAATTAAGACATGATAGGATGAAAATTAGGACATGTCATCCAAATATCCCAGGATGTGATGATCTTCTCCAGTGAGAATATTTGGGTATACCCCCAATAAACTATGAGAACACTGATTAATATACAAATAGAATACATATGATTCTATCATAAATACAAATATCCAATTAGAATACACTACATTGTACTTACCTCTACGCCTCAGCTACTCTAACCCATTGGATTCAAACATCCCTTGTATGTACCCCATTTATCCTCATCTATCAGTTAATTAATATTTTAGAAGAACTTCAAGAACTCAGATTCCTTTCTAAAAGGGATACACAGGATAACATCCTAAGGCCTAATATCCAATTAGAATTACCATAGATGTAGTTCCCACTTTTTCACTAGCACTATAACTCGAGGGATCCAGTAGACCCTTCTGGCTACACAATTGTTCCTCTCCTATCTAAATTTTTTTATGTTAACTAAACTATGAAAACTACAATTCCTATCAAAATAAGATACTCAGGATTCCTTTATAATGACTAGGATCCATAAAGAATATACATCAATGTATGTCCCTCTATGTCTTAGACACACTAACATGTGGGATCTGAAGCTCCACCATGGGTACACGATTCTTCCTCATCCATTATCAGACTGATTAGTTGGATGAACATTGTGATCTTGGATTCCTTTTATAAGTAAGATGCATAGGATTACTTCATAAGGAATGATATCTTTATCAAAAAAATATATAAATTCTACCCAAACACTTAATTATAACATCCATATGCAGTGAGACTGATTGAATCAAATCCATTGTTTCCCGCAATGATCATGGTTTAGATGGGATTAGAGATTTCCAATATTCATATCATTCACATAATGAATTATTCACCTTCTAGGGATATAACAATATGGTATCCCAATTTATTGGAGTAATATCCCCATCACCATTAAGGGGAAATAACCTTAGAGAATGTCACATGATCAGGATTGAACTATAACAAATATTAATCATGATATTAGAAAGATACATAAGATTTCTTATTTAGGATTGATCTTCCTATATGGTGCCTATGTTCCCACATATATTTTATTTTCTCATGGTGATAAACTAAATGAATGAAATAAACTATGATGGTATGGATTCCTTTTATAAACATGATACATAGGGTTCCACATAAATGTTCAATCTCATCCTCAAAATATCAATCGCTATGCAGGATGGATGTAAATTATAAGGTGCCTAGTTATATGGATTGAAAATATAAGTAGCTACCCAATTCGATGAAATGTTTGGCAATGGTAATGAACCTCAAATACATACATATGGTTTCACTAATAGTACCATGTATACACATGGAATGATTCTGAACATGATCATTTTGTTAGTGTAACCATTCACATATCTGTATTAGGAATATATTTTAAAAAATATATTAAATCAAAAGAGTGTACCAAAATAGGAAATAATTCCCCCTAAATGGCTGTGATGAGCCCGACCTACCATTAGCTCATCCAATGTGGGTTCTTTAATTACATTGGGTCTGAACCCCTAGTTGACCGCACCACTTTGGAATGACAATCTGTATATTTTGATAAATGGGGGATATATTGGAAGTTAATGTCAAATGAACATGGTTAAGAGATATATTGTGATTTTGATGTCATACATTAACCCCCATAACCAACCCTCAAAAGTGAATAATGGAAGAATCTTTGTGATGGAATTTAATTATAGAATAATACAATTTTTATAGGCATGGAGAACCTTGCCTTGTAACCATGGTACATCACACATAATAAAACTGAAACAATAACTTATTTAATCTATAATATATTCCACTTACACATTCCCTTCTTCAGCATATGAGGTCACCCATTAAATTTCATTCTATTCCCTAGAATGCTAGAAATTGTAATATTATTGACAATGAAGGATAAGCTATAAAGAATTTTAATTTTTTAAAATAAAATATTATGTGGTAATTTGTTTTTTCAAAAGTAATGTGAATAAAGAATGTATTAACTTTATCAATACTACTAAAATATTTAATCCATTATGATGTGATCTCTTGTATCTAGTTCTATTGTTATAAATTATAGTTCAACTATGAGATACTAGGTTTTGGGTTGTAACAATTTGTACTAGAGAAAATTTAGTATACTGTTTGGGACCTAGTTTTATGAAATCATAAAATAGATAAATAATCTTATGATATACCATAAGGAAAAATTTATGCATATTATATTATCACACTGATTTAGTAAGGTAGATAATGTGTGGTTTCTTTTTAAATAATAGAATGTTTGTATACTGAACAGTGGGTAAGATTGTGGCACAAATGCACCTTTGGGTAATAACTCTATAATGTGTGGATTGGGTTTTAACAGGATCATAACTAATTCATGATGAATGGACCTAAGACTACAGATCTTGATAGAAATTCAAGGGGGTATTCTTTGGCAATTTCACATTCCCTTTACAAACCATTGTGAAATATTTTAAAAAATATATGAATTGAAGATATCCTAAAGGATACTAACCAGATGATTTTGAGATTTACTTTTTAGAAATTACCAATTTATGTTCACTATTTCACTAGTATCAGAATTATACATTTTGATTTATAATGCTATGATCTAATCTAGTGTATGTTAATTTCATATATATTCTAGGCACATTTTTCCTTTAAGAGAAGTATATTTATAAATTTATTTTGTAATTAAAGAAAAATAATGTATAATTTAATATATATGTAGATATAATTCTTTAATTATTCAATAAATTATTGATAAATTAAGATAAAAGATAAAATATTACCTTTGTTTCCCAAAAATGTTATTTTTATAGATTATTGAAAATATATTAATTTCTATATTTATTCATAAATTAAATTTATATTCATGAAAGTAGATAAGGAGTAACATTCATCACTTAAAAAAACTTATTTTCTAAAAGATCAGTTTTTAATATTATATGTGTTTAATATGTTATTATTTTTTAGGAACAAATATTTGAGATAAATTATTTAAAAATACATTTTCTATTGTTTATAGATGAACTAGTAGAAATTATATATTTTATGAGTCACAAAAAGTATTAATGAATTTATTTTTATCTTTTGATTTAGATAACTTTTTGAATATTAATATATCTATTAGTTATGATTTATTTGAGATATTATCTTTTTCGTAATTATATATATATATTTATTATTATTAAAATTTAATTGTATAATATTACTAAAAAATGATCTTTTGGAACATTTTTTTAAAAATTAATCAAATTTCAATTATAAAAATATACATTAAATGAAATTCATAAAAATTAAATAATATTTATAAAATTTTATTCTATAAAAATATGATAATTTTTTTAATGATAGTAATGTAAACGGAATGTAAATTTTCCAAATTATAATTTATAAATTTAACAAAGACAATATAAATATATTACAATTTTGGGATATAATATTAATGAAATACTTGAGTTTTTTAAAACAAGTAGAAATATACATATAAATATGTATGAAAATAATTCAATTACAAAACAAAAAAACAAAAAAATAATAATGAAAAATGGCATGAGCAGGGTGTTATCTTCTTACTTAGGGCCACATGATCCTTCCTTTTCACGGCCACCTTCATATGCTAAACCAACCACCTAATCAATTGATGGAACCCTTCAATCTCCATACACTACATGGAAATTATAGCTGAATTGACATACAATCAGTGCCCTATTCCACTTTTGATTTTTTATAGAAAAAACTAGGACGGTAGATCCTCAGATATACCCATTATTGGAGGTTGATCTCCTTACCTCTTCAATAACCAATGAAAACATTTTCTTCTCAACGATTCTTGTCTAAATTTATTTGAAATATATATGTTATAGAATTTGAAAATGGATTATGTTACTTCAACCAAAAATCATTTCTATATTATTCAAGATCCTCAACTCATTTGGTGCCTAGACCCATGGTATTAAACCCTAGATTGTGGACTCGTAGATTTATAGGTTCACTATGATCTCAAATTATCCTGGAATATGTTGAAACAATGGTTCGAACAGCTATATATATGCATAAAATATATAGAGAGAACACTAATTAACTCCTTGTATAGTCTGGCCAAGCTGAAGCCTTTCCTGTTATTTCCCCCTCTAACACTCAGATCCGAACACAACATAAATAGAAGTCTGTACTACCTTATCTTGGTTATGGTCCCCTTTAGTAATTAGAACCGACTACCTTCATCTGGTTTGAACACCCATTGCTGGAAGGAGTTATTCTCCTTATCTTTACAGTAAGACAAGAGATAGTTATTTATTTTTAAATATTATATATATGTAAATTATTTTCATACTTCATGTTTATTATTTTTATACTTCATTTTCATAATTTTAAAATATATATGTATATATTATTTCAAAAATATGATTTTATTTACTTCAAATCATAAAATGGTTTTCGAACTTATATTTAAGTAAGAGTGTATTATATTTACAATTTCATGTTATATTTCAAACATATATACATATATATGTTATAGTAAATTTTCCTATTCATTAACTTTTAATGAAATTAATTTATTTTATAATGGATTTAAAATGTTTTCAAAATATGTTATATTATTATCACAATCTATGATTTTATTGTATTATTTTATGTACAAAACATAATGTTTTTAATCTATTTAATTTTATGTAAAAAAGAAATTATTATTATTGTTTTGTTTATAGTAGTGAAATAACTATTTTCCAAAGAAATTAATTATGATTATAAATTTAATGGAAAATAAATATCTTCAAAATACTATTTTATGTGATAAATAATGGTTAAGTAATCAATTATTTTATTTAATGGAATCATGTCCTTTCAAGCTATTTTTTATACATGTCATTATTGATCATAATTATAGTCATACTATATTGAATATTCATTCCATTCCATACATAAATAAATATATAATATAGTTAATTTAATGAATTATTATTTATATGAAATAATTTCAAAATTGATGTTATGAGTTTGTGAAAGAAAATAAAAATACATGGATGTTAAAAATTCTTTCATTAACATTACATTCATTTTTTAAATTTCTAAATGTCATGAGATTTTTTGTATGAATTCAACAAGGGATTTACTATAAAAGTTAATATATATATATATATATATATTAATATAGGCATGTAAATTTAATATTGAATAGTGATTCTTTAAGAAAAAACTCTAGTAAAATATATTTATGTGTGTGTGTAATGAAATCTCAAAAAATATAAAAATATATAAGATGGACAATTTAAACATGAAATAAATGTGGGGAGTGAACCCATCCCAAAGTAATTTGGTTAGTCCCAAACATCCTTCAATTTATCATGTGTCCCTAAGGTTTTTTTTCCAAATCATACATGATATTTTATAGAATAAAATAAATGGTTTATTTTAGAAAAAAATTAAACCATAAGTATTTTTAAAAGGAATTATAGTATTTTCAGATGAGTAAGTATTTTAATACGTATGACAATGTTTTTGAATTATTTATATATTTTCATAAGAATTATAATATTTTCAATGAATTATTTATTTTCATTTGCATTTTCAAAATCACGTTTTCAAAGAATTTCCAAAAGACATTCAAAAAATATAGTATATTTTGAATAGTATTTTCAAAATTATGTTTTCAAAATTATAAGTATTTTTAAATAATTATTAATTTTTTTCCAAGAAATGTATTCTGAAAATTCTTTTCAAAGTTTTTTTCTAAAGTAGAAGTGTTTTTAAAAATGCGTTTCATGAGATTTTCAAAAACCCTCTAGTTGGGAATTTTTCGTACACTATTTTTTAGATAATTTTTCTAATATCATTTAGAAGTCACAGGGAAATTATATTCAATATGGAGATATCATGGTAAAATACCTATAATTTCATTTTTATTTATTTTATACTTAAAAATTTATATGAGTGATTCTTTTCCACCGAAGGCTATACTGAAAAAGAGGCTTGGATGTAAATGATTGTTTATTTTTTAGTTAATTTTTATATAGAAAATTATACAACAATTTTTTTATGGATCTAGAGGCGGGGGTCTCAAGGCCTCATACTTGATATTAGCGGAATTATTTTTATATCTTTGGTGATTAAGATGTTTATATTATATAATTTTAGTTTCTAAGTTCATTCATTTAGAAAAAATTTGATTAATAACATTACATTTTATTATAAAAATACTAGTGTTATACATATATTTTTAAAATCCAATGAAGTTATGTGAACTATAAGAATATATAATTCTGGTGATTCTATTTTTCTAAATTATGATAATGTAATTTCATAATTTCCTATAAGTTGGAAAGAAAATTCAAGGTAGGAATTATGTTTAAGGGGTAGAATGTTACACCCCAAAAATTTTGAACTGTGGTTCTATTTTTATAACTCTTTATTTATTGACCTATCTTATAAATAATGAAAAATAAATACAATTTAATTTGAAACTAAATATATTTCCAAAATCATTAAAGATATTTTTGGTAAATTTAGATAAAATATAAATTATTTCATTTATTTCAAATAAGTAATATTTGTATAGATTAAAATAAATAAATTAATTTCTATATTAATCCATTAATTAAATTTGTTTTCATGAAACTAGAAAAATTATAACATTCTATACTACATAATTTTTTTACAAAAGATAGTTTTTTTGTATTATATGTGTTTAATATGTGGTTATTTTTGAGGAAAAACTATTTCAAACGAATTCAATTAGAAAATTCATTTTCAAGTGTTTATAGAGACCGTTGTGGAACTTATATAATATATAAGTCATGTATAATATTAATTTATTTATTTAATTTTGAGTTACATGTCATTTTTAATATTAAAATATCTTATTGATTTTATTTATTATTTATATTATTATTATTTGATAAATAATATATTATTAATTTTTAAAAACACAAAATGTAAAATATTACAACATAATTATTTTTTGTTACATTTTTTAAAAAGTAATTAAATCGAAATTATAAAAGTCCACATAAAATTAAATTCACAAAATAAAATATTAATAATAATATTTGATTGTTTGAAAATAGATTAAATTATCTAAGGATTTTAAAATAATAATAGTGTAACTTCATAAAATTAAAATTGATAATTTTAACAAATAAAATAAAAAAAATATTATAATTTGGGTATATAATATTAATCAATTAATTAAGCTTGTTATATTTAATACATATAGATATTTTACGATATATATATATATATATGAAATTCAGTCATTTATAAATAAAATTAGACAATAAAAATAGAAAATGAAAAACAATAAAATAAGGGTGTTTTCATTCTCCATGTGACCACCTAATCAAATGTATTCAAAAATTCCTTCGCACACCATACAAACTTTAATCACCCTCAGTGTTACCCTTTGATCTATAGTCACCAAACAACAAAAGAAGGTGGATCTATCAACAAGAAGTGCCCTATTCCAGTTTTTATTATATCATAGAAAACAATAGGACAATAGATCCTCATATCTACCCATTATAGGTGCCTTATCTTCACCCAGTCTCTATCACCAGTGGAATCTACTTGCATCTAAAATAAGCTTTGAAAAGGGTATATGAAAATTTATATGTCATTAAATTTGGAAATGGGTTATGTTTTTCTAACATAAAATCATTTAAATTTTATTTTAAATCCTTGATCAATCATGTGCCCAAAAATGGTTTTAAACCCTTTATTGATGTCTCTTAATGATATAAGTTCTGTATGATGTCATATTCTCTTGTAAGATAAATAAATATCAGTTTTAATGCCTATATATACTCATACCTTATACATTGATAATCCATTTTCACTCATTGCACATTCTGGAAAAGTTTATTCCCTTCCATTTCATTCATCGTCTTAGTCAATACTTCCACCACACAATAAACAAATAACCATGTAGCCTTCTCTTGGTTCAGGTACTATCAAGATAGAAGAACCCACTTCCTTTATATGGTTTAAACACTCATTGGCAGAAGGAGCATCCTATATTCCATTTTCTAGTAATGTAATGGGAATTTATATTTTAAATCTATTGTATATGTGTATTTTTTCATAGTTCATGTTTATAATTCTTTAACAAATAAGTATGTATTTTTTCAAACTCTACTACTAATTACAAAATATCATAAAACGGTTATCATATTTATATTTAATAGTGTATTTTATTTATGATTTTATGATATATCTAAAAAATATAAACTTATATATGTTATATTCAATTTATTGTTCATTTATTTTTAAGATATATATTTTTAATTTTAAGTTTTTCATAATATTTTCAAATAAACGTTTTATTATAATATAAAACTATTTTTTTGTAACACTTTATATACAAAAACTATTGTTTTTAAGATATTTTATTTTTTATAAAAAATAATGTATTAGTATTATTATTATTATAGTTGTTATATATTAATTTTCAAAGATATTAACTATGATTATATGTGTATGTCAAAACCAATATCTTCAAAATATTTTTTTTATGAGAAATAATGCTTAAGAACAGAATTATTTAATGTATTGGAATCAAATCATTTCAAGCTAATTTTTTTCTATAAATGTCATTCTTGATCACAGTTATGGCCATATGTTATTGATTATTCATTAAATTTGATACATATATATATAAATATAAACATGTGAATTTAATGAATTATTCTTTATTGGAAATAACTCAAATTCAATTTTATGAGTTTATGGATGAAATATTAAATACATTTGTGTTAATCATTATTTTGTTAACATTACATCTATTTATGAAAAGTGTAAATGTCATGATATTTGGTCTTACCAATTCACCAAAATATTTTCTATGAAACTTCATATTGATATATGTATATAAATGTATATGTATAAATTAAAAATTTCATTGTTAGTTTTTAATGTAAAAATCTAGTTAATTATATATATATATAATGGAAGCTCAAATATTGTTTATAAAAATTTAGAACATGGGAATTGTAAATATGAAATGGAAATGGGGAGTGAACCCATCCATAAGGAATGTAGGTAAGCCCTGACAATCCAAAAAAGATTGAAGTGGCCCCATGGTTTTTTGTAATGTTTGATCAATATTTTCTAAAAACTTCATTTTATTATTTTAAATGATATTAAAATGGTAATTATTTCATATAGTATAATATAGTTTTTAATGTAATAATTATCATCAAGGGTATTAAAATTTTCTCAAATTACGAAAGTATTTAAAAACGAATTATAATGATTTCATAGGCGTGATTATTTTAAATATTCATTTCAATATCATATTGTCAATGTATTTTAAAAAGTGTTTACAAAATATATTATATTTCTAAAATAGTTTTGAAAATTATGATTTCAAAATTATAAATATTTGCAAATGATTTTTAATGTGTTTTCCAACGATTTTTACTTTTAAAATTATTTTCAAAATCATTTTCAATGGTATTTAAAAAGATTATTTTCAAAAGGTTTTTCACTGGCTTTTTAAAAACCACTTAATGATAAATTTTTCACACCCATTGTTTTTTAAAATGATTTAGGATCATTTAGACGCCTCAATTAGACTGTGTTCAAAAAGGAGATAGCGTGAGAAATGTCTTATCGGTTAATTTTTATTTAGTTTAACTATGATAGTTTGTAATAGCGATCCTTTTCCTCCAAATCATATACCAGAGTAGATCCTCATATGTGAATGACTATATAATTATTAGTTACTTTTTATATAAAACATTATTTCTTGTACTATATTTGGATGTGTCGGTCAAGGGGCCTCATAGTATAACATTTATTAAAAATGGAACTAAGAAGAAGGCATGAAAACTATATCAACTCACATAATCTATATATTGATTCCAGTCAGGGGAATGATATAGATTCTAGAGATCATTATAGATCCATATTATAATATTTTATGACAATATATTCATAGACGATTCATGTTATGACCACTAATATTCCCCGAATAGAGAATCTGATAGATAGACAATGTGGTCTAAAAAGGCCTCAATTAAAAATATACCTATCATTAAAATGATCCAAAAATATATAAGTTTCTTGGAAACAAATAATATCCTTAGAAAATAGATTTATTTTACTAGGATTTTATGAATGTGAGATGGTTGACATATACATTTATCATCTCATTGGTGAGGTGATCAATTGTGGTAACTATTTCAAAAGACTAATTATGGAGAGTAAATAATGAATATATATTAGATGGATTCTATGGATGTTTTCTTCAAAAGATATTTTCATCATGATTAATTAGCGGATATAAAGAATCAATTCCTAAGGCTATGAAAAAATTAATAGTAATGTGTTTCAATGTATGAATCCAACATTTCAATTTTACAAAGATTTTTTTGTGCAACTCAAATATAATCCAATTATTAAGATTAACCATTTCATTGATTGGTTAGATTTAGTTCATTGAAGGGCACAAGTATCAAAAATATTCTAATCATATGAGGATATATAATCATGTTTTATCAAGAGTGAAAAATAAATATCTATTTGTTATGTATTTGATGGAAATCAATAGAATATTAGGATATGAGAGAACCATGTATGTTTAAAAAGAAGTTATTAGGGAATTAATTAAAGAGAGAATTTCCAATAATTGATACGTAATGAAGGAATTACCCTGATATATTCTTTAAGGGGATTTGTGTTTTACTAAAGTGTGTAAATGTGATCAATACATTAGTATTAATTTTTAATTTTTTGATAATAATATTGGTAAAGGTAAATGACTTAAATGGATATGAGTGTTGGCATCTCAATGAAGAAAATTGTATTTGGTGATAATTCTATTGTTGAAAACACATGTTGAGGTTATTCAAAGTGTTTCTTGGAAAATTGATTGATCCAAAAGTGATTTAAAATAATTTTTTTATATCATGATATATGGACTTTTTAAATGTTGAAAAATATATTTTTGTTCATGTTGAATATTCATAGAGGTATTTGAAAGTAGAGTGTATTGAAAAAAAGTACAATAGATGCACCATGCCAAAGTAGTATCCATGGTTGGTGTGTCATAGAGTGAACTAATGATACAATGGTGGATTTCAAAGATATTTTGAAGTGTTACACTATACCAATACATTTTATTTGATTGATAAGTCTATAGGTAAGGTTTCAAAAAGATGTTCAGCCTTTGTTGGATTTCCACACCAGCTCGGTCCTTCACATATGGTATAAATCTCAACCACACTGAGGACCTATCAAGGCTATCCAACCCATGAATATTCATAGATTAATGTAATTTAGTTCAAACACATGTTGTATTTCCCATTTAAAAATTGGTTCATGATGTAATGTGACACAATAGAGATGTCTATGAATGTACGCAGAAAATAACATCTTGAGAGCTAATGGAACAATGCTCCTTATATGTCATGGTAAAATTTGAGAAAACTCTGATATTGGACTCAAGGATCACAAGATATATCATATCCAAATAGAATATGGAGTGTAGGCCTGACAGAAGTATTTTTTAGCTTCTAAAAAATTTTAGTTCTCTATGCCGCAGCAGATGGGTTAAACCACTGCACTTGATAGACAAGAAAGAGTCCACAAAATAGCTAATTCTTTTCATGTGGATAGTCTAATTTTAAAAATAAATATTTTTAGGAACTCTTATTATGTAGAAATCTATTCCATTTTTTTATTACCACACCACATCATTATTTTGTGGTCAATTATATGGAGAATATAATTCGTGATCTTTTACACTGTATTTGAAGAATTTATATGCCAAAGAAAATGGGATCTCATGAAATTCATTTTCCTATGTAGCATTGATGTTTGAAACATCTTATATTAGATAGATAACATGTAGTGAGAAAAAAATTTCAAATAAATTATAGGATACAACAAGGTTTCCAATTAATACGACATAAGAGTTCTAGTGCAACATTGTAATACTTTAGACCATGCCAAATCCTATGTTTTAATGGTGTCAATGAGTTGTTAATTTTCAACATTTGTGGAACAATTCATGGGTCTTTATGGGTGGTTTGAAGAATCCAATTATAGTGAAATATTAGGATATTGGTTGTAACATGATATCTAATTTATAAGGTAATATCAATAATGTCAAATAGAAACAAGAAAAACAGATACATAGAGTCGAGGAATGGATAATTATCTAGAAATTACTATATATCCAAAAATAGAGAATCTTAAAAGTGTATATGGTTTCTTGAAGATATTAATTATTTAAATATAATAAGAAGGTTGTGTTCTATGGAGGGACTATAAATTTTTTAATAATGTGTTGGAATCCGTGGAAGGTCCTTCCAAAACTAAATATGGTAATTTGTGTGTCAATGGAAAGTTAAAGGTAATTTCAAAATAGTTCTAGAAAATAGAGATGGTGTTTCATCAAGGTATTTTCACATAGGTGAAAAAGTTTGATAAAATAAATTTTCTAGAGTATCTACCTATAATTTATGATTCGTTTGGTCTTATTAATTAAGGGAACTACATTTCCATAAACTATGTGTTGGTCTCTTCTAGATAAAATATAAACAAAAGAGAAAGAAGGTGATTCCTTCCATCAGTAGTGAGCCAAAAAAAAAGTTTCTTGGGAGTTAACTTTGGTAAGCAGTGAGATGTCTCTATAACATCAATGTTAGTAATCCTATCGATATGGGTGACCTAGAAAAATCATATTTATATAGGTAACTTCATTGTTTTTTTAGTACATGAAATAATGTCGATACATAAACCTTGGAGGTATCCTAGTGAGGGTGAACAAAGTTTATACTATATTCATATTTAATTTATCTGTAAAAAATAATTGAGATCAAGTAATCTGAAGAATATATGGATAATGATAATAACATGTTACCCACATTGTTGAAATATTGTTTCTCAAAAAAATATTTGGAAAAAATAGAACAAAATGTTTGGTTGATTATTAGAAAATCGATCTCTTTTCACTAAAGAAACCATTTTCATGGTTAATGGATTTACATCAAGATCAAAAATTTTGTTTCCGAATAAACATGGAGGTAAATTTGGAATAAAATGGTCCATATGAAATTTGAAAATCTGTCTATTTATACACATAAAAGGGTTGAAAGGGAGAAAATATTCACATCGGGTTCACCAAATGTATCTTGGAAAATGTGAATGTAACCATGGAACAAAATGGATACGTTAAAATAATAACATCTATCATTTTTTTATCAATAACGGTTTTACATGGTTAAGGTATTCATGTCATGGTCACCATTTTTATACATACAATGGAAGAGGTTACATATGATTCTTGATTTTGGATAATTGAGTGTAATTTCATAATCATTTTCATCATCTATATAATATTTTCTCTAACTAAGAATCTCAATGGATCTCATGTCGATAACAAGCCAAAAACATTATTTACAAATGCAATAGTTCATCAATGTTTCATTATGATGTCATTTAATAACTCAAATTGGTCAAAATAGTTATAGTTTGAGACAATCAGGCCCTTTGGGGGGGAATTATTATCCAATTAAAGACTCTCATATATATTTAATTTGTCTTCATGAATGTTTCCCATTCCCTTATATGGGTTGGGTTACCCTATCAAAATGTCAGGTTGTCAAACCCTATACATATTATATATGATTATGCTAATGGTTCTATTTATATAAATTAGTGTTTCACTATCTTGTTACCAATAACTTCATTATTATGAATGAATAATACTACATAGTCATATTACTGGGCACTCAATAGTTCTCTTCCACCAAGAGAGGAAGTTGGTGTTTTGGAATTTTGATCAATCCTATAAGAGGCTTCCTACATATCATGTGGGAACTATAATAAAAATATACATAGATAGATAAGAATAGTTTATGGTTTTATGATATGACTACACAATGTAGTTTAACGTAATGGGTTATTGACATATATGACAAAATTTTATTCCTTAGATTTAAATCTCGTGTCTTATGGGGGTTTCCTATATTTCATGTTAATAGAAGGAATAAAAGAGACTATAGTTTAGTGTTTTATTGGATTATATATCATAAAAGGTTTTATGGAAGAAATTTTGAGAAGAACATTTGAATATAAGGATACCCTGAGGTATTTCATTGGGAATATGGATCACTAAAGAAATACAATTTTTAATATAAATTAAATATAAAAGGGTTCCCCTTTTAGGGAACTTGTATCATACTGATTCTATATTCACCATTTCTCTTTTATACTATGTGACTCATGCTCGGTTCAAGAAATAAGAGATAAACAAAGATTGTAATAATTACACGATTGAATAATACTGAATTGTACAGGGCATAAAAACTAAGGTTTCCCTAATGTATTCTTTTTTAGGATTTTATCACTTCGATCAGGAGGTAAATCATGTTAGGTCTTATACCCTTTGAGGATTCCCATGACATTTGTCCACCCTCCATCCTATGATGGACAAAGATATAGGACCATAAGAGGTCTATTAAGTATGTTTGTATAGAATGGTTTCACCTTTTAGAGACATGAAAATGAGGGGGTTTCCTGAGTTAATATACCTAGTATATTAATGACACTACCCATATAAATTTTAGTCTTGGATAATGATTCATGGATCAAGGTTCAATTAGTTTGAGGGTACATGTCCATTGTTTCCTTCTTGACAAGAATGACATGTCTATGGGTGTCCTATTAACAAGGGTAACATGTCATGTGGATTTATAATGAGACAAGGATGACATGTTTGGGGGACTTCATGGGATCAGTGAGATAATCACATGAACCATGTGATCCAGCTAGATTGTCCTAGGGTCTATCACATGATCCATCATACATTGATTGGGGGTTTTGAATGATTCATATGACATGTAAAAAAGTGGTTGACTAAAACGTTTGTCATGTTTTGGGTCTTTCACATGGTTAAGGAACTAATCACGCAATCTATGTGAACTAGTTGAGATTTCTATGGGTCTGTCACATGATCCATATGAAATGTCTACGGTCTAACCTTTGATCCAGCTAAAATGTTTGGGGTTCATTATATTATCTAGCTGATATGTATAAGTGTTTCCCAATATGAATAATGAATATTCCATGCTCTTTTTCATGATCAAGGAAATGATTAAGAGGACCATATGAGACCTTTGCATGAAAAATATGTAGCCCCTTCTCCTAGAAACCCCATCATTAAAAGAATTTCATTCACATGAAGCCCATGGTGTTTTCCCATCAGTTGGTGGTAAAGAAATTATGTGGTCAATATAGTATGTCCATAGGAGTCCTCATGGTAAGTAAGACATATATAGAGGTCCTCTCATGATCTGTATGACATGTTCATGGTCCTTCACATAATCTAGAGTTGAAATAACAAATTTTTAAGTTATTAGATAAAGGTTTCCTCTAGCCTAGAACATCACCATAGCGTTCTTCTACCCTATCTGTTAAAAATACCGAGGGATCAATGAGAAATTTCATTGATTATATAACCTTGAATAAAATCACTATTAATAAAAAGTTTAATTTTCTTCATATCAATGATTTATTTGATTATCTCTATGAAGCATAGTTGTTTTCTAAGATTTATCTGATCTCCATGTACCATTAGCTAAAGTTGAAGGAGGTTAAAATTACAATGAAAGATTTTAGGATGAGATATACACATTATGAGCATGTAGTTATTCCATTTGGGTTTTCAATTCATACTATTGTATTTATTAATATTTTGAATAGATTCTTCAATCAGTTTTTGGATCATTTTGTGGTTGTGTTTACAGATGATATTTTGGTTCCTTCTAAAATCGATGAGGAACAATAAAGGTAAATGAGGATTGCTTTGTAAACATTAAAATAAATGAAACTATATGGAATGTTTAAACACAATGAATTTAGGTTATAAATAAATTGATTCCTTGGAAATATTGTTTCTAAATGAGGTATAATTGTTAACCCTACTAAAATAAGTTATTTAATAGTGGCCATGACATACCAATGTCACATAGATTTATAGTTTTTTTTGTATTAGTGTGTTATTACTGATGGTTTCATGAAAATGTTTCTCGATTTTCTATCTAAGTAACTAAGTTAACATGATTGGGAGTTAGGTTTATCTAGAAAGGAGACTGTTATTTTTCTAGTAACTAAAAAGAATACTAGTCAATGATCTAGTTTTGGCCATATCTTCTAGGAATGGGGAATTCATCATCAAGATTAATTCTTCATTGCAAGGAAATGCTTGTGTCCTAATGCATAATGAAAAGATAATATCATATTCCTCATATTAGTTAGAAACTAATGATTTAAATTACCCTACACATGATTTGGAATTAGTTTCCATTGGTTTTTCATTAAAAATACAAAGGAATCATTTGTATGGAGTGGTGTGTGAAATAAATATTGATCACAAAATAATAATTTTTATATTCACCCATAAAGGTTTGAAAATGAGACAAATATTATGGCTATAATTGTTCAATGATTATTAATGCATTAATAAATATCATCTAGAAAAATCAAACAAAGTGTTTGATGTTCTGAGTCAAAATTAAATTCTAAATCAACAATGCTGCATTTGGAATGTGACCCACTATTTAATAATTTTAAGAATTTTTTTCTAGATGTTTTGGATATGGGGAAAACCTCTATTTTAATTTAGGATTCAGTGAAGTTAGCTATTTCATAATTTATTTTGTGGCCTGAGAAGGAAGATCAGTATTTTCAATAAAAGATAGAACCCATTAAAATGTTAATTTTTCAGATTTTAAAATTGATGAAGAAGGGTTTTTATTTTTTTGAAAAATATTATGTCTTGTTTTTTATTCACCATTGAGTCAAAAAAATAGTTGACTAAAGCTCAATGTTCTCTTATTTTCATTCATACAGTAAGTAGTAAGATGTATAGAATCCTTAAAAAGTATTATTGGGGGTTGAAATGAAAAGAGCCATTGAAGACTTTACCATGAAGTTTTTTAATTTTCTATATGCTACATAAGAAAGTAAATTACAACAAGAAATGATTCAACCATTTCCAGTGATGAAGATGAAATTGGAAAATATTTCCTTGGATTTTGTAATGGGATTTACCAAGAAATCATAAGTTAATAATTCTATTTGGTTTATTGTTGACCAATTAACCAAATAATGACATTTCATTCCCATTCTAGATAAAATTTCACTTAAGGAGATTTTTTCAACTGTATTTAAAGATGATTGTCAAAATACATGGAGTAAATCTATCTATTTTAATATACAGTGATCCAAGGTTCACAACCAATTTTTGGAAATGAAATCAAAATCCATTTGGAAATGAATTTAATTATAGTATATCTTTTCCTCTTCAATCCAATGGATAATCTTATTGGAAGTTTAAGACCTTGAAAGATATGATTCTTTCATTGAAAATGTATTATTAAGGAAATTGGGATCCTCATCATTCTTTGGTTAATTTTTTTTAATAATAGTTCTCATTCAAGTAAACATATGGAACCTTCCAATGAATTATAGTAAAATCAGTGTTGAGAAATAGGTTTTAGGTATTCTATAAGAGAAAAGAAGTTAATAGATATAGATTTGGTAGATGAAACATCATAGAATGTTCATTTTATTCAATAAACCATGAGTATAGATCAGAGAAGGATGAAAACATATGTGGAAATTCGAAGAAAATATGTTTTTTTTAATGTTAGTGATAATATATTTTTAAAATATTCACCATTGAAATATGTGATTTAGTTTGGCAAGAAATGGAAGATAAGTCCATAGTTCATTAGACCATATGAAATAATTATGAATGATTGATTGGTTTTCAACAGATTGTATTTACCTATGATTTTTTTCTAGTACAAAATGTATTTCATGTTTCAATGTTAAGGAAGTTTGTACTGGATTTAACTCATGTTTTGGGTCCTAAAGAATTCAACTGTAGGAGAATCATTCTATTTAGTAACAAAAATTTAAGATTTATTA
Source organism: Viscum album (assembly GCA_963277665.1). Lineage (NCBI taxonomy): Eukaryota > Viridiplantae > Streptophyta > Magnoliopsida > Santalales > Viscaceae > Viscum > Viscum album. The sequence continues at coordinate 1,349,529,259 of OY728140.1, read as the reverse complement.
TCATAAAGGGAAAGAGTTTTAGAATATGTAAATTCACTAGGTTAAGGTTTTATGGAAAATATATATGGTTTAAGGGGAAACATTAGAATCTAAATAAATTATGTGATAAAAATACTGAATATTATTTTATCATTAAATAAAATTGTGAGAAGGAAATTTCCAAAAATGTTAAAGGTTATAAAAACCCATCTAATGATAGATAAATTATTTCACATATTTAATAATAATTATTAATTATATATTAATTTTACTTTAAAAGGGAAAATATATCCAATAGCATACCTAACAAGAATTAAAATGTTCATTGAAATCTTATGTTCCACACAACACTGAGTTATATCAAACAATAATATGTTGTTAATATTATTATTTTAAGTGATAGATATTTCCTTGTGGTTATATTATTGGGTATAAGTAAAACAAGATATATTAGTTTTAGGCATTTATATAAATTTTTTAAATTAATCTAATATTTTTTATGAAAAAGGTAAGAATAAATCCATTTTAAGCTTAAAACTTTATTTCTTACAAAAACAAGTTTTGTCTCCTTTTTGCGATAGTCTGATTGTATAAATAAATATTGAAAATTTTATGATTTTTATATGGAAAATTAAATTTCATTTTTGAAAATAGTATATCAAAATAATATTTGGGTGAAATTTTGGTATATTTTTTAGTACATTTATATTTTTTATGAATAATAAATCTTGAGGAATTTTAATTGAAAACTTATTTTTCATCAAAATATTTTATAAAGATAAATTATCTATTTAGTTATTTTAAATGTATAATTACACCAATTTTATATCATTTTATTCAATTTAGATCATTGGAAACAATTATACATTAAATTTAGATATAATAACATAGAAAACATTTGAACATGTTTACTTTAAAAATATACTTTGGCATCGCGTATATATGATTAATTTTAAATCAATTTCATCCACTTTTTGATTTCAATTTTTGAATTGGATTATATATTTTAAATAAGAAAAATTTATAATTTATAATATCTTCAACTTAGTTTTTGACTAATATATTACTGGGAGTAAATAAAATTAATTGTAGTGATCAAAGAAATAATTAATTTACTTATTGCTTAAATATTAACCTTAAGAGTCCAAATGACCTTAAAACATGTAAACATCCAATTGTAAGAACATTAATCTACCATGTCCCCAAATTTATATGATTATGTTCATAATTGGAGTCACATAATGTAATTGAGACCACTGAATAGTGTGTACCCTTATATATTTACAATAATGTTACTCCCCCACCACTATGGAATGGGACTCACCCACCACCATTTCTTCAAACCTATCATGAAAATTTAATCATTCATACCCAACCAAAACAATCTCTCAACATACCTTATGTAACACTACAGTCCTCAACATTGACATTAATCTATCCAAGGAATCCCTTTGATTCAATCCAGAAGGTGTTACCCAAAAAGGAGGAGACATTCTTCAACCTGAATTTATGTTTTATATATTTCCCCACCAATTAAATTTTTTTTATTAAATTATTATATATTAAAATAAATGTATTTATTATAATGATAAGTTACGGGTTATGGGTTGTACCTACATTTACGCACACTTCCATCAAATGGGTAACTAAATTACCCTTCGTGTGTACAACATACTACCACCTCGCAAAATGATGTCGTTCATTTTTTCCTTTACCACCTATCATGGTTAGGAATAATTATGGATAAATAGTTTCCAATGATGCATATAAATTTTATGTTGTATTTATATTTACTTAATTTTTATATAACACATAACATCCTTTATTTCAATTGGTGGAAAATCAATAACATCGTTTGTGGATGTTTAGACTACCACCTCCTCAAATCTATGTGATATGTTCACATATTACATGGAATGTATTAAGGATGAGTTAAAATAAAAATATGTAACCTAAATAAAATCAATTTTATATTCATGAAATAAATTACATTATTTTTATATAATAAATCATTTTATTTATTACTATTTCACGCAGAGAAAAAGTGATAACATCATTCGTAGATGTGTGGACTACCATCTTCTCAAACTGATGTGATTTTTTTTACATCACAATAATTATATATATAATTATATATGATTAAATAATATTATATAATTTATATAATTTTCATTGTATAATGATATATTTTAATTACCTTATTTCAATAATAATCATTGAATAGTCGGAAAATTACCCATGTGAATGTAAGGACTACCATCTCTAAGCTTGTAACGCTGTTTCAATTTCCATAACCATCCTTCATGATTGTTTTAATAGATTAATTAATTTATCAATATGATATTTATTTAACTATTATAATTATGGATATTTTTATTAAATTACCACCTTATCCGTACACAACCAAACTTAGTCATTTTGACACATAACCTAAATATGGTCAGAACACACTATATGGACTTAGTTTTTTAAATAATTGTATAAAATAGTTTAATAAGTAAAATAAAAGTTATTATAAAAATGAAAAAGTTTCAAAATAAATTAAATAATTAACATAATTTTTTTATTAAATAATATAAATACACATGTGACATGTTACAGTCAAGGTAAGGGATTTCATCTTAATTGCCCTTTTTGATGCATATTTTGATGTTATACAACCACTCTTTTTACGAGGTGTATATACAAACCATTTGAAATATTATATAATGAATTTATTTATTAATATGTAATTTAATGTTTTGGTTAATTTTATTCATTCATGGTTTATTGATTCAAATATTTTAAAGTGGTCTTGGACACTATGATTTAAAACGATCTCTTTATATTTTTTAAGATTTAATTTCATAACATTTTCCTCTATTATAATAAACATGATTTTATTTTATTTTGTTATTTATATAAAGGTATAATAATGAAAAATTTATATTCATTTTTAGTTTCATTAAAAAAAATTCAAAAAATGAATTGTTTTAGGTGTTTTATATGGAACATTTTGACGATTGATAAAATTAATGTTTTATTCTTAACATATACTAAAACAGTGAAACTTCTTCCGCCATGATCATTATTTTATGTTTGGATTTCATTCCATGATTTTATTTTTTTTTAAATTTAAAAACCATATTTCCTTTTATTTATATTTTTTTATTGAAAATGTTTATTCAAAAGAATGTTTTATTATGTATTGAATATATTATTTTAGAAAAAAATGGTTTTTTATTATTTGAAATTGATTTTAATGTGAATTTAATAGAGTCTTTAAAAAGATAAAATGTTTATTTCTGGTTGTGGTTCTTGGAAATTATGAGTCATGGGTAAACTAAGGTAGTGTAGGGTGAGCACATTATAGCTTAAATGATGGTTGCGCTTAGATAACACTTTAATTCATTGGGTAATGATTATTTTATCTAATGAATTATTTTGTAAGTTGGTTATAGAGTCATTAAAATCTGTATATGGTAAGGGTTCTATAAGGGTTCATTGTAATGATGTCCCATGGTACCTACATGAATTTTATAAGATTTATAATGAGCTTTCAGGTAAATTATTTTTTTAAATTGTATAATAAATTATATTTATTGAATAATGATATGTCTCTTTTTGGATAAAATGTTATGTTTCTGAGATTTTGTTTTCCATTAGTATAATTTTTATTAATGGAATAGCAGTTTCCTTCTTTTAGTATCCTTTAATTAGATTTTTATCCTCATTTCCCATTTTGAAATGTTTTTGATGGATTTAATTTTGACTAAGGTATTGGAATAGGTTGTATTGAAAATTTATTAAGTGTTTTCATAAATTTTATCATTCTCTATTTTTTAAAAGTTTATATATAGGAAATAATAATAATTTTTGGCAGTGTCTATGGTTTTTTATTTATTTGATATAATATAATTATCTGAAAATATAAATATAAATAAGATACTATAAGTGAAATAATGTAAATTCATGACTAAAACTCATGATTAGGTAATGTCTAATGTTTGGACCTTTAATAGATAGAATCATACCCAGCTGGTTTGGAGTTTCTAATAGTTCAATTGATAGATACTACCTATAAGCCTTTGAGACCCTTTACCATCACCTTAATAGCACATGATTATGACTCAAGAGTCCCCAATTAAATAAATTACCACATCTTAAAAATGCTAAATTTTATAATGAGTTAGGTATTATTAGGGTAATTAGCCCCTAAATACCTATAGGGGTTGTGTTCTAATAAGGGGAGGACTAAAGTATATCATTGGAAAATGGAAATTTTTCTAAGAGAATCTCTTTAATCATTCCTTGAATAAGTTAGGTAATCCTTGTATGTATTTTGTGCCTAAATATACCCTGTCCAATATTCCTCGTAATGATGCACCCTCAGAAAATGAAATCGAGAGTGGGATGACATGAATGCTAATTTTCACCAAATTCCCACGTTAATTATCATGAATCCATTGGAAGAAATTATATGTCATGGAAAATTCCTCCTCTATTTATTCTGTTACCTGGGGGTAGGTGGAATAAATTATTATAGAATATATTAAGTTTCACTATAAATATTATTATTCCGATAACAACTTCACTTCCAATAGAAGGAGCTGTGTAAATTTTACAGTGAATGTTTTATGATTCAATCTATGAGGTATACCTCAGAGATGGTGAATCACAAATGTCTTACAACCTCCAAGTCACATGATTAGATAACTGACTTCATCACAAAAATTGAAATACATCATTAATTCAAAGATCATGTGAATTTAAATTTTTCTGTGTAATTTTATTTATTAGAAAATTCTCTAAAAAGATTCATGTGTTAACATAATCAATAAAATCTATCCATCCACTAGTAGACGTAGTGGAAAAGGAACGGGGGATATTCCAAAATTTAATTGATTCCACCCAGCAAACCCTAACTAATATGGTGAACTAAACAGACCAATGTTTTAAAATTATTTTGGAGCATTAATTTTAGGGAAGCTTGATGGAGACTCCAAACTGAGGATATTACTCCTTTGTTTTTGATTTATTAATGAACAAGTAATTAATACCCCAAATGTTTCTGTAAATATTTACTTCATTCATATTGTTAATGAAATTTAATTTGAATTTTATCATTTAGATCATCAAAGACATTAAAATATTTATAATAACAAGTGAACCGTAACATGAAATAAAATTCTCAAATCGTAAAAGAACACTTGAAATAATAGACTATGAAAAATTATAAACATAAGTATCCTCATTGAAGTATTTATACTCTTTGTTAGAAAATATGTTATCTCAAAAATATAATCTGGGTAAATAAGTCATGGAGAGACTATACAATAATTTTTCAAAGATTACATGGGGTCTCCGTCCCACGAGTAGAGACTGAGCATTTTACCAAGGTTCGCCTTGTGGATCGAAAATTTTGAGAGTGATAATTGAATTTTAATTTATTATTTATGAACATGGAATTAGGGTGGATGTTGTTCTATTTTTTTTTCATAAAATACCTTATATGTTCTCTTATTATTGTTTAGTTTAATATAGCTTAGACTTTCTATTTTTATAGTATATATACATCTAACATAGACATTCTTTTTTGTAGTTTAAGGTCTTCAACCTTAGATTGTCTTTTGTAGTAATTAATTGTCTTCTAGCTTGGAATATATTTTTCTATTATTTTTTATAACACCCCATTTTATTTTTTATGTATATTTTTAAATAAATTCAATTTATTTGATATCCTATATTTCATACAACACTAAACATAAATTAACTGTGATATACTATTAAACATCAACATGACCATTGAAATAGAAATGTGAAAACTATGAATAATAATTTTTTAATTAGAATACTAATCTCACCAATGAAATGAAAATTAAAATTTAGGTGTCTCTTAAATGAAAATATGAAATATTTAAATAATATAAATAGTAAATAATTTTTTTAAAAATTATAAATTTTGTGTCTGTATTTTCGTGAAACAAAATAATTTATTCAAAAAAATTTAATTAATAAAATGATTTAAGAGAAAAATACTTTCATAAATTTATTTTTTCTTATAATTTTATGATAATATTATGATACTTTAATGAATTTTCCAAAGTATCATAAAATTTGTAATAATTTTAAAATCAATATTTTTTAAATAAATTAGGTTTTTAATTAGAAATTAAATTCATCATATTTACATGTTTATTTATAAAAAATGGATCTTATTTTTTAAATCTACACATAATATAATTTTCATTGTTATTTGAGGGATGTTTTTATAATAGGTTATTTTTTTTGTGAATCGCGAATTATAGTAATCAATGGTATTCAAAATTATGAGTAAATAAAAAGAATTATTCAGTCATTGTTCAGTCATGGATGATGTAAGATGACATTATATCGAACTTACATGATCTATTTACTATAACTAGTCAAAATAATCAAAAAATTTGGTAGTCTTGAGCCAAAATAACAAATAAATATATAAAATAATCTAACAACATCACTCTCCTCCACTATAAATACCACCCTAATGACCCTTTATCCTCACACCATGTAATACAAGGATATTTATTTTATTATTTAAAATTCATCTTCCAAACATCTTCCCCACGTTCTGGTCCTTTTGGTCTCACTAAGTGACCATTTCTACGTTCCTTAAGGAGGTTCTCAATGAGACGGAACTCAAGAGTTAAAAACCTCCATATTTCTCTTTTTATTTTTTTTATTTTCTTATCTGTCCCTAACCTACCCTATAATAAGTTTCATGGTAAATCTATTATGATATATTTAATCTAATTATTAATGTAGAACTCATAATCATATCTCCTCTCTTCTTATATTTATTTTAAAAATGAAAACATCGTCTGTGAGGTGTCTATACAGCACCTTCATGGATGATGATTTTTATTTTTTTTATTACCACAATAAAGGGTGGTAATAAAAAAAAATTTATGTTTGAAAATTTTATAATACATATATTAAACCTTATTTAATTTTTTATCCAGTATATAAACATAATATTAAACAAAATGATTCTGGTTTGTGATGGATGTGAAAACTGCAAATGTAAACAAATCATTTTTCATTAACATTTTATCTAAATAATAATCCTAATAACATATATACAAATGATATTTTAGGACCATTAATGGTTTTTATGTATATTGATACCATTCCAATCCACTTATGGATATTTACTTCAATTTGACATGAACTCCAATAATTATACACAAGGGAACCGACAATAAAACCATGAAACGAACGCTTTAAGAACAAAAAAATTATACATTATATCTCATTAAATTGGACATAAATTTACTTAAAAATATTGAAATGAATAAATTTTATTTTTAAAAAGTTAATTTTTATGTAAATACGTAATCCAACTTGATTATCCAGGATGTTATGTACAAGTGCAAAATGCTTTGAGACCTAATGTAAGAGGTTTCTCAACCCACTTTTATTTCTATAAGATATGAATTATTCATCACTTAGGTCTTTTGTGCAGTTAATTTATACATCCATTTTTTAAATAATATTATCAATATATTTATATTAATTTATTCTAATTTTCATTTCATGATTATTAATTTTATGATGCATACGATTTTATTCATTATAAGTAGAAAGGTTTTTTTCGTCTAACATTTGCATCAGTGGGACATAATTCATATTTACCACTTATTCTATTTTATTGATGTATGGAATATCCCACTTTTATATTATATAAATGATCACTTTATTATCATTTTATTTATAAATTTTTTAAATGCTATTCTTTCGTGGGACATACAATTCAACTGATTGTGAAGTTGTAAGGGGTTTCACATCTCACATTTATTTCTGTGAGATATTCCTTATTCCACACTTATTTATAATGTGTGGTATATGTGTATAAACCAGTTAATATATGATATCAGGAACCTCTTTATCTTTATTTTATTCCATGTGGCATTTTTCTATCATTAATTCTATGGGGAATACGATTTGACTGATTACAAAGGTGAATGTGATTTCCTAACAAAATTACAATTCATTGGGTTAAAATCTAATTTCATTAATTATGTAATTCAAAGGTAATATGAAAAATTAAATTTATTTATTAAGTTTTATTTTTATTTTCTATGTTGAATTATAGTTAATACACATAATCCAATCATTTGATTAATGATACGATCCTTGTATGGGACTTCATCTCAACTTTCTTTTATTTGGGTATATTTTTTATGTTATAAACCCAATTTGTTTTACATGGCGTATATACTAACCCATTTATTTATGATCATTATTCATAGATGATTTCAAAAAATATACATATTTCTGGGATCATTTATATTATTTTTTTCCTAATTAATATACTAATTTTTTATATGTTGTTTACTTTGTGTGTTATTTGATTAATTGGGGAAATTATGTTAAATTGGTATTTTTTACTCAATACAGATATTTGTTGATAATTCATATAATCAAATTAATTAAATATATCATTTTTGATATATGAAGAATTATTTGGACATAAATACATTGGTGGAGGCTTGTTAAAGATAGAACATCGATGCATTGATAGGTCTTATGAGAAAAAATAGTTTGTGTCAATCCCTCTATGTTTTATTGAAAATGAATTAAAAGGGTTTCTATTAACATAGAGAAACTATCTTATGAATAGTATTGACTATTGTGGTTCATGTGCTAGATACAAGATGTCCAATAATTAAGCATTTCCTTCATTTTGTATTCATTTATTACTATCTATGATATTTTCACAATGAAAAAATATATGGATTCATTTTCATTTACAGCTGATTAATTAAATAGAACATGATATGCCAAAATTTAACTTTCCAAATTGATTATTTATTATTTATTATTCATCACATATTATTTATTCGTGTTTCTACTATAAGTAACCCTTACTAATAATTTTATATTTATCCTTTTTTTCTCCCCTGGTTATGAAGATAAAATCATTGAATAAGTTTCAAGGAAGTAGTTCTATTACATCGGTTATGTTCTATATTTAATTACCACTATAATACGATAATCATATATTTATCTATTTCATAAATACTACTAAACTACTTGATCCTTAATTATGTTATCACATTTATTTTTTTCATCGTAACAAATTAATCACCGAATTGAGGCTATTGCGGTTGAGTTTGTTACAGTTCGTATCTGAGTAGGTTTATAAAAATCCATGGGAACATGAAGTTAAATAAACATGAAAATTATTATAATTCATTATAATGAATTATTTTTTCTCCATACATATTTTTATTTTGATATTACTCATTTTATGACACTATTTAATTATAGAGAAAAATGGAAGAATGTGAATAAATACCCATAAACAATGTTGTGATTTCCCCACTAAGAATACCAATATATTTGGCATTCGAGTTGAGAAGATAATGATAATATATGTAAAAATTAATAATTTTATGACAAATAACTACAATAAAGCTATTTTGGATCATTTCATTTTGTTAAATACCATATCTTTTACTGGGACAATTAATCCAGTTGTAGATGATGAATGGATCACATCCCATAAAAAGATATTCTGGTAATTGGGATCTGATGAAAGGGAAAAGGTAGGGCTAGTGGTATATTACTTAAAGGGAAATGTTGATCAATGGTGTTTGTTGATCAATAATACTATGTAGGAAAATGAAATAGAACACATAGAATAGAGAAAATTTAATGAATCATTCTTCAAAAAATATTTCTTTCATGAGGAATAAATTGAAGTGAAGATAAAAATACTTATCCTAAAATAAAATGATTAGTAGAAAATTGTATATTATGAGGCTATATTCAAAAGGGATCATAATTATTTTATAGATTACATACGATATTCGAAAAATAAGATTGATCATTTATATGAAGGTCTTAAGAAAAGTCTTTGAAGCGTACTTCCTTTTCAATAATTTTTATCATATGATGATATTATATTAAGTGACATAAAAATAAAGAAGGTCTTTCAACATATTATACATTCATGAGAAATGAAATGAATAATTGGTTTTTTTATAACCCTGAAAATGGTAAATCATCAAAGAAGAATCCTGAAATAAATCAATTCCCATCATATGAATATAGTAGAATGAATCTTCTTAGGAAATTCTATAATGTCATGGGAGTTTGTTATAAGTGCATAGAAAAGGGTCATCGAGGTAAATAATGTAATAGGAAGAAGCAAATAAATTATTATAGAAGTTAAAAATGTAAAAAAATGTTGAATTATTCAAACAAATGTCCCATGCACCAATGGAATCTACTATAGAAGAGCCTAATAGGATATTCCATGATTATGTGACCACTATAGTTGATGTAGAAGTAACCAATGATGTGTTGGGAATCATATAAATCATATCTTCAAATTTATAAAATGATTTATTTTATATCATAGAAAAAAATATTTTATATCATCCTAGTTTTCCATGAAAAATATATATTTTTCATTTCATTTGTTAAGGGTTTTGTTAGTAAGAACTCCTAAGGGAAGTCTCGTTGTGACAAAGATGTGTCTTGAAGTCCCCATTATAGAATATAAATGTCAGTTATTATATGAACATAACATAATAAATATTTTTGGATTTGATATAATCATCAGTATGGAATAGTTTTCAAAACATGAATTCAAAATTTATTTCAGGAGGATTGGAATTACAATATTTGATTCCAACCAATAAGTAATTATCTTTAGAGTATAAAAATAAGTATTTGAATCTTATATAGTTCAACCCCCAGTATCTCTATATAATTAAATTCTTATGGAGGCAGAGAAAACAACATCTTGAGAGAAAGAATGTAATCGTAAATTTGAGGATGTGATTATTGTATAAGAATACATCGAGTTATTTCTTAAGGAATTACTTGGACATGCCCCTAGAGCATGAAGTTTAGTTTACCATTTATTTAATCTCTGATGAAAAGAATATATAAAATACTCCCTATAGAACACCCACTTTAGAATTTGTGGATATGAAGAAAAAACTAGATTATTTGAGTAATAAAGGATTCATTTTCCCTAGAGTGTCTCCATGATAATCCCTTATTCTATTTTTAAGGAAGACATATGGATCCATGTGGTTGTGAACATATTATATGATAATCAATGAAATTATGATAATGAACAAGAATCTGCTACCTTTCATTGAAGATTTATTTGATCCACATCACAGGTCTAAATATTTTTTGAATATTGACTATCATTCTGGATATCATCAATTGTGAGTAAATAAGTAAGACATTCTGAAGACGACATTTTAGAAATGTGTAGATATTTTTAGTTTAGAGTAATGACCTATGGATTAACTTATGTACCCTATATTTTCATGTATATTGTAAATATAATATTAAAATAATATATTGATGATTTTTCATGGTATTCATTGATGATATTATTGTATATTCTAAAAAATATTAATACCATGGGAATAATTTGCGAACCATTCTTGAGACTCTCATAACGAAAGAGTTATATGGTAAATTTAACATGTGAAAATTATGGAATTAGAAACTTTGGTTTATTGGCGACATTTTCCTCTAAGTATGGAATATTAGTTGATCTGGTAAAGATAAAGTCAATCCAAGAATGTCCTAAAAATGATGAAAACCAAGGTACAATGTTTAATTAGATTAGTAGGTTAATATTAGTGTTTCATTCATAATTATTCTGAATGGGCTAGCCCATTAACCAAGATCATACATAAATGAGTTGGGTTTCAATGTAAAATGGACTATGTATAATGGTTTGACGAATTAAAGAGAAGATTTTTAAAAGTTATGATTTTGACTCTATCATCAATAAATGATGGGTTTGTGGTATATATTAATGAATCAAATAAATTAATAGTCTTTTTTGTAAGGAAATATAATAATTTTATTGTATATGAATCGATCCATTAGAAGATTCATGAAAAAAATAACCAAATCATGATCTTAACATGGAAACCATGATCTTTTCTATGAATATTTTGATACACACACCCAATAGTGAAATATGTGATATATATATATACAGATCATAAGAGGTTTACATATGTCATCACACAGAAATAACACATCATTAGATAAATATGATGGTTCATATTACTCAAATATTATGTTTTCTAAACAAACTACAACATAAGAAAATTAAATAATTTAGAAAATTCCTTAATAAGGAAAGATCATGGAATTCGGACCTAAATGACTATTGAAAATGATCTTCAGTTCGTGGATATATATATCATGGATATATAAATTTTTAAGGAAGGGGAAACATAACAAATTTCTTCAAATTATTGTTATACCATATTTATTGGGGAAAATTAAATGTTGTAAATATGATTATGGGAATTTCAAAAATAAAATTAAAGCATTTAATGATGGATAATTTTCACACACTGTGTTTAAGGATGGAATTATGATATTTCGAAATATTTTTTCTCTTCCAACAATACCTATGCTAAAGAAAGGAACTTTTAGATAATTCTAATAGCTCAAATTTCAATATACACTATGGTAATAAAAATATGTATAGAGAGCTGATAGAACATTTTTTGTGGGATAATATGAAGAAGTAAATTTCTGACTATGTGTCAAAATTCCACGTTTTTTAACAAGTGAAAGCATAGAGAAATCATCATATGGGATTCATGAATCCTAAACCTATTTTTTTGTTGAAGTGGGATGAAATTACAATGGAATATTTCATAGGAATACATAGGATACCTAGAATAAATGAATTGAAAAAGGATATTATTGGTCATATTACAATGTAGAAACATTTTATTTCTATAATATATGATTTTCCTCTTGAGTTCCAAGGAAAACACTATATTAATAACATTTTAAGGCTTCATGATGCACCTATTTTTATTTTTCCTGATCAAGCACCCTATGATACATCCAAATAATTGAAAATTAATTATAATCCTTTGGTTACTAAGCTTCATTTTTGTTACTCTTATCACCCACAAACTGATGGATTGTCTAAAATGACTATTCAAGCATTGGAAACCATGTTGATATAATGATAACTTGACTATCATGGTACGTGGAATCAATATTTACCTTTCTTAGGGTTCTCATACTATAATTAGTTCCGTTATAGAACTCAAATGGTTCCATGTAAATAATTATATGGAATGAGAATCTATACTCAAACTTTTTATGATGATGTAATTGAAAGGAAACATATAGTCCAAGAAATTATTTAAAAGGCAACAAAAAAGGTAAATACTATTTAGGATCATATTAAATCATGTCAATGTAGAAAAAAGGTTTATCATGAAGACAAAATAAAGGATTTAGAATTTCATGTGGGAGATCATATCTATTTAAATGAATATTCATAGAATGGAGTCATAAGTTTAATTTAAAAATGATTTTTTTTTCACAAGTACATCGGGCTATTCAAAATTTTGGAAAGAATTGGTGTTGTATCTTACTTATTAGAAATTCCACCATGCCACTCCAGATTTCATGATGTGTTCCACATATCATTGTTATATAAGTATGTGCTTGACCAAAAACATTTATTCACCATTGAAGAAATATAAATAGTACATTATTTTTATTACTATGATGATCATATTAAGAAACATGAAACTAAAGAGGGTGTATTTAGAAAAAAAATGACTTGATAGGTATATGTTATTTATGGAAACCATAAAATAGATTAAAAAGAATAGGAACAAGAGGATTTTATAAAGAATAAAGACCTCATATATTAAGAAGGAAATATTCATAAAAAGTTTTGATGACTTGACTTTTTATGGATGGAAAAATATAATGCCCTAAGATTTTATGGTATGTATCTTCTTAAACAAACTAAATTTATTTGACAGCCTATATTTCTTGTAACATAGAACATAATAGATCCATGATAGTCTATTAAATATTAACATGGTCATAAGAATTGTAATACATCCTTTAAGAATACTAATGTGTCCATTAGAACAATAATCTTATAACGTCCCGGTTCTAGAAGCTGCCCAAAGACGCCCCGTACCCAGTTGGTCACATGACCTCAAGCGCATTTCCCTGAATGCTAGAGGCTATGAATTAGCATATAGGGCCTTGGGTGTGATAGAGTGGAAACTATGCCCTCATTGGCAGAGTAATACAGCAGAAGATGAATAAATATACAATAGAGAAAGAATTAAATATCAAACAAAAGTAAACAGTGGAAGAGTTAAAGTAATAAAATAGAGCCCACACACATATTTATATGAATGATTCATGATACATATGTATAGGAAAATATCCAAACATGTCACAGTGCTATAATACAAACAGTACTAAAACAAAGTACAAAAGAAAATAGTAAATAGATCCTTAACATCGCAAGCCTCTGCTTGGTCCCATGATCTCCAACTCCACAATCAATAAAGTACTGGAAATAGAAGGGTGTTTTCCCTTATCTATACCTACAACAATATAATCCATTTGGGCCCAAAAATCATGACCCAAATAGAGTGTGAGACTAAATCCCAGTATGAAACCACCACGAGTTCTGTGCCTAATAGTGAGTGAACATATGGTATGTAAGAAGCAATTAAAGGTAGTAAACAATGAAGTATTCAGTAGTAATCAATCCACAGTTTCAATGCATTCAAATTCATACATCTTGTGAACAACTAATCACAGCAGGTTATCACAAATAGGTAACCCTCTAGGAAGTACACACAGCATATCCTCTCTATTCCTACCTAGTAACACAATCATCCCTCTGGGAAGCACACATTCTCTATCCCTTTGGTTCAGAATTACAAAGATATAACAAAGACTCTCTGAAGAATCACTCAGAGTCAATTTAATCATTTAAGAATCTCTCAGAAATCTCTCATGGTCAATTACCGTTATAGTCTAATATAAATAATGACTCTCTAAGGAAGCTCTCCTAGTCATTTCCCCTTTATTCAAATGTGATTAAAGACTCTCCGAGGAAGCTCTCTCAGTCAATTCCACTTATAGTCTAATATAATTAAAGACTTTCTAAGGAAGAACTCTCAGTAAATTATCCCTATATTCAACTACACTAGTTTCTCATGAACCTGTGTATGTCAATCGAGCATATCAATGCAATACAGCCAAGGTAAACCTCAAGAACTACTTGGCTAACCAGTCTAAAGCATATCAGCAAGTCATAACAATCACACCATCCGATAACTAGGAATGGGAAAACAACAAGGAACCTAACTTCCTAAATAGGTCCAATCGGTCATAAACAAAACATACATGGGAAACCACCTCTAAAGCATAAAAATTACCCTATACTCAATCAATTTTACCTCTAATCAAGCATACATGCATATAAGGAAAAGTATAGTGCTAAAACAGTAGATCTACAACACCCCGTTCCTAGGTATTGGGAATTGTGCACATATAAATCAAAGACCTTCAATAGAAAGGCACAAACCACCTAAATCGGCATTGGGAAATAGTTATACATGAACCTAAAGCCTTGAATCTCCAATGAACACTGTAGATCTATGAAAACGTCTAAAACGTTCAACATGAGATAACTTGAGAAATAGGAGGAATCCGGAAATGAAGCTAAAACAGAAGGAAGAGATTACCAAGGTGATCCCAACACAGTCAATGACGGTTGAATCAGAGATCTGATGCTCTTTTGGGGGCTCAGAGGAGGATCTTAGCCGTATGGGAGCTCTCGGCCGAACGAAACCTAGAAGAAGCCATTTTTTGTGATTAGACGTGACCCCAATACATTTAATGAAAAAATGTTAGTACACAATGTGTACCTTGAAAGTACACATCACGTACTTACCATTTTTGTACATTTATTTAGGTTGCATCCAAGTCACACCCACACAGTCGTGTGGGTGGCTGTTACATGGCCAGAACACGGTTATCTGTGGTAACCAAGTACAAGGCGTGTGCTCATAATGTACATGGTGTGTATTTTGAAAATTTCTAGAAGAACCTTTTTTTGTCAAAAATGACTTGAAAATAAAGACATACCTAAAAAGAAGATCCATGTTCTTACAAAATTCCCCCATAAATAAATTCATCCCAAAATTTCCCTAGCATGGCGTAGAAGAAGAAACCCTGAACAACTTAGACAACTATGATCGTACATCAGCCTTTCTCTCCCAAGTCTCATCTTGTACTCGCCCATGTTGTCATAGACCTCATACCAGAGGGACAGAACGGCCATGGAGAACCTTCATATATTAATCAATGATCTAGATAGGATTCTCTTCGAATGATGCATCCAAATTGAGCTTAACCACCTCAGGTTGGAAGACAAGAGACTTGTCTGAAAAGTAAAACCGGAGCTGAGAAACGTGAAAAATGTCGTGCATAGCCTGGTACCTCTGAGGTAAATGTAACTGATAGGCAACCGGCCCAACTCTATCCAACACCTCAAATGGCCCGATGTACCTCGGTGAAAGCTTACACTGTCTCCTAATCATTCTGTGTCCCATCCTCAGTGTGACACACAGGAAAACATGATCCCCGGCCTCAAACTACAGAGGTCGTCTATGCTGATCAGCATAAGACTTCTGTCAAGACTGCACAGTAGCCATCCTTTTCTGAATCAACTATACTTGTTATGTGGTATCCTGGACAAGGTGAGGTCCCAGCATATCTTCCTCTCCATCCTCTGGCAAACATAAGGGTGATCCGCATGGCCTACCGTACAAATAATCATAAGGTTCTATCTGAATAGTTTCTTGAAAAATATTATTGTCGGCAAACTCCACAAGAGGTATATGCTTTTCCCAAGAACCTCAAAAATCCAAGATGCATGCTCAGATCATGTATTCAAGCACCTAAATCATACTCTCAGACTATCCATCTATCTGGGTATGGTAATTTGTACTCAAAAGTACCTATGTATCCAAATACTTTTTCAATCCATGCCAGACCCAAGAAGTAAAGACTGTGTCCTTGTCTAAAACAATTGAGTGTAGAACCCCATGCAGACGTACAATCTCACAGATGTGCAACCATCCTGGATCATCAACACTGATGGAATCCTTGATCGGAAATAAGTGAGCATCCTTCTTGAGTCTGTTAATCACGACCCAAAATGAATAATTCCCTTTAGACAACCTCTGTAAACCTATCACAAAATCTATCGGGACTTCATTCAACTTCTACTCGTGAATGGGTAACTATTTCAATAGCCCTGATGGTCACTGATTCTATACATTCACCTGCTGACAAGTGGAACACATCATGAGAAAACCAGCAACATTTCTCTTCATATCTGGCCAACAATACTGATGGTGTAGATCATGATACATCTTGGTGACCCTAGGATGAACTGCCCATACTGAGGAATGAAAGTACCGCATTAGCTCCCCGCGTATGTTTGTTGGCACCCATACCTACCCCTAGAAATGTAAGATCAATCCTCGCTTATGGTCCATCTAGGAATAGGGTCCTCTCCTGACACGGTCTCCCATAGGACAAGGCCTTATGAATCTAATATTTGCCTCATTCGCACTCGATCAAGATGAGTAGAGGTAACAACTACAAAATAAAGAAAAGTATACCCCTGTCTATCGTGTACCTCCAAATTCATCTCGGATAATAGAGCCATAAGCTTCCACCCACTACTGGACTCCTGAACTATATGTATATGAGTCCTCCTGCTTAGTGCATCAGCCACTGCGTAGCCTTTCTCAGGCATATAGGAAATCTCAAAGTCAAAAGACTGAGGGTACTAAACCCACCATCGCAGTATCAATTTCAAGTCATGCTGGGGGAAGATATATTTTAGACAATTTTGGTCCGTGAAAACCACTAATTGCTCTCCCAAATGATAATTTCTCCAACAATGTAAAGCATGAACAACTTCAGTCATCTTGAGATCGTGCGTCAGGTAATTACTCTCATGTGGCCTCAACTATCGAGACCCATATGCAATGACTCCTTCTCCCTATATAAGAAAAGCTCGCAGTTCGATACCTAAAGCATCAATGTAAATAGTAAAACTCTTTCCTGATGCTGTAAATACAAGTATCAGTGCTGAAGTCAACCTCCCTTTTAGCTCCGGAAAGGCTGACTCACATGAATCTGACCACACAAACTTTTTACCCATCTTATTCAAACCCATCAGTGGTGCTACTAATCATGAAAAGTCTTGTATGAAGTGTATGTGGTATCCATCCAGCCCTAGAAAACTCCACACCTAAATGAAATTCTTCGGATTTTCCCAAGAAACTACTTCCCTCACATTATCTAGGTTTACTGATAGTCCTATCTATGAAATAATATGACCCAAGAAGTGAATCTGATCCATCCAAAAGTGGAATTTTGAGTGCTCAGCATATAATTGATGCTCTCTAAGTGTACTCAGAATGATCTCAAGATGGGTAGCATATTCATGTCGAGTGTGAGAGTACCCCAAGATATTGTCTACAAAGACCACCATGAAAGAATAAAAGTATGGATGTAACAATTAGTTTATTAGGGCCATGAAAATAGCAAGCGCATTCGTGAGACTGAATGACACAACCATATACCCATATAGACCATACCTTCTCCGGAAGGATTTGAGAGCTATATCAGATAGTCTAATTCGTAACTGATGGTAAACGAGATCTCAAGTAAATCTTCACGAAAACTCGGTCTCCTCAAAGCTGATCAAAGAGATCATCAATCCGTATAAAGGGATATCAGTTTTTTACTGTCAACTGGTTCAACTTCCAATAATCCAAAAAATCATGAGGGTAACATCTTCCTTCTTCACAAATAGGATGGGTGAACCCCACAGAGAAGTACTGGGTTGGATGAAACCCTTTTCCTGCCACTCCTCAAACTAATTCCCGAGCTCATGTAACTCTACTGTATCCATCCTATAAAGAGGAAGGGAAACTGGTCCAACTCCTGGCACAAGATCAATCTAAAAGTCTACCTCTCACTCTGGAGGCAAACCTAAAAAGTCCTCTGGAAGGACTTCCCTACAATGATCCACCACTGGATGAAAGTCCATCTGTGAAGCCCCCTAGTCATCCAGATATATACTAGCATATTGTGTTGTAACACCTCCCAACCCATGATTGTTGGGTCCTTCTCTGCTCGACTGGACATCCCACTCGCCCTTGTGAAGAAACGATATGCCCTCTGTTGATTTGAAACTCACCCTGCGGTGATAACAGTTGATGAGTTCCTGGAAGGGAACTAACCAGACCATTCCGAGAATGACAACATAGTCGGTCATCTCTAGGACATAGAGGTCCTATATGAAGTGACACACACCAACCTCTTGGGGTAACTCCCTACACTGTTGTACCCTAGTCATTATTGTCCCCAATGGAGTGTCTAGTGTCAAGATATCAACATAAGAAAATATGCAGAGAACAAGGATCTCCACAAAAAAATAGATATAAAGCTATGGTAAGCCCTAGTATCAAAAAATATGAAGATAAAGCTGAGGCTACTAAGATCGTAACTGGAACTGTAGAAGGTTCGGGATCCTACTTTTTCTGGGTTTTCACGACTCCAAAAGTTTGGCTTGTACCGTGGCCCTGTAACCCTTGTGACCACCGTAAGATGATCCACCATGTTATCACTGAAAGCCTGGTCACTGAATACCACATCCACTACCTTATCCTCGGCCTGAACGACTGGAAGAACTCCTGTCACTAGCTACAAGTTAAAAGAACCGACTGAAACGCTGGAGATGACCTTTCTTGCCGCAATATCGGCACTCCATTGGGTCTCTTGTGCAATGTGGCCTCATATGCCTGCTCTTCTTGCACTGGTAGCACACCAACTAGATACCAGAAGAAGCATCCCACCTACTCAGATCTCCACATGTAGCCTCCCAGAGGCGCTTCCTACTATCGATCGAAGAATCACTAACCCTGGATGCCGAACCGCCCTGGCACACAGCTCCAAAATCGCTCAGATTACATTCCGTGATCAGCACCTAGATGATGATAGAGGATATCAAACTCAACCTAAAAATGTTTAACTAAGATAGGATATCCTGTCTCAGACCATCTTCAAACTTCCGTGAAACGAACAACTCATCTCCCCCTAGAATGGTTGTAAAGTGATACCGATCGGTGAAGAGAGAGGAATACTCTAAAACAGAAAGAGTACCCTACTCCAAAATCATGAACATTCAAGCTTGATTTCCACTGAACATTTTTGACGCTCCTTTCGTCACAAGAATATAAAAGTCGGAAAAGGGGAATATCTGAGCTCAAAGTGATTCAACCTTTGAAGAAAATATCAAAAATCGACAAAGGCCTGACCAAAGGATCAAAAGCAACTTCACTGCGCAAGTAATATCATTGTCGCGCAAGTACACTTGCGCGACGCCCTTGGTCGCGCAAGTGACTTGCGCGGCCTAAGTGATAACCGTTCGGTAACCGCCCGTGGTCTTCTCCTGCATATAAATAGACCCTGTGGGCCCCCCATTCGAGAGGAATTTTTTCCAGAAACTCGGATTGAAGTTCCCGACGCCCAAGTCTCTTCTCAAAGCTTCCAGAACACTTCTAAGGTAATTTCTTACCTAGAACGGAAGATCTAAAGAGAAGAAGGAAGACCTAAGTGTTGAAACTTATAAACACTTGTGCGCCGCCTTATTCCTTCGATAGAACTTGCGCGTCCCTTTTTTGGAAGAACCTCAAGAGGATTCTAAATGGATTAATAAAGAGTTTCTCAAGTATTCTAAATTCTAGTTGAAAATCGCGCAAGTACCCCACATGTCGCGCAGGTATACCTGCGCGACCAATACTTGCGCGCCCACGGAAGACTTGCGCGCCTTTCAAGACTTGCACGCCCCTACCTTTTTGGGTGCCCATCTTGCCAATTTTACCCCTCTTAAGCCATTTCACCTTTCCTATTCAAGATTCAGTCTTCAAGATACTCTTCAAAGCCATTTATTGCATGATTTTTTGATTTGACTTCCTTATTTGAAAGGAATTCTATGGATTATCTTTCAAAACCTAGTGATTTAAATATCCTTATGTCACTAAATATGGACAGTTCATTCATTCAACCTCATCCTTTAAGATGAGAGAATCCTTAACCTGGGTCTCCTTTTTAGGAATAATCCCCAGTTATAAGTCCTTTAATCTGGGCATCTTCCTTAGGAGTAAGCCCCAAATTCTTAAAGTTCCTAAACTTGGGCATCCTTCTTAGGAGTAAGCCCCAAGTTCCTTATTTTGGGCATCCTTATTAGGAGTAATCCCCAATCTCAAATATGGGCATCCTCCTTAGAAGTAAGGCCCAAACCTTAACCCCTAACCTGGGATTCCTTTTCAGGAATAAGTCCCTGTTATAATCTTGGGCTTCCTTTTCACGAATAAGCCCAAAGTCCCCTAATTTCTCTTTAACCAGTCCTAATTTACCCTTGATTTGGGTTTCCTTTTCAGGAGTAAAACCCAATCATAAGTCCCCTCCTAACATGGGCATCCTCCTTAAGAGTAAGCCCCAATATTAGAGTATTCAAATCTCCATGAAGCACATATACCTTTATGGACCCTGTTCATGGATTTTCACCTTAAAGTAAATCCTAAACTTCATTCATCTGGGCAGTCATACATACATAACCCCCAAACCATTTTTTTTATGATTGCATCTTTCATGACACAATTGTCTATTTTTTACCAATACCTCTTGTTTCTCACACCGAGCATGACTCACGTGAGTATAGAGTGTAAAAGTAATTGTGACATCCTGCTTTGAGCCATCAATCATAAATATCATACCCTTACTCGAACTACGTGGGTTCTTATTCCTTTTTCAAAAAAAAGGATACGTAGGTAGCCCATCTATGGGTTCGATCCCAACTCTGAAATAATTCATTGTCCTTCTGAATGACAATAAACTTCAAGTGCCCCACTGAGTGGATTTAAAACCAGCCTGGTCATCATAATGACCAAGAGACTTTTATATGAATGTTTTGAAGGTTACCATTGACCAAGAATCTCTAAATAGATATAGATGATTCTCTATTGATGAAGAACCTCGAATACATATAAAATATTCTCTAAATTTATTACATATTTAATCATTGATTGTTAAACTGAAGGAAAGCTCATTTTATACTTGGTAATGTAATAAGGATTCACGAACATAACTTAAATCTATAAAGAGAGTCCCGGAGTAGACAATAATTCCCCTCAAAAAGGTGTGATCAGTCCGACCTCCCATCCTCTCAACCAATGAAAATTCCTAAGCCTCATTAGCCCATATTCTAATGAGCGCCTACCTTTGGAAAGTAGGTCCAAACGAATGTGGAATCATTGGATGTTTCCGGTTCTACGAACAAACCCGTTAGAAACCGATCGGAACGTTTGAATCTCTCATCCAGGAGGTCATCCCCGAATTCCGTGCGAAACAATAAATGGTGAACCCGACGTGAATCCTTAACCAAGTTAAAATGATGTTCTTCTTATTTGTTAGGCCCCTTAGGGCCAAAAAGCAATCATTGACATGTGATCATCCAAAAGATGCAGTGGCCGGATTCATCTTGATTATGTCTGTTATATGAAACAGGCACTCTTTTCTCAAGATCTTCTGCAAAATGGATTTCCTTAAATTCACCCCTATGAATACTGCTGCTGTGAACACCTCTACTGTGAGGTCTGCTGCTGTGAAAACCAATGCTGCTACTCCTGCTGGAACGTCGTCCGCTCTGAGGATGACATCACCATCTCAGCATCTTCAACGCTGGGTTTCTAATGCGCTGGTTAAGGAGTCCCATCAACACGGTACCATCCCAACTCTGGAGGCCGCTCGTCAATCCCTCCAAGTTAACAACTCTACCTGGTCGTCCGGACAACGACGACCAGCGATCAAGAAGTAGGCGGTGGTGACTACCGTCTCCAACCGTTTCGGGTCGTTATCCCCAGAATGCAATTTCCATTCACTCCCTTACTCTGAGGAAGTGAATGAGCAGTTCCATCAGGGCCTTAATTCAAAAAGACAGGAGTCCATCCTGAGGGCTCCCATCAACAATCGCCGCCAGACTCGTGCGGTAGTGCGCCCTCAACATGATGAGGGTACCGACTCCAGGCATTCAGATCAGGTTCCTCGAACCCGAGCAGGCAAGATGAACCGCCAGAGACGGAATCCGGTTAATAATGGGCAGGTTATCATCCCTGCCATATCCGGAGAAGTCCACCAACCTAACTTGGTGGTGAACAATGAGCAGGCACACACACCTATCCGTTTTAATTCTGCTGTCCAGCAGACTCGTCTGGCAGCATCAATCCAATCCCGCCAGGCAATTCCGGCGGAGTACTATAGGCAGGAACATACACCTGCTTATGCATCACCAGTTAGTCAGCAGGATCGTCTGACTACATATGATGGATCTCGTCAACCGCGTTTGGCGAAGTGTAATCAGCATGCACATACACCTGCTAATACTAATCAAGCCTACCAACAGTCTCGCTTGGTAGCGCACGGAGAAGTCAGTCGGAAAGCCCCGACGACAAACAGGAGCCAGACTCAACTCTCTGCCTCCACACTTGAGTACTGTCAGGATTCACTAACATGAAAAGGAGGAAAAGAGTAGGCACATACACCTACTCCAAACCCAGAATGGACGTATATCCCTGTTCCGGTGGCTGAAGTCACCAAACATATTTTGTCAATGGTGAAAGAGCAGAAGCAAATTCCTGATCATATTCTGGATGCTTGCCAGGATATCATAACAGCTTCAGCATCATCTCAAGGACATACACATAAATCTATCCCTAGTAGTGGAGTGACAGATCAACAATTCACTCCAGAATAGACACACACATCTGTTCCAGTCCAAGAGGGTCATGGGGCATACTCCCCCATATCATACGGACAACCAAGTCAGGCACATACACCTGATTTGAGTGGAGATCGTCAGCCTAACCTGACCATATTTCCTGATCAGGCACATACACCTGCTCAGAGTAACCACTTTCGTCAACAAGTGGTTTCCAAAGCGAGTAAGAAGGCATCTAAGAAAAAGATCCGCCCATCACAGTCAGGAGATCAAAGGCCAATCTGCAACAAGGCCTTGCTCGATGCTGGATTTATTGAAACCCTCAGACATTTATCTGTCGGAATTCAAGATTCTACTCCCTCAGTTCCCAATAACAGGAACATTAATTCTGAAGGTCTTCAACAGACACTTCCTCATGAAGTCTTGCTTCATGAAAATTCGGTCAATCTTGAAGTTTCTTCTTCAGATGAGAGCCACAGGAACCCTCTGTGTGGTCAGAAGACCAAGGAGCAAGAGATCTCATCTTTTGTTGTAACCCATTATGGTGGTCCTCCCCATGATGATGAACTTTGCTGCGAAAGTCCTCTCCGCATTAGTGATTCACATTTCCTGGAAAATACTCCAGTGGACAATGTAGTGCCGAGAAAGCCCTCTTATCTTGAGGCACTTGCAAATGTGAAACCAGTCTTGTCTGATGCTTTATCACTAGAAAGTGAAATACTTTCTCAATCAGATGATAACCCAGGGTGTAGGTCATTCTCCGAACCACCCCTAAGTCATGCATCTTCTAGTTTGATCAATGATGTCTCTACCAATATTGTTGAATCCGATGAAGCAACAAGGAAACACCAACTCGGGTCAAAACAGGTAGAAGAATCTTCATTTAATGATAAAGAGGAAATGATGAACATGAGGAAGAAACTGGCAAAAGGTGAGGTACCAGTCATGTTTTGGCCTTTGGCTGACTCCCAGTACGACATTCCAAAGATGTTGACGGATGATGGAATCCATGATATTCGTCTCAACATATGGAAAACTCTTTGTCAATTAAGGAAGAAGGTATTATCTTATGATGAATATGAACATCATTTTAAGATAATAGAAGGGATACAACGTCTGATTGATTTGGCATCTCTATCAGTCTCTCGGTATCCGAAGGCTGAAAAGCAACAGAGAACCCTTCAACGTTCATGCCTTGGCGCACTAAGAAAATTGCGTCAGTTAATTGCCAATGCTCCATCTGATGTTCATATCAGAGGATGGGGTGTTCACAGAGCACTACATTTCACAGTGATTTCGAGTTAGCAAAGCCCGCCGAAAATGGTCTCATGCAATGTTATTGCCCATGGCCGGCCACAGTCAATGGGCTTTGTTCATAATCAAAAGCTTTCTCAAGAACAGGCTTCAACTAGTTCCTCTCAAAATCAAGCATATAGTGAAAAATTTGTTGAATTGCTCCTACATCAAGCAGGTGAGAATATGGCACAAGCCTCTCGTATGGAGCAAACACGTCATCAAATGACAGAAGTCTCGGAAATCATCCAACGGTCTGTTGAACCAGGTGATAAAAGTGGATACAGGCTAATGCATCCAGCTAATTTCCGAACTAAGATTCGCAAGATCAAGAGATATTTTAAGAAGATCTTAGACGTAGCATGTCAAGAGACACCCCATCTTGTCAGACTGGGGACTTCTTTAAACCCACCCTCATATTCAACAAATGGGATTCGAGGAGTTGAGCGGAAACAGCAGGAACATCCCCAGTTCACAAGACTGGGGACTCTTTCAAATCATCAAACCCCTCCTCGGAGAATGTCGGTCTTTTCTCGATTGGGGAAGAATCCCCAAGAGGAACTAAGAGCCAAATTATCAGGAGATTTCCTCCAAATTATAGCTCGTCAAGAAGTTCCTAAAAGATTGAATCAACAAAAGGCAATGTCTCATCAAAGATATGAAAAAAGACAATATCACAGGAATGTTGATATAAGGGATGCAATGCATTATGCATCAATCAATGTCTTCAATTCCGTTGTTGCTAATCCACCAGAGGAGACTCACTCAGGGGACTCAGATGAAGAGCGTCCTGCTCAAGAAAATGTACGCACCGATAAAAATGAAGAAGGTGTACGTACACGAAGTCAAAGGATTACTCAGAACCTAGGTAATCCACTTCCCTCCCTCCAAAAGGTATCCAACAAAAGGAAGGGAAAGAATCAGGTTACATATCCTTCCTCTGGAGAAGGTCAATCGCTCTCATTAGAGAAAAGGTTTGCACAAAAAGAAGAAGAAATGAAAGAATTAAGAAGAATGAATGCAGAACTACTTCAAGGTAGTCTTCTTCTTAAGAATGCTGAAGTTCGACAGCTGAAGGAATTTGTTACAGTTACTGAGATGGATCAAGAATATCCTCCTTTATTAGTACACCCCTAGAGGTCTAATCCCGTGGGTCAAGCGCAACAACGGTTGGCAGTGCTACCATCAGTTGCAGCACCAACCACCACGTCTATCCAAGCTCCATTCATTGCACCTACTCAAGACCAGATTAAACCAGATGTTTCTCAAAAGTTAATAACTACTATTGAGTCATTAACAGCTCGGTTAGAAACTATGGAAGGGAAACGGGCGCAAGTTCAACCAGAAAAGATAGTTTACCCTGAATGGGTAGATTCAATTTCTCCTCCATCTAGTATTGGAAACCCTGTTTTCCCTACTTTTAATGGATCAGGCGACCCTGAACAACATTTGACGCATTACGTGTCTTATTTTGATCCTATGATGGGAACTCCAGAGCAGAAAGAAGTAGTGAAACTCATATGCTTCGTGCGAACTTTGCAAGGACCAGCTTTTGTCTGGTATACAAGCTTGCAATCCCGGTCAATCATCGGATGGGAGGATCTTTGTCAAAAATTCCTTCTCTAGTTCATCTCAACTTTGCCAAAAATGACAGTTTTCGATCTTATAAACTGCAAGCAAATGGATAATGAAAGAGTCTTTGATTTCATTGCTCGCTGGAATGGATTAACGTATTCCCTGAGTTTAGCACTCCCTCAGGAAGAGATGTTTCCAATCTGTGTGGCAAATTTGCGTGACGAATTACGCACGCCATTGATCCCTGTGAAATTCAAAGGAGGGTTTCGAGACCTTACTTCAATCGCTCAGCAGATTGAAGATTCCCTTATACAGGCTAAGGTTAAATCTCGTGTAATTCCATCAGCTCCAGGAAGGAGAATGGGTAAAGCAGAAACTTCTACAGTTATGCTTAAAAAAGCACATGTACCTATTTCTACTTCAAAACCTTCATCTTCTCGAACGGCTCCACCTCCTGAACGCCAACAACAAAGGCCGTTTCTTCCAAATGATCAAAGAGATCAACGACGAAAACAATTTGAGGATTTTAAGAGTAAAACATACTCTTTCTGAAGTGAGAAAGTTCCTGGTTACTTCATTTCAGCTCTGGAAAATAATTTGGTTCAATTACCAGTGCCGAAGAGGCCAAACAAGGAAGGATATGAAGACCGTTCCAATTATTGTCCCTTTCATCAAATGTTGGGGCATCCCATCCAGGAGTGTTTTGTCTATAAAGACATCCTACAAAAGATGGTCGACTTGGGACAAGTCAAATTGAAGGGTTCTTCAGCTCATGTAGCGTGTGTTACCGCTACAGATCCAGAGAAAGGAGGCGAGTTGCTGGAAGTCAAAAGCAAAACTGCACAAAAATATGATGATTGGATGGTCAGAAAGACAATCAATCGGAACCATGTCATTTTTCGAACACAATTGAAGAATCCAATTCTGTCTCCTACAAAAGCTGCAGTGAAGCCTCCAACAAAAGACAAATCCTCAAAAGGGCATCACAATTAAAAGAAGAAAGAGGAATCAGAAGAAGATGAGTATGTATCGAGGCCTAAGTTTTCTTTAACTCTAGAAGATCTCATGCCATATACTTTAAAGCCACGGGCACCGCCCCATCAAACGGCACAGCCTAAACAGGCTAGTCAGGAAGGGTCTTTATCAGATGAAGAGTTAATCTTCGGTTCTGTTAATATGATTCAATTAACAGATCCATATTCCAGTCTTGATGAGCCTGAATTCCCTGTATCAAATAAGGGAATCCGAGGAAGTTCTAGAGGTTTAGGATATAGGGGAAGATGTGGATATTTCCAAAGCCACTACTCCAATTCTACCCCTGCTAGCACTGTGTATGCAGCAGAAACTCGTGGTAGAGCCCTTCAGCGAGCTCAAAAAGAACAAGCAAGTTCTTCTGCCAATGGCCAACTCAGTTTTGGAACAGTTATTTTGGAAGACCGATTAAAGGTTCCATCTTCTTTATCTCAGCAATTAAATGGATCTAATCGGTCTAATCTTCAAAAACCAAGTATGTTTCCAACTTCTATCCCAATACAAGATGCATCAGCTTCCAAAGCATCTGCTTCCAAGGTACCTGCTAAACCGCATATTCCTGTTGGGAAACGCAGACCTCTAGATAAAAAGTATGATATATTGAAACACTTGGCCCATGTACCAGCCAATTTATCAATTTTGGATTCATTGAATCTGTCAAAAGATCTTCGGGAATCACTCATTGAAGCATTGTCAAGTCCTCAGGAGTTTGAAGCTGAAATTGCTGCAGCTAAAGTCTATCACATAGAGAATAATCCTGCAGAATGTCATGCAGTGATATTTTTTACTGATAAATATGAAGATGATGTTGTGCATGGAAACATAAAACCTCTGTACTTATCTGGAAAAGTCAATGGTGTAGATATACGAAGAGTTTTCATTGACAATGGTTCGGGTGTCAACCTCATGCCCATTCGTACACTTCGTCGATTTGGCCTCACGGAATCTGATTTATCTCCTTCTACCATGATGTTACAAGGATATGATAAAAATGAACAAGAACCACTGGGCGAAGTTACACTCAGAACCCAGTTTGGAGATCTTGTATCCAATTCGGATTTCATGATTGTTGATCAAGACTCAGCTTTCAACGTCTTGCTTGGAAGACCCTGGCTACATCAGCATGCAACTATTCCTTTATCATACCATCAATGTCTCAAATACTGTTTCAATGGTCAAGTTGGAACATTTTATGGTGATAAAGCCCCATTCAAGACATGTGAGTCTCAATACATTGAGGCAGAATTTTATCACATGAAGGGAAGATAAAAATCTACAATGAAGGAAATTACCAAAATTAATGCTCCATATGGTTTGGAGAAAATTCCAATAAATCCATTTACCCATGTGAGTACATATTATGTGTTACATGTCAGTCAAATTGACAAAATAGGCCCAAATCAAAATACTCTTATGGAAAGATCCATAATTTCAATTACGGCAATTGAGCCAGACAACATGGGAGAAATTGGTAACCTACCAAACAGTGATGAAAGCATAAGTGGTGACGTTTTCATTTCATCTGCTGAAATCCAACAAGTCTATAATTCGCCAATCAGTCCAGAAGATGTTATAGCAACACCAGAGGTGAATAATGATGTCGATTCTCAATCCATAATCTCCCCTTTATTTCCCAAAGAAGGCCATTTATCATCAATAGGGTCGGAAATGGAAGCTTCTTCTTCAAAATGTGAAAATTTTGGCATCTCTTATGATCATGAGAATTTCGTTTTGTCATCTACTATGCAAGTAGAAACGGAAGAAATAACACATAATGAAGAGGAAGAGGAAGATCTTAGAGATGCTCCTCTAGCATTTGAAGAGGGTATCTCTACCACTGTGGATGAACTCAGAGAAATAAATCTGGGTAGAGAGAAAGATCCACGCCCCACTTTAATTAGTGTGGACATGACCCTTGAAGAGAAAGAGATGTATATTTCTTTTCTAAAGAAAAATAAAGATATTTTTGCTTGGAACTATACAGAAATGCCTGGGCTTGATCCTGATGTTGCTACTCATCATTTGGGTTTACCAAAAGAACATTGAGGATTTAAGCAAGCCGCGAGAAGAACACACCCAACTTATGCTTCCAAAATTGAAGCTGAAGTGGATAAGCTGATCAAAGCTAACTTCTTTATAGAAGTTCAATATCCCAAGTGGTTGGCTAATATTGTCCCTGTAAAGAAAAAGAACAGACAAATTAGGGTTTGCATCGATTTCAGAGATCTTAATCAGTATTGTCCTAAAGATGATTTCCCAGTTCCGATTACAGAACTCTTAATTGATGCGACCACTGGCTATGAAGTACTTTCCTTCATGGATGGATATTTTGGATATAATCAGATCTGAATGGCCCCAGAAGATGAGGAATCTATAGCTTTCAGAGCTCCTCAAGGTGTGTTTTGTTACCGGGTGATTCCCTTTGGTTTAAAGAATGCAGGTGCAACATAACAACACGCCATGCATCGTATCTTCAAACCATTCTTAGGGAAGTTTGTTGAATGCTATGTAGACGATTTGGTGGTTAAATCCAAACAACTTTCTAATCACTTGGCTGATTTGGAAGTCATATTCCACAAGCTTTGACAACATAATTTGAAGATGAACCCCTTAAAATGTGCTTTTGGGGTAACCTCAGGAAAATTCCTCGGCTTTGTTGTACGCCATCGTGGTATTGAAGTCGATCCTGAGAAGACCAAATCAATCCTTGGTATGTCACCTCCTCATAATTTGAAAGAATTAAGAGGACTTCAAGGACACTTAGCCTATATTCGGTGTTTCATCGCCAATTTGGCAGGAAAAAGTTTTCCCTTTACCAAATTATTGAAAAAAGGAGTCACTTACCAGTGGACTGAATAATGTCAAGAAGCATTTGATATTCTCAAGAAATACCTCTTGAGTCCACCAGTACTCATGCCACTTGTTGAAGGTAGACCACTTATCCTCTATGTGACAGCTCTAGAGCGATCATTGGGTGCCTTTCTCGCACAAAAGAACGATGCTGGGAATGAAAATAGCCTCTACTATCTCAGTAGAACTATGCTTGAAGCAGAAACTCGGTATTCAAGTATTGAGAAGTGCTGCCTAGAATTAATCATTGCAGTCCAGAAACTGAGACACTACTTGCAACATCACGAGGTCCAATTGATATCTCGCAATAATCCTCTCCAATTCATCCTTAGTTGTCCAATGCTTACAGGACGTCTAGCAAGGTGGGAAGTTATCTTGCAGCAGTTCGACATTCAGTATGTGTCTCAAAAGGAAATAAAGGGCCAAGCTCTGGCTGATTTCCTGGTTGAACATCCTTCAGTGGAAGACACGTCTTCAGATATTGAACTCCCTGATGAGGAAGTTTTCTCTATTCAAGAGAGTCCTCAAACATGTGAAATTAATTATGATAGTGCTTCCAGAAGTCCAACAGGGAAGAAAATGGAAAATCCTAAATTCAACAAAGTTGGTTTAGGAATTGTACTCATTTCTCCAGATAGGGCAGTGTTACCTTATTCTTTTTTATTGTGGGAAGGTGGTACCAATAATGAAGCTGAATACCAAGCTCTCATTACAGGCTTGGAGTTAGCACTCCAAGCACAAGTGAATCACTTAAAGGTGAAAGGTGATTCAAACCTGGTAATCAAAAAAGTCAATGGGGATTATGCCATCAGAAAAGAAGAATTAATCCCTTTGTATGATTACGTCAGAGAGTTAATGGCGGAATTCCCTTCAGAACCAACATTTTCTTATGTCCCAAGATCACAAAATGCTCAAGCTGATGCACTGGCGAATATAGCCACAGCTCTAGCAGATCCAAATCGGGACGAGACAACCATCAATATTGCCCACCGTCGTGCAATTTCACATTATGTTCAAGCCAAAACAGAGTAAATTAATGAAATAAGTCCCATTCTTGAACCATATGGTCATACTACAAGATGGATGTCACCTATCAGGGAATACCTTCAAAATGGAACATTTCCACCTGATAGAGCCGAAAAAGAACAAATCCGGTGACGTGTTGTCAATTTTACTCTTTATGATGGCCCAAACCACCTAGAGAAAATTCTCTACAAACGTGGTTTTGATGGAGTTCTCTTCAGATGCATTGATGGTGAAGAGACCATGGCTATCATGAAAGAAGTGCATGCAGGAGTCTATGGTGCCCACCAGTCTGGACATAGATTGTCTGATCAAATTTAAAGGCTTGGATACTTTTGGCCTTCAATGATACAAGATTGTGTTGATTTCACAAAGAAGTGTCATTCATGTCAAGTACATGCCAACTTCATTCATCAACCTCTAGAGTTGCTTCATACAGCTAAATACTCATGGACATTTGCTACATGGGGAATGGATGTGGTGGGACCTTACCCTTCAGCTACGGCCAAGCAGTTTAAGTACATTCTTACTGCTACTGATTTCTTTTCCAAATGGGCAGAGGTAGTACCTCTCAAAGAAGTCAGTTCTAAATGCATTGTTAGCTTCATCAAGTCTAACATCATTACTAGATTTGGTGTCCCTCATACCATATGGACGGATAACGGCACCAACTTCTGTTCTTCTGAGGTGAAGAAATTGTATCAAGAATACAACATTAAATCCAACCATTCATCTCGGTATCATGTGGCGGCCAATGGCCAAATAGAAGCCTTTAACAAGACTCTTTCAAATATACTGCAAAAGATGGTGGATAAAGATAAGAGGTCATGGCCTGATAAACTCTTTCATGCTTTATGGGATTATTGGACTACCACCCGCAATGCAACGCGGTCAACTCCATATTCATTGGTATATGGAACAGAAGCAGTCTTGCCAATTGAAGTTCAATTTCCCTCACTCAGAGTAGCCATCTGTGATAATTTATCTATAGATGAGCAATCCCAAAAGAGATTGAATGAATTGGAATAGTTAGATGAGAAAAGATTGTGCACTTTGCACCACTTGGAAATCTATCAGAATCGAATAGCACGAGCTTTTAACAAAAAAGTTCATCTTCGTTCATTCATTCAGGGAGAATTGGTATTGGTTCTCAGAACACCAATGATATCAGGAAAGAAGCCTCCCAAGCATGAACCAAAATGGGAAGGACCTTATTCAATACATAAGGTCTACTCCAATGGAGCTTATTCATTAATCTCAATGGATGGAGAACTCATCACGACTCCAACCAATGCCAGATTTCTGAAGAAATATTTTGTATAAACACAAAATATGGTCCCCAGAACAAAGATTCTTACAATTGGTTCATAGAACGTAATAGTCCAGTATGACTTTAAACTACATCATCCACGGTCTATGCATATGACCTTAAACTATTTGCACTTTCGTCCAACATGACGTTAAACTGTAGAAAAAAGAAGATGTCCCTGCAACATGACACTAAACTGTGCAGCACCATTTCTTCCTTGCTATATGACGTTAAACTATACAGCAATAGTCCAGTATGACTATAAACTGCATCATCCACGGTCTATGCATATGACCTTAAACTATTTTCACTTTCATCCAACATGACGTTAAACTGTAGAAAAAAGAAGTTGTCCCCGCAACATGACACTAAAATGTGCAGAACCATTTCGTCCTTACTATATGACGTTAAACTATATAGCAATAGTCCAGTATGACTTTAAACTGCATCATCCACGGTCTATGCATATGACCTTAAACTATTTTCACTTTCGTCCAACATGACGTTAAACTGTAGAAAAAAGAACATGTCCCCGCAACATGACACTAAAACTGTGCGGCACCAGTTCATCCTTGCTATATGACGTTAAACTATATAGCAATGGTCCAGTATGACCTTAAACTGCATCTACGTCCAACATGACGTTAAACTGTAGGAAAGTCCCTTACGTCCGGAAAGACGTTAAACTACATAAGCACTAAACCGTCCAGCATGACCTTAAACTGCATCATTCTTGGTCCATGCATATGACCATAAACTATTTTCAAGTCCCTTACGTCCAGCAAGACGTTAAACTGTGACGTCCTAACTACATGATGCTAAACTGTATAAAAGTCCCTTACGTCTGGAAAGACGTTAAACTATATAATCATCAATGGTCCAGCATGACATTAAACTGCACAGTCCCCCTTTCGTCCAATATGACGTTAAACTGTATTGTCCCCATCGTCCTAACTACATGACGCTAAACTGTACAGAAATTCCTTGATATGACCTACATGACATTAAACTGTTATTTTGTCCCTGCTACATGACACTAAACTGTGCAGCACCAATAGTCCTAACTGCAAGACTTTAAACTGCATAGTCCTTTGATATGTCCTACATGACATTAAACTGTGCAT
Source organism: Viscum album (assembly GCA_963277665.1). Taxonomy (NCBI): domain Eukaryota; kingdom Viridiplantae; phylum Streptophyta; class Magnoliopsida; order Santalales; family Viscaceae; genus Viscum; species Viscum album. The sequence goes on along the minus strand of OY728140.1, from coordinate 1,349,495,406 downwards.
CGTTAAGGTTGTTGTTACCTCTTGTTTCTAACACCGAGTATGACTCACGTGAGCTTAGAGAAAACCTCAACCATAACACTCTCTTTGGGCCGCTAACCATGTATAAGTCCCAACAACATTTTTTATTAGATCATTGTCCCCAAGAACAACTTGATCATTAATTCATTATTTAATTGAACTACACGGACTTTGATCCTTGCCCTTCAGGCTGGGTATGTAGGCAACCTCCCAGGGTTCAAGCCCAAAAACAATCTCTTCATATCGGTTCACCACCATCTCATATGATGTTGATTCGTGAAACCGCACCTAGAATCAATATCTTTACATTGATTCACTTTCGTCCTTGTTATATGACATTAAACTATGCAACACTTTTGTCCGGTATAACAATAAACTACAATACTCTTTGATTTCTTCATTTGAGAGGCAATCATTATTGACATTGATTCTTCAATCATGTTTCATTTCAAAAGACTACGTGCATACATGGTAATGCCTAATTTTTTTATCTTAGGTTAAACCATCATTGCACTAAAGTCCCCTTTCACCCTTCACATGTACGAACCAAATTTGTACAAAGGGTAGTTCTAGAACTACGTGGACTTGATTCCCATCCTTATGGGATATGTATGAACATTCGAGTGTCCCTAGAATCCAGTCCCAAGTCTTTTGGGCCTAACCCCAAATTTCACTTTCAGTCCCTTAGCTGAAAAGTCCTCATGAAAACACACACTGTGTATTCATTATTATGGTCCGAATTCTATGACACTAAACTAAGATCTCTCATACTTTCGTCCTGCACGACGTTAAACTGCATTTCAAGAACTACATATGGCTTGATTCTCATTCTTATGAGATATGTAGTGAAGTCCAAAATTTCAATTTAGGACCTAGCCACAACATGATTATGGTTATCATTGACCTATGTATCTCTATATACATTGGACAGTACCCATCTTTATGTGTTATAATCCTAACCTTAAATATTTTCAGATCTTCATAACCCTTTTCATGACTTCTAGTCACAAAAATGCCAAACTTCTGAGAATTATTTTGCTTGACTATGCAGCACGTGCCCATAGGTGGCCTTGCATAAACAATCTACATAATAGACTTGTCAGACAAAAGATGCTATTTATTTGACCATGCAGCCAATGCCCTTAGGTGGCCTTGCATATTTCAACCCCCTAACGGGTTTGTTAAATGATAGTAACTTCATTCTTGGGAAGAATGCCTCTTTTGTCCTTATTTGTCTTAAACGACAGTATGTAGGGATCCGAAAAAAATAGCCATCCTTAACATATTTGTCCCATATCCTTTTTCATGATCTGAAAGTATTCAAGTCTATGGTTTATTCTTCTTCCCTACGTTTGGGTCAGACCTTCGTAGGAGTGATATTCATCCAGTTCTTCGATAATCTTGTCTGAAAATATCTTCTCCATATTAAAGTACCTCTTTCCATACAAAAAACTCTATACTTTAGAAAATTTGAATCTCCGTAAACTTTCACTGGCTTTTAGCACTTGGAAAGTAAATTTTTGAGAGTTCTTTCGCCTGACTATGCAGCACGTGCCCATAGGTGGGCTTGCATAAACAGTCCACATAACAGACTTTTCAGCCGAAAGATACTATTTATTTGACCATGCAGCCAATGCCCTTAGGTGGCCCTGCATATTTCAACCCCCTAACGGGTTTTTGTCAAATAATAGTAACTTCATTCTTGGAAACTACTTCTTCTAATGCCTTTTAGCTCTTTTTCATATCATTCCTCAGATTCAAATATTCTTAAGCCATAGTTTATATATTTTCCCTCATACTTGAGTATGGTAATATGTTTTCAAATAAATTATCAAGGAATTGAATCAATTTTAATCCATTTTGGTCAAAGATATTTCGACCTTAAACATTATCCCCTTTATGTACGGCGTGCATGACTTTAAACTGCCCACAAAAGACAAAGGAACTATGAATAAAAGTCAAGTTCCAGCTCACTAAACATACATTCTGTATGATTTAGGTAATATTGAGCAATTAAAAGATTCAAAGTTTGTAGGGTTATTTGTAATAATCCTATTAAAAATCAAACTATGCTTACTAAGCCCATTTGCTTTAGTAAATTTGAAACAGGTAGTGAGAGAATGAAGGTACAAATAAGTGAAACTGAAAGTGTTTTTCATTGATGCACAAGAGTTAGAAGGACATCCACAGATTGGAGTCTCTTCTCTTTTTCAAGAATTACAAGAGGCTTTCAACATAACAGTTCATTTGATTTACGGCATCCCGAGCTTCATCAGCAACCACCTGGAATTCATTCATTCAACTGGATACAATAAGAGATGCAGTGATACTAGCTTTTCTTGGAACAATTGTAAAAGGATGTTCTTGAGTGCGGTTTGAGAAAATTTTTTGCAGATCAAACAGTGACTCTGTTTCTGTCCAAGGGGCTTGGAAGATGGATACATGGATTTGAGAATGGAGCATTGAAAGTAAAGAGCCATTTGGGGAGAGTACTCTTTTCAGATATTTCTCTAATACCATGTTTGTCTTCTCTCCACCAACCGGCAGTGGAAAACATTTCAGCCCATGGGTTTGCCATTTTCAAATCTGCAAAGAAATGACATGGAGGAAGAATTTGAAAGTTCACACCATTGTTGTTGCTCTTAATGCACAGCATAACCGAAATGGAGGAGTAGCAGTGCAGCTGCATATTAGGTGTATAAATGTTTGCATTTGGAACATTGACTCCTTGCAGATGACCATGACTACACAGAGGCAGATGGATGCTCTGTGGAAAATTAAGATGATATTTCTTCAAGTACTTAGCCAAATCTGGGAGAGTGTTGTCGCAGATATCATAGTAATCGTGGCCAATGATGTTCATCATGTCATCAATCCGCTTGCTAGCTAGTTCATCAGACGTTTTAATTTCCTTAGGAGCCATTGAATCTACATAAAAGTCGAATAAATTAAACTCTTAAATGGGTTTATTTTTCATATAATTTGTGAAAGAATTCGGAAAAAATGGCTAAGGAATAAAGGTGCGCAAGTCTAAAAAAATGGCGCGCAAGTATTCATGTGCCGCTCTAGTTTTTGACGCGCAAATATAAACCGCGCAAGTACAAATACCTTTACAGTAGCGCGACATCAAGGAAAGCTCTGGAAAAACAGAGCAACCTGCACGGCTAAGGTGACCTGCGCGGCGAGAGCTCGAATGTATGAAGTCCGGAAATCCAGATGCTTGTACGGAAGTGAGACCCTCTATTTATAGACACGGTCGGGACCCTACGCGCCATACCCTACGTGACCGAGCACCGTATCCCTGCGCGATGCGCACTTGCGCGCCCCCTTTTCCTTTGGATGGATTCGATTTCCTCATAGTCAAATCCTCATTTCTCTCCGGATCCAACTCTGAGGGGGGACTTTTGTTGACGCTCCTTTCGTCACAAGAATCTAAAAATCAGAAAAGGGGAATATCTGAGCTCAAAGTGATTCAACCTTTGAAGAAAATATCAAAAATCGACAAAGGCATGACCAAAGGATCAAAAGAAACTTCACCGCGCAAGTTATATCATTGTCGTGCAAGTACACTTGCGCGACGCCCTTGGTCGCGCAAGTGACTTGCACGACCTAAGTGATAACCTCCCGGTAACCGCCCGGGGTCTTCTCCTGCCTATAAATAGACCATGTGGGCCCCCCATTTGAGAGGATTTTTTTCCAAAAACTTAGATTGAAGCTCCCGACACCCAAGTCTCTTCTCAAAGCTTCCGAAACACTTCTAAGGTAATTTCTTACCTAGAACGGAAGATCTCTAGAGAAGAAGGAAGTACTAAGTGTTGAAACTTATAAACACTTGCGCGTCACCTTATTCCTTTGATAGAACTTGCGCGTCCCTTTTTTGGAAGAACCTCAAGGGGATTCTAAAGGGATTAATAAAGAGTCGCTCCAGTATTCTAAATGCTGGTTGAAAATCGCGCAAGTACCCCACATGTCGCGCAGGTATACCTACGCGACCAATACTTGTGCGCCCACAGAAGACTTGCGCGCCTTTAAAGACTTGCGCGCCCCTACCTTTTTGGGTGCCCATCTTGCCCATTTTACCCCTCTTAAGCCATTTCACCTTTCCTATTCAAGATTCAATCTTCAAGATACTCTTCAAAGCCATTTATGGAATGATTTCTTGATTTGAATTCCTTATTTGAAAGGAATTCTATGGATTATCTTTCAAAACCTAGTGATTTAAATATCCTTATGTCACTAAATATGGAGAGTTCATTCATTCAACCTCATCCTTTACGATGAGAGAATCCTTAACCTGGGTCTCCTTTTCAGGAATAATCCCCAGTTATAAGTCCTTTAATCTGGGCATCTTCCTTAGGAGTAAGCCCCAAATTCTTAAAGTTCCCAAACTTGGGCATCCTTCTTAGGAGTAAACCCCAAGTACCTTATTTTGGGCATCCTTCTTAGGAGTAAGCCCCAATCTCAAATATGGGCATCCTCCTCAGGAGTAAGCCCCAAACCTTAACCCCTAACCTGGGCTTCCTTTTCAGGAATAAGTCCCAGTTATAATCTTGGGCTTCCTTTTCAGGAATAAGCCCCAAGTCCCCTAATTTCTCTTTAACCAGTCCTAATTTACCTCTGTTTTGGGTTTCCTTTTCAGGAGTAAAACCCAATCATAAGTCCCCTCCTAACTTGGGAATCCTCCTTAGGAGTAAGCCCCAATATTAGAGTATTCAAATCTCCATGAAGCACATATACCTTTATGGACCCTGTTCATGGATTTTCTCATTAAAGTAAATCCTAAACTTCATTCATCTGGGCAGTCATACATACATAAACCCCAAACCATTTTTTTTATGATTGCATCTTTCATGGCACAATTGTCTATTTTTTACCAATACCTCTTGTTTCTCACACCGAGCATGACTCACGTGAGCTTAGAGTGTAAAAGTAATTGTGACATCCTGCTTTGAGCCATCAATCATAAATATCATACCCTTACTCAAACTACGTGGGTTCTGATTGCTTTTTCAAAAACAAAGGATACGTAGGTAGCCCATCTATGGGTTTGATCCCAACTTTGAAATAATTCATTATCCTTCTGAATGACAATAAACTTCAAGTGCCCCGCTGAGTGTCATTAAAACCAGCCTGGTCATCATAATGACCAAGAGACTTCTATATGAATGTTTTGAAGGTTACCATTGACCAAGAATCTCTAAATAGATATAGATGATTCTCTATTGATGAAGAACCTCGAATAAATATAAAAGATTCTCTAAATTTCTTACATATTTAATCATTGATTGTTAAACTGAAGGAAAGCTCATTTTATACTTGGTAATGTAATATTGATTCACGAACATAACTTAAATCTATAAAGAGAGTCCCGGAGTAGACAATAATTCCCCTAAAAAATGTGTGATGAGTCCGACCTCCCATCCTCTCGACCAATGAAAATTCCTAAGCCTCATTAGCCCATAAGCTAATGAGCACCTACCTTTGGAAAGTAGGTCCAAACAAATGTGGAATCATTGGATGTTTCCGGTTCTACGGACAAACCGGTTAGAAACCGATCAGAACATTTGAATCTCCCGTCCAGGAGGTCATCCCCGAATTCCATGCGAAAAAAACATCTCAGGGTAGAATTAGTCATAGAAGATACGTTGGAAGTCCTCCCAAACCATATGCTATTTGTGTCCCGCCTGCGATATCATATCCCACCATCTCTTTGTGGAGTCTCGAGCATGTACGTAGTGAGATTCACCCTCCTCTCTAGAGATTTCTCCAGATTCTCAAAGATGGCCAGTGTGGATTCTAGCAATGAATCTACAACATGAGGTCCTCCATCACCTGTGAAGGTGAGAGAATTTTGCTTCTAAAAAATTTGTGTCAATTCGGCCATCGACGGAGCAGGAGGAGGTGCTCCCTGAAAGGTTTTCATCATCCTCATGAAGCCCAACCTAGATTGGGCATTAGAACCTACGTTAGGTATAATGGCTGGTTCCAAGACTAGAATAAACAGAGGATCTGCTAGAAGTCCCTGATCATCCATGTTTGGTGCCTGATAACCGCATGGGAACTGGAATACAACCGGGGGATGTCTTGGTGGCATGACTCTGCACAGTCAAGCAAAAACCTTAGATCAACATTATCAAGGACTGAAAACAGGAAGTTTAGGAAGGGAACAGGAAAAAGGAAACATTCATGTTTTAAAAAACATGACTACATGGCATGTATACTCCCTACACAGTGTGTTCCTGTAATTAATTTACATGGGTGTGTACCTCGGCCAAAATTGGTCATGTAACACCCCAAAAAACGGCATGTTATCCTCACACATGGCGTGTACTTGAATTTTCCTCCCCTACCCGAGTCCTTCTACACTGCTAGACTACACTGTTCTCTTTAAAATGGTAATACATGGCATGTTAGTTCCAAATATGGCATGTACTAGGCAAACTATGCAAACCTGTGTTGTTAGTTACACGGCCGACAACACGGTTGACACTACATGGCGTCTTCCAGACAGACGTGGCCTGTAATAGGAAAGATAGCAGAGAACCGTGTTGTTAGTTACACGGCTAGATTCTAGGATTACACTACACAGCGTGTTCAAGACTAGCACGTCATGTACAACTCAATTTTTCATCCCTTTGTGTCATTAGTCACACAGGTGAACACAGGTTCTAGACACACTGCGTGTACATCTGGTACATGGACTGTTCCCACAAAAACATCCCTATCCCGTGTCTCATCCCACAGGGCCTAAGACACGGTTAGAGACTAAACGGTGTGTACATGTGGTACACAGGTTAGCTACTCCCCAGAACATCTTATTACCAAGTACATATTCCATCCTATTCTTAGATAAAGGCTCAAGATAGTATATCTAGATAAAATAATTCTTCTGATACAACTTTGTAATGTCCCGGTTCTGGAAGCCACCCAAAGACACCCCGTACCCCGTTGGTCACATGGCCTCAAGTTCAATTCCCCAAACACAAAAGGCTACCGAATAGTAGTGAGGGCCTTGGTTGTGACTGTGGGGAAACAAGGCACTCATTGGCAGAGTAACCCAGTGGAATTGAAATAAATATACAGTAGCAGAAGTAGTAAATATCCAACAATAGTAAATAGGGGAATAATGGAAGTAATAAAATGGATTGCACACACACACACACACACATATATATATATACATATAAATGATGAATGATACATATTTCTAGAAAAATATCCAAAAAAGTCACAATGCGGGAATACAAATAGTTCTAAAACAAATTTCATTATAAAATAGTAAAATGATCCTCAGCATCGCAAGCCTCAACTTGGTATCATGCTCTCCAACTCTATAGTAAATCATTTACCTGAAGTAGAAGGTCACTTGACCTTATATATACCTGCAAAAATATAATCTGTTTGGGTGAAAAAGCATGGCCCAGACAGGGTGTGAGACTAAATCCCAGTAGGCTACCACCATGATATAGGTGCCTAAAAATTAGTGAACATATTGCAAGGAAGAAACAAGTAAATGCAGTAAACAAGGAAGTATTCAGCAGTAAAAAATCCACAGTTTCAATTCTCTAAAATTATTACATCATGTAAACAGTTAATCCAAGCAGGTAATCACAAACAGGTAACCCTCTGGGATGTACACACAGCCTATTGCCTATGGTCCTACCTAGTAACACAAGCAACCCTCGGGGAAACACAGATAGTCTACCCCTCTGGTTCAGAATTACAAGGATATAAGACAGACTCCCTAAGGAATCACTCGCAGTCAATTCCCCTTATAGTCTAATATCACTTAAGACACTATGAGAAATCTCTCACGGTCAATTCCCTTTATAGTGTAATATAAATAATGGCTCTCTGAGGAATCTCTCTCAGTCCATTCCCCATATAGTCAAATATGATTAAAGACTCTCCGAGGAAGCTCTCTCAGTCAATTCCCCATATAGTAAACTATAACAGGTTCTCACAACCCTATGTAAGTCAATAGAGCATAGAAATGCAATACAGCCAAGGTAATCCTCAAGAACTACTTGGGTAACTAGTCTATATCATATCTACATGACATAACAATCACACCATCCTACAACTAGGCATGGGAAAACAAAAGGGCACCTAATAGGCTAAAGAGGACCAAACAGTTGTAAACAGATCATGCATGAGAAACCACCTCCAAAGTATCACAAATTACCCTATCCTAAATCAATTTAACCTCTACTCAAGAATATAAGCATCGAAGGAAAAAAATATGGCTAAAATAGTAAATCTACAACACCCCATTCATGGGTATTAGGAATTTTGCACATATAACTCAGAGAGATTCAACATAAAGGCAAAAACCACCTACCGTGGCATTAGAAGATTTTTATACATGAACCTAGTCCCTCAAATCACCCAAGAACCCATTAGAACTACTCAAATGTCTAAATCATTCAACAGTAAATAAATTGTGAAAGAGGAGGAATCAGGAAACGAAGCTCAAGAAGAAAGAAGAGCTTACTGAGATGATCCCAAATCAATCGACGACGGTCGAATCAGAGATCAAATGCTCGGTCGGGGGTACAGAGGAAGTTTGTGGTCGTACGAGAGCTCTCGGCCGAACGAAACCTAGAAGAAGACATTTCTGGGGATTAGACGCAACCCTTGTATGTTTAATAAAAAAAAGTACACGGTGTGTACTTTGGAAGTACATGGAATGTACTTTCTATTTCCATATTCTACTTTAGGCGGCCTCCAAGTCACCCCCACATGGCCATGTGTGTGGCCACGGCCAGTACACGACTACCTGCGTTAACCATGTACACGGCGTGTATTTTGAAAATTTCCAGAAAAACCTCTTTTTCTCAAAAACGACTAGAAATGAAAGACATACCTAAGAAAGAAGATCAGGGTTCTTAAAAATATCACCTATGAAATTATAAATAATATTTATATATCTCATAAATGGATTATATCAAAGAATAATAAAATAATTTTTTTAAAAATGATAAATTAAGTGTTGGTGTTTTTTTGAAACATAATTATTTATTTAAAATTTTATAATAAATATAATGACTTGGGAAAAAAATTATTTTAATAAAATGTATTAATTAAATCATATTTTTTTCTTTTATTTTTAAGGAAATTTTATGTGGATTAAATTAATTTTCCAAAGTGTCCAAAAATCAATTATAATTTTAAAAGCAATACTTTTTGAATAAATGATGATTTTAATTAAAAATTAAATTTCTTGTAGATAGAAAATTATTTTCATAAAATGGAGTCCATATTTTAAATATATAGGTTAAAAATGTTTATTTATAATTTTCTAGATTTTTATTAAGCCGTTGAATTTTTTATGAATAGTGAAATATGATAATTTACAGTATTTAAAATTATAAGTAAATAGATTAATTTTTAAGTCATGGTTTTGTCAAGTATCATGTATATGGACATTATATCAAACAAAAATTCTCTAGGTACAATTAATTTTAATAGGAATCAACTGTATTGATATTCTTGAGCCAAAATAAAAAAATGAATAAAATTATTTAAAATACACCTCTCCTCCACTATAAATACCACTCCTCACCACCCATTATCCTCATACCTTATAAAATTTTTATATTTATTATATTCTTTCCAATTAATCCCTCAAACCTGTTCTCCACATTTTGGTATTTCTAGTCTCACAAAAATTCTATTTCCAAGTTCCTTAATGATGTACTCAAGGAGATGACACTCTATATGTAAACCCCTCCCTCTTTCTCTTTTAATTTATTATCATTTTTTATCCTCCACTCATCTTTACTATCCAATGTGGAATGATATCTATTATATGACATGATATATATATATATTATAGTTTTATTTTTTTAATGGAATAATCATCATAAAATCCATTTTTCTCTCTTTTTAATTTTTACAATGAAAATTTCATTTGTAAGATGTCCATTCATCGTGTTTAAGGAAGATGAGTTTTATTTTTTCATTACCGCATTCAAGGCTAGTTATAAAATAATTTTTTGGTCATAAAAGATTATAATATGTTTATTATGGTTTATTTAATTTTCTGAAACCATTATATAAACATAATATTCAATAAAATGATACCAGTTCCTGATGGAATTAAAAACCGTCGAAATAAACTAATCATTTTTCATTAGCATTATTTTAATTTAATAATCCAAATACAATATAATAAAATTATACATGGTAACCATTTATAATTATTTAGAAGTAAAAATATCATTCGAATATATTTATTAAGTTTTTATTCCATTTGAATGGAACTCCCATACTTATACACAAATGAACCGACCATAAAACATTGAAACAAATGCTCATGGGACCATGAAATTAAATATTATAACCCATCATAAAGGGAATAAATTAAATTAATAAAATAATAAAAAATCATACATATGTTTAATATGTTCCATGTTATGTATTTAATGAATCAAACTTGATTGTCTAGTATTTTAACTACAAGAACAAAATGATTTCAGACATAAGGTAAGGGGTTTCTCATCCCACTTTTATTTCTGTGATATTTTCCTTATTCAGCACTTGTTTCTTATGTATGGTTCATTTATCCCTTTGAAATATTATATAACGAATCTATTTATTCTCATGGTGTTAAATATTTCATTTTATTGTCAATAATTTTAGGGGTAATGTGATTTTATAGATTTCTAGAAGTAATTATTTTCTCATACCACTTTTAATTGTGTGGAACATAAATCATATATACCACATATTTTCTTTTTGTGACTTATTAACTTACCCTTTGTTATAATATATCATGAAGATAAATATTTACAGGGTATTAAATGATTTTTCTAAATGATATTTCTTCAAGGGGGATATAATTCAACTTATTACAAAGTGGTAAGGTGTTTCTCATCTCACTTCCATTTCTGTGAGATATACCCTATTCACTACTAATATATTGTATGTGGTGTATATATACTAACCATTTAACATACAATATTATGAATATCATTATATTAATTGTATTCAATGTTTTATTTGATGATCATTAATTTTATGGGGTGCACGATTTGACTGATTATATTGTGGTAGGGGATTTCATTTTAAAAAATCATTCAATGGGTTAGAACTCTAATTCATTGATTATGGAATGATAATCTTTGGTTTAAAATGAAACCTGATTATATTATGTTTTTTTCATTTTTTATGTGTATTTATATTTTACACACATAATCCACTCATTTGATTAATGATATGATCCGTGTATGAGACATTGTCTCAATTTTCTATTGTTGAGTCATATTTTTTTGTTATTCTACTGTTTTCTTTTCCAAGGTGTACATAAATAATTTTTTATTTATTATAATAATTCATTGATTATTTAATTAAATAAAAATATTTATTACATCCTGGATATGATTATTTCCCAACCCGAATACCAATTTTTCGTACAGTATTTAATTTTAATGTTATTTGATTAACTAGGGAAACAATGTAACATCTATTTCTGTTATAAAATACAGATATTTTTTCATAATTCATATTAATTCATGAATTAAAATCATAATTTTTTATATATGTAGAATTATTTTTAATTTTAGACATGGGAGGGTCCTTGTTATAGATAGCCCCTTGATTCATCGACAGATCTCATGAGACGAAACCGTCAGAAATAAACCATTCACTTTTGTTCCCAAGTAGAATAAAATGGATTTCTTCCCAAAATCCTAACTATTTTTTGGAAAGGATTTGATGGTAGTGTTTCATGCTCTAGATACATGAATTCTAATAATTAATCATTTCCATGATTCAGAATTCTGTTATTACTATCCATGGAATTTTGACTATGACAAAATCTATTGCTAGATTTTCATTATCAGATTATTGATTAAATGGAATTAATTTTTCTTCTATTTACCTTTCCATATTAGTTATCTCTTATTAATTATTCTTTTGAAATTAGTGATTCATGTTTCTATTTTATGTAACTCATACTGAGCATTTTTTCACAACCTATTATTTATTTTCCTACCCCAGTTCATGAATATGAAATCATTGTATAAGTGTCAATGAATTAGTATATTTCTTTTGTTATGTTATATGTTTAATTACAAATGTAATAATAGGAAAATTTATGTATCTATTTCTACAATACTACTAAATGGATTGATTATTGGTGGTGTGATCAACTATATCTATGACATTGTAATAACATATCCACCGACATTGGGCTAATGGGGTCACAATTGTTATATTTTATGCCTTCTAACTCATACCTTCTTTTGTTTTAGTTTAGGTACTTCTATCTCAGACCTTATTTTTATTTTAAATTATGGTCTTTAAAAATACTATTAAATTATACATATAAATACCTGTGGTGTGTTATTGAGGATAAAAATTCATGAAGCATATGGACACCCTACGTCCTTGGATGGGTATTCATAACGGTTTGTGACAACCAACATCATTTATATAATTTTAGTTGATGGGTATTCATGAATGTATCAAACAACCATCATCCATACATTAAGGGATATAGGATACGGATATTCAATTTCAAGTATGTTGAATACACTTGGATAGATAGATTATGGGATGTGTAAATCACAACTCAAGAGGTTTGAATAGAGAATAATGAAATAAGAAAGACAATCTAGGTATAACTATCAAACACCCTAAGGTGATGAATTTTACTATGATATCATAAGATCTCATGGGAATCATATGTTCATTATTACAAGGATAATATGTTTATGGTTTATTTTAAAAGGTCCCTCATACAAGATTCAATGTGGGAGGGCATAAATTGTTAAGATGATGGGTCTCCACTCTTTTATGAGTGATATAGAAGAGTTTGAAAGATTTAAACACTTGGTCTATGATGTAAGGTTTGGATAAAGGACTAATCCAAGGAGGGTTTTATAACCAAGAACGTATATTAGATTATGTTCATGAATCATGGTCCAATATATCATGCGATGAGGACCGCTAAAAGGGTCAATAATGAGGTACCATGTAACTCCTTTGATAATTGGTACAATACATGGCTACATAACATCAAGGATGTCAAATATACATAAATAGTTTGGTTATGGGATTTTAAAAACATGGTTTTTGAATATCAAATTCAATGAGTAATAGAGAATGGTGGGTATATGTCGAAAATAGTGTTACGCACAACTTGAGAAATATCTCAATGATTTACGGGGGTGCATTCTTCCATGACCAAATAATCTACTAAGAAAAAATCTAAGGTGTTGTTTTATTCACAAGTGAATACTAGCGGGATACATTATAATATAATATAAAAGTTAACAGTATTATTTAGTGAAAGTCTAGGAGATATTATGTGAGGTTATGGGGTTCCATGTGAAGAGTATCAATTCAAATAATTAGTCAGTTTCCACTCTCACCTCAAATACATTTAGGTGGTTTATGGAAGACATAATAATCAATAAGGTTTAAAACTACCTAAAATCTATGTCCTCACATATTGAACATGTAATGCTTTCATGTGGATGTGATAAGTAATTTATATTACTTATTCTTTGACAATAGGGGTGAAATGATCTTCTATCAACCATTAATATGGCCATAAGATGATCCATATTGGCTTTGTGAATTTATTATTTACACTCTAATGTTTTACTAAACTATAGATGTGAAGAGCATAGTGAGTAGGGAATTTTACTTTTCTCAGGAACCCCTCCATGTGTTTTCAACCTAAAAATATTCTTCTCTATTTTCATATAATTTTAAGGTCTCACAATTTTTACCTGGGAGGGATAATGTTTAAGGTCATAAAACTTGGACCCAAGTGCTTGGAGTTTAAGGTCATGATTCACATAAACCCTGTATCTGTAGAATGATACTGACTAAACTAATTTGGATTTTCTAGCTAAATATTACTCATATAACATTTTAAGTAGTACATGGGAATATTTTTAATCATGGATCAATTTCCTCGAATCTGGAGTGATGGTATGGGATAGTCTGTTTGAGGGTGATCATAAATCACATTGTAGTAATGATTTATACTATGATGGTATTTGTTATAATTAGGATTAGAACACACCTCTTGAAATGAAAAAATTACTTAGGATTTGTTTTTAAGGCCCATATACAGAAACAACCCATACATAGACAAACAAAGAGATCTTTTCTTCTTTCTAAGACCAGATGATGGTTGATGACAACCCTCGATACCCGATATATGATGTGTAATTTATGGATTTATGTTATTAGAAAGATTATGTAAGTAATACATAAATTTTCTTACCATGGTAAGGCTCTTTTGGTCCTTTGAGAATTGTTGTCGATGAATGATTTTATTCATATTTTAACATCATACATTGGGGAAACACTTGTCATACAGTTTAATATCATGTCAATACGATGCGATTATAGTTAATTTTAACCTCATGTAACCATAAAATATTCCATTCCATTTAAAAATAATTAATTTGGTGTTTTTTATGTAGTTTAATGACTCTGAATAAGATGAAATTATTATAAAGAAAATGTGAAATTTTAGAAATGTGTTTTTTATGATAACCTGTATTGGTCAATGGAATTCAGATGTAGGAGGAATTTTTTTTTCTTTATATTAGTTTACTAGTGGGTATCCAAATTCTACAGTCCCTTGTTAATATATATGAATCATGAATAAAAATTACATATTCTATTCTAATTCATTAGTGGGTAATATGATCCTATACGACCCTTAAGTAATTTAAGGTATTTTAATAGAACTATAACATAGGGTAATTTTCAATTTTTGTCATAATAATTTCATGTGATTCCTTGAAAATTTTGTAAGGGATGGTATAATTTCACAATTACATCTATAAATGAGACCCCCAATGTATATCTAGAAAATATTTTAAATGAGGAAGGTTTTTTTTATTGATTTTTAGTAGGATCGGGGTTTGATGGATCCTGACCATCACTACGAATCTTGTGACAATTGTAATAAAGACATAATAATTTCTTATATATCTCCACACATAGATCAAAATAAAAGGTAGAGAGGCATAATTTCCTTTTATTTTAAAATTAATGTTTGGTCTTGGTGATGGGTTATCCAAAAATCATTACATATCAAATATGTCCATCATCAAGCCAAACATAGGTTTTATTAGAACAGATTCCCTATTAGATTTGGATCATCTCTAGGGATAGGGACATCTATTATATTTAATATTATATGTGGACCACATATTAGAGGACATGGGAATCACTATGTATTTTGAAGGTTCGGGAATCTTGACACAAGTAGATTATAGGAAGAAAACCCAATGCAAATTTTAAGCCCTTGTGTAGAGGGTTGTAATTTTTCATCATTGTGAATAGACCTAGAAAGTGGGATCCAAGAATCACTATGTATCTGAAATTAATGAGAATCAAGTCACATGTATTTCTTATAGAAATTGAATACCCCAATATATTTATATCTTAAGTGTGGAGAGGTTTATTTATGTTCTCTTAGTATGCCTTATCATCATAGTCGGTGATGGGGTCCTCAAAATGGATAGTTCTCATATGTAGGGAATTTGAATTTCAATAATATAGTATTATATGTGGATGAAACACCCATCCCTACCACAAATTAATGGATAGGGTTATTTCCACATATCATTGCACATATCTTTGTATTATGTACATAGTGGATCCCATCCAATTTCTCTCTCTAATTTGTTTTCAATCTTTCGGTGTGGACGATATGTCATGAAATTAAATGTTTTTTGACCAGGGTGTATGAGTTATAAGGCTTTATAGCCATATGGCTTTGACCAGAGTGGATTTCCATGAGGATCATGTATTCTGATGGAATTTGGGTCTGCATATTATATTAAAACCCTTGAATGAAGGGTTAAAAGAATGATATTTCATAATCATTCATTGATAATGTGTATGATTCATATATGATTAACATAGATAGTATTTTAATATTCATGAATAAGTAGTTTATGGGAGGTCTAAACCAGAACTCAGGAATATATGATTCAATTGGAGGTTAATACAGGTGGGTACATGTCAAAAATTAATAATTATAGAAGACCATATTAGTTGCAGTTAGGAAAATAGCTCATACATTTAAGGGGGCTCTCATCTAGGACTATAACATCCCCTATGCACATTCCCTTAGGCATTTTTTAATTCTCAAGGGAATTATAAAGGTTCCTTTTATATTATCTAGTCTATTTTACCAATTTTATAAAATCACATAGGATTGAGGTTGTCACGAACCAAACCGGGTCGACCCTGAACCGGTCACCCGAGGTGGTCCACGACACGGCCCGAGAGGCGTTCCCGATCCTCCAGGGCTGGCGACAAGCGCCAGGGCATCAACAGAGGTTGTGGGAATGATTTTTCCCAATATAAATAAATAAAACAATAGGAATAATTCAGGGTAGCGTAGAATAAATAAACCAAATAAAGTGACTAAATAGGAATAAAGGAAAATAAATAAATAAAACTGACCAAACACAACATCCGAACAGACTCCATGTGACCTCGTGGGTCACTCTCCGACTCAAAGATCAAGTGTCTTCCTAGGCGAGCACACTCAAGCTATAGCCTGCACAAACACTAAAAACAGAAAATAACTATAGGCGTGAGTATTAAAACTTATAAGGCTAGCCTGATACCTATTCCCAATGCACTACCTTTAAAATAAAAGAAACATTATCTCAATTTTGAACTACAATTTATAAAAGTATGTTTTTCTAAATATTCTACTTAAAAACAAAGTACAAACCATTTCCCTTAACCATTTCCAAATTTGGGTTCAATTCATTAGTGTCAATGACATTTTAGTAAAATGGAAAGTGGTGTTTATATTTTCAAATTTGTATAAAGAGGATTAAACACTTTCATTTGAAAACCATTTTTAGAAACCTAATCAAAAGAAATTTACCACTTTCCAATGAAAACAATACACCAGAAATGCATGAGGTAAAACACAGAGCAAGGGAAATGTAGGTGTACATATGAGCATCATAATCACTACTGCAAGAAACAAAAGCTGAATAGACATGGGTGAACCTAGGAGATCGATAATAAACCAGAAGACACCAATACATGAGAAATCATCCTTATCGACATGTCAAGATGAAATCAAAATGCACAATATGCTCAACCATCCTCTCTCAGGCAGGTCGAGGGAAAATCCCATATTAATTAACCCAATATATCCACCTACTATGGGCCACTAGTCAGAACCATAACCTACCAGTGCAGAAATCATTCTTAGAATATTCTCTTAATATGCCAGATTCCCATGTCTCAAGTGTTTAAAAAGGGGGTGAGCCAACCGATACCAACCGAGCATCCAATCAGATATATCTGTATATAAAGCACAACAGGCATCACCCCGAGCCACTCCATGGGACAACCTATTTCCTTTTACTACTCAAGTACCCAAGAGCCTCTAAGCGCGGCCTCCCAAACAATCCATTGAGGCCAAGACATGAGAGTCGTCCTAAGAGGGATTTTATCAAAACATTTTCATCGCTTTCTATAAAGTGTCAAACGGGCATTAAAAACATTTCACAATCACTACTCTAAAAAAAGGACCACTTATTTATAAGACCAAAACCAGTTTAAAACAATTTAAAGAAACCCCAAAACACTAATTCACTGGCTGACAGTATTTTTATAAACCAAACCAAACCAAAACATTTTATTTTTTCCAAATAAACTTTAAGAGACAACCAGACAACTTCTCAAAAGAACCAAAGTACTTTTTAACACTTCAAAAGAAATCATTTCTCATTAAACCAGAACTCTATTTTATATTCTGTGAATTATGTTTAAAAGAAAAATGGGCATCCTTTCATTATTGGGGGTCCACTCGTCAAAAACATATTCCAAGCGTCCTGCAAAAAATAAACAGCTCTTTTTACACTAAATAATCATTTAAAGATTAATTATCTTATATTAAAAATTAATTATCGTATATTATCTCACATTATTTAGAATTAATAAAATATTTATTTTGAACAATTAGTGTGTGCAAATAACAAGAAATAATGTAACTTAAATTTTAAAAGCCGGGCAAAGGGAACCTACCTCAGATACTCGACGATACATAATGACGCACGTTTGAAAAAAGCGCGGTAAAGTCCAGAGCCCTACAAAATAAATGTCAAGGACTCAAAACACATACAAAAACTCACTCGAGCATGCAAAACCAAGAATCGGGGAGAAACTCTACAACAAATTCGGGGAAGTAAAATACCAAGTCAAGTTACAGTGATACCGAAAGATGGGACTAATAGTTCCTTTACCAGCTATAGATATAGAGGGAACTATCTAGGGAGAATCATAGTATATGAGATCATCATCATCCCCCATTAGTGGTCCCAACTACCATAATTGGGAATTCACAAGAAATGCTCGATGATCTATTGTACTACCTGGGAATTCATATGAACCATATGGTTGGGCTCTTTCTGTTCCATCCCTACCACACCTACCTATACCAGAAGATCATGATCTAGATCTATCTATGCTAATAATATTTGGTGAATACCCATAAATAGTTTCATATTAATCAGTAGCCATATATGGTGGGTTCCGAACCAGATATTCCGAAATAAAGCCATAATTACCGTTCTCACTATTCTATGTTTCTGGGCTTATAGCCTTTCCTACATTCACATTGGATTACTAGTGCCATCAACGGATGAAGGCAGCGGGTAGCCTTCTGCATAGGACTCTACAGATATCCAAGAAAAAAGATTGTGGTTCTATAGTTTCTTCATTACTAGGTTTATGACCTATGGTAGTGGCTGCATTTTCTGGTTTACACGCCTTCGGGCGATTATTTCATATGTTGTTACTGATTACGGTCATTTCGAAACTACCTAAGATGCAAGGGGTCGGAAAGTATTCGAAAAATCAAGCATAAAGCAATCGCTATAGTAGCCATTCTAGTATCGTCTTGGATATTCTATTCTTATTGTTTACCTTATCACTGGTTATAGCTATAGCTAGAGCTATGGATATAGTACTATATGGATATTCATTAGAGAAGAAAAACTAGTATTTGGTGCTACAGGTGCTCCCCTGGTGTCTGATCTGTTACTGCAACTATGGTTGGGTATACTCAATGGTATTATGCTCATATTATGATTCTAGTAGTTCCACTGGCTTCTCCATAACTGGTATTCGGATTAGATCTGGAGATACCCGGAAGAAGATTACATGAGAACTACCAGATACATTCTCTACTTATTCATATGATGCTTATTCATTCATACCCAGTCTTAGAGGCCCACCATCAAGGATGATTTGGATCTATCTATAAGAAATGGAATGAAATTGAGAACTTCCAAACCTCTGGGAACTATCAAATACTACATAATCTGGCGGTCCTCTATACGGTGTTTCTGCACCTATATATGGAATTGCTCATACTATTCGAATACCCTCTGGCGTCTTAACTAAAGCACTCGAAGATCATCCGGTACTGAGCCGGTGGGTGAACTTCGTAAGGTAACAAGGTCTGGTATGGGCTAGGCATCATACTTCTGTGCAATGGACGTTGGGACTCAGTACCGTATCGATTCGCAAGCTTTCTAAATCATCGAAGAGGTCTCACTTAGTGCGCAAACAAAGAGACCAAGCTAGGGATGTTACTAAAACGATGAACGGTGAGGGATCGAGCAGTCGTTCAACCAAGTCCGTAGCATCTGCCTGTGTTTCCCTTGTTAGATTTGTTGGGGTCCTCTCCTTAGCCCTATCCCAAGACCCCTCTATCCTTGGTCGAATATCTGGTGCGGTTCCACTCGGTTTCCCTGAGAAAATATTCAGAGATGTCCCAGAAGAAAACAGAGACGAAAAGTGGGATGTGATCTACACAAGATGATGAAAGAATTGGTTAGAAGTATCCCACCTTCGGCTGAGTTCTCCCTAATTGACGTAGTTGGTCCAGATGATCTGATCTACTGCTTTAGGTACGGTATCAACATCTAGTGGTTCCTATATTCTGCTCGATCACTATAAGTCCTGAGTTCCTACCTGCCCTAGCTAGCTCACGAGAACCATATTCTATATCAGTTCCATGTTGGCGGGATGAGGGGAAGTAAGAATGCTCGTTCTATCTCGTCTGACTGGCTCACGATCGTATCAATTATTTGTGGTTTCCTATGGATGGTCACATCTAGTAAACAATTTGGTCGGGTCTTCGCAGAGCTTTAGCAGTTCCTGATGAATCACCAGTACTTTTCTACATATGATGGTGGTGTTACTGAATACTACACTGTTGGAATAAGCTTTATGCAGATAACACCAAGCATTTTAGATGCACCATAAGAAGGCGTAATATTCCCAGTAGCTACTAAGATGAATTTTTTAGTACCGGTTGCGCCTACTATAACTAACCCTATGTTGGGCCTAGTGCTAGAAACCTCCTACTGACGCTCCTACCGACAGATCTATTGCTAGAAACAAAGCATATCCCCGGGTGTTCGTAACCAAGCATTTAGGGACCCATATTCAGTCCTAGTACCGAGATACCTGACTTCTTCTTCCTATTCATCCCAGACCGGTGATGGAATCACCAAATGCTTTAGGAATGGGTATACAAGACCCAGTAACAACATTTGAAGCTACATTGGATGCCATAAGAGGAGCATCGATCGACACTATAGGATCTACATCATACACACCTTCTCCCTGTGTTCATAGCTTTTAACAGCATGCCCAAAAATCACACAAGCTACCTGCCCAGCTACTAAGACTATGTTAGGGTCGTTAACCCCTCAAAAAGTTTCATGATCTTGGTCGGGCCCGACACCAGCTTCAGCAAAGGTTTCCCCTCCTCTTGGATTAAAAAAAAGTGAATTTTTGTTGGATGTGCTCTATAGGTAACTAAATAGAAAGACTCCAATTGTATAGATCACTAAAGATAATGAGACATCCCTATGTCCAGTCACTGATACCCACTGAGAAGAACTACTAATAATATGGATCTGACTTCAGATGATCCTAGTGCAGGTGATACGATTATTGATAAAGCATAACCAGAGTCTGGAGAGGTAGTAGTATTTGGCATAGCAGATGGCCGATCTTCCTTCTTCAGTAGAGCATATGTCAAATATATCAAATATCCAGAATAAACACTAGCAACAGAAGCTGCAAACGAAGCAGCTACTATAGGTTATTAACTGGAACTAGTCCCATGGAGGAAGCATCATATTTGGTAAGTATACACCATGGTAAACAAAACTGAAGGAAGTTTTAGCCACCTTCGGCTACAGGAAACTAGAATACAACCTCAACCCCTGATCTAAGAGAATCTGATGATGGTTATTTAGAAGAGAACAGTATTTGGTGTTATGGAGCTACTGGATAAGTCATGATTCTCGTTGCGCCTACAGTTGAGCAAGTGTTACCCACCTCACCCAATTCTACCGAGTCTTATGCAGCTTCCTGCTCATGCTTTTATTTCAAGCACTACAGGATCTCTCACTGTGTAGGACCTAGGGTATTCCAGACCATAAGAAGCAGCCACAATAAAAGGATCAGATTGGTCAACCAATGGTCCCAACGACTGTAGAATCATCAATACCAAGAATTTACTACCAGATTCCTCCTCTTACCAGTTTTATTGCCAGAAAACACTAGTTCTAACTTCATATTCGTGGATATGCTTCGATTACGCCCTTTCTTATGTCTCATTATTCTATTGATTTATTACTCTTATTTTTCATTCTTATGAGGGACCCGGGTGGACTACCTTGGTTTTAAATTATCTTCGAAAAATCGAGTATTCATATTCATGAGTGTGCTCGCTTTCTCTTCCCTTGACTGAACTACTTAGCTTAGAAAGATATCGGATCATCGGTTTGAGTGGCATCTGTTCCGGAGTTTGCTCCTGGCTAGGAAGCTATGGTTTCTAACCTTGGGATCGTCATATGATGCATTAGCTATTGCAGATGTTATTTTTGGTCTTTCTGTGGTATCTTCTTAGCTACATATGATGATGAATCGTCTTCTAGTCCCTTCAGGAGTACCAACGATAGAGATAGGAATAGAATAAGAAGAAATTGCTTTGAAAATGGCCTGACAAAGAAAATAGAAGCAATACCAAGTAACAACAGAATAACAATACTATCTCACTACCAATCCAGGCGTAGATCTAACATCTGCTTATGAAGTAGCTTCATTTGCAAAGAAATCATGAGCCATAGGTATGAAATCAGAGTTTTTGGTAGTTCAGTTACGCCTCCAACGCCAGAAACAGTAACATAACCAGTAGTCCCACCACCAGTCATTCCATTTCCTACTGATCTAGCATCATATTATCCATTAGTCTTCCTTTCTCCAGTCTCATTTCAAGAGTTTATGATTTCTTATAGCTATATATATTTTTCTCTAGTTTACAACCAGACCTATGCCAACTATTAAGCCCAAAAGCTCAAGTGGTAGTCAACCATGAGCGGGTAGGATCTAGATCCCACCTTTAAACTGAATTAGTATCTAACTCTATAGTTGCATAGGTTCCACCATAGGAGTTCATGCCGATCTAGTAGCATATGTGAAAGTAGATGATTGAATACCAGTTACTCCTCCCACAAAATATATTCTTTTTGTTATGCTTTATACCTGGTGTGTGTGCACCAATATCCAGTGGTAAACAATCAACGACAAAGAGGGGAGACATTCAGGATTTCTTACTGCATGGTATGAATGAAGCGATAAGACTTCCGGTACTAGATTCAATAGAACCCCTAAAGCCCATAGTGTACACTGATGATGAACCAGGTGATCAAACGGAAGACTGACTCCTACACTATGAGGCAGATCCAAAACCATACCGAACAATAATAGAAGGTATATTGAAAGAGACCCATATGGTATGATTTGACTACGGTAGAGAATAAAGAAAAAAAATAGTCTTTGAGCCTCTGATTCTTGATATCTCTTGGTTACCGAATCTCTCCTCTTAACCATCTGCGATGAGGCCTGGACATTTAGTATTAGAGAAATCTAGATGAACAAACCCTGGATTCTGGTTATTCATATTGGTGTTATTTAGCTAAAGATATTGGCATGGTTTGCGATCTTGTACCGCTCCGTGGCTGAACACCAAGCCAATCTCGACAAATAGATGTCTACGCAACTTGGAGCAACCGGAAATAATTAGGTAAGATTTGCCGCAGGTAGCAGATACTGATCAATAGTAGCTTTCGATCCTAGGAAACTTGATGTCTCCACCCAACACTCGATATCTTTGAGTAGAATCCTAAATCGGTACCGAACGGAGTACGAGGTGGTATCTAACTCATAAGCTTCTGGTGATTATACTACTAGAACAACCTTAATCTCTTTTATATATGAAACTAGATAGACTTGCCTAGCCATCGACTCAGTATCCATAGTAATAGAACCATATGAACCAATTGACCGCACAGGAAATGACCGAACAGTCTCAAAATGGTACCAGATCTACAACCCGATGCAGCTCCTCTAGTAAAATCAATAGAAGAAAGGAAAATATACAAATAAAAAGCAGTAGATACTCTCCCCAACCCATTCCAGCACACCATAGCTCTTGCTTATGATAATACTATGGGACTACCCAGCTAACCTTGAGGATCTTGATGAGTGGGCCAACCAGTACTGTACCGTATGGTGTGAAACAGTAGTAAGAAACTTTTCGTTTGGGTTGAATCCCTGTAATCTGGTAAACCCGGTGAAGAATTGATAACAGCTGTGTAAACACTGAAATCAAAAGTCTACTACTGGGACTCGCCTAGCATCATTATCCTTATATTCATAGTACTCTGATACCAACCCCCCCCCCCCCCTTATGAGGAATCATACGAGGTATCCTCAGTAGATACGATATTATAGCAGATTTTGGTGGTTTTCCAACCATGCATAGCATATACGAGACTACCCACCCCTAAATACCCATAAAGCTTCATCTTTCGACAGTTGGATCTACTATTTATGTATCTGGTATATATGATTGTAATTCCTCGACCCCAACTACCCAGAGTTGGTGCATTACTTCGTAGCGTTGGCATGATCACAAATGATCAAGTCTCGAAAGACCGATTAGTTTAGTAGCCTTGGAAACACTAGATACATTCATAAGTATTACATTACATCATAAAAGTGAAAAACTAATAACAAAGTCTTCATATTCCAAACTCATATCCTCTTCTGACTATCGCTGCAGGTCATTCATAAAATACTTCTTCACATCCTGGAAAATATTAAAACATTGAAAGGGGTGAGCTCAGATGCTCAGTAAGGATAACAACATTGCGGAAGCTTTCATAAATAAACATAAAAATTTAAGGCAATGTATAACTAAAACAAAAGCCTTTAAAACTTGAACATCAACATAATATGGAATAAGTAAAATGAGATATTGCCATTCAATTCTTCACATGGATATACTACTGGTCGAACAATCACATGCAATATCAGTAACCACTTTCATAATGAGGGAATGTATAATGCCAGACATTCTGAAACATTTTGTCATGGCCTTGGCCAAGATGTCTAAAATGATTAAGGCCTCGGCCAAAACCATAAATCAAATTGGGAAAGGGCCTCAGCCAATTCCACATCTAGTTGTCTCATGAGACCTACCGATGCATCGAGGAGCTATAGCGGGCTCCACCCGTCACTTATTAAGTCCAATACATTCCTCATACGAATAGGTTTAAACATATCATAAACCATAACATAATCGTATCACATAAAACATGCATAAAGGAAACATAACATTTCCACATTTAAATCACAAGATATCAATACAACACATTGATATAATAAAAACGCTTTCAAAACCATTTTCAATACCAAAATAAAAGAAAGTTAAAACTTTGTATTTATTTTTCATTAAAAAAATGATGGCTTGTAGAGGAATCCGAAACTCAAATAATGGTCACGGAGGCGGAGAAGTCGTTGTTGCCGCATAAGTACGGAAAGAAAAACATTCCCTTTTGTCATTTAGCAAAATGCTTCATATAAAAAAGATTCATTTTGAATAAACGTAAAAGTCAAAGGGGTTTATACACCGTATAAAAGAAAGTTGTGTCTAAAACCAAATATGCCTCAATGAAAGGAGATTGAGACGAAGTCCTTAAAAGATAATTTTTAAAATAAAATAGATCTATTATGTGTATTCACTATAGTTACACATAAAGAAAGTAAAAATAAAAAATAATACATAATAATATCATGACATAATTTGAAAGTTGGAGATTAACCCAAAGAATGGAAGTTGGGTTAAGAAGTTCCCTTACATCGTGTCTGACTTGACTCAACCGTTATTTAACCTCCTGAATAATAAAATAGAGTTAATATATACCTTATTAAGAACCATTTTTAATTTCATTATCCTTTTTATATCACTTATTACAATGTTATGAACATTATGTAATTATTTAAGTTAATAACGGTCGTTTTTTCGATCTTTGGCACTTGAGTCAACAATAAACTTCTTATAATTACAAGTTGTTTATGTGGTAGAATATCCATTATCTCCAGAATTATATTCATGATTTAGATGTCATATATATCATATATATCCAGTATATACATTCATTTATAATATTACGTAACATTTAGAGGTAAGAAATGAAATGAACCGTTCATGGAGACGGTAAGCCGTACGTAAGCATGAACGCTAATTTCATTTCTATTTCGTATTTAATGGAATGAAATCATAATGATATAAATGTATAATATAATTCCAGTATAATATCATATATAATATCATTTACTCCATCCTTTATACATCCTACATGTGTCATTAACGATTCACATCACTTTGAGGGGGCGGTAGTCCGCACTTCCTAAAATGAAATTATCGCGTTTACCCATAATGGAAATCATAAAGTATGCCACAAATGATAAATACAGAAGCATAAGTAAAACATAAACATATTATATATCATATATAAATATAGTGACATCTTAATGGCCACCTTTGAAGGTGTTATATGAGTGTTGAACAATCATCGTTTCGTGAGGCAGAAATTCGCCCTCCACAGAAACCGTATGTTCTTTAACCATTAGATGTAGGTGTGTGTAATTGTAGATAGAATAATTATTATAACAACATCCTAGTATATTGAGGATACTGGTGTTGTTACAAAAAAAAATTAATAAAAAGAGTTTAGGGGGTTGGAGAAGAAAAATAAAACAAAACAACATTAGAGAAGACATTACCTCAAAATCGGGTAACTCTTTTTGATTTGAGACAAAGGCTTCATTGGGAAGATTTCTGCCCAAAGTGAGGCTTCTAGGAGTAATAGGGGGATGTTGGTAGAGTATTTGGGTAGAGGTTGGCCGAGCCAAATGGATTGAAAGTGTGAATGAGGTGGTAGAGGTGGGGGCCTTTAATAAGTGGAGAGGAGGGGCACTCTTGGAAAGTAAGGAAATTTTACATTATTATACAATGCTTTTCGGATTCTAAATGTCCCAAAATTATATAATTCGAGGATAAGATGATAAGGGTTCGAAATCTACCCATCCAATAGGCATTGGACAAGTTTAATCCTTGGATTTTACATTATCTTCTCATTTTATTTAAATCGTTAAATAATGAGGTCATCGCTGCATCATCATGATGTCAAAAATAATTTAATTTATTTAATGTCTAAAAATTATAAAAAAAATACTATGATGTAGGAAATCTTTTTATCTTTCCAATGGATATTTATAGTAAAAAATATGACTTGTATAACCCCATGTAATAATTGTTTTAGTAAAACATTTCATGTTTGTGTCATTTTTTACTTTAACATTAAATAAATATATATATTAATGTCATTTTCCAACTAAAGTGGCACCATGGGGTCCCCAAGTTGACCCATGGGTTGTCTTGGTCGGCCATGACTCATCCAATAGGAGTAGAACAAGTTTCATGCTCATCTCATATTATTAAAACATTATTTTTACCTTAAACTACACTAATTACCTCTAATCGCGATTAAGAACTTAAAAGTTACTATTCACCAAAAAATTATTTTAATCTCATTGAACAACATTTTACATCTTAATGAAAACCATGTATGTCAGATTTTTTAAAATCAAATCAAAGAATTGATAATATTTCATTTAAACGAAAAATCAGTTATTTAACTACCACTTAGTGGTTTCACTATTCATCAAAAATTGAAGTTTTCCAGAACAATGCCAAAATTTCACCCTAAGATATAATTGATATTATGAATTCAAAAATGATGTCTATTTTACAAAATTCCAAAAATATAAGTTGCATTAATTAATTTTATAATTAATTCCCGCTGTCACAACAAATAGCGTGTTTTTAAGAAACAATTTATATCAAAAGATTGGCAATTGTTTGTGTCCATTTTCAATGTTAAATTAATTATAATGAACACCATTGGATAAAATGGTAAAAATATATTATAATTATACTTTAAAACCACTAAATAGTATAACTTATCACTATAATTTATTTTTATTAAAAAAGTTGTTTTAAGTATTTTTCACTATTCATAAAAATTTGGAAGTTCTCAGAAAATTACAAAAAATTCAACATAGGCTAATATCAATATTAGGAATTCAAAAATGAATTCCATTTTGAAATATAAAATTTCTATAATTTTAAAAAGTGGTTATTACTATTCATAACGGCTACTTTTATTAGTCGCGGTGTTTTAGAACTCGAAGTTGCGTACAATGCAAGCTATTGCATTATTGAATGAGAAGCGTATCATGGAAGCTCATGGTGTTACATTCTCCCCACCTTCAATAAATTGCGTCCTCGCAATTTGATATTTTTATTTGAAAATAAATGGTTGAAAATAGAAAATACCTTTGTGGAAAACCCACATCGGAAATAAGGTTAATAAAAATATAACATTAAAAGAAAGCAAGATAAGTACAAAGGTGACCTGAGATAGCCCATTCTAGTATTCTATGAAAATATGGATATGGAGGAGAAACAAACCATCAAGGTCTGATGGAGAGTTGTAGAAAATAGGATTAGGAGAAAGTTTAACTATAAGAAAATCACAAACTTGTGATTGGTTAAACGATCATTGATTCCCCAGTAGGAAAAGTTAACCGACAACATTTTTGTTTTGAGTTAACTTTTATGAAGTTGAGGAATTTATTTAGGAGATTTACTAAGAACGTAAGGGAATATACATACTTGTCATGTAGACTTTCATTCTTTAATAAATTTTTACCACAAACCCATCTTTCACTCTAAAAGGTAATAAAACTCAAAAATATTCTATTTATCCTAATTGTATAAGGTTCCAAATGTTAACACATACCATTTAGATTAGTAAAATTATTTTGTAATAACTAGGGACTTCCTATAGGCTAGTGGTAGGAAATAAAGTCCTGTCGCACTATGATTGTGGGTTCGATTCCTGCAGCTTTGTCCGACGCGACGGGTTATGCCCCACCCTGCAGGTTGTCCTTTTCCTAAAACTATAGTATTATAATATTCCAAAAATAATCTTCATAAAATTTTTTAACCTTAAACAATACTATCCAAAGATCAACTTAATCCCTCCCAACCTTTATAGTTATCCAAAATACCTCTGTCCAAACTTTCTCTAAAAGGTCTCTTAATTCCATAATCAATTTATCAGATTACCCAAACAAAGTAAAGTTTCATCTTATTGTCACATAATAAAAATATGATTACCTTCATCATATTAAAACCTTACTGAAATCAACAAGTACTGCAGTACAATCCTTATATATATATATCACATTATTCTAATAACCAAAATATAATCCATGAGTCCAAAAGCACCAATACATTAGTTATTCTGCTTCAACTGTAGTAACATCATAAGATTCTCCTTGATCCCTTGGCCTTTTCTGAGGTAAGTTTCCCTGACGCTTACGACATTCATTTGCATAATGCCCCATTTCCCTACAATTGTAGCATTCAACATTGATACCCTCTTTCATTCCCTTGAAATCACACACCTAGTGACCTTTTTCTCCACATTTATAACAAACTCTCATTCCTTTTAGGCAAGTACCAGGGTGATTCTTCCCACAATTATCACATAATGGAAAATCCTTCTTTCCCTTTTTCCCTTTATCTATCTCTTGTTCCACCGTTCTCTTCTTCTCTTGCTTTACTTTGTTGTCATATGAATTAGAGAATTTCTTTTCTGTTTTGAAAGCACATGAGACAATATCTTCGTATGATGAGAAGGATTGTGATACTAAAGCTCAACGGAGAAATGGTTTTAACCCATCAAAGAAACGATCAATATTTCTCCTTGGGTTACGTATATAATCGGCAGCATGCCTCGCAAGCCTTGTAAAGTTAGCCTCATACTTTGCGACATTCTCATCCTCCTTCTGCCTCAGACTCAGAAATTGCCTTTCCATATTTGCTCGATGGTCACGAGGAAAGTATTTTTCTAAGAAAAGCTCTTTGAACTCCCTCCATTCCATATTCGATACGTCATCATCTTACTTTGTGTTTTGAATCAATGACCACCATTGATCGGCATCTCCAGTGAGGCGGTAAACTGCCATGACAACCTTCTCCCTTTCGCTACTCCCCAAGGCATGGAATATTTTCTCTAAGGAGTTTATCCATTGCTCAGCTACTAACAGATTTGAACCCCCATTAAATGTTGGTGGTTTTTGCCTCATGAAGCGGTCTAACATTGATCCTCCACGTTGCGGATCAGGGTGCTCCATATGAGTAAGGTTATTATTCATAACCTGAGTGAGTTGTCCCAGTATGGTAATAAGTTGATCAGCACCAGTTGTATCTCCAGATCCACAATAATTATCTTGAGCAGGAGGGAAATCCCTACATGGAGTGCGTGCATTGATACGGTTTCCATTCCTTCCACTAGGCGCCATTTCTAAACAATGGCATAAACTATATTAGTTTATGAATCAAAATACATAATTCCATACTTGTAAAATACTTAACAAAAATTGAACTATTTATGGATATAATCCGTAATCATAAAAAGGTTTTATTTTAGGAAGTATATACTCATAACCGTTCATAGTGGTTTGTAAAGAAAATGAGAATTATCCTAAGCATATCCCCAGGGAGTGTCGTAACCAAGAGTGCATCAAGGCCCGTTGTCGTGCACCAGTTCCTGTTTGAGTCTAGCTCAAAGCGGTGTTTTCGGGTTTTACCCCTAGGTATATCTGTGCCAGAGCCGCCTCTACCTGTTCGTATCCAGACAGGGATGTATTGCTCGGAAAAATCACAACATCTCTACAATACCAAAATTCTAGGAAGTTCTTCTATACTAATCCTCAAAGTCTATCTTCGGGCTATGTTCTCTAATCATAGTTTATCTAAATCTAGCTTCCAAGGTTAGTACTAAACTGCCTCTAATACCAACTGTAACGCCCCAACCCCAGCTACCCAGATTCGGTGCATTACTTCGTAACATTATCATGATCACAAAAGATCAAGTCTCGAAAGACCGATTAGTTTAGTAGCCTTGGAAACACTAGATACATTCATAAGTATTACATTACATCATAAAGTGAAAAACTAATAACAAAGTCTTCATAGTCCACACTCATATCCTCTTCTGACTATCCATACAGGTCATTCATAAAATACTTATTCATATCCTGGAAAATATTAAAACATTGAAAGGGGTGAGCTCAGATGCTCAGTAAGGATAACAACATTGTGTAAGCTTTCATAAATAAACATAAAAATTTAAGGAAATGTATAACTAAAACAAAATCCTTTAAAACTTGAACATCAACATAATATGGCAAAAGTAAAATGAGATATTTCCATTCACTTCTTCACATGGATATTCTACTGGTCGAATAATCACATTCAATATCAGTAACCACTTTCATAATGAGGTAATGTATAATGCCAGACATTCTGAAACATTTTGTCATGGCCTCGGCCAAGACGTCTAAAATGATTAAGGTCTCGGCCAAAACCATAAATCAAATTGGGAAAGGGCCTCATCCAATTCCACGTCTATTTGTCTCATGAGACCTACCGATGCATCAAGGAGCTATAGCGGGCTCCACCCGTCACTTATTAAGTCCAATAGATTCCTCATATGAATAGGTTTAAACATATCATAAACCATAACATAATCGTATCACATAAAACATGAATAAAGGAAACATAACATTTCCACATTTAAATTAAAAGATATCAATACAACACATTGATATAATAAAAATGCTTTCAAAACCATTTTCAATACCAAAATAAAAGAAAGTTAAAACATTGTATTTATTTTTCATTAAAAAAAATGATGTCTTGTAGAGGAATCCGAAACTCAAATAATGGTCACGGTGGCGGAGAAGTCGTTGTCGCCGCATAAGTAAAGAAAGAAAAACATTCCCTTTTGTCGTTTAGCAAAACGCTTCGTATAAAAAATATTATTTTTGAATAAACTTAAAAGTCAAAGGGGTTTATACACCGTATAAAAGAAAGTTGTGTATAAAACCAAATATGCCTCAATGAAAGGAGATTGAGACGAAGTACTTAAAATATCATTTTTAAAATAAAATAGATCTATTATGTGTATTCATTATAGGTACACATAAAGAAAGTAAAAATACAAAATAATACATAATAATATCATGACATAATTTGAAATTAAGAGATTAACCCAAAGAATGGAAGTTTGGTTAAGAAGTTCCCTTACCTCGTGTCTGACTTGACTCAACCGTTCTTTAACCTCCTGAATAATAAACTAGAGTTAATATATACCTTATTAAGAACCATTTTTAATTTCATTATCCTTTTTATATCACTTTTTACAATGTTATGAACATTATGTAATTATTTAAGTTAATAACGGTCGTTTTGTCGATCTTTGGTACTTGAGTCAACAATAAACTTCTTATAATTACAAGTTGTTTATGTGGTAGAATATCCATTATCTCCAGAATTATATTCATTATTTAGATGTCATATATATCGTATATATCCAGTATATACATTCATTTATAATATTAGGTAACATTTAGAGGTAAGAAATGAAATGCACCGTTCATGGAGACGGTAAGCCGTACGTACGCATGAACGCTACTTTCATTTATATTTCATATTTAATGGAATGAAATCATAATTATATAAATGTATAATATAATTCCAGTATAATATCATATATAATATCATTTACTCCATCCTTTATACATCCCACATGTGGCATTAACGATTCACATCACTTTGAGGGGGCGGTAGTCCGCACTTCCTAAAATGAAATTATCACGTTTACCCAAAATGGAATTCATAAAGTATGCCATAAATGAGAAATACAGAAGAATAAGTAAAAAATAAACATATTATATATCATATATAAATATAGTGACATCTTAATGTCCACCTTTGAAGGTTTTATATGAGTGTTGAACAATCATCGTTTCGTGAGGCAGAAATTCCCCCTCCACAGAAACCGTATTTTTTTTAACCATTAGATGTAGGTGTGTGTAATTGTAGCTCTAATCCTTCTTATAAAAAC
Organism: Viscum album; assembly: GCA_963277665.1. NCBI lineage: Eukaryota > Viridiplantae > Streptophyta > Magnoliopsida > Santalales > Viscaceae > Viscum > Viscum album. The sequence continues at coordinate 1,349,462,959 of OY728140.1, read as the reverse complement.
ATCCTATTATATTTATGATACTGGTGTTGTTACAAAAGAAATTAATAAAAATAGTTTAGGGGGTTGGAGAAGAAAAATAAAACAAAACAACATTAGAGAAGACATTACCTCAAAATCGGGTAACTCTTTTTGATTTGAGACAAAGGCTTCCTTGGGAAGAGTTCTGACCAAATTGAGGCTTCTAGGAGTAATAGGGGGATGTTGGGAGAGTATTTGGGCAGAGTTTAGCCGATCCAAATGGCTTGAAAGTGTGAATGAGGTGGTAGAGGTGGGGGCCTTTTATAAGTGGAGAGGAGGGGCACTCTTGGAAAGTAAGGATATTTTACATTATTATACAATGCTTTTCGGATTCTAAAGGTCCCACAATTATATAATTAGAGGATAAGAAGATAAGGGTTCGAAATATACCCATCCAATAGGCATTGGACAAGTGTAAGCCTTGGATTTTACATTATCTTATCATTTTATTTAAATCGTTAAATAATGAGGTCATCGCTGCATCATCATGATGTCATAAATATTTTAATTTATTTAATGTCTAAAAATTATAAAAAAAAATACTATGATGTAGGAAATCTTTTTAGATTTCCAATGACCATTTATAGTAAAAAATATGACTTGTATAACCCCATGTAAAAATTGTTTTAGTAAAACATTTCATGTTTGTGTCATTTTTTACTTTAACATTAAATAAATATATATTAATGTCATTTTCCAACTAAAGTGGCTCCATGGGGTCCCCAAGTTTACCCATGGGTTGTCTTGGTCGGCCATGACTCATCCAATAGTAATAGGACAAGTTTCATGCTCATCTCATATTATTAAAACATTAGTTTTACCTTAAACTACACTAATTACCTCTAATCGCGATTAAGAACTTAAAAGTTACTATTCAACAAAAAATTATTTTAATCACATTTAACCACATTTTACTTCTTAATGACAACCATGTATGTAGGATTTTTTAAAATCAAATCACAGAAGTGGTAATATTTCATTTAAACGAATAATCAGTTATTTAACTACCACTTAGTGGTTTCACTATTCATCAAAAATTGAAGTTTTTCAGAACAATGCCAAAATTTCACCCTAAGCTATAATTGATATTCCGAATTCAAAAATGATTTCTATTTTAAAAAATTCCAAACATATAAGTTGCATTAATTAATTTTATAATTAATTCCCGCTGTCACAACAAATAGCGTGTTTTTAAGAAATAATTTATATCAAAAGATTGGTAATTGTTTGTGTCCATTTTCAATGATAAATTAATTCTAATGAACACCATTGGATAAAATGGTAAAAATATATTCTAATTATACTTTAAAACCACTAAATAGTATAACTTATCACTATAAATTATTTTTATTAAAAAAGTTGTTTTAAGTATTTTTCACTATTCATAAAAATTTGGAAGTTCTCAGAAAATTACAAAAAATTCAACATAGGCTAATATCAATATTTGGAATACAAAAATTAATTCCATTTTGAAATATAAAATTTCTATAATTTTAAAAAGTGGTTATTACTATTCAAAACAGCTACTTTGATTAGTCGCGGTGTTTTAGAACTCGAAGTTACGTACAATGCAAGCTATTGCATTATTGAATGAGAAGTGTATCATGGAAGCTCGGGGTGTTACAATGATTCTTTCGTATCTTGGTTTCGGCTACTTATGGCTGCTTTTAATGCTACCAATAGCAGGTTGTTTCCTTCATGGTATGATACATGGCTTCTAGCGATTATGATTAGAGATCTACTACTAATCCGGTTATGTGAGAACAAGGAAATGGATGAGCTATGGTAGTACTAGTATCAACACCACCATACATAGAATGGATCCATTATTTAGGAATCGTGACCAAGTAGCCCAAAGAGGAGGGCCTACTTAGTTTTTCGTCTACAACCGGTATAGGCACACCACATGCTACCAATTTCTGGCTTAGCTGCTGTTACTAGGGATGGTGCGATGTGACGTTACGCCAGTAGCTTCTTATGATGATCCAAGTGTTGATCTCTGGGTATATACCGATACAAGGATTCGATACTACTTATATCTCTTCTTATATAGTTTCCTTGTTTTATCCCTAACCGCAGGCTCAGTGTTGAGCTATTATTCCCCAAGATCTGTATCTATCGTTCTCTTTAGATATATATGTAGTGTCACCAGTAACTCTTCTAGAGTTTCTTAGGATATACCTGGTAACGGTTTACTAGCTTTATTATGATTATGGTGTGGCCTATGGCTTTGATTTTACTTTAGTTCCTACCGATCCATTGATTGCATCACCGATATAGGTTGGACTACGATTATTGGAATAAACAGAATAATCCCTCGGTCTAGGAGCATAAGTGGTATAGAACCAACATGTGGTATCGAGATATTAGCAGGTCTAGGAATGAGTGGTTTACAACCATAGATTAAAACTGAATCTAGTACACCAGGAAGAGTATAAGTAGCTCTGCTGGACTGGGGACAAGAAGAAGTTGTGGTACATCAGTGAAAGAAACCAATCCCGCCGGCATGTGAGATGAAAATGAACCTTTGGGCGACATCGCCGGCTGTTGGTTCTGCTCTTTCAATTGGACTCTTCCTATGTGGGGGGGTTTTGACACCATTAGTACTACAAAGAATTCATCAATAACTAACTACCCATGCTTCACTCCATATTTATTCATTTTTATGATCGGTGAGAGGTGAACCAATGATGATGGAACTACGAGACTAAGGAACAAAGTATTCTTCAATTCTGTTCGTATTTTGTTCATTCCAATAGTATGCTCCCAGGGACCTGTAATTGTGATATGTCTTCCAGAACCAAGGGGTATTTCTGTGGAATACTTCACAAATAATTTTCATTTTTTATGGTTTTTCCGCTTCTCACAGCTGCTCTTTCCACACCTCCGGATATCTGTTGCCAAATTGTCGCTCGTTTCCTTATTTCTACGATAATAGAGTTGGCTATCTCTGTGGCATCGATTGTAAAAATTCTTTCAGAGGGATGGGCCGGAACAAGAGGGAAGATCGTGGGTGCAGGATAAACTGCTCCTCTTTCTTCACTTCGAGGAAGGAGGTCCAATGGTAGGTAACAGCAGGCACAAGCAACTTGACCGAAGGGGACCAGTAGAATAGAAAAATCCGGGGCTGGGTGCGGGAAACCAAATAATGTGGTGCCGCTCGATTTTTCCTGGAGCTGGCAGTGTAAAACGTTCATCATTTTTATGGGTGAAAGGTGTTGGATAAAGAGGGAGAGGTCGAATCATAGGTACAATAGGTGTAGGAACTCTGGGTACGTCTTTCTATGGTGCCTAGCTATTGCTCCTTCTTTTAGTTCCGTCCAGAGGTGCTTCATGAACACACGGGAACTGCCTTTCCCGGGAAACGTGGCGGTATAGGAACCATGATAAAGTACCCCATTTCTTGATTAGTATTGATATAATTGACACGCTCGAAAGAACAACATCTACTTATGGGCCGACTAAGATGAGGTTGGGTGTGCGGGAACGAGAAGCTACGCTTTGATTGGGCGGGGGGAGTTCACGAGCAGGGGCATTCTTATCATTTGTTAGATCTGTAAGTAGGGGTAGGTCATGCTTGCCTCCCTAATGGACGTATTTCATCAAATCCTGGGTGCACTACATTTTCAAAAGCTTCCTTTCGAACCAGCTCCTATTTTAATCCGTGCTGGACCGATCGCAAGGGTGGTTTCCCCCACAACATTAGGTACCGAAGCTTTTGTCGAGACGTCAACTGAGATGCGAGGTTGTCCTGTTTCCCACCCTTTACTACCTTTTACATTGATAAAGATCCTTCACTGTTTGAACGAGAGGTGTTCCTGATCCTCCCGGGCTGGCGACAAGTGCCAGGGCATCAATAGAGGTTGTGGGAACGATTTCACCCAATATAAATAAATAAAACAGCAGGAATAATACAGAGCATCACAAAAAAAATAAACCAAATAAAGTGACTAAATAGGAATAAAAGAAAAAAAATTAAAACTAACCAAACACGACGTCCGAACAGACTCTGTGCGACTTCGCAGGTCGCTCTCCGACTCAATGATCAAGCGTCCCCCTAGGCGAGCGCACTCAAGATATAGCTAGAACAAACACTAAAAACAGAAAAGAACTATACACGTGAGTATTAAAACTCAGTCGCCTAGCCCGATACCTATTCCCAATGCACTACCATTAAAATAAATGAAACATCATCTCAAGTTTGAACTTCAATTTATAAAAGTATGTTTTTCTAAATATTCTACTTAAAAACAAAGTATGAACCATTTCCCTTAACCATTTCCAAATTTGGGTTCAATTCATTAGTGTCAATGAAATTTTAGGAAATGGGAAAGTGGTGTTTATATTTTCAAATTTGTATAAAGAGGATTAAACACTTTCATTTGAAAACCATTTTTAGAAACCGAATCAAAAGAAATTTACCACATTCCAAGGAAAACAAAACACCAGAAATTCACGAGGTAAAACACAGAGCAAGGGAAATGTAGGTGTACATATGATAATCATAATCACTACTGCAAGAAAGAAAAACTGAATAGACATGGGTGAACCTAGGAGATCGAGAATAAACCAGAATACACCAATACATGAGAAATCATCAGTATCGATATGTCACTATGAAATTAAAATGCCCAATACGCTCAACCATGCTCTCTCAGGAAGGTCGAGGGAAAATCCCATAGTAATAAACACAATATATGCACCTACTATGGGCCACTGGTCAGAACCATAACCTACCAGTGCAGCAATAATTCATAGAATATTCTCTCAATATGCCAGATTCCCATGTCTCAAGTGTTTAAGAAGGGGGTGAGCCAACCGATGCCAACCGAGCATCCAATCAGATATATCTATATATAAACCACAACAGGAATCACCCAGAGCCACTCCATGGGACAACTTATTGCCTTTAACTACTCAAGTACCCAGGAGCCTCTAACCCGCACGGCCTGGAAAGCCATGCAGAGCTAGGGGCATGATCCAAGAAGGTTCTCTGTGTCAGTGACGTGTTTGGCATATGGCCGCCAACCATATAGTCAAGTCACCCACTAACACTAGTCCCCTATTTGAGTTGTTTTGGGTTTCCATTGATTTATGAAAGTGGTTTGAATCAAAAAAGTTGGTTTAAAAAAATGGTTGTTTGAAATGACATATTTAATTTTTAGATTGTTTTAAAATAAGTGGTATGAATGAATTGTTTTTGGATGATGAAGTTTCTTTGTTTTGGCCTTGGTGTTTCAATGAGTGCTCACATGAATTGTAGTATGTTGGAAATGTGGATGGATTTCTGGTATGGTGGATGGATGCCCGGGTGGCAAAAATACATGCATGTGGGTGAGACTCTAAAGGATACCAATGGCAAGGGTTTAACCCACCAAGATTATTTTAAATTAAAGATGTTTTCAAAAGAAATGTTTTGATTTTATAATGGCTCATTTTCTTGTTTTTAGAGACTCTCATATATGTTGTGTTGGTTTTTGAGGATTTTTATTTATTGAGTTGGCCTTGAATGTGTTTTTGAATTTTCCTTGTCCAGCGGTTATCCCTTTGAAGCTTCAATGGGTGATCGTAGTGCTGTTGATCAACCTAAGGATTTTATGATTGAGTTTCGGAAGCTGGATCCACCTCTATTTTATGGTCAAGGAGACCCTTCCATAGAGGAGGAGTGGATGCAGAAGATTGAAAGGGACTTTAACCTCGTAGAGTCGCCCGAGTCGTTGAAGGTCAAGTTTGCAACCTTCATGGGTGAAGGTTCACCGTGGATGTGGTGGAAGTCGATGTCCCAGAACAAGCCCTGTCAAGAGATTACTTGGGAGTTCTTCAAGGCCTCATTCATTCGCCAGTATTTCTCTGAGTAAGAAAGGGTGAGAAAGGGAAAGTATATGTGTTGTCTACAGCAGGGCGACAGATCCGTGTTGGAATATTTCCAGCGCTTTGTGGAGCTAGTACCTTATGATTCAGAGTATGCCACGAATGACCCCGTGAAGGCTCGACGCATCGAGGCGGGTCTCCGCCCTGATCTACAGTCGAAGGTACCAGAGTCCAACCTAACTTCTTTTGTTGATGTGGTGAGACAAACCTTTCATGTCAAATCCGCAATGGAAGGAGTGCTCGAAGTAGTCCTCCCTCTTTCAATCCCTATGAGCAGTGGTGAAGATTCTGGAAAAGAGATGTGTAATAAAATGAAAGTGGATGGAGCAGGTCATGGAATCAAGGCCTAGGGATCATTCATCAACCTCTTTAGAGAGATAGATTATTGTGTGTTATCAGTGTGGCAAGTTGGGTCACAAGAATCCATCGTGCCCAAGTGCTCCGAAGCCCTACATGGCATGTGGACGCCTGGGTCACTTGGGACAATTCGGTCTGGGCGTTGCAAGAAAGCGTCGCAGAGGAAGTTCTCAAAAGTAATGTGGTGTTGGGTCTTTGTTCAATGTTTCCGGTGTAAGTTTCCATTCAGTGTAAGTGATATTTTATCGTTGCCGTTGTACAGATAGTGTTTTGGGGTTTGAAATGTATGGGAATGTCATGGTTCTTTTGACGAACTTCATCTTTCAATGCTGGTATGTTTTTAAATTTTAAAATCTTTTCCTTTATTTTGTAAAATCAAAAGATGTATGTTTCTCATTGGGATTATCAGAACCTGACTACGAGGCAGAAGATGCATCATCCATCAGAGCTCTAGCCAAAAGGTCTCGGAGTGAATCCAACACATAGTCAGGAACCCCCGGGGAATTCTAAAGAGTCTGGTTAAAGTTGTTCCTCTATCGTCGCAGTGAGAAAGTTTTAGCGTTTCTGCTTTGCTTTCTCTGTCGTTGTAATTTTACTCTTTCCATAAAGTGCGTGATGGACTTATCCCTAGCGCAATGTCGGGGAATGAGCCTTTTTGGATGCAAGTTGCTGATAAGTGACCTTGAGTGGGCGATCCATGTGAATCAAATGTAACTTTGGTTTGTGTCCATTCCCAAGTGGTGAGTCGTGAGTAATTTCTTCTGTCCAAGTTTCAATGATACAATCCTTGGGACCTCCCTCCCCGCCCATGGGGTGAGGGTTCTCGGTTTGTGCAGACTTTTCGGGTTAACTCCCATCCATTTCAGATGTGAGTGAGTGGTTTAAGTGTTTTACTGTGTTTTTTATAACTTGAGTAAGGCCCGATTGTGGCCTATATTGGATTCCGATTGGTCGCTAATAGGTCGGTCCTTTATGGTGGGGAGACCCACCATGGGTCTCTTTGGGTTTTCTCTTAAGTCGTTATTGAATGCTAGTTGAGTTCTTATGGTGGGGAGCCCGTTCATACCTCCCCACTATTGGTGATTTATTTCGGGCAATGAGGTTCAGTCCTTCTGGTAGTCAGTGTGATGTCCTTGGGATAAGAAGTTGGATCGTGTTGTGTGGAATCCTTAGATATTGATCGATCAGTTGGATGGTGTTGTGGCTTTCCGGGGGCAGAAAGCATTATGGTGGGGAGAATTGTCACACCTCGAACTGTGAATATATATATATATATATATATATATATATATATTTATTTATTTATTTTTGGACTTAAATAAAAAAAATTCTATGGTTCGGGTGTGTCCCAGATGAATTATTTCTTTGGGGTATGTTAAAACATGCGCTCTTTTGTGTCGACGCCATCGGGCGCACAAGCGGAGCGAGAATTTGGAGCTGCACGACCTCGCCCTAATAACTGTGCATCCCGTTGTCTATGGGAAATTGAAATAAAATGTTTTTTTATTTAAATTCACATCTATTGGAGGGTCATTTAAATTTTTATTGTGTTAATAATTTTGTTACTATTGGAATAATATGAATACTTTTATTATTTTCATTATCTTTATTTTGATTCTTATTATGATTATTTCTATTATTATTATTTAGAGATTTATTGTCATTAGTTTTATAGAATAAATTTTATATTATGTTTGATTTTCAACATCATTATTATTATTATTATAGATTATCTTTTCTTTATTATTTTATTTTGCTCTAATTTTCTTCCTTTTTTTATTTTTATTTTTCCTCTCTACCCGGTGTGACTCCCCCTCACAGTGCCCTCCGGCATGCCCTCCTCCCAGCAACCACAGCACCTCCGTCCAGCCTGCCCTCCTCCGGCGAGGCCTCCCGCCGGCGTCGATCATCCCTCCAGCTGTGAGACCTCCCCTTGAAATGTTCTTTTATTTTTATTTTCTACTTTTACTTTTATTATTATTCCTCTACTTATTATTATTATTATTTTAGTTATTATAATTATTATTTTTATTATTATTTTAGTTATTATAATTATTATTTTTATTATTATTAGAGTTATTATTATTGTTATTATTATTTTTATTATTATTTTTATTATTTTTATTTTTATTATTGTTATTATTGTAATTATTTTTATTATTATTGTTATTATTATTATTATTATTATTAATATTATATTTATTTATTATTATTATTATTATTATTATTATTATTACTATTAATAATATTATTGTTGTTGTTGTTATTGCTTTGGCCTTTGCTTTGTTATGGGGTTATCAATTTATGTTTGTTTTTTGGTAGGATTATTCTTTTAGAACCCGCGTGGAGCGATTCCGAGTTTGCGTCATCTTAGTGCTTCAGTTTTGAGGTGATCATTTCTCCCCGACGCTTGGTTTCACATGCTCTAGTGAGTTTTTGTATGTGTTTTGAGTCCTTGACATTTATTTTGTAGGGTGCTAGAATTTACTGCGCTTTTTCAAACGTGCGTTGTTACATCGCGTCGTGTATCTGAGGTAGTTTCCCTTTGCACTGGTTTTAAAATTTAAGTTACATTATTTCCTTCTATTTGCACACACCAATTGTTCAAAATAAATATTTTATTAATTCTAAATAATGTGAGATAATATAAGATAATTAATTGTTAATATAAGATAGTTAATCTTTAAATGATTATTTAGTGTAAAAAGAGCCGTTTATTTTGTACAGGACGCTTGAAATATGTTTTTGACGAGCGGACATCCAATAATGAAAGAATGCCCATTTGTCTTTTAAACATAATTCGAGAAATGTAAAATAGAGTTCTGTTTTAATGAGAAATGATTTCTTTTGAAGCATGAACAAGTACTTTTCTTCTTTTGAGAAGTTTTCTGGTTGGCTCTTAAAGTTTATTTGAAAAAAATAAAATGTTTTGGTTTGGTTTATAAAAATATTGTCAGCCTGTGAAGTAGTGTTTTTGGGGTTCTTTAAATGGTTTTAAACTGGGTTTGGTCTTATAAAGAAGTCTTACTTTTTTTAGAGTAGTGATTGTGAAATTTTTTCAATGCCCATTTGTCACTTTATGGAAAGCGAAGAAAATGTTTTGATAAAAACCCTTCTTAGGATGACTCTCATGACTTGGTTTCAATGGATTATTTGGGAGGCCGCGCTTAGAGGCTCCCGAGTACTTGAGTAGTTAAAGGAAATAGTTTGTCCCATGGAGTGTCTTGGGGTGATGCCTATTGTGCTTTATATATAGATATATCTGATTGGATGCTCAGTTGGCATCAGTTGCCTCACCCCCTTTTTAAACACTTGGGACATGAGAATCTGGCATATTGAGAGAATATTCTAAGAATGATTGCTACACTGGTAGGTTATGGTTCTGACCAGTGACCCATAGTAGGTGGATATATTGGGTTTATTACTATGGGATTTTCCCTCGACCTACCTGAGAGAGGATGGTTGAGCATATTTTGCGTTTTAATTTCATCGTGACATGTTGATAAGGATGATTTCTCGTGTATTGGTGTCTTCTGGTTTATTCTCAATCTCCTAGGTTCACCCATGTCTATTCAGCTTTTTTTGCTTGCAGTAGTGATTATGATGCTCATATGTACACATATATTTCCCTTGGTCTGTGTTTTACCTCGTGCATTTCTGGTGTTTTGTTTTCCTTGTAAAGTGGAAAATTTCTTTTGACTAGGTTTCTAAAAATGGTTTTCGAATGAAAGTGTTTAATACTCTTTATACAAATTTGAAAATATAAACATCACTTTCCCTTTTCCTAAAATTTCATTGACACTAATGAATTGAACCCAAATTTGGAAATGGTTAAGGGAAGTGGTTCGTACGTTGTTTTTAAGTATAATATTTAGAAAAACATACTTTTATAAATTATAGTTCAAACTTGAGATGATGTTTATTTTATTTTAAAGGTAGTTCATTGGAAATTGGTATCGAGCTAGCCTACTGAGTTTTAATACTCACGCCTATAGTTATTTTCTGTTTTTAGTGTTTGTGCAGGCTATAGCTTGAGTGCGCTCGCCTAGGGCGACACTTGATCATTGAGTCGGAGAGCAACCCGTGAGGTCGCACGGAGTTGTTCAGACATCGTGTTTGGTCAGTTTTATTTTTTTTATTTTATTCCTGTTTAGTCACTTTATTTGGTTTATTTATTCTGTGATGCTCTGTATTATTCCTGCTGTTTTATTTATTTATATTGGGATAAATTGTTCCCACAACATCTATTGATGCCCTGGAGCTTATCGCCAGCCCGGGAGGATCAGGAACGCATCTCGGGCCATGTCGCAGGCCGACTAGGGTGACCGGTTCTGGGTCGGCCCGGGTTGGTTCGTGACAGAGGTTCTTAGGGTTCTCAAAAAAGTATATAAACTAAAGAAATTGGTTGGTGTTAACTAATACTTCAAAGGTATGATGTTGGTTCATGGAGAACCAAATATTCAATAATTGTTGGAGCACCCTGATGGTTACATTAATGGGTAGTAATAATAATTTTTGGGGAAGGGGATAAAACATGTAATGATAGAGTATAAAATTATGATAAGGGGTTACATGTCTAATATGAAGGCCTCAAAGAATGTAGTTTAACATCATATGAAAAGTGCATGGTCCCTTGTCGTTGAATAAGACACTTCTCAATATTTATATACATAGTTGATTTTTAAGAACCCTAAGATCACATGATTCATTCTCAGTGTAAGAATAAAGATATGTATTCAGAGTCGATTACTCTATATGGGAGTGTATGATTCGGAATATGTGGGGGTATTCACATTTTGATATTAGTGGAAACCCCACCAAAGTATAGTTCTAATTTATGAAAATAGTTGGGATTAATGATAATTCCATTCAAGGACAAAAATAAAATATAAAGTGGTCACTATGTATCCTAATGTATGGGAATCCATCTACAAATAGATCTTATATAGAGAATACCATACATAGATTTGAACCATACATAAGGGAAGGAGAATATTATTCCTTTTCATTACATATTGTATTGGTATTAGATACCATAGAGATAATACATATTTCTTGGTAACATGAATCAATCAACACATAGTTCATTGAATGAATGTTCCCTATAATTGTTAACTTCTTGAGTAGAAAATATGAATTATTTCACTAAGGCATATGTCACCCATGTGACAAAGACTTAAAAATGGATCTTATTTTTATATATGGATGAATTTGTGGCCGAGACAAGGAAAATGAAATCCAGGAAACATTATATATCTCAATTCAATGAATATCAATCCACAATAAATTCTAACATATTTTGTCTATGTAGAATGGATTCTTACATAGGGATATGGGATTTTTTTATGTGTTGTACTTGGGATCAGTTTTATAGGATCTAGGATTCACTATATATATTTTATCAACTTGAATCATTCCACACATATTTCATTTTTATGGAAAACTCACTACATAGGGATGAATATTATGTCGGGAGTGGAAATGTTTCTTCTTATGTTGTTCCTTGACATAATATTTGAGGTATAAGCATCTCTGCATATCCAGTGATAAAATTAATCAAGCCACACATAGTTCTAATATATGGTCCCTTATGTAGACCTAAATCTTTCATTAAGATTGGGTCATTTTAGATCTCGTACATATCCATATCTACCACAACAAACTAGAATTTAATGAGGTATACTAGCTTGAGAATGAAGGATGCCTAAGGTAGGTTAGGCTTCAATTCAAAGATGGTGTGGGATAAATTTCCCACATCAATGTTTATTGGGGAAAACCCCACATGATCTCTAAAAATCATACCAATGAAACAATTCACATAGATATTTCATGTTCATAAGTAGATGAGATGGGTCTCATGGTGTGACCACATTTCATGTTTTTTAGCCTCATGTGACTAGGACATTTTTTGTGCATTTTCATTTCGTATAGAGAGGAACTTGAGTGTGGTGTAGTTTGGACTCTACCAGCAAGGACATAGGTATGAAGACATAAATCAATATGGAATTTTTTTATCCCTCTTAGATGTGAAGAAAATGTATCATGTAAAATGTTTCATTAAATTCAAATACCACTGATGTATTTTTTATGATTGGTGCAATTAACATCACACAATTAGAAAAATAAAAAATGGTGTGAAAGTGTATCATTTCTTATAGGAAAAAAACATCCCCTGAGCATACCCATTATGGAATTGTCTTATTTACCATTGATTCTTTGAAGGGTCCCATTTGAAATTCTAGTACGTATAACCAATTGGCTCGAGCGAATAACAAATAGTATGTAGGATCAAGGTTTATGAAATTACAAGAGAGTATCTTCTCATTGAATTAGTTTATTACGACACTAAAAGGGGGAATTAATGCTAATTCATGGGAAAAAAATGTCTAAATAGACCAAGAAACTCTTGTAAATTTGGTCTTCATATGATATACAGACCATAAAATTAATGGGTACAAGAATACTATTTGAAAATATTAGTTCGATAATAGGTACAATATATAAAAGGGTAACTTCGAGGATTTTTGAATTCACTTGAATTTTTTGGTTATGGGATATTTAAATCATTATCTAATAATATCTATGTCATTGGGAATTGGTGATTGGTGGGTATAGGTCGACCATTAATAATGGATGAGGCTTGTACCGCACACATTGAGGACAATAGCTCCTAGATTTATGTCGGGGCCTATATTCTTGAACTCGAACATCCTTTGTGAACAAACCCATTGGAAATGAGATATTCACTAGTTAATCCAGGTGGGTTACCCTTAGATTTTTCAATCCTTATTACCAATTTTGTTATGGGGGAGACCAAGAGTATGTAGGCTAATTGTCGATAAAATTTAAATAGAATTTTCTCAACTAAAGTAATTGATTTTAATTAACTCACATATAGAAGGTACAATGTAGATTCATGGGGATATGAATATTTAATATGTGTTTAATCACTCTAATATTCATTCTAATATATATTTAACACATTTTTGTGAATAGGGAATAAAAAATCCATTACTAAGTACATAATCATCAGGAGGGGTGATATAATTAATGTGAAAACCTCATGTTGCACAATTTAATTTCATTAAATAATGATGTATTCTCATGATTTAATTTCATGATAATATGATGTGGTTTTATATCATTGGAGTAAAATAAATCTCAATTATAAAAAAGGGTGTGGATTTCCAAGTTCACTAAGGTCACCGGATTCATGCTCAGCATGTGAAACAAGATAAGACTGGGAAGTCAAGTACACATCATGAGAGTGCATGGATGGGATATTTTAGGGATTTTAAAATGTTAATGTTGACTGGAATTCTTATACAGATATGGTTTTAATGTAGTGACATGGTTAAGAGATATGATAATTCATGTTTTTACCTAAAATATATTTTCTATTCATCATTAAATTTTCCATAATGTTGTGAATTATTCCATACAATGTTTTTATAGAGAAAAGAATATGCACAATTCTGACACATATACAGTTAGAGGGAATATTTTCCATTATACAATATGGATGGGTCCATGAATTCAGATCTGAGGATTTCTCTATATCCTGTAGTTTTAGGAATCAAGCCAAACAATATTCTCATTTATGGTCTCTTATGAGAATCTTACTCTCACATAAGGATGGGAAACATCATTGTGTTTTAGTATATTTATCTCATGTATAGTGAATCTCCAATGAAGGGGTATCGTTGTTTTAGAAGTAAGGAAACATTGTATTGATGGTGTTTCATTTCCATTATTAGGGTGGGACTATATTTTATTTGTATGGTAATTTGGGAATCATCTCATAGTGAGCTGTTAAATCCCTACACCCGAAATATTCTATGCTGATACAACTCACACATAATAGGGGAGGTATACCCCCAAGGTAGAATCATGTTGTGTTGTTTAGGGTCTTATGACTAGGAACTCATTGTGTATTTTAACATTTTTTGACTATAAATTTATCATGTTGTTTATCCTAATGAATTATAGGACATGGTCTGTGAATTTTATAATCATATGGTGAGGACATTGATTGTTTAGTTTAATGTTATGCAGTATGGGTCTATTTTACATAGTGGTAGTTACAGAAATTATAAATTATGAATCCTCTTGTTGGTGGTGTTTTTATTGTGTTACTCATCCCTTGTGGTCAATGAACATTGTCAGAATTCACATTATGTGTGAGGTAAAGTTATCCCCACATGGGTTATTTTAGTCACTGTCTCTTCTCTAGTATCATTAGGGTTCTATAAACCAGTACCAAATCTTCTTGGAGGAATGTGTGGAGGTGAACAATTTTTTAAGGGTATGAAATTCCAATTATTGTGGACTTCGAGGATGGGAAGTGTATGAAACATTTTATCATTGAGTCTTTTTATCTTATTCGTTAACATCTTTGATTATATATTATATGAAATTTGTTCACAAATATCTTTTCAAAATAAAACTAAATTGACTTAGTTGTTTAAAAGAACCTATCCCCCATAAACTATTTAATATCGAGCTTCTCATGTGATGGTGTGAGTTTTGGTATGGTTGGTCATTGGAACATGTCACTGCTATTCTATATGATACCACTTGTTTTCTTTCACCGTTTTCTATAGTATATGTTAGAATTTTTTATTTAATGCCACTAACTATCCATTTTCCATTTTATAATAGTGAGAAAAATTATTGGAATTGATGTTATAATCCTAATAAATTTACATCATTTTAGAAGAACAGATGTTGGTTCCAATGTATTTCAATATCGTGTGAGGGACATCAGATATGGTGAAAATATTGGACCTTACCATGTTGATGATACTCTTTTTCCTTACATATTTTCAGGGTATTTCCTCATATTACATTAGAAATATTTCATTATTTGTAAGGATATACATAATATTACAAGTTGTAGTGGGGGTGTACCCTCAAAATGTCCATTCCACATATGGAAAATAGTCTAGAATAATTAGCTTTGTGAAGCATTTCCTAGGGATTATAGATGATGTATTTGTGGATCAGGAATGGGTGAAAATTCCTATTAAATTCATTGATGTCTTGAATAATTTTATTCTAGTAGTTATTGGGCCTCCTAATTTGGTGGGAGAGCCTAGTTCCAGATTGGTGAGTAGTAAAAGATCCATCAGGTACTTCCATCATGAATACAAGAGTCTCTCCTTCTATAATTAATCGGAGTAGGAACCCATCAAATACTTATTTATATTGTTATTTTTATTAATTTTACTAATCCAAAATGGTGACGTTTGCTTCAAGGTAATAAATCCACTACCTTTTGGATGGATACGATAGGAGGGTCCCATTTTGGAGGTTATCTATTTTGGAATCCGTCCATTAAGATGTGCATGTAATCTCATCATGCTCAAGAAAATTGTCTTTCTAATTAATTTCTGCACAAAATAATGTTATTACTATTGAAATTACCCTTCAATGTGTGATGTGGAATACTACATCATTATGATTAGGTTTGACAATAACTATGGATATATTATACAGTGTATCATCTTAAGAATTATCTGATTGAGGGAATTGATTCAATGTTTGTTTAAAAAAGAAATCATCCATAAATCCTATCATATAACTGATTTGATTGACCAATTCTTCCCTCTCGAATTCATATTCCCCAATGGTCTATTTAATCACACGCTATAAATCAACATTGATATATAAATTCGCTATATGTAGCTGTGAGTTTATCTTAAAGAAACCAATATAGGATTAAAGTTAGATATCATTAGTAAGGAATCCTTCATATGGTGTAAAGGATTAGGGAAAATATTCAATGTCTATAGAAAAATTTACAATCCCTAAACAAACACAGTGGTGATTTCGATCTCACGTTTTCTTCAACAACAGACTTAAAAATGCCCCATCAAAACAAGATTTACCACATTAATGGGGTATTAAGGTCATTGAAATATTATTCATATAGATTATTGGTATCTAATGAAATCATTTCCAGGGTGTGATTTTCTTCATTTAATTTTTCTAGAACATTCCCTTAAATTTTATTTTACGACAGAAATTGAATGTAAGTCTACTATAGAATATCCTTCAGTCGGGATTGACATATATGTTCCTAGGGTAGATAAGTATATATTTGAGAAGTTCGATATGATATACCAGGTGGAATTAGTGATGCTTCATGTAATGCCTCATCATTTTTACTATAAATATTAAATCAAGGCAGTTCTACTCGTTATCAAAATATTGAGTTTTGGTATCTAACAAAATTTGGGTGAGATTGTAGTGATATGTATTTTTCCTCTCGTCATTATTCTATGTGATTTGTGCAATTATTGATCATTCCATGGTAGAAACATATAGGATAAGTGGATTCCCTTAATCTATATGAATTTAGACTGGTGGATGTATCTGTTACTATTTAAAGTTGTCAAAAAATTCATAGAACTTCTGATCCCATTTATAAGAGACTCTCATTTTCATTCACTTATTAAAATGGATTCCTCTCATGGAAAATACGGACATGACATAAAAAATATATGTGAGGTTCCCTTGGATCTCCCCTCAACATTTTAATATTATGAGGTGATAGAATTTATAGTACTGCTCTAGTATTTTTTTCATCCTTAATACCATTTTTTGTTCCATAGTGTTGATGAATTTCACTGATGTTGTCTTAAAATAGAACTACATAGGATTCATCTTCAAACTATAAAACTAGAATTTGTTGAATATTTTTGGATGATAGATGTTGTGATCATAAAATTGTAGAAATTTCCGCACCTTGTTTTCAATCTATTAAATCTTTCATCCACACCTGAAATATATTAATGATGTTATTCAAGGTGCATTTGATGGAGGGACCATTATTCATTAACACAATGGTCATGACATGGTAGAAGAATATACATTGATTTCAAAATAAAGCCTATAGATTTCCCATTTATAGGGGATATGTAATTCATGTTATACCCTGAATAAATGTGTATAATGGATGGTTCTTAGAGGAATGTAGTTGCAACAATGAATTGTTTCAAAATTGATATTGGGAAAACATCCTTAGGGATGTGTCGATTAAGGTACCTGAAATTGATATAGACCTTAATTTTTCAAATTCATATATTTATGGTAATGGTGTTGAAAATCGATTTTGGATACTTCACCTCTCTAATAAATATAGATTTGATTAATTTTCATCCTCATAATCTTTGATGATAGAATGATAGGAGTTCATCCTATTGGATTATTTCATTAAAACATCACCAGTCATCTAAACATCCTATATAATGGGTATCCCGATTGGGGTACATTCAATTAATTTCTACATAATACCATGGAAACACATATATATACTACTTTAGAAAGGAAATATGCAAATCCTTCTACAAGAGTGGCCTAGAGGAACTAATCAATGTCAGTCATGTGTCTTCTTGTTTTCCCAGATTTTCTAACATGATTTCATCTTTAGTGGTTGAGATGACTACTTCACGTGTGGTAGGGTCATTCCTAAGTTCATCCTCTTCCTCTACCATCCACATTTTAATGGTTTAATTTCTAGCCATGTTGGCTAATTTAGGGTCACCACTATCCCCATAGAGCTATGAGAGTCCACCAAGAAGGAAATTGACATCTTAAACTACTTGAATAACTATGGTTGTATTTGTGGGATTTTTTTATTCATTTATGCTACTACTAGAGGAATGATTTGTATGAAAAACCCAGGTTTTAGGGGATTTCATGAGTAAATTATTAATATATTCTAATTCAATGAGTACGTTTTAAAAACCCAATAGAGCATTAGTCATATTATCCTTTGATGAACCCAATTAATTGACGATTTCATTATCACATAAACATGTGTAAGTTGAGTTATTAGTTCATTATAGATCACTTGGAATAAGTATATAAATATGGTCATGTTTATGGGAAATACAAAATCACCATTGAGTATATATGAAAGGTTTTTTGGTGCAGTACCCAAGATGTTGGTTGTAGGAACCTTCAAGTCACTCCCTATCATTTATTGTCTTCCTTCCCTATTGTAGAAACTCACCTCAAAATATTGAAATACAAAATATATTAATGGCAGGTATGTCCATATTGTATGCCAAAATTTTCATTGATGGTGTATTTAACACCCTGGTGAAATGTTGAATGTACCACCATGTGGATATGAAACCAAGGTTTTATACATTGGATGTTATATGTTGTGAATTACTGAATAACCATGACCTAAACATTAGGCATGAGGTCCCTAAATTTATCCTTGAGCTTTATCATTATGAAGGTATTATCTCACTTTCCTTATACCCATGGATTGTTAGCTTCATTTGAGTAAATTAATCACAGATTTACCAAAAATTTTAGAGGGATTGACCATAATTAAGTTGATCCAAAAATAATTATTAACTATATCCCTTCCTATATCGACATTATTGAACTTATCTAATTCATACGGGGTTCTATTACATCCCTGAATATCATATTAACAATCTTCTTCATTGAATTATTTAGTCGTATAAAATTATTCGAGAGTAGTTCCACTCGGTATACCTCAATAGGGGGAAATTATATTTAAAAATACAAGGGACATCATAGGGAATTCATAAACACCTCTATGAGCTCTTATTAAATATAGAGATATACCAGGATTGGGAATTGGGTTGGCATAACCACCAACTATTTTAAAATATCATATTTGAATTCTATATTTATATAATTTAGAATGTGGGGATTCTCAATAGCATGAGGCATAAGAAATGACGTCTTTTGTGGTAGATAGTCCCAATACATGTGTGGGGGTTGAATGAACATCTGATGCTAATGGAATAGGTTAGGCTGGCCTCACCCTTCATTTTGGATGATCAGACAATTTCCCCCATGTTATCCGGTCATATAAAATGACTGGGATTAAAAAAACTAAAATAATATGTGGGAACTTCATCCTCTTTTTTATAATACTGAAGTGACCTTCCTTGGGTCTCAGTTATGTATACTACTAGGAATGCATGTGGTTATGATATTGTGTTCATCCATGATATATCCATCCCATATTCCCTTGTCTTCTTTGGCCTCATCCAATGATTCTTGGATTAAAATTATGGATATCATATTTATTGTAATATAAATCCTTAGATAATGGTTCTATTATATAATAATAATAATAATGAAGATAAAATTGAGCTCTTTATCCAAAGAAGGATTATATTTTGTGAGATTGTTCCCATGCTCCTAGAAGAGAAGGAATAGTCTCTAACAGTAAAATCTACTGTAGTTATTCATTGTGTCTCTTCACTTTGTTCAATTTTCTTTAATTTGATGGTTATGTCTTCATATGGGAGATGGATTTGATGGAAAAAACTCTAATTCAATGATCCTAACTAGTTTATGAAGCTATAATATCTGGAATGTGTGATCTCAATAATATTTATTTTGAGTCATTTAGTTATCGAACTTCGGTTCATTCCGAGATTTTTTTTTTCTAATCACCATGTCCATCAAATTTTGTGGTGGTCAAGTAGTTCTCATTCCACAAGTCTTTTACTAGTTTCACTTTTTTATAATCTTCATATTCCCTAGAAAATGTTATTAAAGTCAAAGAAAAATAATCATGGATTGATTGGACCAGTATCCTATGAAAATGGAAATAGTTAGGGGGTGGCTAGTGAGTCTTTAATCAGTAGATTCATAAAACCTGGTATCCTTAAGAGTTTTTTTCTAGGGATCTGACGAGATAACTATGAACCTATTAAATTCAAAGGTAATGTACTTTGTTTTTCATTTCCTTATATCACATGCATCCATGATCTCTTTTTAACTCTGGTCAATGGTGGTTTTTTTGTTTCAGTCACTCAGTGAGAGGCATGATGTTTTTTGAGGACTGCATATGAGATCTTTTAGGTATCATTATTTTAAGGAAGGTGAAAACATAAATATTTAATCTACAATTATTTTTCCAAATACTATGGGTGTGGGATAATATTTTTCATGTTTTTTTTTCTAATGGAATCATCAAGGGGTGGATCCATTTCTACAAACTCATGGAAACCACATTGTTATTTCACCTTTATTAAATATATTTTCAACTAGTTTTTGGAGGTTCTCGGCATAAATTTATATAAATTTCATTTGCGAGAGTTTCATAATGAGTGTGTATGTTAGAAACTTTTATTAAGAAAAAATGGCATAGAATCTCTCATTTTTTTATGTTTTCAATTTGTGAGGTTTATGATGATCATTTTATATATAATGTAGATGAATTAACAAATGAATTTATTATAAAGTTCTTTCTATCCCATGATAGATCCTGTAAGAAGGATTTTTTCCAAAAAATTATCCCCAATAATGTATATTAAAAGAATATCATCTTTCTTGCCTCTAAATATACTTTTATTCCCATAATTGATCTGATTCCAGACACTAAATGCAATAGATAGTATTATACATCCCCCATTCCCTCGAAGGTGGAAAATACATCATTGACAAAATTGGTATGGATAAATGTGTAATTTACAAATTCAGGACATAGCTTTATCTCTGGAAATACATGGGAACACCACCCCTCCCTATATTTCATCTCATTAGCTTGGGAATCAATGTTGTTGAGGATTTTTTGAGGTGCCACTGCCTGGACCTCCACTTGAGTGTGATATGCTAGTAAGGTTTTGCAAGGTTTCCATTCCTTCTTTTCTTTATTATTTTTAATTCATGGTGGGGTGAGATGGTCATCCAAATAAGGTGCAAGTTTTCACTATAAATCAAGAAAATAAAGATCAACATTAACAACCTGTTTATTTTAATAGTTTATATAGATCGAGAGATTACCTAATTTTTGTATCCCATCATTTCATGTGGATTAATTTCCCGCTAATGGGTGAGAGTAAGGGTATTCATTTAACTTTGAAGGTGGTCCCCTATGTGAATATTTCCCCTAAGTAATTCCACATTTATACTGTTGAGTTTTTGTATCTCAATATCTTTTCTATCTAGTCATTATTTTATGGAAGGTATTTCAACCATACTAGGTGGTGGGAGAGATATTTCCTCACATTTCCCATTATCCCTTTTGAAATGTCCCTGATGATGTCGGAACAACACTTTCAGAGGTATCAGATTTTGGTTCATCTTCAAATTCCATTAATGTTAAGCCTCACTTTTTACATTGGTATCACCCTCTTCTCTAGGTATTGTTTCCATACCCCCACCCCCACATTCATTTATTAGTCCATATTTTTTACCAGATTGTTGTTGATAATATTCACTGAGTCATATTTCTATACAGTAGTCACTATGTTCTTGACTAAATAGTATAGAATCCTAATGCCACATGTTTCCGCTTAAGGTGTCTCATGGAGGGTCTTTATCGTAGACATGGATATTATTTGGACATCTTAACCTATAATCAATTCAGGATTTGTCTATTTTTTTCAAACATCCTCCATCTTCATTCCTATGAGTAGTGACCTTTGGAGAGTTTTAGATCATGCTTTCTGAGTGCTCCAAAAATAAAAGTTGTTTTTATCATGGAGTGAGGAACACATAGTAATACATAAATTATTATATATCTCCTTTCTTGGAAAATAATAACTTCATTTGGGTTGTTGGTAATATTTTCTCAAACCCTGTGGGCTATGGTTGATTTAGGGCCATCGTTGGAACTCTAAGATCATATTGTTGATGATATAATGGCTCTTGGAGTGTAATTATAGATTAAAATTAACATATCCATATTTTTGGGGGTTGATATGATGTTTTATTTAATTTATTAAAGACCCTCGTGGAATATGATGACCTTGGTGTTGAGGTTGTAGACAAAATTCCCTTATCCCTATAGGCAAGTTTGACACTCGTAAGTCTATCATGGTAGCTTCCATTTTGATCTTCCGTCTTTGGTGAATTTTAATTTATTCATGTGTTAGGTGTAGTTTTCTGGGATATGAGTCACATTCTATGGGAATCTATCAGAAACTCAATGAATCCATCTATTGTGTTAGAGATGTGATCCAGTTTTTTAGGATGCTTGAAATAGAAGATAGTTGATAGCCCCTCCCTCTATTCGTGATGTTTTTTCATATTCATTATGGGTGATATTCAATGTATTAATTAAATATATTTCACATTACTCAATCCCATGATCTCTCATACAGTTATGAAATTGTAGAACACTGCTTCGGAGAAAATTTGTTATCTCGTGGATAGGGTGAAGTGCACTGGTCAATAATCTCCCAAAACATTGATATGGATGTCTAGTAGGGACATGGTAATTAAATACATGAAATCATCCACTCTACGGAGGAAAGTGTGTTTTAGTATTTTTCAATTTATTTTAAATATCATGTCTTGATCCATAAAAAGGATACTTGATATAAATTAAATTAGACATTTTTATGGCCTAAATGTGACTCTCATATATATTATATGGGAGGTGTCTACCCTTTAACCACTAAATAGTTTTCCATATGTTTTGGTTTATGGAATTCACTCCACTATTCGATTAATTAGGACTTTATTCGAGCACATTATTATGGTCCATTAACTTATTTGGGTGTTCGTTTCCAGTCATATCCCCATAGATATCTTTGTCGGCCTTTTCTTCATAAGGGTAATTTTCTTCCACCTAGTCATACAATAGAGTTCTCTTCTGTGGGTCACCTAATGACTGAGGAGAGGTATGGTTATTATTTGATGGGGAACTATATATGGTTAAACCCAATGTTTTGAGAAAACCTATATATGAAAGTTACTTGAAAATGGATGATTTCCTTTCCTATGGTATATATCATTATGGGGTAGTTTTCCATGAGATATTTCGTGGGAAAGTTCCCATTATCATCCTTATACAACCTTGAGGAGGACTGATATGATACTTTCCAGCATCATCATTAAAAAAAGAGATATTTCACCCTTTAAGTGTTTCTAATACACAATATATATTCTCAAGGACGAAAATATTGAGTAGAGTTTGAATGTGTTCTTTATCCTACTCATTGTCAAAATAAGACAACCATTCTTTTAGAGCTGATTAGTAATATGATCCTTTTATGTGGAGTTCCTTAAGATATTATATAGAACATCTGTAGTTCCATGTAGAGGATTCCACCACAGATATACTACTGGATTATTTCCAAGGGATTCAATAATTTTTTACAGATATAATGTTTCATGTGGGTGGCTTGTGGGATATTATGGTCATTCATTGTTGAAGCTAGGGTATGATCCTAAATTGAATATAAATTACCCATTTCAAAATTCCACCAGAACTCTAAAATATGAAAAGGGATATATGCCTCCTAAAATATATCCTATGATGGATTCTGGTACAATCTACCATATTTGGGAGTATGAATGTGAATCTAGAATCTATATGCCACTAAAATACACCGAGTAGCTTCATTGACAAGAATATGATAATTTCATAAGGTAATTTTTAAACTTTGATAACATAATTAAATTTGGCATGGAGATATGGACCTAATCTTGGTTCACCATTGTAATATACCACATGATATCTTCTAGTATAATGTGTCCCTTCCCATAGGTGACTTGCAAACTATATTGATAGATCCCATCTAGAATGGGAATATTATTATGGTCATATGTGTTTTCATTTATCAGGAAAAATTCAAGAATTATCTAGGAGGGCAGAAAGAGTATGATATCACTCCCATGTAGCCACTTGTTCATGGTGATCATTATGTTATGTTGTTTGGATATTTGGGTAGGGATATGTGTTTATCCTAGTATAATTTCTATAATATATTAGCGATGTTTTTCCATCACTTATTGAATATTGTGGCATTTCATAATGGAGTATGGAGGTATATTGGAATGATTGCTTTCTATCACCAGGAAATATTAGAATATGTATTTTTTTGAATTGGGGATATATTCCCACCCATTTAATCCTCAGACAATCAGAATATGTGGATGGAAATTATGTTTGGGGATAAGGATGTGTCCCCCCTTTTTTCTGTCGAGATATGTAAGAATACTTAGTCAGGGTGAGTAGGGATATGAAAATTCATGATTTGTACTAAACGAATATATTCATAAGATTAATACAAGGATATATATATATGTGACCACTACCCTTTTTCTATATATTTATGTTCCTAGAGATATATACATGGTTACTTGGTATGAGTGTCATGGGTGGTGACATTTCTTGTAGTTCCCTCAACATAGGACTGAGGGGCTTCTGTGGGATAACACTTGTGGTGGTTGTTGATAGAATCTCTCTATATAATCTCTTTTACAATGATAAAGTCATGTTTGATTCCTTGATCTACAATCAAAATTTATGTAATGTGTTGATGGTCATACCGTAGGGATATGCACCCATGGAGGATTCAAGTAGTGATTGATTTCTCCACTTCGATCGCATCCTTCCTCAACTAAGGTAGTCATACGAGATTTTGGGCCTAGAGACCCTGTGTGAGGCCTCAAGAGTTAGTATCATACATTGGTAGTGGTAATACATAACCCTCAAATTTTCATCCTTATGATGAAGGAATTTGGGTGGTGACATTGTTTCTTGAACTGTGGAGGTCGTTGTAGTTGTTGAGGCTCCAAAACAAATTCTTTACAATGTCCTTGTTTAACATCAGTGTGAATGTTGTGATTATGGTATTTGTAATCACTTGGAAAATATAAAACAAGGTTACCAATTAGTTCAATGCTATGAGAAAGATACATTATTAAAGACTTGTGCATGGTAAATCCATATTTTGTATTTTCATTATCGATTTGGCCATTTCACCTCCATAGAATATTCCAAATGAAATGGCCCATCATATGGAAAACCTAATTATATTTAGTTATTGAAATTTTTATGTAAGGTTCAATAATATTTTTTCATACAATGCAGTGATAAACGTGTTATTTTTTTGAATGGAATTGGTTAATCTATACTATTATTCTCATGAAAGGATTGACATGGTTAAAGGATTTACTTCACACACACTAATTTTGTTTATTGAATAAAATATGGGTAAATTTGAGAAAAACAATAAACATATGGGATGTGGAAAATATATAATTTTGTAATAATTAAAGGGGTGACATTGTTAAAATATTTTCACCAGGTTTTCCATTTCCCCCCTAGATAACGAGATGGTATACAAGGAATAAAATAGCCTAATGTGAATTTGAAAAACAATCCTTTTATACTCATAAAAGGGTTGATTGGGTTAATGGATTCACAAAAGGATCACCATTTTGATTCTTGATAATGGAAGATGTAATTTCTGATGCTTGGATTTAGATGATTGAGTGTGGTTTCACAATGGCCTATATCTGTTTTACAATTATTCTTTTAACTAAAACTCCCAACAACTCCCACATATGAGATGAGAATTAGGCCTATTTTCAAATGGGATGATGTCATCAATGTTTTATTCCAATGATGCTCAGGAAAGAAAAATGTTTGATAGGATTGGAGTTCTGTTTCATCTCATCATTTTGGGAGAAAATTATTGACTATATAGATACTCTCTTATATATTTAACATAATTTCATGATTTATTCTCAATACCCAAAATGGGAATGGTTACTATAAAAAATGGTCAGGAGGCAAGCCCCTATACATACAAGAGAGGGTGGTACTAATGATATCTTATGTATATATCAGAGGTTCCCTATATTGATTCCAATTATTACTAAACAACGAGGGACTAGTTGTAATTTTAAACTATATGAATGATAACATTGGAGCTTACAACCATTCTGGGAGGTGATTTGTGCTTTTTAATTAATATTGAACCTCCAATAAGATTTTACTATTTCATTTGAGAATATCAATCAAAACAATCACAGTTCACTTGGAATAGTTTAGGGTCATTTTAAAATATTACACCATGAAGTTTAGTTTCAGTTAGGAAGGACATATAAAATGGGTTTTTGATACTTTTAATATAGGGACGCATCCTACATAACATGTTTGTAACAAAAATTTGAGTCCCCATAGTTTAGTTTTTTATGGTATTATATTTCATAAAATGTAAAAAAGGATATTTTGATTGTGACTTATTTATATGAGGATTCCCCTTTATATATCATTAGTATTAGAAAGACTAGGTAAAATCCCATAAGTGGGAAGGTGAATCATTGTATGATATATTAAAACAATTATCCCTCTATATCTTGTTTCATTATTAGACAAAACTATCTTCTCCCTCCTTTCCATAGCAAAAAATAAATGATAATTCACACATGCAACAGACACAAAAATATTACTTTTTCACCCTTACTAGGATTCATCCAAGATTTATCAATGTTAATATACTAATTTTCCAAATCTACTAAATCTCAATACGAATAAAAGGTTAAAATTAGGCTTATTTTCCCTCCTAGGTTACAACCATTTACAATTAAAAATCTCACTACTCTCTCTACTAAAGAGAACATGATACTCCTCTAGTAGAATCTTTTGATAGTTATTTTTGAGTTTAATCACACAATTTTGTTACATTATAATCATGTTTCATCAATGATATGAAAAACACCTCTGCATAAAAATTTTATTCTTAGTGCATTTGACCCCAATTTCAATACCCATTCACAAGACCCCTTAATGATATCTCTCTATAGGACTCTTCTATAATTCTCCTCCTTAATACATTCTATAGGTCATGTGACCCATGTGATTCCTCTAAGATAACTTCTAAAAATTACCTGGATCACGTAATTCCACCATGATACCTTCAATAAATCACATGGATTATTTGATATCCATTTTTTTCTTATGCCTAGTGCATACATTTCTTTATGAAATACCTTTATGAGACTCCTTCACTACCACACCCATTTTTTTAAGAAATATTTTCATTCAATATTTTTTTTCATAAGTATCATACTTTGCACAAAATTGTGAGTTTAAACGAACCGCGAGAGTCCCTTTTTATAAGATTACCATTATAGCCAAGTCGTTTGGATACATGAATAATTATAACTAAATTATTAAAATTCATTACAAAATGATTTTCTATCAATTATTTATAATAAATATAAATCAAATAGATATTTTTATTTTTGAGTGAATTACATTTGGTAATAAAATTAATGAGATATATATGTGTTATATACTTAATAAAATATTTTTTATACTTATCCAATGGATATTTTAGTCATATGGTATTCATAAAACCCTATTGGATGTATAAATGCTTATTTTTTATGGGTTAATTTTTCACCTTTGAATGGAGAACCAATTTATAATTAATATTTTGACAGATTAATAATTTTTATATGATAACATAATCATTTTATTTTGATGCGGGATATAAAAATTTAATTTGGATGATTTTTAAATATTTTTCTGATAAGTTTCATGTTTTGATAAATAGTAAAAATACGCTAAATTTTAATTGAAAATAAATTTTTTTTCATTGAAATAATTTAAATGGATAAATATTATTATTGAATGGATTCAAAGTATAAATAAAATATATTTTCCCATTTAATATAATTTTTTCTATAGGAATTAATTTTACATTAAATTTAGATGCAAAAAAATTCATATGTATTGCAATGTTTTAACTTTTAAAACTTGTTTTCTCATTTCATCAACGAGATTAATTTTAAATTAATTACTAAAAATTATATGTCTGGAATTAAGAAAAATGGATTCCTTATTTTGAATCATTAAATCCAAATTTTGTAAATATATATCTTTTTTATTTTTGGGAAATAGGAATTGTATCTTTAGTAAATTTTATTAACACGGTAAAAGGGTAAATAAGGAAATTAAGGGTAAAAATAATATTATAAAACTATTCTACCACATGTATTAGTATACTTGGATGAATTTAATTTGACCTAAAACATAATTGGTTCTAATTTCTACCCATTGAAATCAACATGGATGGGATTATGGCATTTAATTTAATTTATTTAATGAAAAGTGAAATATAACTCACTCAAACATTAATAACTAAATTAATTTGAATTTAAGGTTATACAGAAGATGAATTAGATTATAAATACTCATTTTAAATATAAAATGTTTTTATTTATCATGAAAATTTATTTTCAATCTTTATAAAGTAAATATTTACCTTAAAGACTTATACAAGGATGATGAAAATTTTAATTAATTGATGAGAAATCAATAAAATAGTTTTTATTGCAATATTAATAACCATCCAACGGTCCAAACACTTCACCAAACCTTATTGGTCGAGTATATATCAACCATAAGCATCCATGGGTATACTTATATATAATTTTCAGGCTTATATAAGAGATTATGACATTTATATTAATTTTTTTAATGTGAAGATAAATTTTCCACATTCATGTCATAAAAGAGTATATCATTTTTAATGTTTTTTCATTCAGAAGATAAATTATTCTAAGAGAATTATTATGAAATATAATTGATTTAACATCATAATATTGTTTTATTTTGAATTATTTTTCCACAAATAAGTATATTATATAATTTAAAAAAATTGAGGTTCTAATTATTTTATTAATGAAGAGATCAAATTAATGTTATTAAAAATATTTTAATAAATATATTTTTGTATAATTATTATGTCAAATTAATTTTATATAATTCCTTTACAAATTAGGGATATAATAAAAAATTTGGATAAATTTTAACTTCTTATTTTTAGATAGTTTAAAATCCATGAAATAAATATTGTCGAAATTAACACTATTGATATTTTGACAAAATAAGGTATTCTTAAATTATTTAAAAATCATAAAACATTTTAAAAAAATTATTATAATAATAATATGGTACATAATGTTATAAATTATTAATTTATGGGCTAATTAACATAAAATAAGTAAATAGTTCACCCTTTTAGTATTGAAATATATTTTACCCTCGTTAAAAATTAAACAGAATAACTAAGTGTTATTTTAAAATGATAATGATTAAATTGACATAAAATATTCTCTAAAATATATTCGTTGATGATATTACTACTCTATCTCGTCTCATTTTATAAATTGGGACATTTTTTTGGTTTCCATGGGTATCTTGGTTTTATTATAAATTAATATATTTTAAGGTTTCCAAATGTATCGCTCACCTCAATTATAAAAAGGCACTTCCTACCTCAACTCTTCACTTCATTTTGAGACTTCAATCTCAACCATCACCTTTACATTTGACTTCTAAACATACCTAGAATCATTATAGATGTCATTTTATTCTCCAAAGTTCAACTCTACTTCTCTAAGTGGATATTTGGAGGAGGCCCATCGAGGAATATGTAATATCATTTACCGATTCTTTCAAACTTTTCCTTATTATACTTTAACCTCGTGAGTTGTTTCCTTATAATGTAATAATTAAAATATTATATATATACTAATAGTTTATTATGATTATTAAACACCATAGTACACCTTTTACCCATACTTTGAAATATGAATTCACCACACGTATATACGTTCAACTTACCATCTCCATGACGTGATGTAATCCATTTTCACCACCACATTACATGTATAGGTATAATGATAAAATTAGTGTATATATATATATTAATATAAAATCATATTTATTCTGAGATACTAAACACCATCCACTTCAATACCATTCAAAAATTATGGGAACGATATCTTCGCACATGCGTACGAACGACTTATCGTCTCTACAGTGTGATGTGATTCATTCTACATAATCTTAATTAAAGAATGAATATATAAATGAGTTGAATGAATACATATGATATATAATATAATAATAAAATTTTTTAAATGATATAACTATAACATAAAAAGAGTATTCAGGACTTATTCGACAAAACATTCATAAAAACAAAAAGTAGTTATTACTGGAATAACAAGTAACAATGAAATGTTACTGACAAATAGATTATTATTTTATCATAATTTTATTATAAAAATGATTATGATTTTGGAATAAATCAGTAACATTATTTAAATAAATATAAAAAAGTATCGAGTGCATCTGAATTATATTAGACCTATGTAAGGGATAAATTTGTAAATCTTGTTTTTATCGGAGATTGTTTATTGGTAAATATTTACTAGGGTATATTTATCATACACGTCCATGATTTCTAAATTTTAATTTAAAAATATTATTTATATCAATCATTAATTTTTTAAATTCAAATTTACCCATTGGTAAATTTTTACTAAATGGTATGAGTGGGGTCTTTTGTCATTTTTGGTGTGAGGAACTTTTTGAAATTTCATGAAAAAGTACGAGAAAAATGTTTTTAACTTGTGCAGAATGAAATGATATGTATGATTTCATAATACCTTATTTCCCTGATTCTTCCCCTTAAATATTACAAGTTTATTTTGACACAAAATTATATCTTCTACAATTTTGTGGCATTTTGCGGAAGGAAAAAATTTTGGAAGAAGAATGGATATTTTCCTCAAGAATTAATTTCTACTGTTTTCCCAAACATGTTTTCCATTTTAGATGAAAATATTTAAATAGGGTTATATTTTTTTCCCTATTATTACTATTCTTTGATTATTTTTGTGATGGAATGTTATTTAAGAAATTTATTTGTTTTATTTCAATTATGATGGAATGATGTTTAAAAAACCCATTTTATTTTATGGGTTATGCTATGGTGATTGTTTATCTTTTTTGAGGAACATGTAAGAATAGTTTCATTATGTGATGGATGATACCTATATCTCCCTCCAATGGAATGGTTAATGATTTATATCTCCTAAGATAGAAAATACTTTAACGATATTAAAATTTGGTTCAGTAATACAAGGCTTGAATGATGAGTGAACTCGGTTCAGAAATAGACTTTGTCCGCTATGATTGACTTGGAAATGAGCCTATACAACTATAAAATGATTTTCTGTGCTTATGTGGGTATGCCATGAATTTTCATGTCATATGTTATGAATATAGGGATTACTTTTCAATTTAATGATTTATCCCATGACATGATATTATGATAATTTATATACAGGATATGATTTTTCAAATTTTATGTTCTTATAATTATGATATGATTGATATTCCCTTTTTATACACTTATAGATAATTTGAGCCCACCCGTTCATATGATTATTTTCCATAATTCATGAATAAGGGTATTAATTATGTTATGTCAAAAAGGAGTCTATTTGTGATAAAATAAATGGGAGACAATGCGTATGTTTTATGAACTAGTTGTTTATGTTTCCAATTTTATAAAGACACTAAGCCTATACAATTCTGGCATTGTTTTTGTTATGTTATGTAATAAATATTATTCGATGTTGAAGTAATATATATTTATATAAAGTATGGGCCATTATATTTGGTATTAGAGAAAAGATATATTTAACCATTGGAAACTAGGATGACAGAACCTTAGTAAGAACCCTAATGATATGTCTATGTATTGGTTACAATCATATCCTAGTGTTTTAGAGATGTTTATGAATTACCTAGGATAAAACCTTAAGTATCCTAAATTGAAAATTTATTATTCAATTATTTATTATGATTATTTTTTTCCACACTATTATTCTTGGATTGTGTCTATGGATGGAACCCGAATTAGCCACGTTAATACTGAATGTGATGGGAAATGTAATGATAGTCCGCCTGAGAAACCAAATTTTATGGGTGAAGGAATGAAAATTTTGTAACCATGCTCACTCAACATTCTTAAAATATTAATCATTCTAGACTTCCAAATGGGTAAGGGAGGGAGAAAAATTCTAATGAATCCTTAATGAGGTACCATCCACATTCATTCATCGGGTTTTCTGATATATTAGTGGTTGAAAATGGATTAGTACCACTAAAAAGATATTTTTAGTTCTACAATGTTATGAAAATTATTAATTCATCTTACCATTATATCATTGGGAAGGTGAAGCTAATAAATGGTGGAATATTTTCAAGAGTATGAGGAAACGATATGAAATTGAGTCCATGGAATGGGATGAGTTCATGAACTTATTTTTCCAACATGTAATTTCCTCATATTCTTTGAACAACGATGGAGAAAGAGTACCTAAAACATTAGAAAAAGGATGATGAATCTATTGGTTCCTACAATGAAAATTTTACAAGACTTTCCATGTATTATTCTAGAATTATTATCTAACATGAGAGTAAAATTTATTGATTTAGTAGTGGTTTAAAACCATGTCTCCGAAGGGAATTAGCAATAAGGGACTTCAGTAGCTATGAGCAAATTTTTTGATGTGATCTCATGGTTGAGATTTAGATTATAATAACCCATCAATCATATGTGTTTAATAAGAATAGGTAAATGTAATTAAAAAGAAAATATAATGACCATTCTAAAAATAAGATTATTTTTCCCTTATTCTCAAAGTGTGGAAAGAAACATGGAGGGAGTTTTCTTAAAGGGTATAGTAAACGTTTTAAGTGTGCAAAATAAGGTCATGGGGATGTTGAATTCTGATGTGATGGAAAAATGATGCCTAATGATGTAAACAAAGAAAATGCTACACTGAATTCACCTCTAACACTTCAATTCTACAAGTGAAAGAAAATGGGGTATTATGTCAACAAATTATCTAATCAAAGGGTTATTGATGATGGTCGACCTCAAAAAACCCTTAAGGAAAAAGACAATGGAATGTCACATGAAATCACTATCGGCGATGTGGATTATGATAATGAAGTTGTGGAATGTAAACTTACCATCCACTCTAAATTAGAAAAAAAATCGATATTGGATCCACCCAAAATTTCATATCTGATGATTTTTTAAGCCTATGTCCTATTACCAAAACAATTAGATGTTGAGTTAACTCTGACAACTACTAATGGCACAACGGTCGCATCCAAAGATTATAATTCTTCACTAGTTGAAGTTTTTAGGAAAGTTCTTCCTTAAAATCTTGTGATCCTTCCTATAGTGGAATTTTATTTGATTATTAGCATGAAATGGATTTTCCAAAATGAATCTAATATCAATTTACAAGGAGGAGAAGTCACATTTCGTATTCCAAATCAATCTATGATCATCTATCAATGCAAGGATGAATATAAACTTCCAATAAAATTTTTTTCCATCTTATGGGTCTTGATTATAATAATTGAAGGTTATTTATCTCAAATGGTTGGGGAGATACTTACAATTCAGAATACACCCATTGTATGGGAGTTTGATAATGTCTTTCTAAAGGAATTTCCTAGTATTCCACCAAATTTTGATGTTGTGTTTTCCATATATTTCCTAATGGGTTCTATTCCTATTTCAAAGATGCCTTATAGAATGGCCCCATTTTAGTTTTAGGAATTGAATAAGAAACACCATGAAAATCATGATAAGTGGTTCATACACACTTGTGAGTCACCTTGGAGAGAACATGTTCTATTTGTTAAGAAGAAAGATTGATCAATGAGACTCTACAATGATTATCAAGAACATAACTAGATAACTATAATGAAAAAATATCATCATCATTGCATTGATGGCTTATTGGACCAACTACACGAAGCTAAATACATTTCCCTAATTGATCATTGTTTAGGATATCATCAATTAAGGATAAAAAATAGGATATACCAAAGGAGACATTTTTAACAAGGTATGTACACTATGAATTTATTGGGATGCATTTTTCTTTTAATAATTCCCCCACTGCCGTAATGTATCTAATGAATAGAGTCTTTAGATACTATCATGAGAAATTAGTGGCAGTCTTTATAGATTATATTCTTATCTATTAAAAGATCAAGGAAGAAAATGAAGACCACTTTATTATTGTACTGAAGATGCTGAGAAAGAATAAGCTTTATGAGAAATTTACCAAGTGTGAATTTTTTCTTCAAAATAATTCATTTTTGGGTCACATAAACTCAAGATAAGGGATATTTATGGATCCATAAAAAAAAGTGGTATTTGAATGTAGGTCGAGACTAAGAACAGTAACTGATATTCGATGTATTCTTGGTTTGGCTGGATGTTTCGACATTATGTGAATGAATCTTCCAAATTATCTAATCCACTCACCAGGTTGACTTAGAAATAAGTTCGGTACATTTGGATAGAAGAATTTGATGATAATTTCAAAGAGCTACAACGAAGGTTAGTCAGTGCACCTGTGCTCACAATTCCTAGTAGTGGAGAATGGTTTTTGATCTATAGTGATCCATCCATGAATGGGATGGAATGTTTTCTCATTAAAAATGATATGGTGATAGCTTATGCTACATGAGAGTTGAAAATCCCTAGGCAAAATTACCCAACACATGACATAGAGTCAGCTGTGATAATCTTTGAATTAAAGATATAGAGGTATTATCTTTTTGATGAAAGGTGTGATATTTATACTAATCATAAAAGTTTAAAGTATATTTTCAAAAAAAAATATTTGAATATATACCAAAGAATATGGTTGGAGTTGATTAAAGATTCTGACTGCTCAATACATTACCACCACGGGAAAGCAAAAAAAGGTGGTAGTTGCTTTGATTCAGCAAGACCGTGCAAGCCTATCCATGATGAGGATCACAAAAGATTCAATATTTTTGGATTTTCATTGTATGGATCATAAAATTTTAATGTAAGGGGAGAGATATTATCTTTATCAAATGAATGCCCAACCATCTATACAATTGAAGATTAATGAGATTCATAAGAAAGATATAGAGATACAATAGAAGGTGAGAAATGTTCCTGAATTATACCTTGATTGTGATGAAATAAAAAAGGTCAGGAATAGTTTTTTTATTACTATAATAGCAAAAATTAAAGAAGGATGTATTGGATGAGGCTCATAGTTCTTCATTATCTATTGAACCTGAAAGAAAAAATATGTACAGGGACCTGAAAGAGTATTTTTATGGAATGACATCAAAAGATATGATGCCAAATATATCTCTCGATGATTGGTTTGTCATCAAGTTAAGGCTGAGAGACAGATATATAAGGGGGTGTTAAAACCATTCCCCATACCAGAATAGAATTGGGAAAACATAACTATAAAATTTATTGTCATAATTTCCAAAATATCTAAAGGCCATAATTCAATATGCGTTATAGTTGATCACCTTACAAATTTGGGAAACTTCATTGCAATTAGAGAGGATTTCACTCTTGATCAACTTTCCATGATATATGTAAAAGAAGTGGTAATATAGCATGGAGTACCCCATTCCATTTTATCTAATCGGGATCTAAGTTTTACCTCAATGTTCAATAGAATTCTTTGGCATGCTCTGAATATATAGGTATGTTTTAGCACTGCTTATCATCTTCAAACCGAAAGTCGGTCTGAGAGGAAAATTCAATCTCTAGAAGACATGTTGAGATATTTATCATTGGATTTCAAAGGTGTTTGGGATCAACACCTACCTTTTCTGGAATTTTCTTACAAAATAGCTTTCACTCTAGTATTTAGATGGCTACTTATCAATATCTCTATAAAAAGAAGTGGAAACCTTTCACTTGCGGGGAATAAGTTAGGGTAGTAATTCTATTAGGACTTGATCTTATTGATGAAATGGTAGAAAAGGTCATATATATTTAGCAACACATAAGAGAAGCTCATAGTTGACAAAAATGTTATGCTAATAACAAAAGAAATGACCTAGAATTTGAAGTTGGTGATATGATGTTTCTACTAATAACTCAATGGAAGAGAGTAATGATATTTGGAAATGAAGAAAAATGTGAACCCTTGGTAAATCAGTCCTTTTGAAATTATTGATCGTATTTGGAAGGTAGATTAACGATTGGAACTTCCATAGAAACTCTCACAAGTTCCTGACGTGTTCCATATATCTCTCTTAAGAAAGTACATACCGGGTCATTCTCATGTAACAAGCTCAGAAGTCGTACAGCTGGAGCAAGATCTTTTTTAGGTAGAACAACCGATAGAGATTCTGGATCATAGTGAAAAACTTCTACAAAACAAGTCCAGTCTCTTGGATAATGTATTATGGATGAAACATGCATTTTAAGCAGATAAAGGGGAACTAGATGATATTATTAGGGAGAGGTATCCACATTTTTTTCCATGTGACTACTTTTATGGCTGAAATACAATTTAATGGGATAGATGTAATACTCGAATGTTTTTATGAAATATTTTCTTTAAATAATTTGTATTCTTCAGTTGTTTTCTTTTCACACAATCATGAGATTAAAATAACCACAAGAGGCCCTTATTATACAATTACCATTATATACTAGCTATTAGGTTATCAGGAATAATTAAAACTAAATTATGAAAATGGATTGTGAATTCATTGGCAATCAATTATTTAAGAAAAATTTAAATAAATTAAATATATGTATATTTGAGTGAATTAATTTTGGTAATGAAGTTAATGACATGATTTTGTGTCACATAATTAATAAAATATTATTTATAATAATCAAATGGATATTTTAGACACAGGGTATGAATAACACCCTTTTTGATGTAAAACCCTATTTAATGTTAATTTTTCATCTTTGAAAGTAGAACCTCTATTAAAATAATTTTTTGACACATTGATAATTTATATATGACAACATAAATATCTTAGTTTTATTAGGGATATAAAAAGTTACATTGGAATAATTTATGATATTTTTTCTGAAAACGTTCATGTTTTGAAGCATTGTAAAAATACGCAAAATTCGAATGGAAAATAAACTTTTCACTGAAATAATTTATATGGATAAATTATATTATTTAATGGTTTCAAAATATAAATAGGATATATTTTTAACATTTAATATAATTTAGGTCATTGGAATTAATTTTACATCTAATTTATATGTAAAAAAATTTCAATCTTTTGAAATTTTATAACATTCAAAACATGTTCTCTCATTTCAACAAAGGGATTAATTTTAAATTAATTACTACAACTTCTATATTATGAATTTTGAAAAAGGGATTCCAAATTTGGAATAATTATTTAAAAATTATATAAAATGATTGATTTTATTTTTGGGAAATATGAATAATTACTTCGGTACATTTTATTAACATGGTAAAAGGGTAAATCGGGTAATTAAGGGTTAAAATAATAATATAAAAATACCTTAACTCTTTTCATAATATAACTGGATGAATATAATTTTTCTCAAAACATACTTGGGTAGAAATGGTATCCATTTTAAACCACTTGGATGATATTAGGACATTTAATTTATTTTACTTCATGAAAAATGAAATACGTCTCAC
Organism: Viscum album; assembly: GCA_963277665.1. Classification (NCBI taxonomy): domain Eukaryota; kingdom Viridiplantae; phylum Streptophyta; class Magnoliopsida; order Santalales; family Viscaceae; genus Viscum; species Viscum album. The sequence goes on along the minus strand of OY728140.1, from coordinate 1,349,425,633 downwards.
TAAAACTTTAATAACTAATTTTTTTAATATAAGGCAATAAAGAAGATAAATTTTATTATAAATAATTTTTTTAAAGATAAAATATTTTTTTATCATTAAAATTTATTTGAATTTTTTTAATAAATAAATAATTACCTTAAATAGGTGTAATTGGACGATGAAAAAATTAATTAATTTATGAAAAATCAATAGAACAATTTTTATAAAAAATTTAATAACTATCAAAAGGATTAAACACTTTACCAAACCTTATTTTTCCAGTATATATCAATCATAACCATACATGTTTCGAATTATGAACCATTTGGAGGCTTTTATAAGAGATTATGGTACTTATACTTTTTTATTTAATGTGAAGATAAATATTTCAAATTCATGTTTTAAAAGAGTACAAAATTTTTAATGCTAGGTTTTTCGAAAGATAAATTATAATAAAAGTATTATTCGGAAATATATTGGATTTATCTTCATAATATTATTTTTATTTTTATTTTTATTCAAAAAATAAGTATATTAAATAATTACACAAAATTGAGGTAGTAATTATTCTATTAATGAAGATATCAAATAAATGTTATTAAAAATATTTTAAAAAATAAAATTGGGGATAATTATTGAGTCAAATTAATTTTATATATTACCTTGATATATTAGGGATATAATAAAATATTTTTATCGATGTTCACTTCTTATTTAAATATTTTTTAAAATTCCTAAAAGAAATAGTGTTAAAATTTATACTATTGATATATTGTTAAAATATGGTTTTGTTAAATTACTTTAAAAACGAAATACATTATTAAAAATATAAAATAATTTTTATATGGTATAAATTGTTCTAAATTATTAATTTATGGTCTAAATGACTTCAAATATGTAAACAGTTTACCCTTTTAATATTGAAATATTTGTTACCCTAGTAAACAATTATATAGAATAACTATGTGTTAATTTAAAATGATAATGCTTAAATTGACATAAAAACTTTCCTAAAATGTGTTTGTTTATGATATTAAAACTCTATCTCGTAACATCATCGAAATTGGGACATTCTGGTGGTTTGTATGTGTGGTTTTTTTTATTATAATTTAATATTTTGGAGTTTCCAAAAGTTATGATAACCTGAATTATAAAAGGGTACTTCCTCCTTCAAATATTCACATAATATTGAGCCTTAAAGCTAAAAAATATCCTGAACCTTTACCTTATCATCTTCCCTACAAACCATCTAGATTTCCTAGATTTCATCAATGAAAAACACTAGTTCTCTATGAGTATATTTTTAGGAGGCACGTCGAATAAGATGTAATATCATTTACTGATTCTTTCAAACTTCTATCTTCTTTTAAATCCACCTCATGAGTTATTTAATTATAAAGTGATAAATCCAATATTTTATATATTTATAGGTTATTATGATTATAAAACAGACATATTCCACCTTTTACCCATCCTATGAAAAATGAAATCACCATACGTGTGTACTTACCGCTTACCCTCTCCACGCCATGGTGTAATCCGTTTTTCACCACAACCGTACATGTATGGGTATAATGATGAAATGAATGAATAATTATATATATTATTAATATAAATTTATATTTATTCTGAGATACTATACCCCATCCACTTCAATACCATTCAACAATTTTGGGAACGATATCATCGCTCAAGTGTACGTACAAGCTTATCGTATCCACCGTGCAATGTGATTCATTCTACATAATCTTCATTAAATACTGATTATATAAATGAATAGAGTGAATAAATATGATATATTTTATACTAAATTTTTTTTAAAATGATATAAAAATATCCTAAAATATATAAACAATAACGTATCCGAATAAACATGCATAAGAACCTAAAGCAATTAATACCCAAATAACGAGTTACAATGAAATATTACTAACAAATGGAGGAAAATATGATCATAAATGTTAACATAAAAATTATTATGATTATAGAATAAATCAATAACATTAGTTAAATCTTTTTATGGTAGGATCGGATACATACGAAGCATATTATATCTAAGGTAATGGATAACATTGAAAATCTCGTTTTTATCCAATTTTTTTATTCATAAGTATTTACTATGTTATATTTATCATCCAAATCCATGTTTGCTAAATATTTATTTAAAAATATTCTTTATATAATTATATATGTTTTTAAAGTCAATTTTCCCATTTTCAAATTTTTACTAAATGATGTGAATGTAATCTTTCTGTGTTTTCAGTACAAGGTACTTATTGACTTTTCCAGCAAAAGTATGTGAAGAATGTTTTTTTAACTTGTACAGTATTAATGGATTTTTATGCTTTCATAATACCTTATTACTTTGAATATTCACATAAATTTATAAAAATATATTTCCAAATAAAAGGATTTCTTCTAAATTTTTTTGGCATTTTGAGGAAGGAAGTCATTTTTGAAGAAGAAAGGATATTTTCCTCCGAAATTAATTTCAAAAGTTTTCTCAAAATTATTTTTCCATCTTTGATGAAAACCTTAAAATAGGGTTATATATCCATCCCTATTATTTCAATGATTTTATTGTGTTTATTATGTAATGTTATTTAGGAAATCCATTTATTTTATAATAGTTATTATGGAATGATGTTTAAGAAACCCATTTAATTTCATGGGTGATGTTATCATGATTTTTTTTATGTTTTTATGGAACATGAAAGAATTGTTTCATTATTAGGTTGGTGGGACATATATCTCCCTCCAATTAATTGGTTAAATATTTATATCCCATGATATAAACATTACTAGAGAATTATGTAATTTTGGTTCAGTAATTTAGGGATGTAATGAGGAGTGAGCTTGGTTCAGAAATGGACTTTGTACACTATGATGGTCTTGGAAATGATCCCTGAATAATATAAAATGATATTTAATGCTTATGTGTTTATTGCACAAAATTGCATGTCTTATGTTATGAATATTCATATTATATTTCAATTTTATGTTTTTCCCCTAACATGAAATTATGATATTTTATATGAATGATAATATTTTCAAAAGTTATGTTTTTATGATTATGATATGATTGATATTTACCTTTTTTACCCTTACTAATAATTTTAGCTCACCCTTTTATGTAATAAATATTCTTTAATGTTTAATTAATATCTATATGTAAATTATGCGTTGTTATATTTATAATAGCTTCCTTCTAATTGTGTGGATCACATGATTCGAACACAATACTTTCTACTAATCATATAAAATAATTTTATTTGTCATGGTAATCCTTCATGAGATCCCTTCACATGAACCCTCAATATATCATGCAAAATAAGTTCCCCTTATATTAATTAACTTAAGAAAATCTATGAAACTGCATAATTATTGGTTGGGGGTATTTATAGGTACAAATCCACCACCTTAAAATTGAAGATCCTTGTTATCCATTTTCTCCACATCATTAAGAATGTCTTATAAATTCTCTATTTTAGTTATTATCATGGTGTCATACTGCATGTTCCACAAATTTCCCACGATCACAAAAATGTTCTATTAGTGAATTTTGTTATTTAATTAAATTATAAAATAATATCCATCATAATTCATGTAATATTTTTTCAATCATGCACATCATATGATTTTGAACAGCCATTGTATGTCTCCTCCATTAACATATATTTTTATTTCATCTGTATCATTTGATAACTATGTGAGATCCTCACACAATCCTGCCATTTCTTTAGGTGTTTTTCATTATATCTCTATGAGATCCTATAACAATTACATGGTGCTTCATGTGACTCCTTCTCATGATCTATGTATCCTTCAGGTCCTCTGAACGATCTATTAAAACCTCTTATGACTATGTGATCCCTTTCTGTGATCATCACCTAAATTCCTTATCTATAAGATCTGCTTAGATATTTGGGATCTACATGATCAATTACAACATTCACGCTTGACCGGATCTTTTGTGTCATTTTCCACCACTTTAAACCTAATCGCGCTGCCGTCATTTTTTAGCAATTTCTAAAATTATGAAAAAAAACACAATAAAACCTTGATCAATATTTATAAAGATTTTGTCTAAAAATATGCACATTTGTGTTTGTTGAGAACAGTTTTAGATATCAAACATAATCTTCTTGACAAGACATACGCATGTAAAACCATATTCCTTATGCTACCCTAGTTAGTTGTCAAGGACTTCTTTAACACACACTATAAACCCACATGGTTCAATCCTCGTTTCAGAAAAATGTGTAACTTGAAACATTCATCAATGAATCACTTCATTCTGAATCATTCCACTAGAAAACATTATGAAATCAAATGATATAAATTTTTTAATAATTAATATCACTTATTATATTCAAAATGAACTTCTTGAATCATGAACCCAAAGGATAATCATTTTCATGTTTCTTATCTGTTCATAGACAATATTTATCAATTCCATGTTTATAAATCCTCTTATATCACTACCCCCTACCATCTTCTCCCTTATCTTGATCCTGAAAAGTTCTCCCACTTTTTAAATGTGCGCAAAGGAATCTCCATTGTGGTTTTAATTATGATAATGAACACATATTATCCCATAGGAGAAAAACACATCATACTACGTGAATTGGGGTTCCCACATCCGCACTATTTAGTTGTTGGCAGTCGACTAAACTCCAAGAGCCAATCAATTTCTTTCAAATTCTTCACTGGTTAAGTCATTTTTTGGAATGTTGAAAAAATATAGTTTTATAGGAATATAAGCCAATTTCACTAGCCGTTAATCCCGCATATCCTAAATAAAATGACACTTTATTTAAATGTTATTTGTCTTTGAGTGATGTAAAGTATTTTTTATAATATTAATGGAACATGAATTATCAGAACATATTCTGATCCTAGACATCATAATTTAACTACCATGTCTTCAAGATTTCTATTCGTAAACAATAACAGCGTCCACACTAGAGTAGAAATGATATATTCATATTATTAGATACTTAAAAATAAAGTATTATACTTTCATAGATATGAAAAAAAAAATCCAGTAAGTCAAAATTCCGCACATGATGTTGAATTTTGATTATCTATAGAACCAGACCAATATGAATTGGTAAAACCCATTAACTCTTAATGATATTTCTCACAATAAATTAAACCAGAACCCACTATGACTTTCATATATAAAAGCATTATCATCACAAATATTTAGTGAATTTCGTGGGGATTACATTGATATTGTGTTTCCTAAAATGTGGAAAAAACAATATCAGTTTGTGTTACAGTTAAATACAATGTGATCCAAATTATATACATGTAATCAATGATATCAAACAAATTTACTTCCTCCTATATTGAATGTTTCATCAAGAAATCCATAGTAGTTTTCATATATTCACAAACTTTTATTACAAATATTATTGGACTCACCATTTTATATATTTATTTATAAAGAAATGTTTCGTTTTTTTCCTATATTACCTGAAACTATGTAAAACTTCCATCTCTATAATCATTGAAATTTCAAAAACACATTTCAGAAAATTATCAAGAAAAATCACTACTCTTCGTTCAAACCACCAATAATTATTTAATAATCATAAATTGAAACCATTATCCTTTTATTATTCTCATAATTGACATATATATTATAATCAACTCCCACATGCTAAATATCAATCAACTTCTGATACTAATCATGTCATGAATACTAATCTCTTGGATCATGCTTCAAACCATATATAGTCTTTCCTAACTAAGAATATTATTTATCATATTTATGGATGAAAACCCATCTATAAGTTCAATATAATCCTCTTCTTCCAAAACCTAGGTAAAAAATGTTGAATTCAAATCCATCTAGAAGACATTGAATTTTATTTTTATTATTGTGGGAAAAAATAATTGAAATTTATCTTGCCTCTGAATAGGTGAGAATGTTTCATTAATATCAATACCCTCTATCTTGCATTATATCATGATCATCAGTCATGATTTGTTTCAAATTATTTTTCGTTCAAAATTCATCTTTTTTCAGAAATCCTACTTCATCATTATCAATGTTTTTTTGTAGGTCATGAAATAATATCCCACATATAACTCATTTTATTTGATCAAGCTATTCATTCAACAAATGATTACAATTATCATATCTTTATGCTTCTTTAAAACACACTAAATATTACTTTGATAAAAAAATATTCTCTTGTATTTTATTAATTCTCCTTATTCGTATTGGTGCCATCTAATCCTTAATTATATAATAAATATAGATTTCTTCTCGTCTCTTTGGTTTATTAATAGGATTATTCATCAAATAATATTGATTTTATTCAGAGTATTCCTCATGGACTTTCACTCCGACTAATCTATTTATATCATCATAAATTTTCAATTGAAATTGGTCATGAGTTATATGAGGAATCTACTCATTTTCTTCTACAAAAAAATCATGGAACTCTATTAATTTTCCCATTTACTTATTAAATCATTTATATACCTTTATTTATTTATAGTAATCAATAAATTTCCCCTCATCTCTTAAATATTCAAAAATTTGGTATTTTAAATTATTGGGATTGAATCACGTACTTTAGATGAATCAAGGAAATTTCAATATTGGCTTCATTCCATACCATAGCTCATATAGAATTAACTCCTTTACTGGACACAATTGGGATCTATTATATATTTATACCGATGTCCAAACTATTTCTTTCCATAACATCTCTCAAATTTATTTCTTGGTATGAATTTTTCATCCCATGTTGTTGATAATATAGTTTCTTTTTTAAACCACTACATTTTGTTTCATTTTTCTCAGTGATGAAACGTGGTGATTTTTCGAATGTTTATCAAAATAATATTCCACATTTCTGTTTGTGAATTTTATTCTATTATCAGTTTAAAACATGAATTTTTTTTTGACCTAACATCATTTTAACTTCCCTGTGATAATGTGTTACACAACTAAATAGGTAAAACTTGTGGGTGATAATTAGAACCCATTCCATTCATTAGAAATCATCAATGAAAAAAAATATCGTCACATCAATAGATATACGTTAAATTGGTCCACACAAATCAATGTGAAGTACTTACTTATCTATTATTGACCATTGATCATTCAAAATATATGCCTTTTGAGTAATCTTTCCTTATTATAAAGAATCACATATATGAGTACGATCATGTGATAATATATATAGATCTCTAACCGCATCATTGTTCACTAAATGTTTTAAGGATATTTTCTTATGATGAAAAATCCATTTATTCCTAAACCTTCTCCCTTATTACCTGTATATAAAACAGATTCCATCTTTTTACTTGACAAGATAGAGATTCAATATAGGGTGATTTTACTGAAAAATGATTGCATCCCCTTTTCCATTGTTAATACATTACTTCGTGGTAAATATTAAAGTGTTTCTTGAGTCACACAGTTGACTGAAACATAGTAAATTATGAAATAAGCCATCAAAATCCAAGACATCGTCACGACTCATGTATTTGTCACAAAACATGGCATTACTACATCCAATTATCTTTAAACCATCACCATTTCCATGTAAAAAAACACATCCTTTATCATACTAGATCTATATCACTATGTCAGTGTTATACTTAATATGGGAGGTACATCCACCATCAATAATCAAAATTCTACAATGATCTGATACGTTGAGGAAATAAATACAACTACTAATATATGAAAAATTTTCTTTTGGATTCATGAATACGACTTCATGCTTGAATCCAATTGATATTATAGAACCTCCTCAAATTATGAAGTCCTATACTCATCTTAAAGAAGATGGATTTTTTCTTATCATAATCATCGCATATAATGGATCATATAACATGAAACCACATTAGGTCTATTTCAAAATAATATTATGCATCATTGATGAAAAATATTTGGACATGTGTCCAAACCCTACACACCAAAATCATTGATCATAAAATGTATACTTGTAAAACAAAAATATTTTTTGGTTTCACATTCATTATTGTGTTCATTGATACATATTGTTTATAGAACATTAAATTTGAGAATGTACCATATTTAAATATTAGTAACACCTAATATGAGATATATTCTTGTTCATCATTGTTTCACCACTCGTTATCACATGGTATCATTCACTCTTGTAATTTTTCTTCCAAACCAAATGAATCATCAATATTTGAATGGGATCTTATGGTGTAATATCTACCATTAAAACATTATATTTTTGATAAATCCTTATAGAAGTTGTGTCATTATGAGATTTCATTTTCTTCCCAAGATATTCCATTTAATATTTTTCTAAACCTATAGATTCATATTTCAGTCTTCCTATCTCCGGTGGGACTTAATTTCCTAATTTCATTGAAGGATCCCATAATTTATCTTGATTTTTTACATTTCTTCATTGGATGAAAACATACTCCTCATGTTATTCAATATGTTTCATTCGTTATTTTGTTGTTCTTTTCAAGATATATATAACCTCTGTATGTTCTTCAAACATGGCCCTAAATTCATTGACTTCCTCTTCTATTATTTTATTTTATCATATTATATTATCAATCTATATAAATATATCATACTTTTATTCTTCTTATTGTTGCATTTAATGTTTTGAATCCTTAACCACCCTATTTTCAAGATATTTTTTCTCTATAAACTTTTATATCCTCAGTGTAATATTCTAATTAAGCAAGGATATCAACTATTCCCTCAACTACCACTTCATCATTTTCACTTACTACACTTGTATGTTAATTACCCAAAGCTTACACTATAGAATTTTATTCACTGTCCATGTAGTCTTCCATCATTATTGCCATAGATTCTTATGAACGATCTACTTACTATATTATAATATTATTTTTTCTTGTGAATTTTATCTTTTTAAATTTTATTGACATTCAATTTGGAAAAAAACTTCTTTTCATCATTATCCTCATCACTATATTCAAAATTCATGGGAAAATTTACTATAATATCTCTTATCATTCTATAGAAAAAGTATATATGGGGATGTTTTCCATTAAATATTTATTTTCCCCTTTGAGGATTTATCGAAGGGAATGGAATAACATCGTCAACAACTTGTTATCCTAGGCCATATTCTATAGTGATTTCTTTTAATTTCTATGAATGCCACTTCTTTGTACATCCCTTTTTGCACAAACACATAATCATCATTTTTCATCTCATATGCATAACAGTATTGTGAAAACTATAAAATGTCATATCCTTTAAATATTTATCTTCCAAAATAGATACTATTATATTGAACGTAGGAGGACTTATTTTTATGATACACTTGAGGATCTTCCCATCATTGAAAATTATTCAAATACCTCGCATATCTTCCATGGAAACATTATCCTTGTCACAGAATGCATTAATATAATCATTAGTGTGCATCACCAAGGCCTCATATTTGTTCTTTAAAAACTAAAATTTCTATTCTCAAACTATTTAATCGCATTCATTTGTAAATAAAAATTTTTCTACATGTCATGTGATGATTTACATTGCATCACTTTTTTGATGATCTAGCCAGTTAAGGCTCCCCCATGGGCATTAATCCCTCTTGATTCGGTATCTGAGTCCCTTCAACCTGCTTCTAATAAAGTTCTAGTATACACCATATCTTAAATTCCATGCATCATAGCTATTAAAAAAATCTATACCCAATGATAAAAATTAGTGGAAAATATAGTTCTTACATTATAGAAAATGATTTTCATCTAAGAGAATAATCTATTTTCATTAAAAAATGAACCCAATTTTCAAAGGGAAAAACTGAAACAATATCTTTACCCTGTAATAAAAATTATTTTCCCATCATGGTAAAATATCCAAAGAGGGGGGGGGGGGATTTTGTATGAAATATTAAAATAACCTACTATATATATCTTGTTCTATTGTTAAAAAACCATATTCTATATCCTTCCGACAGAAAAAATAATAATTGACACATGAAAATGACATGAAAATTGTACTTGGTTCATCCCCATTGGGATACATCCGAGGTGTATACAACGGAAATGAACTGATGTAAAAAATCCACTAAATCTCACTAAAAATACATGGTTTGGAGAGAACTCACTGCCCCATCAGGTTTACAATGATTTACAATTATAATTCTCACTACTCTCTCTCTCTCTCTATCTAATGAAGAGAAATCAAAGCACCCCTATTAGAATCATCTGAAAATTAATTCTGATTTGAATCACACATTTTTATGTATTTATAATCTTGTCTCATTAAAGAGATGACAACCACCATTGCACAATACCTTTCTTCTTGTATCCTTTAATAGCTGCACAAAATCCCTTCACAAGACCAACTTATGAAATATCTATATGATATTCCTTCGAAAGAATCCTCTATGAGTCTTCTATAGATAACATAGATCATGTGATTCCACTATAAGACCTTAAATAGATCATTTGGATCCTTTTATTTTTCCATTATACCTTCAACAGATAATCCTAAATGCTTCATTTTAATAGGAACACATATTCCCAATGCATACATCCCACTATGAAATACCTTCATGAGACTCATTCATAAGAACTTACTTCTGATTACATGGTTTATGTGATTCTAGGGAAATACATTCTACTAAAGATGATAATTACTCTTCTTTAGAGTGGTGTTCCTATAAGGGACAATTTCACATGCTCCTTTGACTATCACCCTGAATACTATTTCTCCATATCAAATCATTTACGAAATACTTCACTACATCAATATGATGGGTTAAGTTGTATTTATAGGAACAAATCCATCACCTTAACTCCACAAATAACTGTTATACATTTGTTCTACCTCTATATAAATCAGTATTATGCACTCCACCTGATTGTTACATGTGATCTCCTTCCATGTCTCACAATATCTTTGAGGGATCACTATCATTTTTTTGGGTGAATGGTGTGATCTCATCACATGATAAAATTAAAATAAATATGCTTCACAAGATACCATTAAATTAATTCCCATCATGTTATTTTAAATGGACATGATATATCTATGTGATTTCAAACTATTTTTATTTCATGAGGTTTGCATGATATCTCTATGAGATCCTATGATAATTATGTTATGTCTTCTGTTTCTTCTCATGATCTCTCTGTGAGATACTATGGAAATATTGTGGTTATTTTTGGGACTCGTTCTCATGATCATTTGACACATCATGTTGTATGCATGATTTTGTAAATCATCATGTGGTTGTTTGATCCCTTCATGTGATCATTTCTTTTAGTCATGATCCTTATTATCCGTTCATACACTCACACACCATGTGATCAATTCTATCATTTATGATCGAATTGATCCTTTAGGACATTCACACCAACTCTTCAGCCCTCTTTTAACAACCAACCTTTATCAACTACATATATCCTTTTTCACTGAAAAAATAAACCCAATATCAAATTCTATAAGGATTTTTTCCAACAATAAAAAACATGGAACTATAAAATAAAAAAATATATAATTGAACTTATGTATAAAATGAGGAACCTATTAGTGCACTTTCATCATGATGAGGATACAATCGTTTTTGATCTCTAAACCCATCTGAGTCATAATCAGTTTGTGAAAGAGAATAGTGGAAGATTATAGACATTACATTGGAGTATAAGACTATATATTTTCGGGATTACATAGTAAGGTTTCCATTATGATTATTTTTTCATGATTGTGGTCTTCTGAATAAATGTGAAATATTGTCTGGTATTACACCTTTTGCAGATTACCATTTCACATGTGAAGACGTTATCCAAAAACTGATAAAGAGAGGGAACCATGAGAGGTCTACTAAGTATGATAGGATGGAATTTAGTTCCCTTTAAAGTACATGGAACATAGAGGGTTTCATAATAGCATATCACTGATCCATTAAAAACACATACCTTTATAAAAGGGGTTCTAATAAAAATGTTCATGGAAATAGATTTTCATCGTTCTAGGGTACATTTATACATGTTCATTCTTATAAAGGAAAAATGTTTGAGGATTTCTTGTGGAAAATTCTTCTCAGTCTAGGGGAATTCACGTGATCAATGATTTGATGACCTGGCCCATGTGAACAATAATACTTGTATGAGAATCTATCGCTTGATCCATCTAACATGTTTTAGGGTATTCATGTGATCCATATATCATATCCAACGAATTAATTTCTAATGGTTGTAATGTGATAAATGAACGGATGATGTGAACTGTGTGATTCAGATGACATTTCCAATGGTTGGTCACATGATCCATCTAACTTGTCTAGTTATCTATTATATAATCCATCTTATATATCTAGGGGTATTTTATTGATACATAAAAAATGATTATGTGTGTTTATTTACAAATAATTACATGTTAGGGGGCCTTTGCATGATCAATGAATAGATCAAACTAAATGGTTGTACCCTTTGTGTGAAAATAATATAACCCCATCCACATAACAATCACTTAATTCACAGCTATTTGTTCACATTGATCATGTGTCTTTTTACATCATATATCCATCATCAAATCATGTGATCAATCCAACATGTATAAACATATCCAAATTCCTCCATGTGATCAGGATGAAATGACCTTGTCACTCATGTGATCATATAGAAATATCATGATTGGACATTACCCAACTCTTTCACTAATTTTCTTAACTTAATCATAATAAATTTATTTTTAGGTGGATCTTGTAACAATGTGATCCCTTCACTCCATGGATTTATCCACCATAATTTTGTGTTCATTATGTTTCCTAGGGGGTGGGATTATAGATATCATTTTTCTTATATCTATTCCACTTTTTTAATAGGGAATCTATATGCATAAACATGGGTCAATAAAAGGATATTACACATTATTTGAGATATTATTAGGTTCTTTGATTGATCGATCCATGAATCATCCATTATGCCCTCTCCTCATCACATGATATTCCAGAACCAGATAATATGTCCATTATTATAAGAAGACTTGTTATCCTAGAAAATTTTAATTATGATCAAAAAAAGGATCGATGTTTTGGAGGATGGAAATGAAACTAAACGAATGATGTATTATGAACCCATATCTAGTTTTTCATAAAAACGCAGAATAGAGGAAAATAAAAAAAAATCTTGAGACAAACAACAGTGGTTATTCTCACTATGAAGGAGGAAATTTGATTGAAGATTACTTTGAATATGTTTTATTTAAAGATGTATCTTTTTTCCATTGTGGAAGTGATTTCCAAATGTGGTTATATAAAAATAATCTAAGAGAAAAGAAAGGAATAAGTAATGGAGTATAAAAATTAAGGTGAGATACACTAGTGATAAGACTCCCAAACCTACTTGTTCAAGTGTGATTGATTCCACAAATATGAAAAATTACAAGCTGAGGAAGGATATAAATGCATTTATCCATCATCAAAAATGCGAAAGCGGTGTAAAATTTAAGAAATACATTAGCAATATGTTGATTTTTCTATTTATAAGTGATTATGAAGATCTTGAAGAGATGATTGTATTATGTTATTGAAATCATAAAAATGGAAAAGTAAATATGAATCAGGATGCGTTCGTATATCTTGTCCATCCTTATACTTCAATATAGAGAAATATGTGGTTCCCATATCCCCATATATATTTTTATTTTTAAAATTATATAAAGAATAAAATAATTAATTGGGATATACAATCCTGGGGGTTATTTTCCTAGAAAAGAAAATGGTTGATTATGCATGAAAATAATGTAGTTAATTGGGTAAGAAAATCTTGAGTAAATGAAGATAAATTAAAATATTGAATATAAAAAAATTTCATTAAAATGGTTATTTAAGTTGTGTTATAAATATAAATTTACATTTAATAATTTAAATTCATTTCAGTATATAATATTATTGATAGTGGATGATTTCCATGATGAAAATAAATGTAAATAAGGATAGGAAAATGAAAAACAATACTGGTATTAGGATATGTGTCTAAATTAGGGCACAATTCATGTGTTCTCAATCCTATTAAGGAGTATTGTATGGGAAATAATAGTATCCACAATAATGAAATATATTTTTATATATTTATCTTTCTAACTAGTGGTTTATTATTTTATATCATATGATATTTTTAGGATATCCAAATGTTGGAGAAATATGTTTCCTCCCTAAAAACTTGTACCCCTTTATGGAATACGAATAAGTGGTATAAATTATTGGTTTCTAGAGACAAAAATCAAAGGGTAGCTATGTGAAAAAACAAAGGCCACTAATCCTATTTTATTTTTTTAAAATTCTATGGAGATCTAAAAGTCATTGACTTCAAATGATACCAGTTAAGGAAATTGAACCTCTTTTGTAACAAGTGGTGAATTTTTATCAAGTGCTATCAGTTATTTCATCATATGGTATGTTTCTCAGAAAATTTTACTTATGTTATATAATAAATATATGGTGTTAAGTAATGGAGATTATATGTTATATTTTAAGAGAATGTTATTATGGATTTCATGGATAACATGAGTGACATGTTCAACAATGTTGATTGTAACATTCCAGATCCAGATGCCAGTCAACTGGTTCCCCATACCCAACTGGCCACATGGCCTCAAGTGAATTTCCACAAATTCTAGATGTTGTTGATTATTAGTAAGGTCCTAGGGTGTGATAGTGGGGAAACTATGCCATCATTGGTAGAGTTCAACACAATGGAATAAATAATAATACAATAGTATAAGCGGTAAAAATAACACATCTGAAAGAAATAGTATACAACCGATCAGATAAATAACCAATCATCATTCCATATAAAAGATGATGCAACATGATATGTTCCAAGAAAATAGCTAAAATAGTTACACTATAGTAATCCACAATATATGTTCCCAAATTAAAAGAAACAAAGGAAACTAAGAAGCATCAAAAGCCTCCCCTCGGTCCCACACTCTTCGTATCCTAAAAAACATATCAAGTACCAACAGAAGGGTTCTTTCCCTAATCGGAACCTTCAACAATATAATATATTTTGGCCCAATAGAATGACCCAGATAGGATGCGAGAAAAATCCTTGTAGTCA
The DNA here is from genome assembly GCA_963277665.1 of Viscum album. Classification (NCBI taxonomy): domain Eukaryota; kingdom Viridiplantae; phylum Streptophyta; class Magnoliopsida; order Santalales; family Viscaceae; genus Viscum; species Viscum album. The sequence goes on along the minus strand of OY728140.1, from coordinate 1,349,410,582 downwards.
ACCACCCATGATATGTGCCTTTTTTTAGGAACTATATGCATCAAGTAGTGTACAAAAGGAGAAGAAGTAAACTAGGATGTACTCAAAAGTAAAATAATCATTAATGACATGTTTTCCATTTTCAATAATTATGTTCAATTTAACCATTCAATTACATTGAATTATATATGTCTTGAGATCCGGCCAAAGCCTGTAAATCCCCCATATAAAGAATGCTCAACAGAGACCTCAAAAGGTTATCTGAAAATTAATTTGAAGACCGAATCGAAGATTTTTTGTTGGCTTGGAAGACATGTCATAAGTCATTCCATTTCAATATTCTATTCAACATATCACCTGTATGCCTAAAAACCCCACTCGTAGGCATTACAAATCCTAACCCACATCCAAACAAATCCTTTCCCATAGACATAACAAATCCTCTTCTACAGGAATATGAAATCCCAAACCACATGCATAGAATTCAACAGGGTTGAGTCTGGTATACCATCATTTCATCATAATATACCACACATTTAAATTACACCATTAAATGGTTAAAATATTAACAACTCACATGAGAATCATACAAAACAAGAAACAATTGAATTACATTATAAGATGCATTAAACAATTTAACTCACATGGGTAGTTAATATCACAAGCCTAATATGTAATCTAATTATTATAAATCATAACCATATATATTCACGTAGGAAGTTTATGTGTAACAAGAAAACATGTGAATTAAACTATTACAAGGCTTAAGAAATTGTAATCTCATGTGGGCAATGTTCAATTAACAAATTTCATTTTAAACAACCCCAAAAGGGAAAAAAGGAATTCCCATAGTCAACTTAGTCCAAACAGAGTAAACATGGCCATTCAAGGGAAATGAACCCATATGGTGGCCCTTAATCAAACCAACAAGCTCTAACATGGTTAAATTATATAAATTCATCACCTAATCATAATTTTTAAAAACAAGGGTCAATTTTCATTAAAGTATACACCTAATACATGGGAAAATAGAACTAATACACATATGAACAACTCGATATTGATTGAAAGTCACAAGACCACCAACCTCGTCATAGTACGACTCTCCTCATCCAGCCTTAACGTCCAATTCAATCTATAATGACGTAGATCTTCGAAACAACGATAAACGCTCCACCTTAAATAATATTATAAAGAGAAAAAAACATTAAGAACAACTCAAGAGGAATATAGAGATTACCAATTGGGTTCAAACACAACCAATAGCGAAGTAATCAGGGATAGGCTGATCAATTGGGATGGGATTGAAGGTCTCGACCACTTGTTCCTCAGACTGGGAGAGCCCTTGTCTATTTTCACAGAAACAATGCAACTACCCAATTTAAAAATTAAAAATTAGTACATGGAGTTTACCTGGGAACATGCCATGTCCGTACAGTTTCTTTCCAGACCATTACATTGTTTTTTAATGGGATTACATGGCATGTTTCGTTTCATGCACATCATGTAACTATATGTACACAGCATGTAGCACCCAGTCACATCATGTAATAGGAATGAATCCATCCATTGACCTTTCCCCCATTTTTTTGAATATAAACTGAAAAGGAATGATCCAAACCTCAATAAAAGTACCATGTTCTTATAGAGTTCCCCCTTAAATCAAATTGACCCTAAATTTCCCATCTAAGGGATATGAGAAATTATTTTAGAACAACTCTGACTATTGTGATCATACATCGGCCTCCCTCTCCCAAGTCACATCCTACACTCGGTCGTGTTTCAATATCACTAGTACACTAGGAATAGACCATCCATGGAGAACCTTCCTTATATGATCTATAATACAAATGAGATTCTCCTCAAAGGACACATCTTTTGATTACTCCACTTCTTCATACTCAATGGTGTGACATGCATTCGAAAGGTAACTCCACACCTGAGATACATGGAAGGCGACGTGCATGGTTAGGAACCTCTAATGTAACTATAATCAATTAGAAATTGGCCCGACCCTCTCTCTAATATCAAATAGATATATGTACCTTGACAAAATCTTACTTAGTCTCCTAATTCGCATGTGTCCCTTCCTTGGTGTGATGCGCTGGAAAACATGATCCCCAAACTCGAACTCTAAAGGTCATATGTGGCAATCGACATATGATTTATAATGAGATTGTGAAGTATCCCTCCACTTCAGAATCAATTAAACCTACTAATTGGTCTCTTGTAAAAGATGTGGTCTGAACATCGCTTCCTCTCCATCCTCCATCCCACACAAGGGTGATTGGCAGTGCCAGCAATACAAAGCCTCAAATGTCTCTATCTCTATAGTCACCTGGAAACTATTATTGTAGTCAAATTCAATCAAGATAATATGCCACTCCCATGATCCCCCAATTTCTAGAACATGTATAGACCCAAAAATGATGTACATGGAAATTACATTACTTTTGTAGAATACTTAATACATGAAAAAAACATACGCCCGAATACAGTGTTAGTTTAGTGTCTTTGGAAACTCGGAACAAAATATTCTAATCATGGTGAAAGATCATCAATATCTCCCATAAATTTCTTCCCATTTTTTTACTAAAAACATTTATTTATATATGGGGAAAAATAAGGCATAAAAGGGTGATCTAAAATGATCAGTAAGGGTAAACATGGAGAACATAAAACAATCCAAAAACATTTGAACGTAAAAACATGAACATAAAACATGAATAATGATATCAATCATGGCAGTACATAACACATAGATCATAAAGGAACATTAATCTTGATAAAATAGCATGAAAATGCAACATGGAATTATGGAAAACTATAAAGAACATGATATTATTTCCATATTAGCCAAGGAATTGCTGCCAAGACCATCATAGTGGACAAAGTCCGTTACTGAACCGGGTTTACTTGTCGTTCCGGCCCTGTATTACTGAACCGGATTTACTTTTAGTTCCATCCATGTCTATCTCATGAGATATAAATCTTTACCCAATGAATTGGAGGGAGATATAGGTCCCACCCATATCATAATGAAATCATTCTTATGTGTGCCACAAAATAAACATAAATCATTCATCATAACATATTGAATAAAATGGGTTCCATAAACATCATCCCATCATAACATAATCCATATAATATTAATAGATATCATTTCATCACAAGAAAAATTAAACCATATAAATAATAGAGACATTATACTTGAAACATAAACATATAAAATAATGTCATCTTTTATGGAAAATAATATTTATAAAACATGTGAAATGAATTCTTGAGGAAAATATCCTTTCTTCTCCAAAATCATTTTATTTTCACAAAATGCCATGAAATTTTAAAATATAATGACTTTGTTAAAAATAATAATGTAATATTGTAGAAGAATCTTCATGAAAATTAGGCATTATGAAACTCTATAAATCTTTTCATGAGGTATAAGTTAAAAGAACATTATCCTCATACTCTTATCAGAAAAGTCAAAAAGTACCCCATATGGTAAAAAAAGAAAGATTCCTTCCATACCATCTAGTTAAAGTCAACAAAGGGTAAAAATGACCATTAACATACATGTAAGAATGGTAAACATTTTATGAAAAAATTTTAAGAATACATGGTCAAGGATGTTAACTATAACCCCAGTAAATACGTACGAATAAACAATCTCAGATAAGAATGAGATTCGAATAATTATCTCTAACCTTATGTCCAATTGCTTCTGTATGTGTCTGAGACTCTTTTATAGTGGGTTTAAACATATTATTAACTTATTATATAACCATAATAATTTTTATGATTTCATATATGATTCACTTATGACATTATATTACCCGTTCATTTGTCAAATCTATGTTAAAACAGCGTTTTGGGAAAAATCGTTTCATTTATCATACATGATTTACTTGTAATTATTCATATGATTAATTAGATCAAGAATACATAAATAAATAATTTAAAAAATGATTTATATATATTATATATTCAGAATATACATATATATAATAGATCGATAAATGGAATGAAATACACCATTCATGGAGACGGTAGGTTGTACGTACGCTTGAACATTGTTTTCGTTTTTCTAATTAAATTGAATAGAAGTAAGTAAATAACATATAAATAAATAAAATATCATTATTATTTCATATATTTAATGATTATTTATTATATATATTCTATAATCATTCTATAATTGTTTACATGGAGAATGAATCTCATCACATCGTGGAGATGGCAATTTGTACGTACGCACGAGCAATGATATTGTTCCCATAATTATTGAATAGAATTGGGGTGGATGATATAATATATCAGAATCCATATGATGTTATAATAATCATATATAGTTATTATTTCCACCATTATACCCATCCATGTATGGTCGTGGAGGAAAAATAGATTACACCACGGCGTGGAGACGGTAAGTCTTACGTAGGCACGCGCGGTGATTTCATTTTTCATAGAATGGATATAAGGTGAAATAGGGTTTTTTAATATCTATAAAAACATATCATTATATTATTGATACTAATGTTATTACTTTATAATGAAACCACTCATATAGAGGAAGTAGAAGATGATATAATTTTCTAAGAATCGTTAAATGATATTACCTCTTCTTTGACGCGCCTCTTCTAAACCTCCTATTAGGGCACTAAATATGGTATTTTAAGAAGAAAAAGACCTATAGTATGTTTCTAAAAAAAATTTATAGGTAAATAGGTGGGGTTTGGACAAGTTTGAAAGCTCAAAATGGAGTAAAGAGAAGAGGGAGGAGGTTCCCTTTTATAAGAGGGTAGAAGGGCACTTTTGGAAACCTCCAGAAATATTAATTTATTATAAACTCAAATCCTACTTAAAAACATTAAAAATGGCTCAAATTAGAAGATTATATGAGATAGGATTATAATCTCATCATCAAATAAAATCTAGACATGTTGGGAAATTATTTTAAACCTTATAAATTTGATTTAACCTTATTTAATCTATTTAATTTTATTTGTGGTAATAATATTCTAAATTATAAATTGTTTTAAATACTTACTTATGTGTTAGACCATATAAATCTTAATTTATAATTTTAAAATATTTTTGTGGTTTTAAAAACATTAAATAATATGTTATTTTTATAAAATATCAATAATGTCAATTTTGACACTATTCATTTATTTGAATTTTAATAAAATTTACATAGAAGTTATGACTGAACCAAAATATATAATAGATTCCCAACATGTGATGTTAATCTAGAAAATGTGTGGAGAACACTAATTAGTTCATATAAAATTTATTTTAATATTTTTAAAACTGTTTATTTGATATTTCTCTTAATAAAATAATAAATACAACATTGTTGTATGATAATTTAATATGCTGATTTGTTTCATAAAAATAAAAATAAAATCTATGATAAATATAAATCTACTATATTTCATGATAATACTTTTAGTCGAATTTATCTTCTCAAACAACAAACCTTTTAATTTTATCTTTATTAAAGTATGAAGGTGACAACTTTTACATCATTTAAAATAAAATAATATAAATTTCATAATATGTTTTATAAGTCTCTTAATGGTACACAAGTCTACCCTTGGATGTTTAGGGTATATATATAATCGACCAATAAGGTTTGGGAATGTTTCTGGTCTTTTTGATGGGTATTATTATTTTAATTAAAACTATATTATTGATTTTTCACTAAATAAATAATTCTTGCATCATTATTGTATAAGCTATTAAGGTAATTATATATTTCATAAAAATCACCAATAAATTACCATGATGAAGAAAAAAAATTTATCTTTCAAATGAGTATTTATAATATTATTTATATTCTGTATAACCTTATATTAAAAATACTTTAAATATAAATGTTTGAGTAAGACATATTTCACTTTCATTAAATAAATGAAATTAAAGGTCTTAATCACATCCTAGTGGCTTCTAAAAGATACCATTTCGACACAAGTATATTTTAAGATAAAGTTTAGTCATCCAGTTATATTAATATAAGTGTTTGGGTAAATTTATAATATTATTTTTACCCTTAATTACCATATTTACCTTTAACTGTTGTAAATAAAATTTTCCTTAGTTACTATTCACAATGCCATAAAATAAAAAGAAGCATATTGACATAAATTGTACCTAATGATTCCAAATATGGAATCAATTTTTTCAAATTCAAAAAAATACGTTGCAGTATTTAATTTAAAATTAATCCCACTGTTGAGAAAATGGGTTTTAAAAGATCGAACATTGCCAAAGATTGAAAGGTTTTTACTGATGAATTAAATGTAAACTTAATGCTAATGAAATAAATTATATTAAATGGTTAAAATATATTCTATTTATACTTTAAAACCACTCAATATTATAATTTAAATATATAAATTATCTTGAAGAAAAATGTTTTTTTTAATTAAATGTAAGCGTATCTTTACTATTCATCAAAATTTGAATGTTAACAGAAAAATAATAAAAAATTATCAAAAGTAAATTTTTATATTATTATTCCAATTAATAAGTTTATTTTGTCAAATTGAACTCATAAACATGTAAAAAACTAGATTTATAGTGGGTGCACCATCCAAAGGCATGAAAACTGCATTTTTTAAATAATACTTATTTTACCTGAAAAATTTATTTTATTCTCATACCGTGTTCTAGAATATGTGTAAGAATAATGATAATTTTATAAAATTCAAAATGTGGTTAACACTCTTCATAACAGCTAGTTCATAATAATATTATAACAATATATTGTTGTTTAGTGAAATTCAATATTGCGTGCAACACTAGCTATTGAGGATGGTCACTCTGGCGTGAAACACAAGCCAATAATAGTGTTTACGTATACTAAAACATAATATGGTTTTTCATATAGCGCAAGATAATATTTTTTGTAGCTTATAACACAAGACATAAAATAAATTAAAAATAATATTTCTCATAAAATCTCAGGATGTTACATTCTTCCCTTTTAAAAATGAATTTCTCCCTCAAAATTTGTTGGGGTTATAAATCGTTAATACATGAATGTTTCTTTCATAGAAACCCACATTGTAAAAATAAATACTAAAACATAATTTTAAAAATTAAAGTAAGAAATGTAACAGTTACCCAAATTAACTCATCACTGGGTTTCCACATAAGAAAAAATAGGTGAAAACATGGATATGGAATAGAAAGCTGACCATCGTGTTATGATGGATAGTAGTAGAAAACATGGATATGAAAAAGACAACAATCACAAAGCCATAAATTTGTGATGATCTAAGTTACCATCTGATTCATCAGATATGAGGGTACTAGGAAAAAAAATTTGGTTTTCAAGATCCCTTCGATAAATTTGGAATTTTTAATTAAAAGAAATAATTACATGATTTTGGTAAAATCTCACCATTGGGAATTCCTTGAAAATTTTTCACTTCATATCTTGAAGAAATGAAGTTGAATTTTTCATTCGTGAAGTGTTAGAAGATCATGTGATAGAAATATGGGTCATTCTATCTGTCTCAAATAAATGGTTGGCGAAATTTATTAAATATACGTAAAGCCATATATGGTGATATTAATCGTATATGGCTCCAAATATGGACTTATAATTCATATAACATACCACTTAATAAAATAAAACTAATTTATACTAACCAGGGACTTCTTGTAGGCTAGTGGTAGGTGATAAAGACATGTCGCACTTTGGATGTGGGTTAGATTCCCGCATCCTTGTCCGACGTGATGAGTTGTCGCCCATCCTATGGATTGTACTTCTTATAAAACTGTATAATTATAACTTTTCAGAAATAATATCAAAATGTTCTAGCCTTATAAAATACTATCTGATGTCTAACTTAATCCATTCAAATATTTAGCCTTATCCAAAATACTTCTGTCCAAATCTATTAGTATAATCAAAAATATTACTAAAGAGGTCATCTACCATGCATGTGTATACCATCATTTATCCCCCATATATCATAAGATATATCTTGTTGGACACATTACAAAAATGTGAATACCTTAATCATGTATTCTCTTGAAACATGAGTTACCATAGAACCTTAGTGAAAACATGAATGCTATCAAAAGATAACTCTTTCCACATACCAAAATCCAAAAATTTCTGTATACTCAAACCATGATATTACTTTGTCCTTATATCAGTCATGAGCTCATTAATACCATCAAACATATTATTTTCTCCTTATCCCTTCATTATGCGCATATCATCTGCTTTCCAAAAATATTTCAATCACTTTTCATTGTTATCGGCACCATATAATTATTTAGAACCACAATAAACTAATACATATATATTCCAATATTCCACAATACTATAAATGAGATTCCACAACACTATTTTGGAATCTCATTACATAAACACTTAATTATTCACCACTTTGTTGTCATATTCAACATTGCCAATAGTGACTGCATGTGCCTTCCCTTTTTCGTTTTCCTTAATAGGTTGTTGTTGTCGATCATCATTAACCCTTGTATTAGGGTATTGGTTAGCATAATTACCAATTTCCATGCACTTGTAGCATTTAAGTGTTGGTGGTGCGCTCTTTGTAGTCTTTTCTCTATTCACATCATTAGATACCTTATTTCCAATCCTTCGACACTCAGCTTCTCTATGACCTACTTTTCCACACATAAAACCTTTTCTAGTCCCTTTAAGACAATCTCCACCATGCTTCTTTCGACACTTTGAGCATAAAGATACACTCGTCTTCTTTTCACCATTGTTTTGAGATTTTTCCTTGAAATCCATATTTCGTTTCTTGTCAAAAACATTAGATGGATATGTAACACCAACATCCAGTTCTACCTTGATAGAACAACACACAATTTATTCATAGATACTGAATTCTCTTATAGCTAATTCCCTTTGAAAACTTGGTTTTATGAAACTGAAGAATCGATCAACTTTACATTTAGGTTGGATGATAAAGCCTTATGCATACCTTTCAATCCTAGTAAAATATGCCTCGTATATACCAACAGATTAATCATCCTTTTTCTTAATATCAAGGAGATCATTTTCCATATTTTTTTGAATAATACGAGGGAAGTAATTATTGAAAAACAAGTTCTTGAACTCATCCCATTCCATGGTTTAAATTTTATCTTGGGGACTTATATACCTAATTAGATTCCACCAATGGTCTTCTTCACCTTCTAAATAGTAAACAGCCAAAATGAATTTTTCATGTTCTGAACAGAGAAGTATGGAAAATATCTTTTCAAGGGTACTGATCCATTGTTCAGAAATAAGTGGATCAGAAGACCCATTGAAAGAAGGTGTACGTTGCCTCATAAATGACTCAATAGAATATTTTTCCCTTCACTGCACATTTGGAAGTCTAGAATGATTCATAGCTTGTGTAAGTATAACAATAAGATAATGGACTCCATCTCCCATAACATTGGTTTGTTCAGGAGTACAAACATTTCATTGTCTATTACATTGATCAACACAGTTCCTTCGGGTTCCATCCATCGTCTAAAACCCAAAAAGAATAGTGTGAGAGGAAAAAATCATGATAGGAATACAACATAATAAAGGGGGAGTACCTTCGATATCTAACATCTTAGGTTTAATTATAAGATGGTTACCATAATTCTAGGACTATAAACTATACTTATATATAACCTTAGGGACATCCCTAGACATACATTTGAAATATCTCTAGGGATATCACTAAAGTTTTTTAATCCTAGTTTCCAAAGGTTGACTAAACCTTCACTCTAATACCAACTGTAGAGACCCAAAATTGACGTACATGGACGTTAGATTAATTTATCAGAATATTTAATACATGAAAAAAATATATGCCCAAAGACCGTATTAGTTTAGTGTATTTGGAAACTCAAAACAAAATCTTATAATCATGGGGAAATATCTTCATCATCTCCCATAAAGTTCTTCCACTTTTTTTAACCTAAAACGTTTATTTATATCCTGAGGAAATGAAAACATAAAAAGGGTGAGCTCAAATTCTCAGTAAGGGTAAACATGGAGAACATAAAACAATCCATAAACATTTTAACGTAAAAATATTAACATGAAACATGAGTAATGACATCAATCTTGGCAGTACATAATGAAAAGAGAATAATGGAACATTAACCAAGATAAAATATCATGGAAATAAAACATTGTATTGTAGAAAACCATAAAGCTTATGATATGATTCCCATAGTATCCATGGCATTGCTTCCAAGACCATCATAGTGGACGAAGTCTGTTACTGAACCAAGTTTTCTTTTCGTTCTAGCCCTGTATTACTGAACTAGATTTATATATCGTTCCAGCCATGAATATCTCATGAAATATAGATCATCACCCAATGCATTGTAGGGTGATATAGTTACCACCCATCTCATAATTAAATCATTCTTACGTGTCCCCCAAAATAAACCTAATTCATTCATCATAACACAAAGAATAAAATGGGTTTCATAAACATCATCCCATCATAACATAATCCATATAAAATAAATGGATGTCATTTCATCATAAGAAAAATGAAACCCTATAAATAATAGAGACATTATACATGAAATATTGTAATATTAAATAATGTCATCTTATATAGAAAATAGTTTTGATAAAACATTTGAAATGAATTCTTGAGTAAAATATCCTTCCTTCTTCAAAATCATTTTCTTTTCACAAAATGACATCCAATTTTAAATTGAAATGATTTTGTTGAAAATAATAATGAAATATTTTAGATTAATCTTCATAAAAATAAGCCGTTATGAAATCATAAAAATATGTTCATTCCGTATAAGTTAAAAAAAACTTTCTCCCCGTACTTTTGTCAGAAAAGTCAAAAAGTACCTCGTAATGTAAAAAACAACAAGATTCCTTATATACCATGTGGTAAAAGTCAAAAAAGGTTAAAAATGAATTTTAACATACAAGTAACAATAGTAAACATTTTATGAAAACATTTTAAGAATACATGGACATGGATGATAATTATAACCCCAGTAAATACAAATTAATAAACAATCTCTGATAAGAACGAGATTTGAATAATTATCCCTTACCTTATGTACAATTTTTTTCATATGTGTCCAAGGCTCCTGTATAGTGGGTTTAAACATATTATTAACTTCTGACATAACCATAATAATATTTATGATATAATATATGATTTACTTATGACTTTATATTACCCGTTCATTTTTCGATTCCATGTTAAAATAGTGTTTTGGGGAAAATCATTTCATTTATCATATGTGTTTTGAATTGAAATTATTCATATGATTACATATATCTTTATTACTTACTTCGATAATGTAAAACATGATTTATATGTAATATATATTCAGAATATATATATATATATATATATAATAGATCGATTAATAGAATGAAATACACCGTCCATGGAGATGGTAGGTCGTACATACCCATGAATGCTGTTTACGTTTCCTTATTAAATTGAATGGAAGTATGTAAATAACCTATACATAAATCTAGTATCATTATTATTTCATATATTTCATGATTATTTATTATATTTACTTTATAATCATTCTGGAATGGTTAACATGGAGAATGAATCTCATCGTGTCGTGGAGAAGGTAATCCATACGTATGCACGAGCGATGATATCGTTCCCATAATTATTGAATGGAATTGGAGTGGATGATATAATATATTAGTATCAATATGATGTTATAATAATCATATGTAGTTATTATTTCCAACTTTATACCCTCCAAGTATAGTGGTGGTGGAAAAACCGATTACACCACGGCGTGGAGATGTTATGCCGTACGTACGCACGCGCGGTGATTTCATTTTTCGTAGGATGGATATAAGGTGAAATAGGGTTGTTTCATATTTAAAATAAAATTTATGTATATTAGTGATACTTATTGTATTACTTTATTATGAAACAACTCATATAGCAGAAGTAGAAGAAGAAATAATTTTGAAAGAATCGGTAAATGATATTAACTCTTCTTCAACGCTCCTCTTCTAAACCTCTTCTTAGGGCACTATAGATGGTCTTTGAAGAAATAAAATACCTCTAGTATGTTTCTAGGGAAGTTGATAAGGTAAATGGGAAGGGTTTGGCCGATTTGGAAAGCTAAAAATGGAGGGAAGAGAAGAGGGAGGAGGTTCCCATTTATAAGAGAGTAGAGGGGCACTTTTGGAAACCTCCAAAAATATTAATTTATAATAAACTCAAAGCCCACATAAAAACTTCAAAAATGACTCAAATTATATGTTGAGCTGAGATAGGGTTCTAATATTATCATCCAATAAAATTTATACATGTTGGGAAATTATTTTAAACCTTATCAATTTGATTTATCCTAATTTAATCTATTTAATTTAATTTCTCGTAATAATATTCTAAATTATAAATTGTTATAAATACATACATATGTGTTGTGAATTATATATAATTGGATAAATTCTAAAATTTTCAACCATATAAATCTCAACTTATAATTTTTAAATGTTTTTGTGATTCTAATGAAATTTAATAATATGTTATTTTTATAAAATATCAATAGTGTCAATTTTCCCACTATTAATTTATTTGAATTTAAATAAAATGCATACAAAATATATGTTAGAAAAAAAATTAAAAGATTCCTAAAATGTAATATTCAACTAGATAATTTGAGGATCACAATAATTAGTTCATAAAATATTTATTTTAGATTTTTAAAACCATTTATTTGATATTTCTCTTAATAAAATAATCGCTACAAAAACAATTTTATAATTATTCAATATACTGATTTTTTAAATAAAAATAAAAAATAAAATACGATGATTAATTTAAATCTAATAAATTTATTAATAATACTTTTAAAAGAATTTATCTGCTAAAACAGTAAAATTTTAAAATTTTATATTTACTAATGTATGAAGGTGACAACTTTGACATCATTAAAAAATAATAATATAAATGTTGTAATCAATTTTATATTGCTTCAAATGGTCCACAAGTAGACCCTTGGATGATTAGGGTTTATATATACTCTAGAAATAAGGTTTGGTCAAGTTTATGGTCCTTTTTATGGGTATTATTATTTTAATAAAAACTATATTATTGATTATTCACTAAATAAATAATTTCTGCATCATTAATGAATAAATTATTAAGATAATTATATATTTCATAAAAATCACAAATAAATTACCATGATTAAGAAAAAAAATTGTGTTTAAAATTATTATTTATAGTTGAATTTATATTCTGTATAAACTTATATTAAAAATACAATAATTATTAATGTTTGAGTGAGACATATTTCACCTTCTTTAAATAAAATAAATTAAAGGACTTAATCACACCCAAGTGGGATCCAAAAGTAACCATTTCGACCCAAGTATATTTTTGGACAAAATATAATCATCTAATTATATTAATACAAGTGTTAGGATAATTTTATAATATTATCCTTACCCTTAATTACCTGATTTACCTTTAGCTGTTGTAAATAAAATTTACCGTAGTTACTATTCGTAATGACTTAAAATAAAAAGTATACTATTAAAATAATTTGAACATTATTATTCCAAATATGGAATCCATTTTTCCAAATTCAAAACATATAAGTTCCAGTATTTAATTTAAAATTAATCCCGTTGTTGAGAAAACGGGTTCTAAAAGTTAAAACATTGCAAATGATTGAAATGTTTTTTCCTATGAATTCAATGTAAAATTAATTCTAATGACATAAAGTATATTAAATGGTAAAAATATATTATATTTATACTTTAAAACCATTCAGTATTATAATTTATAAATATAAATTATCTTGATGAAAAAAGTATTTTTTAATTACATTTTAGCGTATTTTTACTATTCATCAAAATATGAAAGTTAACAGAAAAATATTAAAAAATTATCCAATGTAATTTTTTATATACTTATTGCAATGAATATGTTTATTTTGTCAATTTGATCTCATAAATGTGTCATAAACTTGATTTATAGTGGGTGTGCCATCAAAAGGAGGCAAAACTGCATTTTTTTTAAAAATACATATTTTACTCGAAAAGTTTATTTTGTTCTCATACCATGTTCTAGAATATGTGTAAGATGAATGATAATGTTATAAAATTAAAAATTTGGTTAATACTATTCATAATGGCTAGTTTATAATAGTATTATAGAAATATATCGTTGTTTAGTAAAACTCGGTATTGCCTACAACACAAGCTATTGAGGAATGTCGCTCTTGTGTGAAACCCAAGACCAAAATAGTGTTTGTGTATACTAAAGGATGATATAGTGTTGTGTATAGTGGAAGCTAATATTGGTGTAGCATACAATAGAATACATCAAAGAAATTAAAAAAATATTTCTCATAAAATCTCGGGGTGTTACAGGACACCTGCTTACAACCTGTTCTCCGCCACTTGTATCATACACTATGATTGGACATCATTATGTGGGTGGTATTATGTGCACTAAAGCACCTATGTACCCAATATCATTTAAAAACTCTACCTGAAATGAGATGAAAAGTGGGAGTCCCTAATTAAAAATATATAATGAAGGACCCCATGAAGTCGTACCACCTCATGAATATAAAGAGTCCCAAGATCATCAACCCTGAAGGTATCCTTGATCAAAAATAAGTGAGTGACCATCATAATTCTGTCAACCATCAACCACAATTCATGATTACCTTGGGTTGAACTAAGTAATCCCATAATGAACTCCATCATGACGTCATCCCAATTACATTATGGAATAGGTAACTATTGTAAAACATTGGTTTTCTGCTGATGATATACCTTCACCTACTGATAGGTAGAACACATCATTACAAAACCATCCTCTTATCTCTTCCTAACTAGACACCATTACCAATGATGCAAATCATGGAACATCATGGTAAATCTGGGATGCACTACCAACAATTAAGCATGAAACTCCTGCATCAACTTCTCACATATGTCAACTGGATTCCACATACATCCATGGATCTGTAAGATTTCATAATCACCTACCGTCCAACCAATAGGTGGATCCTCACCTGCTAGACACTCCTACAAGACTAGAACCTCAGAATTGAATAGTTTTCTCATACTCACTCAATCCAAAAGGGTAGAAGTCACAACTAAAGAAGAAAGTAATATCTAACCATGCATTTTGTGCACCTCCAAGTGCATCTTATATAATAACGCCATAAGCAGCCACTCGTTATCGGCATGCTGCACTACCTACATCTGATACCTCCTTCTTAGCACATCATCCACTTATTTTCCTCTTCTATGCATGTAGGAAATCTTGAAGGCGAAATAATAAATGTATTCTATCCACCATTGACGCCTTAGATTCAGATCATTCTGATTAAAGTTGTAGTCGAGATTATTGTGGTCCGTGTACACCAAAAAATGATCCCCCAGTAATTAATTTCTCTAACAAGGTAAGGCATGAAAACCCATAGGTAAATTGAGATCATGTGTGGATTAGTTCGTCTTATGTGTCCTCAACCACTAAGACCCATACGCAATGACTTAATCCACTTTCATATGTATTTATACCATCCCGATACTTGATGTGTCACAGTACAAAGTGTAACTCCTGCCCGACACTGGGAAAATCATTATCTGTGCGGACGTTAATCACCCTTTCAACTCTTCAAAGGCCATCTCACAAGTATATAACAATACGTACTTCACGACCTTTTTTTCAAGCCTGTCATCGGCGCATCTAACCATGATATGTCCTATATTAAATGCATGTAGTAAGTAGACATCCCTAGTAAACATTGCACCTGAAAGATGTTATTGGGTTTCTCCTAGGTATCTAATGCTCCCACTTTTTATTGGTCCAATGATACTTCTATATTTTAGATGACGTGACCCACGAAGATAATATGATCCATCAATATGTAGCACTTTGTGTTCCTAGCATATAACTGATTCTCTTATAGTGTATTTAGAATGATCTCAAGATGGTTTGCATTATTGTGTCGATTGTGAGAATACGACCAGATTCCATCCACAAAACCAACACAATGTAATCCATATAAGGTTAGTAAACCTGGTTCATCAACACCATGATAACCATTGGTGTTTTCTTGATATCTAATGACATAACCAGATACACATGTATGCAATACCTGCTACAAATGGTTGTATGAGGTATGTTTACAGGTTTAAAACACACAAGATGATATTCTGACCTCAGGTCAATATTTCATAACACTCTAGATTTTCAAATCTGATCAAACATGTCATCTATCTGACGAAATTGATATCAGTTTTTAATTGCCAGCTGGTTCTGTTTCTGATATTCCACGCATACCATGAGCGTACAATCTTGCTTCTACACAAAAAGGACTAGCTAACCCCACAGATAAGTACTAGGTCAGATAAACCCATTTAACTCTAAATTCATAGCTACCTCTTCAACTATTTTAACTCCATCATAGCCATCCTATAAGGAGTAATGGATATTAGTGAATCTTTGGGTACTATATCAATAGATAACTCTACCACCCTTACAAGAGGTAAGCCTTAAATGTCATCCATAATGACATCCCTGGAAATACGTTTTTTCATCCCACTCAACCCACTTTTCTTGGGTCCACCTCATCATACCTGGACATCCCACTCTCCCTTGTATATAATCAATCTACCTTTTGGTGATGTAAAACTCACCATGTGGTGATAGAAATCGACAATGGATAGAAAAAAGGGTAACCGGTCCATTCTGAGTATGACATCAAATCCTATTATATCTAAGACATAGAGATCCCATATGATGTGAAACTCACCAAACTCAAGGGGGAACTACTTACACCAACAAACACTTGGCGTCATTATCCCAAACGGAGTGTCTAGAATCATAACACCATCATAAGAGAAAACACAAATCCCAACGATCTTTACAACATGTAAAAATATAAAACTATTTGAATCCCCTGTATCAAAAAGTGCGGAAATAAAATGGAGGTGAATAGAATATTATATTTGATAGTAGAAGGTCTGGGATCGTACTCTTGCTGAGTCGGTTTCACTACATAATTTTGACCTGTACAATGGCCCTAAGACACTGCTTGGCTACATGGAGCTGACCCACACTGATGTTACAGAGATCCTAGGTTCTAGATACCATGACCATGACTAGAACCTCTGCCTGAATGAATTGATGTTTTCCAATTCCATGACTGGTGAGAAGCTACTGACCCTGGATGTGAATGTGGAGTCTCTGTAGAACCAAACTCGATTGTTGCTAGTGGGAACACCCTGAAGAAGCACTGTAGATAGCCTATCTTTCCACAAGATCGTCACTCGATTGGGTCCATCGAACATTGTAGTCTCCCATTCCAGCATCTACCACACTGGTAGAACCTTACCTTTATATTGAAAGAAACATTTTGACTTATTGTATCACTGCTATAGATCCTCATACGACGCTTCTTTCTCTCGGTCGAGATTGTACCAGATCTTGGTGTCGAACCACCTTGGTTCGCACCTCCACCTTACCTTAGATTAATCTCAGTAATCAGTGCCTGATTCGTGATGGCATATACATAAGTAAACCAAAAAATTATCACATGTTATCAGATTTCTTACCTGATACCATTCTCAAATTGCATATCCCTCTATGTCTCATCAACCATCATAATCGGTGTTAAACTCTGGAGCTCAGTGAAATGGGAAGAGTAATCCATCACTAAAATAGAACCCTTCTCCAAATGCCTGAACTCCTAGGCTTTGTCAGCCCTCAGCGTGTCAGGAAAATAATAGCAATAGAATACTATCTTAAAATCACCACATTCCATATCTTGATGAAACTTTTTCTAAGAGATAACATCACACCACCTCTTGGTTGAATCATGCAACATATAAGTTGCGAGCTTAATTCTACTCTCATAAGGCATATCCATATGCTCAATGATCATAAACATGTACTCTATCCATGACTCTGCAACTTGTGGTCAAACATACATTTAAAACATTGGTGAATTATACTACTAGAATACTCAATTTAGTTCTTCAATAGACGTGGAAGGTTGAGGCACTCCTCATAAGGTTTTCATAAACCACCTAAGTCCTTCATGGAACTGGTAATCAACACCTACATATAGTATAATAGTTGGGTTCATAACCAGAATGACTGGAGGATCCCCTGGTATCCCATGGCCTACCACTTTTGGGGTATGATCATTGCCATTCTCCTGGCATACAACTAGAGGTCGTCATTGAGGCATGGTTCGGCAAGGCCAAGAACACACCTCAGTTCATGATGATAATGGTTCACATTTGAGGAATTCATAAACTAAATAGGATATGAAAATTCTCAAATTTTCACAAAATATCGGTACACGACATGTATAAGTGATACATGGTGTGTACCCTCAAGCTCTTACCCGAGAAAGTACTTCCATCGACCTGGGAATGTAAACATCCTAGGTACACAGCGTGCTGGGATGACATGTGGAGTTTCCCCATAACTCTCACATGGGCATGTAACTCTACCTACCTTGGTCTCCTAAAAATCATAGGTACATAACATGTTTGATTGACACATGTCATGTATTCTTGTCTTCCCTCATGGGCATGGAAATTTACATGGAAAGAGCCATATGTGTCTGGATATGTAAAACTGCTTGGGGTGTACATAATGTACATGGTGTTTTCTGATAAAATCCCTATAACCCATGTTTTCCCTCACACGGATTGTGACATGGTCATGTACTACATGGTGTGTACTATGAGTACATAGAGTGTACTTAAGAAAAGTTATATCTTCCTAAAATTAAGAATACAAGTCATGGGTTCCTATCATCATATGTCGTGTTGTCTGGGTTTCCGTGTAACATCCTGTTACCTTGATCGGGTAGGTTTTCCATTTTTCTATGTTCTGTTATTGTTTTTAAAAACCTTAGATATTTTTTTCTAATTTTATTATAGATCGTAGAATATGTTCACTCCATTTACCAGAAGTACACGTCGTATACTTGGTTCTGGTTCCATGTCATGGACTAGGAGATCATCCCATGAATGGGAATATCCTATTGTATGTTGGTATACATCATTTACATGAGGTACACATTGTGTATGGGTTAAATAGAGTATTTTCAACCTGAGGTGACAGTTTTTTTAATGTAACATATCCAGCATGGACTAAACTACGTAACTTAGGGGTACACATTATGACCCAGGCCATGCCTAGGTTTATGTCACATGCTTTCTTGATTCTCATAGACTTTTTCTTTCCATGCCTCTTAGATCTAGACCCTAATGTTCCACTGTGTGTTTTTAAAAGGCATCTCACCTTCCAGATTGATCTGATCAGCTCCAGTTCATCGTTGCTTCTATGGTGCATCTCTTTCGTTAAGTGTTCTCTCTGATTCTTCCTTGATATTGATCGTGATACCACCCTAGCTTAAATTATAGGATCTAAAAATCCATGTTCGAAGTTTTCTGTTGTCCTCATCTAGATTCTTTGTGAGATCTTATCTCGAAGGCCACTACATGGCTAGTTGTAGTGAAGCATACATTCATTCTCGAGGTACGTGGGATTTCTTCTATCCACCAACCCCTTTTCTATTTTTTTGAATCAATCCTTTTAGGTTTCGGTTTCATTCTCAACCCTTCATTGACAGTGTTGTTAGGTTTCATTGCTTTTGGTTTCCATTGTGGGCATGTGAGACTCAAAAATTGAGGTAGGCAGTTCTATCTCTAGCCTATGATAATGAACTTACATGTTTTCCTTGGAAAATTTCTTTATAAATTGATTTAGAAAATTTCCATGATTTTTGTCTG
This sequence comes from Viscum album, assembly GCA_963277665.1. Classification (NCBI taxonomy): domain Eukaryota; kingdom Viridiplantae; phylum Streptophyta; class Magnoliopsida; order Santalales; family Viscaceae; genus Viscum; species Viscum album. The sequence continues at coordinate 1,349,390,814 of OY728140.1, read as the reverse complement.
TGTTGAAAGGAGGTTTTGAATGAAAAATCGCTTTCCATGGATTTTGATAAATGGTTTATAAGTGTTTTTGAATGGTTTCCAAGATATTTAAATGGGTTCGTGAAAAAGAGCACATTGGTTACCTTGGGTACATAGGTAGAAGTTTTAGCATAACGTTATCATTTTTTAATTTTTTTTCAACACAGATGAAATTCGTGGGGATTACGTCTGCATCCTAAGACTATTTTTCAAGGGGACTGATATTGACATTTAGGGGCGGTTACTCATTGTGTATTCTTATACTTCCTAGTCTGGTTATTCTAGGATCATATTTGTGAACTTGATTCTTATTGTATGGGTAGTCTTCTTCCTAGACCTTTATTATTCCTTGGTTCGTGATACATGTGCTTCTGTTTTTTATTTCTTGGATTTTTGAGTTAGCATTATATTCATGTTTATTATTATGGAAAATTATATGGAAAAATATTCTTTGAAACTATTATACATTCTTTTTTTAGAACTATGGAAAAGTTAATTGTTTAACATGTTTTATATAAAACTTTTTTCATTCTTATCATGCAATGATTTATTTTAAAAATGATCATGACAGATTTTTTATATAGATACATTTTGTGGAACGCCTAGAAGGGATCATATTGAGCCTGTTATCTCACACCATGTACACCTCTTCGGTGGTGCATAGAACTTTTTCTGTCTATCATTGTATGGAAAGGTAAGGTGCCATAGTGAGTAAATGTGGTTCTTGTTAGCTTGGATGGGTAGCCGGTGGAGAGATGTTTGTAGTTCTTCCATGCCATCATTGGAGTTGTTGTTTGGTTTTGAGTCCCTTACTATCAGACATGTCTTTTAGGGTTTTTAGCAAAGATTTCCATTGTTCTATTTCCGTTATTTTCTTTACAGTTATGGAATATATATTTTTTAGTCTTCTGTTGTTTCTACTTTTCTTTGTATATATGTTGTGTGCTTTTTTATTTTGGGTGAAATTGTTCCCTCAGTTTTATCATTCGATTCCTAGGTGCTTGTCGCCAGCCCATGGGGATCAGTAACTCCTTTCGGGCATGTGAAGTGCAAGGTTCGGTGTCGGATTTTAGGGAAACTCGGGTCAGTTCATTACAATTTGGTATCAAAACATGTCTATTCCCAATAATCTTTTCTTGGGATGTCGGTTAGACTGGAGATGGGATTATCACGACATGAGCGGTATGTTGTGATGACTATATGGAGAGATCTTTTCATAATGAGACTCAAATTAGCATGGGATGTAGGGATATGTGTGTATATTATTGGTATTTTCTTTAAAAAATATCGGTTTTTTTCTTACGAGTTTTCTAGTTTTAACTGAGTTTGTATGTGTTTGATCATCCTTATGTTTCAGTATGCTGTAGTACGCCTCTAAGATGTCTTCCAGAGGTTCCTTGGGAATGTGCAGCTGATGCTCCTCAAGGAAATCCACCTATGGATCAGAATCTCATCGAGACTATCATTATATCAGTCCATGTTGACGATCAGGATGTGACATGAGTTCTGAACAAAGTGCTTTATGTACAACCATGAGTCGGAAGATAAAGAGATTGATCATGGGATTTCTTACATGATAAGGCACTATCCTTTAAAAGGGTTCCAGAACATCATGGGGAAATGTATTGGATATTTTGGATCGATGAAATCTTTGACTTCTTAGAGACTCTTGAGAATATAAGGGTGAAGTACACCGCGTTCAGAATTGAGGGTTCTAGAAAGTGTTGGTGGGGCTCTATTGTCCAGGCAGACAGACATGTGGTCTTGGGTAGGAAGGGTTTAAAAACCCCATTCTTCAAGTAGTTTTTTCTAGATTATATGATTTTGGAAAAATCTCTGGAGTTCCAATCATTGTATTAGGGACAACATTTGATGTCAGCCTACACCAACTTGTTTGATGATCTTGTCCGTTTTTCTCTGGATGTGGTAATGAATGACATGTTGAAGGAACAAAAGTACCTGTAGGGTTTGTGACCGGATATTAGATTTTAGCTATTCATGTTGAAGATTTATACCAATGCAGAGGTAGTATCTAGAGAAATTATGGCCAAGATAGACATAGTAGTAAAATTCTTATTTACTACCTCTTCTCTTCCAACCGGTGATTTATTAAGTGGATTGAATTGGAAGAAGAGGAAGTGGCTGGACCATCGTAGGAGTGGTGTAGTTGGGTCTCAGCAGCGAGCCTTCTCTGCACTGTATGTTAAAACTTTTAGTGTGCCTTTGACTTGCTACCAGAGTGGAAAGGGGATCATACCCAATTTTATTGTCCTATACCTGCAAAGACGTGCAATGGATGTGGATGTGTTTTTCATGTACAACATTTCTGTCAAGATATGAATACACCTCATTATGGTTAGGGTACATTAGCTCCAATGGCTACTGCGGTGAAAAAAAAATCTTCAATATATAGAGATCCAACCATAGGCCTCAAGAGTGATGCATTTACATCCATTAGATGAGTGTCCAATGGAAGTTGATGTAAGTTCGGAAAAAGTGAGAGGTTTGTTACATATTGCAGGTTCAGTAGCTACTATTTTGTTTTATACTAGTGTCTCCCACTCATATATATCTACATGTTTTTTTGATATTCTAAAACTTCCAACAGAACTTATTCCCTTTTCTATGGAGTTAGTGACACCTACTGGAAATAGGAAATAGTAGGGTTTTTGGTGTCCTTCTTTTTTCTTCATGATAGCTGACACATAGTTGGTTTGGTATTTTTTCATTCTGGATCTAGATTTGTTTGACATCATCATCTGTATGGATTGTCTTGTCACTCATCCCACTTAAGGTTTTTTTTATCAGCGTGTTTCATTTCAAACTTTTCAGGGGATATCTTGTGTGTTTCAGGGTGAGTGGTACACGAGGTATGGTCGTGCAAGACCATCCCCCCCAGATCGTAGGAGTTTGTTGTTTCCTGTTATATGTGAAACTAATGACGTTTCTTATATTAAGGGTCTTCTTGTTGTTGTAAAAACCTTTTTTGAATTTTTCCTAGATGAATTCTCTGATCTTAATCCATAGAGAGAGGTGGAGTTCAGGATTGACCTAATTCATGGTACACAGCTGATAACAATGCCTTCATTTCATATGGAACCATCAGAGTTGAATGAACTAAATATTTTCTTGTATGACCTACTTGATAAAGGTTTGGTTCTCCCTAGTGTTTCTCCTTGGTAATCCTATATTCTATTTTCCAATAAATGTTTTAGTTCAATTCGGTTATATGTGGACTATCATAAGTTTAATCTGGAAACGATTAATAATATATATTTATTGCATTATGTGGTTGATTTTTTTGACATTTTATAGAGAGAAAAGAGGTTTTCAAAGATCAATATTTGATAAGGATATCATCATCTCAGAGTCCAAGAGTCTGATATACCAAAGAGGACCTTCAGGATTAAGTATCTCCACTATGAATATCGTGTGATTCCTTTCGATAATACTAATGATCCTATAGTTTCTATAGCCTTGATGAATCTGATATTTCACCAATATCTTAAAACATTTATGGTAGTTTTAATGGATGATATTCTAGTTTATTCAATGTTTGAGAGTGAGCACAATAACCATCTGAGTTTGGTTCTGGTGATTTTGAGAATTCAATTATTATATTTAATGATTTCAAAAAATAGTTTCTGGATTAGGGAAGTGACGTTCCTAGGGAAAAGAATTTCTCATCATGGATTATCTGTTGATCAATAGAAGGAAAAACCCATTTTATCATGGAAGGAACCAGGGAATGTCTTTGAAATACGAATCTTTATTGGTCTTTTTGTATAAAATCGATAGTTCTTTAAGGATTTATATAAACCAACTTCACATTTGACTTCTCTTACCAAGAATATAGTGAACATTTCATGAGACACGAAGTATTAGTTTTCTTTTGATGAACTGAAACGACTTCTAACATCGGCACCTATTCTGATCTTACCTGATCCCACTAAGAGGTATGTGGTGTTCTGTGATTCATCTCATGCTGGTTTGGGATGTGTGCTTTACAGAATGATTATATGGTATCTTATGGATCTTTTCGTACCTGAACACATGAGAAGAACTATCCCACTCATGATTTAGTGATTTCTGTGGTTATTCAAGAACTTAAATGTTGGTGGACGTATCCCTTTTGGGAGAATTTCACAGTTTTATCCGATCATAATAGTCTAAGCTATATCTGTTTTCATATGAAATTGAATATTATACAAAGATGATTGGTAGAATACCATCAGACATTTGACAAAGAAATCTCTTAGACCGAAGGGAAAGGGAATGTTGTTGCAGATACTCTAAGAAGGAAGGTACCATCATAGGTTCTTCTAGAATCGATGGAAGATTGGAATCTTATGGGTCTTTTTGCCCAGTTCCCATTTGATGCTCCAGAGGATGTTTCATGGATGGTTCTGATCAGTTTTCAGTTATAATCATCTCTATTTTAGATTATATTGAAATTTCACCAACATGAAGATGAGTTTCAAAAAATTGGGAAAACCATTATTGTGGGGAGACAATTCCAAGTTGCCTCTTTCTTATGATGGAATAATTCACTTTTGGAAGTGATTTTTCATCCCAAAACCTATAAGATTTTTAGTCATGTTTGATTGTCAAAGATCATCATGGTTCATTCATATTGGTTTACAAAGATGTATTGTGAAATGAGAAGATGTTTTTGGGGTCTAGGTATGAAGTGTGACATTGTAGATTATGTTTCCCACTATTACACCTACCAACAGATAATGGAAGATCTCTTAAAACCTTCAGGATTTCTTCAGTCTCTTCCTATTCGAGTTTGGAAGTGGGATGATGTGTCTATGGATTTTTTTATTGGGTTTCCATGGACACCTTGGTGGAAAATTAAATCTTGTTTTTTTATCGGTTGACAAAGTCTACTCATTTCATTCTAATTAAATACACCACTAAATATGATGATCTGGGAAATCTATATGTGCATGAGATCATGAGGTTACGTGAGAGTCTTTCTGCTATTGTTTTAGATATGGATCATAGGTTTACCTTAATGTTCAGGAGGAGTATTTAAGAGTAAATGGGGACTCAGGTCAAGTTGAGCACAACATACCATCCATAGAGAGATGGCCAGATAAAAGATGTATTTCACATCCTAGAGGACATACTTTGTTCCTATATCATGGATTTTAGTGGATTGTGGGATACACATCTGGGATTGGTTGATTTTGTTTACAACAACAGTTACCAGTCATCAATTAGAATGCCTACTTTTGAGGTGTTGTTTGGTCACCGATGCAGATCACCTCTTTGTTGGGTAGAGGTGGGTGAAGTTGCTTTGGTTGGACCCAGACTCATTTATGATACGTCAACAAATATTTAGTAAGTAAGATGACATCTGGTTATATCCCAGAGTCGACAGATGTCATATGCATATCAGCGACATCTTCCTTTCCAGTTTGTTGTTGTATAATTGGTCTTCTTGAATTTTTTTCCTTAGTTAGCTCACCGTCGACTTGCAAAATATGCAATTTTGGATACAAGATTTGTTGGACGAGTAGGGGTTACGGAACGACTTGGAAATTTTTTTATCGGTTATAATTTCTAGCTCTATTGATGGTAAATTATAACATTTTCCGCATATATAATCTTAGAAAGAATCACCCTAATCCGGCTCAGGTTCTGAGTTGGGATAAAATTGAGTTCAAGCTGGATGCTTCTGTTGTAGAGAAACCATTTGATATTGTTGACTCTCAAATGAATTTCTTTCATGGGAAGTTGATTCCATTGGTTATATTTCTATGACAATAAGGATCAGGTTCTCATGAGTCTTGGGAACACAAGTCATTGATCAGGGAGCAGTGGCCTCATCTATTCCCAGGGAGTACGTCTTCCACATGACTTCCTGAAGATTGAAAGTCCTTATGAAGGTGAAATTGTAACATCTTGTTACCTTGATTTTGCATGTTTTCCTTTTCTCTATATTCCCTTCTAGTTTTCTAAATCCATAGATATGTTTTTCTGGTTTTATTGAAAACTGTAGACTAGGTTCATTCCCAGTACATGAAGTACAAGTCGTGTACTTTGTGTCAGTTGCATGTCATGAACTGGGATATCATGTCTTCATTGGGAAGATCATGTCTTATGTTGGTACAAATCATGCACCTTAGTTACACGTCATGTAGGGATTAAATATAGGATTTTTAACCTAATGTGATGGGTTTTTCAGCATATATTATGCAGCGTGGACTACATGTCATGACTAAGGAGTACACGTCATGACCCGGCCCACACGCAAGTTTAAGTAACATGTTTTTTCTCAGCCTTTATCCTCTTAAACCTCTTGGATCTCGACCATAAAATCCCATTGGAATTTTTTATAGGTCTCTCACTTTCTTGTTCGATCTGATCAGCTCTGGTTCATCATTGCTTCAATGGTGCATCTCTCCAAGTATGTATTCTCTCGAATTCTTCCTTGAGATTGATCAAGATAAATCGTTACCCTTATGTTATCAGATCTTCTGATCTGAGTTGGATGTTTCTTGTTATTCTCATTTAGATCTGTTGTGATATCATGTCTCTATGGCGGTTTCATGACTAGTTGTGGTGAAGCATATGTTTGTTATCAAGGCACGTAGGATTTATTATATTCTCCAACCCCTTGTCTACTATTTTGAATCAAACCTTTGAGGTGAGGGTTTGATCTAGGGACTTCTTTGATGAGGTTTTTGGGTTCTGTTTCTTTTTGTTTCCATTGTGGTCTTGTAAGACCCAAACATTGAGGTAGTTCATTCCATCTATAGACTACGATAATGAACCTGCCTATTTTTTTTTTGAAAAGTTCTTTATAAATAGATATATGAAATTGACAAGTTTTTTGTGTTGTTGAAAATGGGTTTTGAGTGAAAGATGATTTTCCATGGATTATTAAAATTGGATTATAAATAGTTTTGAATGGTTTTCAAGACATTGAAATGGGTTTTTGAAATAGATCACATAGGTTACCTTGGGCAATTAAGTGTAAGGTATAGCATGAGGCCATCGACTATTTCATTATGATTATCAATGAGGTTTTTATTGGGATCTATCACTGTATCCTAGTCCTATTGTTCTAGGAGACCAATATTGAATTTTTTTTGGGGGGGGGGGGTTACTCAGGGGGTATTCCTATACTCCCTAGGCCCATTGTTCTTAGATCAGATTCATGAACATGATTCTTATGGTATGAGTAGTCTGCTGCCTAGACATGTAGTATTCCATCGGGTGTGATACTTATGCTTCTGCTTTGTATTTCATGTAATTATGAGTTAGACTTGATATTAATGTTTATTATTGAGGAAAATGTTATGAAAAAATATACTTTTAAACTGTTATACCTCATTTTTTAGAAATATGGAAAAGGGAAATGTTTCCCATGTTTTCCAAAAAACTGTTTTACTACTCATCATGCCATGTTTTATTTTAAAAATGAGAATACTGGATTTGGTATATAGAGTGTTGTTTTAGAACAACTGGGTGAAATCATACTGATCATGTTATCTCACACACTATGCACTACTTCAGTGGTGCGTAGTCTATTGTTCTATTCCAGTGCAGGGAAAGGAAAGGCACCATCATGAGGTGGTGAGGTTCATGTCAGATGGGATGAGTACCTGGCGGTGATATGGTCAGATTTCGTCTATTCCATCGCTGGAGTAGTAGTTTGGTTTTTATTCCATTGTAATAGGACTTGCCTTTTGGAGTTTTTAGCTATTGTTGTTTTTTGTTTTGTTTCCTATATTTTCCTTATAGTTATAGAATATATATTTGTTAGTATTCTGATATTTCTTATTCGTTCTATATATATGTTGTGTTGTCATTCATGTTTTGGGAAATTGTTCCTCATTTTTTTCATTTGATTCTCTGGTGCTTGGCGCCAACCCATGGGGATCGAGAACTCCATTTGGGTATGTGACAGGTTGGGTCGAGTACTGGGTTTCAGGGAAACACATTTTGGTTCAATAAATTATAAATAGTAAGCCTTAGGGACTTCCTCATAACCCACATTTTTTAAAAATAAAACAAATGTGTGCCAAATTATAATCTGTGGGGTCCCATACTCCTTATGAATAAAATCGTGGCATCTACAAATAGAACATAAAAACACAATTTATATCCATGGAAAGAATGTGACCCACCAAATTCAAATCCAATAAGGAATATCCTCATCATGGACCTAGGATTGGCATCCAACCAAATCAACTATAATAAGTATCAATAAACCTATCACAACGGTTGGTATATCTTTCATATAACCTATCAAACAACATACATATCTAGCACAACATCAATAAAAACATAATGAATTTAGTAATTCTCTCTAAATTGAATGGAAAGAATGCATGGCATGTGATTTCCATCATGTTTCTATTTGATGCATGAGATAGAATACCCTTGTCTCATCATGTTTCCCCAAAATAGAACCACAATGATATCAAAAATAATATCACAAAACAAGTGTGTCATAAAACATTGAAATAGAATCAATTGTAATATATCAAAATCCAAAAATCAAATTTTCATTAGAGGCAATTTGGATTTTACACCATACACAGGGTAGATATTCCAGGGAAAATCTTAGTATCAAACCCCTTTCATTTCCATCATGATCTATTTTCACCAAACAATAACAAAAACTATAAAATAAAAACCCTCTGATATAACTTTTTAATGCCCTAATCTGGATGCCATTGAACTTGTGCTCCGTACCCGATTGGTCACATGGCCTCAATAACATTTCCCCAAATTCAGAGGTTACTGACTAGAAGTGAGGGATGGGGTGTGATAGTGTGTAAATATTCTCTCATTGACAGAGTGTTATGTAGAGGAACAATAATTTAAAATAGTAGAAGTAGTAAATTGAAAATGTCAGAAATAAATAGTGGAATACTAATAAGATAAATAACCAAACATCATTCCATAAAAAAGATGATGCAACATGTTGTGTTTTATAAAAACATACAAAATAGGTACACTACAACAATCCAAAATATATTTTCCAAAATAAATAATGAAACAAAGGAAACTATGATGCATTGCAAGACACAGATTAGTCCCATGCTCTCTGTCTCCAAACCAAAACCTCATGTACCTGTAGAATGGTTCTTGCCCTTATAGACACCTAATAAAATAGAATCTATTTGGGCCCAAAATCATGAACCAAATAGGGTGTGTGAATAAATCCTAGTAGGAAACCTCCCAAGATCTATTTCTACTCATCAGGGAGTACATGAATCAATTATTGTAAAAAATTAAAAGTAGTAAACTTGGAAGTACACTAAAATTAAACAATCCTACAAGACCTATTTTCCATTTTCATTCATTATATTCAATTCAACCATTCAATTACATTGAATTATATATGACTCGGGATCCATCCTAATCCCATCAATCCCTGGTATAAATAATTTTCAATAGATACTTATAAGGTTATATAAACAAATAATGTGAAGAACAAATCCATGCTTGTGCTTTGGCATGGAATACATGTCATAACTAATTCCATTTCAATATTCAATTAATCTTATCTCATGTAGGATTATCAAATCATTTCCCACAAGCATAACAAATCCTCACCCATAGGCAAAAAAATACTCACATGTAGGCATAAAAAATCCTCCCATGTAGGCATAAAAAATTCTTACTGATAGGTATAGCATTCAACAGGGTCGATCCTGGTATATCAACATTTCTGCAAAATAGACAACACATGTAAATTATGCTATTACAAGGTTAACCTATTAAAATCTCACATGGGAATCATACAAAATAATAAAACCGTGAATTAAATTATCACAAGTCTTAAACAATATACTCACATGGGAAGTTCATATCAAAATCTTAATATATAATCTAACAATTAATAGGCTTAACCGAATATAATCACTAGGTTAGTTTATGTGTAACAAGAAAACTTGTGAATAAACTTTCACAAGGCTTAACCAATTGTCATATCACATGGTAAACATTCAATTAACCAATTTCATTTTAAAATATCCAAAAAGGGAAATAAAGGCATACCCATAGGCATCCTAGTCCAATTGGCTAAACAATGGTCATCTAAGGGAAATGTACCCACGGGGTGTCCCCTAATCAAACAGACAAGATCCAACATGATTAAATTAATTTAATTAATGACAAAATCATTACTAGGAAAAAATGATCAACTTGAATTCAAGGATACTCCTTAAACATTTAATAATGACACTATAGCACATATAAAAAAATCGACATTGAGCGAAAGGAAAAAGAACACCTACCCCGTTGTAGTACAACTCTCCTCCTCTAGCCTTAACCTTCAATTCAAGCTAGAATGATAGAGATATAAAAAACATTGGTATATTTTAAAACAAAAATATCAAAATCAAGTGAAATAATAGTGAATAAAATCTTGAGAATAATCATGATCTTACTGATCGGGTTCAAATGCAACTGACGGTGAAGGAATCGGTGTTCGGATAATCAATTGGGAAGGAATTGAAGGTCTGACACAACATGTTCATCAACATGGGAGAGACCATGTCCATTTTATCAAAAAAAACGATGATACGTCTTGATTTAAACAACAAAAAATTACATTGCATGTACTTCAGACTACACGTCTTGTCCTTATAGTTTCTCTCCAGGCCATGACATAGCTGTGTACTAGGATTACATGGCATGTAGCCTTCTATACATGTTAAATTCTTATAAGTACATTGCATTTAGTTCCCAATCACATCAAGAAAAAGGCATGTATCTAGAACTATACCTCTTTTCCCCCATTTTCTTATGTATAAATTGAAAAGGAATGATCCATACCTCAATGGAAGAACTGGGTTCTTACATTGATTGTCTATAAAAACTATTGTTTCATATGAAAAATTCATTCTTATTATTCTTAAAGAATTTATATGGATTATCATCTTCCATTTGGTAAACATAGTTAGATAATATCTTTTTATGATATATCAAGATATTATGTTTTTTTGTAACTTATGATTTCATTGAATTTGGATGATCGATGTGAGGGTTGTACAAAACAATAATGTTTGATCGTAACTTGTGGAGAAGAAATACCCATTGGGGGAGTATAGATTTCCTGGATTATTCCAATGAATAGATAGTTGAAAAAATTAAAAATCTAATGGGGATTAGTTATTTTTTACAGTGGAGTATTTTCTTGGATCAATTGATTATTTCTTATGATTTTATAAAGTCTAGTGGATGATAAATCACATGGCTTCCCCCCCCCCATTATTTCTTCAACAATATAGGGAGATGTAAAAATGAAATTTATTTCACATGATCTATAAGTTAATCTTTCAAGGTGATATTTTGAGTAGTAAAGATGAATTTTGGTTCAGTCTATCAAAAGGTTTTTTTTCTGGGAGATTTTTTCGACTAAATGCCAATAAAGATGTAGTTAGTAACCCCTAAGGATTGATTTCATATTTGTTCAAAAGATAATGGTCATGGTTAATGAAAAAAATGAAGATGTGTGTTGGAATAATAATTAATAATGTTGGATATTTTTTAGAATAAATTGTTGAAGACATGTGTTGCTGATATCCAAAGAGTTTCTTGTGAAATAGAATGATCCCAAAGTTATTACCAATATATATTGCTGAAATAATTCTCTATGTATTACTAAAATTATGATAGATTGAATATTGGTCAAGTGGAAGATGTATGGAGGCATATTGATGTGAAGTGTGATGGAAAAATGTTAATGGGAAGCACCATGCCATACTACAAGCAATGGTTGATATGTGGCATAGTGAAGCAACCCTATAGTGGTGGATAAAGAAGTGATGTTGAAGAGGGTGACTATGTTGTTTCCCTCAAGGTTTTGATATAAGGCTATAAATAATGGTGAAAAAATATGTCCAAACGTGGATTACTAGCCATTACAAAGTTTTCATGCTCATATAAGTGAATGCTGGTCCACAGAGGGGATCTAGAAAGACCATCCACCCATAGAAGCACAAGAGTGGAATTTAGGGTAATAGTCATGTGTATTAGTGTTAACAAGGATCTATTGGTCCATGGAAATGGGAAACACCATCTAAGATGCTAGGAGTAGACCTTGATACTCACATCTGGAGAGTCAATGGAACAAATTTATTTATATTCCATTGGACTTCTATAAAAATGTATAATCTGGGATTCAAAAATCATAGGATACATCGTATCCAAAAATACCATGATGTAATGACAGGAGGGTTTTTCAGAATATTAAAAATATGATATGTTTATGCCACAAAACATTAGAAATAATGCAACCCTGGTCTGTCATTAAGGGTTCCAAATTCTAGAAAATGATAGGGATAGTGAGGGTCTTAATTTTGTAGATGTAATGTTTTAGGGACTCTGATTCTATAGGATGTTACACCACTAATTTTTTGACCAAGACATAGTGAGAATTGGTTGTCATTATAGTTGAGAAGAAAATGTCTAATCTTTTGCCGAGATAGTGAAGAATTATGCCTGAGTGAAAACATAAGCTGCTCAGATTGATTCTGCTATTCGACATGGCTATTGTCCACACCATAAGATGGATGGATGTGCCATAGTAAGAATGACTACATTGAATAACATGGAAGGTTATCCATGGATTATAAGACCAAATAGTAGAAGTCGCAGTTTTATGTCATCATCCTTCAACCCATTCCTCAACCATATGTTTTCCATGTTCCCATGAGGATTTACTTCATATTATTTATTGATAAATAGTTTGGTCTTTATAGGAAGTTTTAAGAGTCCAATTATGATGTAACTAGATAATATTGATGCGAACATGATTTCTTCTTTATTAAAGAATATTTCGAAGGCCAAACTTGAAGGATGAGAAGAATGAAAAATAGTATATGAAAGGATAATTCTCAATGCATATCCTAAATATCCAAAAAAATCAAAGAAACGTGAAGGAAAATTTATTTTCTTGATGATCTAAATTCCTTGCATAGAAGAGTTTGGTTTTGTTCCAATGACGAATATAAAATTATTAAATAAATAGTTGGAATCCAATGGATATCACACCAAAGAAAATAATGGTAATTTAAGTGTCTACAAAATGGTAAAGGTTATTTGATGTCTATTATACAAAACGCATAAGGTGTTGCATCATGGTGTTTTCACATCGATGAAGAATAATTCCATATGAACTTCTACAGAGCATAAACCTAAAATTGAAGAGGAATTATGTGATTTAGATGAAGGGTCATATGTTTCAATAAACTATGTGTGGATCATTTCCAAATCATTAAGAAGTGGATGTGTAAGAAGGTAGTAGCTTCCATTAGTAGGGATCCGTTAATGGATGGTTTGATGGTGCGACCCATGGGATGTAGTGAGTTATACCTAAATCTTGTAAGGTAATGAATCTTGGTATAGGAGTGACCAAGACTAATCCTTCATAACTAGTGGGGTTCAAAATGGATTTTGGTGCACATCAAAATGTCGATACAATCTCTTGGGATGTACCAGAGTGATGGTAAACCATGTAAATTCTAGGGGCATATTTAATTTATGTCTATACACCAAAAGTTATTAAGAAATAGGAATATTATTTTGGTAAAAAGGATTAAATGTGACCCTAATTGTTGATAGGTCACGATCCTTAGGGTAAAGTGAAACTAAAAATATAAAAGAGTTTTAAATATCATAGAAATTTCATTCCTTGATTCACACAACCCTCGTCAAAGGGTAATCAGACTCAAATCCCCTTATATGTTACTAATAATGGAAATGCCCATCAAACTCATGAATGAAAGTGTAAAGGTGAACCAATAAAACCCTGTTCACTGTGTTGCTTCTCTTGTACAGTACAACACTCCATTATTGATTGGATTTGGTTACTCCAGAATGTAGCTATGGATTATAAGGGTCTCGATAGAGAGTATTTAGTCATATATGTTTCTTTGTAAAGTGGTAGTGAATTGGATTTCCAAGAGGAGGGATATGGTTTTTTATACATGAGGAGAGTGTTATTTTTTAGTTAAAATATTGAATAGAATACAATGTCCAAGGTAATCCATGTAATTATGGTACTTTTAAAATAATTAATCATATATTAAAAAAATGGATTTAGGACTTTAAACCCCTTAATAAACCAAATTCACTAATTTATTAAATAGGAATGAGGAAAAAATGAAAAATTGTTATTTTAAGGGAACACTTTTGACATTAAACATTGAAAAATTATTTTTCGGTTTAGAAATATAGTATATTGTTTTTAAATTACTGATTTATAAATTTTAATGTTTTATTGGTTGATTCAACTTTTCTAGAATTTATTATCTCATTATTACATTAGGAATGATATAATTAAAAACACATAGGTTATAAAAACAATTGTACTTTTACTATTCACCTAAAAATAAAGTATTCTAGAAAATTACCCAAAAATCACAATTAGAAAATTTCAAAATGATGATTTAAAAAATGATATTAATTTTATAAAAAAAATATAACTATTTTTATTTTAGTTTTTAAAGTAAAATTTATGATTTTTATGAAATACCTTACAATACAATTTATTAAAATTGTGTTTATATATTATTTGGGTTTATAATATTGATATTTATTTTATGGAACTAAAATTTTTAAATTTACTTAAATTAACCATGGTATATATTATTTATATTATATTATATGATTTTGTGGATAAATTAATATTACAACAGCCACGTTACTATTCCCAATAGTTAAGTTTCTATTCCAAACTATCAGGTTACTATTCTAGCATTCACATTACTATTCTAATGATCATATTAACACCAATACATACTACTTCATTCTTATAAAATTAACTAAAATTTCTACCATGTTTCTACATTTCTATTTTCTACAATCTTGATTGGTTTTCTGTTATTTTGTTTAATTTATATAATTTTGGTTGTGGGGGATATGTTTTTAACAGTTCAGAAGGATCCAAATTTTTCTATCCTACTTTTCATAATTTATATTTTTTCCAGTTATATGGATTATAATTATCATCAGTTTAGTTGTTGATTAATGTAAGGGTCTTTCTTAATGAAATAGATTTTTTTCATTGTCTTTTTTTTATATATTTATAATACTATATAATATAAAACAAATTTATTTCAGGAAAAAATATCTTTTATAAACTCAAGGTTTTGCCATTCTCCTCCCCCCTATAAATTTCATCCCTAAAATTTTAACTCATATACTCAGTTTAGAATATGTGATTGTGCTTCTGTTTCACTTTTTCCTTTGGTTTGCACATCACCTCTTCATACGTATAGTTCACCCCAGTACTTTGATAAGGCGAGTTGTATTATTATGTAAAACATTATCTCTATAGTCTGATAACTTTACCAGCTACTCATGTGACTTCATTCTCCTATTATTTCACATCCAGGTTTAGTATATGTGAGGGATCAATTATTTACTTCCTTGTGAGAGATACTTGGAAAACATCGTGAACGTGATCCATATTAATTGGAAGTTTAAGTTTTTAGGCCACCATTCATATAAAATCATGGATCTCAAAGGGGCCAATGTACATAGTGTCAATATTTACTTTCATTCTAAACCACATGACTCTCTTTGATATTCGTATTCAAAGGAAAAAAATTTCTCCGACTTCAAACTCCAAGTACCTTCAATAGTTATCAACATAGTTATTCTGATAAATCTAGTCAGCTTTTATATGTTGTGGGATGTACTGAACCTTCTCTTCCATATATTTTAAAATATTTGATTAGTATAGCTTTTGTTCTCCAACTTCATCCAACAAAATTAGGAGTTCTACATCACTTCCCAAATAGAGCATCAGATAGATCCATTTGTGGACATGAATAGAAGTTATTTTGGTATTAGAACTCAACTAATGGCTTATATTGATTTCATACACCATTAAATTACATTGATTAAGTTCTCATCATTTCCTCGATTGTATGAATTTTCCGTTAATATTGGTCATCGGTTTGTGAGAGATGGTCCATGCTGAAATTCAAATCAATTTTTAAAGCATGTTGAAGCCTCTTCCAGAATATAGAACATAACAATAGATCATGATAAGATAAAATCAAAAAAAAATCTCCTTTCAACCTCACCACTTTCTTTATGTATATCTTATCATGTTTTTCAATTGATATGTCTTCACAAATAGTTATGAAGTGGGTAGTCATGGTGAGTCGATCCCCCACAACCCTTATCTTATTGTTTCCTTAAGATATCTTCATATGACCAGCGACAATGTCCTTAGAGATGTTATCCCATACCAAGATGGGTATGGGAAATAGTTTCATCATCCCCTTAGCCTTCTGTCATTATTATTTAACATGATGACATACCAATCACATTGAGGTGTACTCAGTAATATATTTCTCTATATTTTCCCATCAAAAGTTCTCTCATATATCATGGTACTTATTGGTACTTCTAGGATGGATAGAGAAAAATGAATTATGTGAATTATCTAATCACCCCAAATTTATCTCAGGTGATGAAGGAACCCAAATTATATTAATAAATTTAATGAAACCGTCTTCATCAACATGGAACTCATGAAGAATCACATACATTATTGCTTCTACCCCCTTTTGAAGCTCCAAATCATCCATTTGTGCTTCCTTTATTTTCTCTTCGATGTGTGTATGGGAAATAATTTGGGAAATTTTGTATGAATTCAATACTATTATGATTTCTAGATCTATTTTTTTATATTTCAGAGTATAGGGTATTTCTCAATCCACATCATGGATGGAGTTATAGGTTATTTCATACTAAGGGAAACACCCACCTTGTTCTCCTTTCCTAGATGGTAGTGAATATAGAAATCATAGTCCTTTATCAGCTCTGAATATATTCACTAATTCATATTGAGCTCCTTTTCTGTAAATATATACTTCAAACTCTTTTGATCGGCATATATTTCACACTTCTCACCACAGTGTTAGTGTCCCTAAATCTTCATTGTGAATATCAGAGCTGCTAACTCCATATCAGACATTAGGTTTTTTCTCCTAATGGATCTTATACTATTGAGAGGCATAAGTTGTCAACTTATTTTTCTACATGAGTACAAAAACCATTTATTTATTCAAATTATGACAGTATATCAAAAAATATCCACTTGTTCGTAGTGTGAGTATAAGTATAGTGATTATCCTCTTATTAAGCTCCATAAATAATTCCTCATTTTTCTTCTTACAAACATCCATTATCCATTTCCATGTTGACCTAGTAAGTGGGATTGTCACGACCTACCTTCAACAAGATTAGTGAAGGGACAGTGAACTGCTAGACCTATCCTTATTCAAGTTGAAGGAGAGATAATGACCCCCGAGTCCTGCATTCTATAGGCCCCAGAGTGGATACTGGCACCAAGGTTATAGAATCTCACGTAATATGGAAGGAATTACAATTTTTATAGAACAAGATCGAAAGATAAGATTGAAAATCACAAACAACCCCAATTATTGAAAGTAAAAGTAAAGACAAAAACCCATTCTCATATTCATGTTCGAAATAAATTAATAGAAAGTAGAAGAAAACTATAAAAAGAAGTACCAGAAAAAAAGTAAATAAGAAACGACAAATGTCCTGACGTCCGAGCTAATAAGGTCTAGCCAGGTCCCCAAAGTCCTCCTAGAAATCTAACAGAAGTTTTATATATTTAGGCTGAGTATAAAGGTATACTCAGTAGAGAAAACCAAAAGCTCTTGTATACAGGTGGGGAGTCATTCTAATGCCCTATGATAAAGTAAAGTAAACCAAAACACCTAACAAATAAAACTACTCGCGCAACCTCACCAAGGAACGCTCCTCAAAGAACACAAACCAGGTAAAATAATATAACTAACACATCGATATTTGGGTACCCCATAGTGCTTTTCCAATGGTTATTTAGAACATCCTACGTGTCAGACCTCCCCCACAGATCCCACTGTAGTCCCACAGCCACCCCCAACAACTACCATATGGGCCATCCCAACTGTACGTTCATCCTGCCAACAAACACCTAGGCCACAAAAACCACACATAACCACCCCCGCAGAGACCTTGGCCACAAAAACCACCACCACACCCAATGAAACCTGGGATAGAACGACCACTACCATGCCCGAAGACACCTAGGCCTAATCCTGAATACACTTGGGAAAACAACCTACAAGCACACACCTAGGCCAACCACCATAACACCACACTCCCTGAAGAGTCTTGGGTCATAATAATCCTTAGTTTATCATAGTCTTCCCAAAGAATCTTGGGCTACCTGGGAGAGGGAGTATAAAGTAGATAATAACCATCCACTCCTAATAATGTTGGAAACAACGCCCTCCCCCATGAGATGGGGGTTTATGGAAAGAAGTTCTCAACATGGGTGGGGTTCTTATAAGAAACACATGAACTAAATCTTCTAAATATAGGTAATAAATCACTCATCCCAACCTAAGGGTTCCAAAATAGACAACCATCCTGTACACTACCACTCTCGATGTTATCCCTACAAGCACAAATACGAAATATCCACAACCAAAACACAACCCATTTCTAGAATAAAAATACCCCATTTTACCTGTTCTCATTATCATGTTCAAGTGATTCCTTTTAAAACATTTCTACACTACCATTCTATTAACAGGAATAACAATAAGCTAAAAGAACAACTGAAGGAAAAACCACCACGCATGGTTTTAAGCATTCACATCTGGTTCTCTTTTAAAGTCACAAAAACAAAAGGGATCTGTGAGATCCATCAATGTACTGGAACCAATCCAATCCCCAGCATAATAGCTCCACATGGACTCTAATTCACAAACCAACAACTGCACAACCAGAGGTCCCATCACAATTCACCTCACCCCACAAAGCATCAGACAGATCAAACATACATATCAACAGAACAAAGCAAGAAGTTTTGAAAAATTAGCCAACACCATTCCTTAAGTAGCTTCCTTTCGTTTGGTTAACCAAGGTGATAACAAAAGGGATATTTTCCATCGGTCATCCATTTAATCAACCAAGTTTACGTGATTAACTAGTTTCTAGGTTACATCCATTTGTACATGAGATCATCCAGAAAATAGGGCTTCACTGCTGCGCAATAAAGGACCACCAATGGGCATGATTTTTAGTGGAAATAATACCATACAATTCACAACATAAAAACACAGGCAACACAGCAACGTCAACATCATCATTCCCACCCCTTTATTCTTTAAAAAGGTCTATTTGTTATCTTTTTTAAAGTTGGTTTCATCTACGTCTCAAAAGATCATCATCATACCCACCCCGTATGACACACCGTTAAAGAGAGACAAAGGAAAAATCCATACTTTGATGATCAGGGATCAACATTTGCTCATTGTGCCAAGAACTGTAGTCATTCTTATAGCAAGAGAAACTCCCCAATGGTTGAGAGAGAAGGGATCTAGCACGGGCGTAAGACTCGTCTCTTGAGGTAGGACTTAAAGAGAATCTAGAGAGAAGAAAAGAGACATAGGAATAAGATCTTTGTCATAAAGGCTTGATCCAAGAGTTATAGGATATTCTGTTTCAAAGCACTTGAAAAACGGTTCATGGCTTGACCACATGGGTGGGCAGATTCACACATTTCATTTATTAACTGCTCCTGATAGTTAGGTATTTAATGGTAAGCCTGGTGGGATTTGAAACGGCTCAAAAATACTCCAAACGTATCTTTTAATAAGTTTTACGTTAAAAAAGGTGTTACGTGAGGGAAATAGGAAGGAAACTCGATACTCCACAATGGATGATTGATGAAGTTGATTGGTGGAGTGGATCGGTGAAGCTGATCGGTGGAGAGGATTAGTGAAGCTGATCGGTGGAGCAAATTGATACAGAAGATCAGTGAAGCAGATCGGTGGATCTGACCGGGGAAACCAATCAGTGAGACAGATCAGTGGATTTGATTAGTAGAGCAGATTAGTGAAGTTGATCAGTGCAGCTAATCGATGGAGCTGATCGGTGGAGCCAATTGGTAGAGTTGATTGGTGTAGCTGATCAGTGGAGCGGATCGGTGGAGCGGATTGCTGGAGCTGATCGGTGGAGTTGATCAATGCAGCTGATCTATTGAGCCGATCAGTGAGACCAATCAGGGGAGCTGATCGGTGGAGCGGATCGGTGTAGCGGATCATTGGAACTGATCGGTGCACCTGATTGGTGAGACTGATGGGTGGCACCAATCGGTGATACTGATGGGTGGAACCGATCAGTGTGACTGATCAGTGGAAACGATAGGTGACACCACGGATACACATTTCCACCGACGCCCTGGAACACTAGAATTTTACAATGTAATGGACTAGGAATGTCTGGCCCATTACAAGGATAGAAATTCATGACATTTTTGTCACAAAATATATGTAGTACATTATTAATCCATTAAAACTATATATTTAGATTAAACTAGTGAGCCCGGTGCATTCCTTAATTGATTTTGTCTTTTAAGGGTCTATAGAAATTCCCCCACTTATGATCAAGTTCCCAATGAATGTGACTTTATGCATCAAAAATTCACACTTACTATCACCATCCCAATCCTCAAATTCTATTTAGGTTCCTCATTTCCCATGGATTAAATTACAATATCATCAAACAATACTACCACAAATTTGTTGGGGTAGTCTATAAATACTCAATTTATGAAAACAATGATGATTAAAGGGGAATTAATAAGTTTCCATGGAATAATTATGAACTAGTTTTTTCTATTCCTTATAGGGAAGGATGTATTGGAAATATATTCCTTCTCCAACTGTAGATGATGATATTTAGAATGAAATCATCCTTTAAGAATGATTGTGCATTACATAGATGATTTAAAAATTCCGCAATCCTTTACAAGGGATACTTGTTCATTATGGTGATCTTATTGAGCTCTTAGTCATCTATACATAGTCTCATTGATCCATCTATTTTCTATAAAAATATCATTGGTTTTCCATAAGGTGATGTATTAGGGTGTATGAACTCATTGTCTAAATTTTATTATAGCAACTACTTTAACTCCTCATGTTTGATAGGGTACCTACGATAGGGGAAATTTGATGTTTTAGTTGTTCTAGATATAAATCTATCAATAAATCTACATTAAGATCAAGTACAAGTCTAGGTAAATCTTCAACAAATACAACAGTATATTCCCTTATAATACGAATTTCCTTATGTTTATTGCTTTTCTTCAACCCTACCATATTGGAAAGGTATTCTTCTTCATTGAGGATCCACACCCACACCATTGATATATTTCCCAATGGTGATTCAGTGTCTTCCTTCAATTTGTACGAGAACATTGGATAGTTAAGAATATAAAAAGATATTTCCACTAACTTATTGTTTATTTGTGATCTAAATAAAGAGAGCCAATCGATGCCTAGTATAACATCATATACCACCAAGGGAAGAGTAATGAGATTAGATGGAAGAATATTCTCAGTAATAATAAAAGAATAAATAATAATGATCACACCACTATGTGTTATTATAGATATATCTACTTCAATGTATTGGGGATTCAATTACAAATTTCTAAAAATTTACAGGATATATGAGAATTTTTAGAACTAGAATCAAATAAAATTGTAACATCCCCAAATGATAAAGGGTTAAATGACTAGATGATATGACTCATGTCAACAAGGTGCACCTTCCTTTTCAGGAGCCTGTCTGATTAGAACTCCACAATTAAGCATGCTTGGCATGGAGTAGTGATCTGGATGGGTGACTCTCTGGGAAGTTTCTCAGGGTGTGTGAGAGTGAGGACAAAGCACACTGGAAAGGACATGTGTTGGCCTGTGGGGACTATCATTAGTCAGATGACCCGTTCAAGCACGTGGGTGGACCCTGGGGTGGGCCAGGACCCGACGGCCATGTTAAGGCGGGGTGGTTGTGCTGTCACCGGGACTCGGTTGTCACATTTTTCGGGGTGTCTGTGCTGTAACCGGGACCCGGTTGTCACATTTGGTATTAGAGGAGGAACCTATCCTTAAGTGCGTGGTGCACTACCTGGGTTAAGATGTAGGGCCCACAACGAGGGCGTTGTGCTCTAAAGGGGGGTGATTGTAACATCCCCAAATGATAAAGGGTTAAATGACTAAATGATATGACTCATGTCAACAAGGTGCACCTTCCATTTCGGGAGCCTGTCTGGTTAGAACTCCACAGTTAAGCGTGCTTGGCATGGAGTAGTGATCAGGATGGGTGACCCTCTGGGATGTTTTTCAGGGTGTGTGTGAGTGAGGACAAAGCACACTGGAAAGGACATGTGTTGGCCTGTGGGGACTATCATTAGTCAGATGACCCATTCAGGCACGTTGGTGGACCCTAGGGTGGGCCCCACGTGTCTGCGGGGCAACTGGGGGTACCTTTTAGGCCAGAACCCGACGGTCTTGTTAAGGTGGGGTGTCTGTGGGGACTATCATTAGTCATATGACCCATTCTGGCACGTTGGTGGACCCTGGGGTGGGCCCCACGTGTCTGCGGGGCAACTGGGGGTACCTGTTAGGCCAGAACCCGACGGTCTTGTTAAGGCGGGGTGTCTCTGCTGTAACCGGGACCCGGTTGTCACAAAAATTCTTTACGTTCTTGAGTTAATAGAAAGTGTACCTTTTATGAATTCATTTTTACAGTTCACTTCAACAGTAGTGACGAAATAATCATTCCCTTTATCCTTTGGCATTAGTGGTTGTTAACTCTAATTACACTCAAGGACCC
Source organism: Viscum album (assembly GCA_963277665.1). Taxonomy (NCBI): domain Eukaryota; kingdom Viridiplantae; phylum Streptophyta; class Magnoliopsida; order Santalales; family Viscaceae; genus Viscum; species Viscum album. The sequence continues at coordinate 1,349,368,101 of OY728140.1, read as the reverse complement.
ATGGCTTAGTGCCCTAGATTTTTTTGTTCCATTTCTCCCTACTGTTGAAGCATTGAATTGTGAGAGGTGTATTGGGAGGTGACTTTCATTCCTTAATCATGTTTTTTGGATTCTTCATCTCTGTTCTACATTCATGACATTGGTTCCCTTCTCTCTTATTCTTGAAGCATTCCCTTATTCATTTGTGGAAATTCCAGTGATCCTTCTTTCCATATTTTTTTCCCATTGGTAGTTAGATCTAATTTCCTTCTTTTTTATTTGATCCTTTAGCTTGAAACTCTATCCTTCTCTTCTTATATCTATAACCATGGGACTATTCACAAAAATACGTCTCTAATTTGATATCGCATTGAACTACATCTTCGTTAATACCAAAGTATTGGATAGAAATAGCCTTTAGAAGGAGTGGTTTTAAACTACTAAAAACCTACCTATTTTACAATCATTATTAATAAAAATATTAGGGCACATCTTTAATGAATTTTTAACTTTTCCACCTATACTGTAATGATTAACCTTTTTTTCTTCATCTAAAATAATTTTTTCCAAATATTTGTTTGAATAGTTCCAAGGAAATAATTATTAAGAAATATTTTATTAAATTATTCCCACTCCATATCTCATATTTCATCATTCGTATTTTTGTCCTTTATCAACACCCAATATTGATCATCCTCTCCATCAAAACAATATATGGCCATAGTAATAGTTACATTCTAAAAATAGTGAAGCACGAAAAATATCTTATTCAATGAGTTAACCCACTATTCAACGACAAGTAGATTGAAAGACACCATGAATGTCAGTGGTCATTACCACATAAAATACTAGATAGTTATTTTCTTTTTATTAGGTCAAAGAAGACATTCCACATGTTCATTCCACTATTCATAACCTAATACAATTGGTTAAGAATTTCCATGATGTTCTAAACTCCACCTCCCCTATTATTGTGGATGTAGTTTGGTAAATCATTGTACATCCACTCCGACTGGTTATTAGTCTAGTTTATCTTGATTTCAACTATTTGTAAAAATATAAATGTTTTGAACATATCATAAAACGGGAAATCATGAAAAAATAATTTATTCTTATGAGAAAATTAACTCTATAGGAATATATTCTGGGATCCTTATGTTTATATGTATTTGGTAATTATTAATATAGGATTTTTACCTATACATAACCATATACTTATGGTTTTCAATAATATTTTCAAATAATAATTCCAAAATTAACTAAATAATGCTCTAATGATAACTATAGTGACAAAAAAATTATTACATGACTTTACATAATTTCTATGAAAAAAAACATAATAGTGATACAATATAGGATCCAAATGTTTAGTGTATTGGAGAAATTAGGGTCATACATCCTCTGTACATAATAAAATTTTTACATGATATAAATTATTTTTCTTTATCCTTTTTAATATCACATGATATCCTTAGTACATGTAATCACCTAAAGATATACATCAAAGAATGGGGTGATCTAAAATCCCAGTTACGAGAGGAATACGGGACATGAATGTACATAGGATAGAATAATCAAAATTATTATATCATAAGAATTAAAAAATCATCCTAATCATGAGTGAAAATATTAATAATGTCATGATATGTTTCATATGAAGAATAATGAAATGTCATAAAAAAATTTCAAATACCACGTATACTTCTGAAAAAATCTAGCATCGTGTTCATGCATAACATATACTCAAAAATCATAACATCATCATTGGGAAAAAATATAACCCAAAAGTCTCACATAATACATATAATATAATTATATATATCACACTACCAAATAAATTTTAGGGATATATAATTTTATCCCCACCCATCACATCATAAGATACTCATAATCATGCCTATCATATTGGAGGACAATAGTCATAGTCAAGAAATAACCCTTTGAAACGTATGGGTTTTATAAGATAATTCACATAACATACATCATGAGATGAACTTTAGTATTCATAAATTAATAATTAAAATAATACATTTTCAAACAAGATCATTTTATTCTTTGAAAATAGAAACAACTCAAGAGTATTCAAGAGATGTTTTGGAATTTGAAGTGCTTTTGAAAAAGCATTGTAAATGGATTAGAAAACATTTTAGAAGGGTATAAAAATTTATATCCCTGAAATAAAATAGATATAATATTTAAAGGATAATTTTAGATATTATAGTTACATTTATAAAAATAATAATTTGAAATATGAGATAACTCAAAAGAAAGTGTTTGGGTTTATGAATCCACTTACCTTAAATCCCATGTTATGTAATCTCCTTTCTACATCATAAATAATAAAATAAGGTTTATTAAAAAAATTATATAAGTGAAATATATATATATTTATATCACTAATTATCATTTATATTTTTTCCATTATATTTCTTATTTAACTTATTTAAACTAGAAATGTTTCAGTATCATGTTTCCCTTAATTATTTCTCGTGATTCTTCGATATTTTATTTTCTAAAAGATCATTAATACATTAGTATAATATATTCTAGAAGAATAAAATAAATATATTTAAACATTTATATATCATAAATAGTTTTTTACAAAGATACATAGTTTGGGGGATAATAAACTAACTGGCATTGTCCTCATTAGTGGTTAACCGACCATTAACAGGACATTGTCCAATGAGGAGTAACATGAATTATGAAATATAATTATATTGTATATATGGTTATTTAAGAAGTATAAAAAACTAAATATTATGTTAAAATAATAATTAATTAATCATAAAAGAATTTATTATTTAATTAATAGAGAAAAATAGGAATAGAAGATGATAACACAAATTAGAGTGGATGAAAACATACCATCTTTTTGGGGTTGCTTCTCTTTTTCAAAACTAAACACCCATGATTATTGCAATTCGTTACAGAAGAATATGCCTAAGAAATTTAATGGTCATAATTGAGGGGATTTTGGTATATATTTATCTTTTTAAATTAGGATTGAAGTGGTTTTACGAGGCATGGTAGAGGGGTTATTTATAATTGATGATAGGGGTATTTTGAGTAAAAATATTGAATATAATTTTATATCAAATGTAAACCTTGTAAAAGTGATAATTTTGACATAATGAACACTATATTAATAAAATAAATTGATTTAGTAATTTAAATCCCTTTATAAACCAAATTATCTAATTTAATAAATATTACAGTGGAATAAATTAACAAAATTATTTAAGGTAACACTTTGGACATTATACTTTAGAAAATTCTTTTTAGGCTTGGAAATTAAGTTTAATATTTTTAAATGACTCATCTATCAAATTTAATATGATCTTTGTTTAGAAAACCTTTCTATAATTTATTAGGGAAACATTCTTTCCTGAATTATGTAATTTAAAATAAAATTGTTTTGAAAAAACTCTATATTTACTCTTCATATAAATATTGGATTATTTCTGAAAACCACCAAAACTCACCCTTGGGAAATTTTCACATTTTGATTTAAAAAATAAAATTAATTTTATAAAACTAATTTTATAATATGGGTTACATTAATTTTTTATATATGAATTATTATTTTTATGAAATACCTTAAAATAGAGTTTATTAAAATGTAATTTTATCTTTATTGAGTTTTTAATCTTGATATATATTTAATTAAATTATAATATTTATATCACATATATTAATCATAATAAATATTATTTATATGACATTTTATTATCTTTTTTAAAAATTACTATTCCAACAGTCATGATACTATTCATAACGGTCAGGTTACTATTTCCAACAGAGTGGTTAATATTTCATCGAAAACATTATTATTCCAATAGTAACATTACCCTTCAAATTATCTCCTTAAGTCCAATAATTAATAATTCATTACTACCAAATCCACTATAATTCCTCCCAAGGTTATATATTTCGATTTTCTAAAATGTCAATTGGTTTCCTACTATTTTTTTGTTTCTATATTGTTGGTCATGTGCTAAATTATTTTAATAGATCGGAAGGGTCTAAATTTTCTTATTCTACATTTCATAATTTATATTTTTTGTCCCATTGTAATATTTAGAATATTCATTGGTCTAGTTTCTTAGTAATGTAACAATATTTAATAATGAAATAAATTTTTATATTCTTCATAAGTTGTGTGTGTAATATTATAAGATAAAACATGTATTAATTTCAAGAAACAAATTTATTTTATAAAATCAAGATTTTTACACCCATGTCAGGTGACCACATGGCCTTAAGCACATTCTTGATCACCCAAGGATAGAAACATATGTTAACAAATAATATAAAACTAAGTGGAAATATTTTAACCCATTAATTAATTAAACCACAATGAAAGTGTTTCTCCAACAAACTCATAATAACATTTAAATCTATTAGTCAGTCAATAATCTAGTACATAGTTCTTAGAAATAATAATAAGGACATAAAATAAATGAAACAATTCCAAAATAATACATATTAATGAATATAACAAAATAAATATCAATAAAAACATAAAAAATTTATCTTCGACTATATCATACATAACCATGATAATGTCCAAATGTAAGAGAGAATGTGATGGTTTTCCAATGATATTATCTATAATAAATAATCAATATAAAGCACAAATTATGTGGAAACATCCCCCATCTTCCAATAATGTAGGGGATTCACCCACTATATCATCTCCTCTAATCTGAATGTGTGCCATAAAAATACCCACCACCTCTAGATAGACCCTTTCCAGCATATTTCAAAATAATCTCTATGTACACCCTAGGGCCATGTGGGAGGTTCTCCCTTGTATCATGTTGGGTTATACTAAGTTGGGTTTTTCCATGTCTCCCAATAAAATAATGACCCATTTTAAATGAAACATATTAATTAATGCCCCATGATCTAAATTTCACTTGGTAATGAGTCCACATTAAGGTCACTTTCATGACTTATATATTTAGGTATGTCATCATATCATTCATATCAAATATGACTCTTTGAAAGTTGAGTAGACATCACTTTTCCCATCATAATTATATGGATTATCCCAAATCCATTCCTCACAAATCTTATCTCATATTTTTTAAAAAATTAAGTGTAACTAAATTAGAATCCAAATATGGAAACCAAACTCCTAGGTTCACTAATATCCTTCTTTCCATAAATAAGATAATATATTGTCACCCATATTTATCATTAACCTACCCAGTTGGATGATCGAGGTCTTGAAGAGTATTACTTTTTAATAAATCAAGCACTTAGTATTTTATGGGGTTTTAGTATATCACTATCATATCTCATGAATTTACTCTAAATGTATACATGATTGAAATGATTTTGTTTTGAATCGTTATTCATTCCACAAAATCAATATGTTAAAACCATATTTTGGTATGTAAAATTTTACAGAACTAATAAAATGAGTTATTAACTAAAATTAAATACATAAAAATATTTAGACATATCTAATAGCAACATGTGAATAATTTATTAAAAAACCTTTCACATAAAGTCCTAGAATCATATTAAACTTATAATTCCAACAAGAGTAAGAATGGAATGACAAGTAGGACACTCCTAGTTTTCTATAAGCAGTCTAATAACTAGATCCAATGAATAGTCTAACCCAAATTTCATTTATCCGTGATTCATTACTCTCTTGATACTTAAATTCCATAATAATAAAAATAAATAATATGTATATACTATAATTAACTTCAATATTCAATATAACAATTTAATATTGGAAAAATTCATCCTATAAAAAAACTAGATCAATTATCACACCTAGAAATTAATTACCACAATGCATGTATGATAATATAAATTAGGATTTTAAAAAAATTAAACTAAATCATACATCAAAACTCATAATATATAAAAATTTATATGTTAACAATGATTTGAATGAAACAAAAAAATAAACAATTCTTAAATTCAGATCTGAAATAAGAAATTATATATATTTTTATAAATAAGTAGTCATAAAAACATTATAAATTTAATATTCTCTTCATAAATTACATTACATAAATAAACATCAAAATTAAATGTATCTTTCAATGTGAATTCCTTCACATTATAAAATTCAATTCAATTAAACATGAACACCATCACAGTCTGAAATATGGGAAACTTTATAAAAACACTTATTACAATATAAACATTTCATATATTACGTATAAACGTCACAAAATTTAAATATATCATATTTTAATTTATTTAAAACTTTGAACATATAAAAAATTTTACTGTAGTTTAATAAAATTTCAAAATAATACATTTTAATGTAACCATTTTCTAATATCATTTATGAAAAATTAATAAATTAAAATAAATGCATTTTTATTATTTCTTATTTTATAGTTTATAAAAACATTATAACTCATTCTATGATATAAATACACTTTATACCCAAATTAAATGTACCAAAAAATATTATGGTTTAAGTCCCTCCTTTGATGCATCGTCGACCCTATAGGTTGACACTAATTAAGGTCCTTTTTAATTTTAAAAAATAGTTTCTAAAAAAATCCACTAAGCATGGATATTTTAGGTGTTCATTTGGACATGGACCTCCCTTGGTGGAAACTCATACTATGGTAAACACCATAATCTTATTTCTTTTTCTATGATGTTTTGAGAAAATTATAACTATTTTATAGAAGCTACATAAAGGTATATTCCATTTGAACATAGCCATTCCATTTTAGAATGATTATGTAATTGTGGGTTTGGGTGTGTAAAATTGGAATTATTCATAGATATTTCAAATAAACCATGAACATTTTACGAAATCTATTTTGAATATTTCTCGTGGTGTGAGCCACCATTTTTAAAAAAAATATCTTATTTTCATAAAAAATTAACCACCTAATTAATCGAAATCATGGTTAATTAATAAATTTAGATAAATTTTTGAATAAATTATTAATTTAATAATATATTTGATCTTGGTATTTAAATATATTATGAATTTCCTGAATGTAATTAAAATCCATACATTATTCTTTTTATTTTTTTTAGTTTTTTTCTTTTCTTAATAATTTTCAATGTTTCGTTTACTTTATAATTTTATAAAGAAGTATGTTTTTAACATATATATGTGAGTTTATGATGAATAATTTAGTTTTTATTAAATTATAAAAATTTTAAATTGATAAAAATCAATTTGGAATTTAAATATACCATTAGATAATGAACTAGATTTAATTTTGATTTGCCCAATCTAGTTATAAATTTAAATTTTGATTAAAAAATTTGGTTGAAATAGAAATTGATGAAATTAATTCATAGTCTTATTTTCAACAGCCTAAGCATGTGATATTATTTTTAACAATAGAAAAATATATTCTAACTTATAATAATAGGTCGTCTCATTCCTTTTGAAGCATCCACTGCACCTCTCAATCGATCGCAAGTCATGCAGCTGACTATGCCAAAATCTGACTACTGTAAAGGCATACTTGACCTTCCACATGAATAAATTCTAAATAACCATTACATAACCTGGTTGGCCACAAAAAGTACCTTTAACAACCACATGAATACTCAAATTTTTCCCTCACATCACTAATAAATTGTGGAACCTCCTTGTGCAATCGACCACACTCTATTAATGTGACGACACCATCTCTAAGTTTCCACAATAATTGACTTTGTAAACAAACCACACATTTCACCCAGAATTGAGCTCTAATCATTGATTAATGTTTCACAATAATAACCTCGATTAATAATTGAGGAAATTAACCACAGATTACCCGAGTATATTCAACGCACTAGTTATCAATAATCCAAGTCTTCCTAAATCTCCATAAGAGATAAAGAGTTAATCCAGCTTTGTCGTCTAATCTAATGAACACATAATGAATCCAGTTGATGATCTGAAAGGATTTGAAAACTTTCTATAACTTGTTATTTTGTCCCCAATTATTACCAAAATGTAAGTGTACCTTTATGGTTCCCATTAAACCAACTACAATCTTGAAGAAACATGCAAAAAAGTTGTTTGACCAAATTCCAAACCTAAATTTCCATGAGCAGAGCCTCTCCCTTATCCTAAGTGTAAATCATTATCACCATACTTGGGAAATGAGTCCAAAATTTAACTAATCACATGGTCAATTATTGTCCTCTGGTTCACTCCAACTAGCCCATCACAATCCTGATGCTCTTAATATACATCTATGTAGACCGTAAAGAAGTCTGACGCCACATAAGATTGTAGAAAAAACTATGATTAAATTAATATTCATAGAAGATGAGTGTTTTCAATTAAGGAATTATTATTATAGGATAATTATTAGGATGATTAAGGAGACACAAATTCTTTGAATCCAATATCAAATAAACTCTTGAAATATTCTATCAATGTGTGTGGAACTAATATTGATCGATGGTGACCAAACTAGATGAAATCTGAATTGAGAGAATACTTGTAGCTCACTGATATTTTATCCTCCTGAAGGGTTTACTGAATAATGTTGGGAATATATTACCAATAGTTCACTACCTATTTGGTTTAGTACAATTTCATTCAAGGTGTAAAATTATTTTCTTCAGTTAAGCCAAGGGATTAACTGGTTTAAGGTCTATTAAATCGAGGAGACATCATGTGAGTTCAACATGATTGGATGAGAAATGAAGACTTTCCTATGTGATCTTCTAATTTTTTGAAGTAAAGGATAGTGTGGGATCATTATTTTAATATAACCTAGGATCGAAGTTGAATTAATTTTAAACACAGTTTCTCAGGGTATAAATAATGCGAACCCAGGTTGAGTGATCAAGTAGTTGATAATTCTGAGATATAGTCCCCATATGGAGTTGTAAAGCATCAAGAAGGCCACCAGGTTGAATGATCAAGTAGCTTATAATTCTATGATATTGTCCCTAGATGGAGTTTTAAAGAATCAAGAAGTCCATTTCCAAATAAGAGGTTTCTAATTATCAAGATATTAGAGAGGATATATTGAATCCTAAGTGCAGTAAAAAGATGGTCTAGAATTTGGAAGCCCACTTTCTATCTGAGACTATTCCAAACTAGATCCTTAATCAGCCGCATCCAACCCTATGAGTAACACTCTCCATCTACTGCACCACAATGTGGTGAAGAACATTCACTATAATTCTTATAGAATCATTATGTACCTCTACATTAGGAATAATTTGTGATCTGATAATATTTGAGATGTACCCACTCGGTAAACTCTTAACCCTCATCCTAGACTCATAGAGATCATCCAAAATAAAGAATTAGTTTATTTCTCATGTCACTTAAATTTATAGAGGAGATATAAAAATATAACACCTATAATTGATCCCTACTCTCCCCAATTTATAGAACATGAACATTGGATTCAACCTTATCTAAATTAACATGAGATTCTATAATGTTTTTCTACAACCAATTATAATTCCATGTTGTTCACTACTATATTTTGTTATTTTATTCTCTTCTTCCCCTTTCCCAGCAATATTTCTCAACCATCGGGACTTCCAAGTTATCAAAAACTCCATAATAATAGATAATAAACCGATTATGTGTGATTTTAAAGAAATTACAGGGGTATTCTTAAATTAATTTTTTTCAATTATCAATCTATTTATTCTATAATTCGAGTGTGATAGTGAAGATGGTGTGTGGGTGTGTGGGTGAGGTGATTGTCGCTATGTATTTAACTAACATTGTTACACTCTTCTACCTATTTCACTTGAATATTTCCCATCATTCGTATCACACTTCATAGTATTAGAGTTCTGTGATTTGAGAGGATGAACGCCATGTTATTACTATAACATGTGTGATTAAGTCCATTTACTCTATTTAAGAGTGATCTTTACCATTCACTATGAAGAATAAATGTTTGGAAAGTCTATATGAGTAACCTTGAGAGGATTATTAATTTCATGTATGAGAATGTGGTTGAGGTATTTTAGATTAATTATATTAGTTTCTCTTATTGAGTTAAGATATTTAGGGAAAAAATAAATAATTATTGGACCCATTTAAATTCACCCCCATATCTTCAATATTTATTCCTAACACCATTGTTGAGTTTCTGATTTCCTTTTACTGAAATTCACAAAAAATCTAAAAAATAGCACATATCATGCCTTAAATCTTTCAAAACAATTGGAAACTAAACAAAAATACATAAGTTATTGAGAAAATTAGGAACCGACCACACACACTCCATGAGAAATGATCGTATTCATCCATTTAATTCATTACATGTTGTAAAAAAATCTGTTTTCCTATGGCCCACAATAACTACGTGATCATATTTTTACAATTACTGAGGATTTAGGTCAGCCACACATTATTTCTCATTCATTCTATAAATAATTTATTGTTTTCAAATCAAAATTAAAAAAACAAAATTCATATTTTTGCCTGGATAGTATGGGATGAAGAGTTTACTATTAAGACTAAATTATTATTGATTAAAAATAATTTAGGTTATTAGATACATCCTCTTTAGTGGGTAGCACATATTGAAAAAATATTAACATTAGATGAACCGATGAACCATTATTAGTAGTTCAAATCTAATTATCAAAAAATGAATGTTATGTAGGAAGAAAAGGTGATTAAACCAAAAATTCATTTCCTACTTATCACAACAAACAAGGTGGAGAGATCACATGAATGGACTAAAATAAAGTTTGAAATAATTCTATTTACTACTGAAAAACATTTTCTAGTAGCCCAATTATTTGAAGAGGAATTAAAATATGATATCATAAAGAAAAATAGAACCTTCTTTAGACTTTTATATCACTAGTATTTCTGAGAATAAAAGTGTTATTGATATAAATTTTTGGAAATATGCATAATAATACGATTATTTAAAATTAATGGATAATGAAGACAATTATGGAATAGAGGGGATAAATTTGATGAAAGTTTAAAATTCTTTCTGTTTCAAAAATTTATACAAGAATCCTTCCATGTGGATTTGATCCTATAGGATGATCAAAAAGATGATATTAAATAAGGATTTGATCTTGAACCATACTTATTTTATTCACATTTTTTCATACTAATTTAAAATATTATCACCCTTATACTAAAATATAATATTTACCCTAACTAATGATTATCATGTATGGTTATGATGAAAATATGGAGGAACTATATTTTGAAGATAGACATGAAGAGCCCCAATATACATGTTCTTGGAAATAATTCACAATATCATTGTGTAAGGAGGAGGAGATTGCAGCTAATGAACTAGAGGGAGATAAATATACTTTTCTTTCTTATATTGATTTAACACAATCTAAATTACAATAATATTTTACTTTATTCCTCTATTTTGATTTAACATCTTTCTCATAGGGAATGGGAGATCTATAAGAGGCTTCAAAAGAAGCATAGGTATCCAAATTCAAAGAAAAAAAGGAATTATAAATGAAAGAGAAATATCCCCCTTAGGACTATCCAAGGGTTCAAACATTAGAAGGTAGAATATGAAAACTAGAGGACTCATATTTTATCCTTCCTCTCTTAAGTTGTAATATATTTTATAGTAATAATGATATGGACCACATCACTTTTCTAAAAATAGATCCCTTCAAAAGAATAAGACAGTAAGAAATTTTTGTGGTAAAAGATGGATGTTATGGTATTTACCACACAAAATCAACCAACCAACATATTGGTAATAATCATAATGTTATCTAGTAGTAGACCAGAAACACTACAACACCTCAAGGGGGATTTACCAAAGAAACTTCTCCATTTTCTCCACTTTTTTATTATTTTCAGTTTAATGTTTTAGTTTTCAATAAGATACTCATTTATGTTTGATTACCTATGTCGGATAAAAGTGAAAAAAAACTATAATAAATTAAGGAAATTCCATTAGAATCCAAATAAATATAGAATCTATAGTTACCCTATCTTTTCATACATTAACATTACATAACTTTTGTGGAATACTTAAAACATTATAAAAACATATTCCAAAACACCATACTAGTCTATTTATTTTCCAAACATGGAAATACAAACACTAGTACATAAGTGAGCTACATTATATCCCTGAAGGTTATCCTTGGCTAGAACACTTTTTGACATATCAAACTAAATACATGTCTAGATAACCTAGGGAAGAAAACATAAAAAGGGATGAGCTTAGATGCTCAGTAAGGGTAAACATAGAAGATATGTAAGTATAATCATGACCATAAGGGTATGAGAACATCATCATGAAAATATAAGATCATAAACTATGTATCCAAGATCATATATATGAATCATGTAATAAGTATTTGAATTTCATATGGCCTGAATCATTAGGAAATAATGAAAATAATACATGAAAGGATAACATATAATGAAATAGATAATTATAGAAAACACATAATAATATAATATTATTTACAATATATTCAGGGCATTTCATCCAATACTATAGTGGTATTATGGGTTCACTCCCCATATTATCTTGGTAATTACGGCTCACTCCCCTAGACATCTTAGTATCACTCCTCATACCATCTTGGTAGTGATTGTAAACTAACATGGTTATCTTAGTAGTCAAGATTCACTCTAAATACCATCATAGTCTATATCATGAGATATAAATCTTTATCCAATGCATTAGATGTAGATACAGGTCTCACTTATATAATAATAAAATCATACATATATGTTCTAAAAAATCTTAAAAAATCATATCATAACACAAGAAATGATATGGGTATCAAAAAAATGTTATCATACCATAACCTATGGAAAACATACATGTTTTATAATCATTTCATCAAAATAATCAGCCATAAAAATATAAGGGTTTAAAAATCATATAAACAGTGAAAGATAAATGGGTTTCATAATAATCATGCCATAAACCATTTATAGAAATAATATGAATGGAAACATGGAATCATTTCCCTATAAAGGCAAGATTAACATTAATTTATGTCATATTATATGGAATTGTATTTTTTAGATATCTTTTAAAAACCTTTTTTAAGGTAAATGTCCTTTCTGTATTGAAAAACATTTTTTAAGATATAAAAAATTTTTCTTTTAAAATATATCTAAATAATTATAAATTAATCTTTGAAAAAAACAATTTAAAACCCTTTTTCCTTGTAAATTATATTAAATAATCATTTTAATGCATTTTTTAAACATTTTTAAAAACCTATTTGTTAAAATAAAATATATTTATGATAGAAGAGAGAAATTCGGTCATATTTTTGTTAAAAACAATTATTAATTATTTTAAGTACAAAATAGTTAAAATATTACAAATACATGGAGATTTATTGAATAAATAGATGAGAAGGAAACTCAGGAGTGTTCTTGAGATATGGATCATAATATTTCATTAATAGAATAATAATCCTAAACAATCAGGATAATGTAGTTCGGGTTTGGCTTAGTGGTAAACACCCTGGAATCCTACATGGAAAATGGGGGTTCAAAACCAATCTAGAGTAGGGTAATTTATCATACTATATCAGTGGCGTCACTATAGCAACAATAGTCACTGTAGCGGTTGTAGGTCACTGTAGCGGTGGCAGGGCACTATAACAGCGGCGGGTACTCTATGGTACTGTAGGAGGCAAGTACCATAGCAGTACTATTCAGAGAATGGGCCTTGGGCAAAAACATTGGGCCTACAGGCCATGTAATAGGATAAATGAACACTGGGCCTTAGATCTATGTAATGGTTCTCCCTCTACCTAGATAAAAAGGTCTTTTCATTTATTTAATAATAAATGAGGCTTCGGCCCCAACCAAAAAAAACAATCTTGACAAACTGTGAGACTATTTTAGTAAACCCTTACCACATGGTAACATGGGATTATACACTCCATATAGAAAAATAAAATTACATTAATCTTAAATATAATTAAAATAATTATATTCATGATATAACATTTCAAATTCAAGTATATACCCTCCAAGAATATTTTAGGTGCATAACAAAACATGAGTCTCAAAGGATGAAAAATTGATACAAAACTCTCTTATAGATTTAGTAACCTTTAAAACATGAACCCTACGAAAGAAATATCATAGAACTGATATGTAAATACCCATTAATTTAAGAATAATAATAATATAATAAATTCTTTGGTAGTATATACACTATTTAAAATAAATTAGTGGTGTACATGGCATGTATCTCATAGATATAAAAAAGTGAGATGAAATTATCATACCATGTCTCCTGAATCTCATTGTACTCATAAAATTTTATTTTATAATAAATATAACTTTATTACACATATATCAAAAAACCATATTCTTATATCTACTACCATATATGGTTTTATTAGGACATCATATTACTCATTTGTTAACAAGTCAATGTTAAGGTTTCACTTCAGATAATATCTGCTTTGTTCTTCACATGTGTCTTAATTTGTTATATATTTAGTCCTTATACATATATAATGATTTTAATAATTTAAACCATGAAATAAATATAATTTCTTTTTAGTATATTTGTGTTATAATAATACACATAATATAGAATTATGAAATGGAATACACCTTTCATAGAGACGGAAGGCCATACATACGCATGGATGATATATATGTTTTGTTATAGAATTGAAAGAAATAATGTAAATGAAATATATTTATATATAAATTATTCTATTAGAATTATTATATCAATTAATTTCACTAAATCCATCCTTAATACATTCTATGTAGAGTGTGAATGAATCACATTGCTTTGAGGAGGTGGTAGTCCACTCATGCACAAACGATGTTATCATATTTTACCAATTTGGAATGTATAAATATATGTATTAAAAAATAATTAAAGATTTGTAAAGACATGATAAATATAATATATATTATATATAAAAATTCTTCCCATCACAATTACCACCATGTGAGGTAGTAATGGGAGAACTAACAATCAATGTTTTGTGTGATAGTAGTTCACCATACACATAAATGGTAACTTCATTTCCCATTATATGGATGTGTGTATAAGTTTAGGTCAAACCAATACTATAAAAAAATATTTATTATACTGTTTTTATTATATAATCATGCAATAAGGTGATTTTATGTTGTGCAGAAAGAAAATAAAAGAGAGGATCTTGAGGAATGATGTTACCTCTTCTTTGGATAACTCCTTTTGGTTTGAACCAAAGGGATTCCATGGATTGATTTCTAACCAAAATGAGTCTTCAAGGAGAACGGTAAGATTTTTGTTAAGTGAATTGGGCAACTATTGGCCAAACATACGTGGTTTGAGATTTGCATGGAAGGGGGAGATGGTGTCCTTTTATAGGGGAGGATAATAACTCACTTGGTATTTTTTAAAACAAGTTATGTGTACCCATGTTTTCACCTCAAAAAGTCATAAAAAACAAAAAAAACTAAATAATGTAAGGTTACTGGAAAAATAATTTCCATAAAATGGGTTTCTAACATGTGGATAGATCATTTGGGGCTTTACATTCAAGTGTTATTCTCTTATTAAGCTTATTTTTACCTTAATAGTTGTAAATAATTTTAATTACTTTCCCTAAATTTTTTAGAAAAAAAATATGATAAAATTTTTATAAATTATAAATAATTATTATTCAAAATATGGAACACTTTTTTTAAAATTAAAATCACATTTGTGGGAGAGATTAATTTAATTTTATTCCTGCAGACGGTACGATAATCCGGGTTTTTAATGTAAAAATAATCAAACGTTTTCTAATTTTAAATATCCAATTTCAATATGAAATTTGATAAAATGACCTAAATTGGATTAGTTTATAAAAATATTATCTAATTAAACATATGAAACAATTTAAAATATAATTAATCCATATAAATAAATTAGATGGAAAAGCAGTTTTGGATTAAAATTCAACATTTTCACTATTCATCTAAAAATGAAGTTTATCTGAAAAGTCACAAAAATTAAAACTAATATAATTTATACATTAGAAATAAGAAAAATAATTTTATTTTTATAAAATTAAATTTATGAAAGTTTCTAAAATAATTTTATTTTTTTCATAGAAGGACTTGAAAATAGTTCATTTGATAAAATAGTATTTTAAAACATTTAAGTACATCACTGAAAATTATATACATCATTATGAATATGTTTTATTCATATAAAATCATTATAAAAAATATTTTAAAATTTGTTATCACTATTCTTATTACAATGTTTAGTCTCTAGTTTATAATAATCTCATTTAAATTATTATAATAAAAAAAGATATTTCATAGAAACTCTGTGTTCCGTGTAACATACACCAAATAGGTATTGTGTGTAACATATTTTAACTCAGTGGTTTGTTTAAAATATACTAAGTTTGTTTGGTGTTTAACATTTTTTGGGTTTCTTCCATGTGAAAGGAATGTTTGACTTAGTGCAATGTAAGACAATAATGAAAAATAATTCATTTAGAAATAAAGGTCTATAAAAACTCATGGTGTCACATTCTACCCCCCATAAAATTAATTTCTCCCAAAAAATTATTAATTATAGTAAAAAAATGAGGATACATATTCCTCTTAATATCCTAAAATTCCCACATATCTTTCTCTATATGGTAATTTATCCACAAAACTTTGACCAGGTGAGTAGTCTTGCTTTGTAGAACTTTATATGTATGATCCATAATTTCAATTGGTTGTTTCTCGTAATAAATATCTATCTCCAACGGAATGAACACTAAGTTAAGTATATATAAAGGGTTAGGTATGAACTTCATTAGTATAGATACATGGAATGCATCATGGACATGAGATAGATTTAAAGGAAGTTCTGATCTATAGGCTACCGTCTCGATATGATCAACAATTTCAAACGCACTGATATATATGGATTATATTCCCTTCCCATATGAATCTAATATCTTTCTTACTGGTAAATATTCAAAGAAACACCTTACCACCAACCTAAAATTCTAGATCACACCATCGATTATCTATATAAGTTTTCTACCAAATTTTAGATTCCTTGATATGACGAAGAATGGTTTTAACTGTCTTTTCCATTTTTTTAGTTATCCCAAACCAAATAGAATTATTTCTCCTACTTTATCACAGCACGTTGGAGATCTGCATTCATTCCCATATCGGTCTTCATAATGTTTCATCATAAATATTGATTGAATGCTATCATTTTATGAAAACTCAACTTGGGTAAGGTGTCAATAAAAACCACCTTTGAAATTCAAAGAATGAGATCTAAACATATCCTATAGGGTTTCAACTGTTCTTTTAGAATAACCATCTATCTGAGGATGATAAGCATTATTGATACACAATTTCATATCAAATTCTTTCTATAGAAATTTCTAGAACCTATATCTAAACCCTATATCCCGATCTGATATTATGGAATGTGGTGCACCATGAATCCTTGCCAATTCCTTAATGTATATCCTGGAAAGATGATCCATAGAGAAGTTTTCTCTCATAGGGATAAAGTTTGATGACTTAGTAAGGTGATCGACTACCACCCATATGTAAATAAACCCTTTGGAGGTTTTGGGTAGTCAAATGACAAAATACATAGTGATGTTATACCATTTTCATTATGTTATGGGTAATGGATTCAACAACCCCTTATAATTTTTTGTCTTTCACCCTTAAATTGATGGAATACCAAGCACTGAGATACTAACTCTATGATATCCCTTTTCATTCCATCCCCCCATAAGAATTCTTTCATGTCCCTATACATCTTCATACTTCTTCGATTAATAGAGAATGATGAAGTATTATCTTCCTATAATAGCTCCTTTAATTCTAGTATGGAAGAAACGCATACACGGTTCCTGAACCTTATCATTCCATCCTGATCAAGATTAAACTCAGAAACATTTCTAACCTTATTTTGTAGCTCAATATCTTAATTTTTTTGCATCTTTAATTTTATCTTGGATAGGGGGTTGAACATTCATTTGAGAAATATAATATTTTCCATTTGCTTCCTGATTTATAAGTAAATCCTTTAAATATCTATGAATATTGGATATTTTGTGATATTTATCCTGGACAACCGTGTCTAATCATTTTGAAACAAAGCTTCGACCACCTTGTTCACTTTCCAATGGTTTTAATGTATTGATTATTCATAATCATTTATCGACTCTAACCATCTTCTTCAGTACATATTCAACTCCTTCTATGTGAATATATATTTCAGTATTTTATGATTGGTATATATATCTCACTTTTATCTAAAATGTTAATACCAAAATATATTTAACGAAAAAATTTACCACTGCTAACTCCAAATCATGATTTGTGTAATTTTTCTCAGGAATCATCAATTTCTACGTAGCATAATCCATAAACATGTTATTCTGTGAAACAACACATATCAATCCATTATTAGTTGCATCACTATGGATTAAAAATCCTTATCCACTATTAGGTAATGTTAGAATAGTTGTGCTGACATACCTTCTCTTCATTTCCTTGAAATTTTACTCATATTCATCTATCCCGAGGAACATGTCACCCTTTCAAGTAAAAATTTTCATAGGATAAAATAGTCATGAGAAATTAGCCACCAAACTCCAAATATATCAAGATAAACCAATAAATCTATGAATCTTTATTATCGGAGTTGTTTAGGGACAACATTCAATAGCCTCCTTCTTTGATGGATCTATTGATATACCATCTCTTGAGATTATGTGACACACAAATGAGACATTTTGCATCCAAAATTAACACTTTGAAATTTTTTCAAATAATTTATCCTTCCCCAAGGTCATTAGTACAATTATCAAGTGGTCTTCATACTCTTCATTTCCCTTTTAAATAGATAAGAATATCATCTATAAAGACTACTACAAACTGATCATGGAAATATCTAAAAGCTATATTAATTAAATCCATGAAGATATCATGGGAATTAGTAACACAAATGGTCATCAATATATATTCATAGTTTCCATAACTTATATGAAATTATATCTTGGGTATATCCTCCTTCTTTACCCTTAATAGATGATATCCAAAATAAAGACCAATCTTAGAAAAGTATTCAAATCTTTGCAGTTGATCAAACAAGTCATCAATATGGTTAAGAGGATCATTTTTCTTGACTATGATCTTTTTTAACTCTTGATAATAAATGTAGAGTCACATGGATCCATATTTCTTTTTCACAAAAATAACATGTGTACCCCTAGGAGACAGACATGGCCAAATCAATACCATATCATGGTTTTCTAATTCCAGCTACTTAATAGGTGAAATTATATAATGTTTCATTGAAATAGGTGTTGAACCAAGAAAAAGTTATATTTATAAATAAATTTCATGTTTTGGTGGAAGTGTGTGAAACTATTCATTAAAGACAACAAAAAATTCTAGAATAATCAACATATCGTCAATATTGATTTCTCCCCACCATTTGAGAAAATATCCCTTCTGAATGGGAATTAAGACTCATACACTGGATGTAATCTGCATATAATGTATATACTTATTGTCACATTGATTGATGGTCATATGAGGTTTTGAAATATCAATAATAACTTCCCTTCATCTAAAACGTATGTGGGTTTTTCGCAGAGAAATCTGATCCATTCTTCTGATAAAATCATATAAAACCAAAGGAAGAATGAAAATATTTTCAAGAATCACATTCCCATAGACATCAATTAGAGAGAAATCATAGAAAATAGATTCAATAATAATACCATTAGGGTTTTTCAATATTAATTCCACATCTAATCATTTTTTTGAAATATTAACACCCATAAAAAATTATTCAGAAATGAAAGAGTGGGTCAATCCAAAATCAAATAAGACATTATCAGTTCTATAGGGGATATTAAGTATGCATTTTACCACATAATTATCACACTCCTTGTTAGAAATAGATATTTCATGAGATTTCCCCTTATCCATAAGCTTAAGAGGTTGATGATGTCTACCATCATCACCACCACATGGGTTTGGGAACTGGTTAGAATAATTCCAGTTCTCCTAACACTTGTATTGCTGAAGTGGGAGGGGTGCATTTTGTGTCTCTTTTTCTCCATTCACATTGTTAGCTAACTTCTTTCAATCACTTTAGAAATGTAATTCTTAATGTACATCCCTTCCACACTTAAAACATTTATTGTACCCATTATGGAAATTTCTTCCATTCTTCTTCACACACTTAGATCATAAAGGAAATCTCAACTTCTTATTTTCGTGGTTTTTATATTTTCATTCAAACTACATCTTACTTTTATTATCAAAACCATAAGATTCATACATGAATCCAACCAAAATTTCAACATTTATTTCGAAATGTATAATATCTTTATAGCTACTAAATTATATTATGTAAAACACTCTTTTGAGATATGGATTTAAACCAATAAATAACCTATCAACTTTTATTTTGGGTTGGATGATAATTCTTGAAGCGTACCTCAAAATTCACATGAAATTATCCTTGTACATACCAACAAATAAATCATCCATTTTTTTCAACTCAAGGAACTCTTTATCTATATTGGTACGAATAATATAAGGTAAGAACATATTGAAAAATAAGTTCTTGAACTTGTCTCAATCCATGGATTCAATTCCATCTTGCTGCCTCATATTCTTGATTATAGTCCACAACTGGTTTCATTCACCTTCTAATCTATAATCAACCAGAAGTAAATTCTCATTCTCAAAACACTGGAGAATAGATAATAACCTTCCAGTAGTATTGATCCATTTTTTATCAACAGATGGGTCAGAATACCAACTTAAATAATGTGTCTATTGAATCCTAAAAGACTCAATAGAATGTTGTTCCCTCCTTTGATCAATTGGAAATCTACCATGATTCATCTCTTGAGAAATAGTTGTAAGCATATAAATGAGATTTTCCATTCCTTATACCATTGCATTTGGTTTCTCATGAGGAAAATATTTTCATTTTCTATTTCAATCGCAATTAAATGATTTCAAAAAGTTCCATCCATTGACTAAAACCAAATTCATTCTAACACCCCAGGTAAATAAAGAATATGAAATTTTCATATTTATCCATATGTCTAAAAAAAATATTAATATTACTTTAAAAGGAATGATATGCTCGAGGGCGTACCCAACACGCAACAACGAGTTTCTTTGAAATCTTACGTTGCACTCTAATAATAAAATAATATTATTTTAAAAGGTAGTTAATGCCTAGCCGTTGTAATGGCAGGAATGTATAGACCTAAATAAAAAATTATCATATATGTTTTTCAAATATTTTTACTTTTATCTAATAAATGTTGGAGGCTTAAAATGCAAATGAATCCAATTTTAAGCATAAATCTTCTAATATTCTATAAAAGGTCGATTAACCGCCTTTTGATGGAGAACACTTTTTAAATATACTTTTGACAATTTTATATGTGGTATTTGACAGAATAAAATCCTTCTTTATAATCTGGAAATCAAAATTTACTTTGTGTTAAATTTTGTTATTTTTCCGATAAAGATCATTTTTATTGAAAATGTTGCATTTTAATTCAAAACCTCCTTTTAATCTGATTTATTTATATGGATAGATTATATTTTTAATTTATATTAAAGTGTATTTAAAATAAATTTTTACCATTTAATCTAATGGTGGTCATTGGAATTAATTTCACTTTGAAATTGGACTTAAACTAGTGTCAATCTTTTAATAGATATTGTTTCTTAAAAACACGCTATTTGTTTTGACAGCGGGAATTAATTATTAAATTAATTAATGCAACATATATGTTTTGAATTTTTTAAAATAGACATCATTTTTGAATTCATAATATCAAATATAGATTAGGGTGAATTTTTTGTATTTTTCTGAAAAACTTCAATTTTTGATGAATAGTGAAACCACTAAGTGGTAGTTTAAAAACTGATTTTTCGTTTAAATGAAACTTTACCACTTCTATGATTTGAATTTCAAAAATCCAACATATATGGTTTTCATTAGGATGTAAAATTTGGTTCAATGAGATTAAAATAATTTTTTTGGTGAATAGTAACTTTTATATTTTTAATCGCGATTAGAGGTAATTAGTGTAATTTAAGGTAAAAATAATGATTTAGTAATATTAAATGACCTATAAACATGTCCTACCCTCATTGGATGTGTCATGGCCGACCAAGAAAATACATGGGTCAACTTGGGGACCCCATGGAGCCACTTTGGTTGGAAAATGACATAAATAACCTTTTCGTTAAAGTTAAAATAAAAATGTAACAAGCATGAGTTGTTTTAATAAGAGAATTTTTAAATGGGATTTTAAAAGTCATATTTTTGACTATAAATATTCATTATAAATCTAAAAAGATTGAATACATCATGATATTTTTTTATAATTTTTATACATTAAATATATTAAATTATTTATGACATCATGATGATGCAGCGATTATCTCATTAATAAATGATTTAAATAAAATGAAAAGATAATGTTAAAACTATAACTTATACTTGTCAAAGACCAATTGGATGAGTATATTTAGAACCCTTACCACACTATCCTCGAAATAAATCAATGTGGGACCTTTAAAATTCGATACTCATTTGAAAATAAAGTAACATTTTGTAACTTTCCAAGAGTGCCCCTCCTCTCCTCTTATAAAAGCCCCCCACCTCTACCACCTTACCCACACCTCTAAAGCCTTTGTCTCGGCCAACACCTACTCATTTTGTCTCTCCACATCCCTCTCTTACTCATATAATCCTCACATTGGGCATAAGTCTTCCCAAGGAATCCATTGATCTCAAATCTGAGAGAGATACCCGATTTTTAGGTAATGTCTTCACTTGTGTTCTTTTGTTTTATTTTGCTTCTCCATCCCCCTAAACTCTTTTTATTAATTTATTTTGTAACAAATCCAGTATCTTCAATATACTAGTATGTTTTTATAAGAAGGATTCGAGCCACACTTACACACACCTACATATAATGGTTAAAGAACATATTGTTTCTGTGGATGGTGAATTTCTGCCTCACGAAACAATGATTATTCAATATTCTTTTAACACCCTCAAAGGTGGACATTAAGATATCACTATATTTATATATGATATATAATATGTTTATGTTTTACTTAAACTTCTGTATTTATCATTTATGGCATACCTTTATGGTTTTCATTATGGTTAAACGTGATATCTTCATTTTAGGATGTGCGGACTACCGCCCCCTCAAAGTGATTTGATTCATTAATACCAAATGTGGTACGTATAAAGGATAGATTTAATGATATTATATATGATACCATACTGGAATTATAATACTATTATGTATCATTATGTTTTAATTCCATTAAATAAGAAATATAAATGGAAGTAGCGTTCATGCATACGTACGGCTTACCGTCTCCATGAACGGTGCATTTCATTTCTTACCTCTAAATGTTGTGTAATATTATAAATTCATGTATATAATTAATATATATGATATATATGATTTCTAAATAATGAATATAATTCTGGATATAATATATATTTTACCACATGAACAACTTGTAATTATAAAGAGTTTATTTTTGACTCAAGTAGCAATGATCTACAAAACGACCATTATTAACTTAAATAATTACATAGTGTTCATAGCATGGTATTAATTAATATAAAAGGAATAATGAAATTTAAAAAGGATCTTATTCAAGTATAAATTTACTCAAGTTTATTATTCAGGAGGTTAAAGAACGATCGGGTCAAGTCGGACCCGAGGTAAGGGATCCCACCCCTCTCTTTCTTTTTAAGTACACGCTTTTATGTCATTCCTTTTAAGCTCATCTTTCTTATGATAGGGATTATATTTTATATTACTCTTACTGTAATTTTTATTTTCATATGATTAGAGACCCTATTTTTTCTCATCAATCCATTTTGGAAGTTTAAATTGGCGTCGTTAGGTTGCCAAAATTTCGTAAGGGGATTTTTATCTCACTTTGTGTTTTCGTGAGATTCATGCTACATTTTACAATATATCATTTTGAGTGGTGTATGTACTGTCCATTATTCTACTCTTTGTGTAACATACTTTCATTTATGAGTATTTACATCCATGTTGTATAGTCCTTCTTTCATGGGGTGTACGTTTCGAAAGTTACCCAAATCGGTGAGGGAACCTTTCACCCTCCTCTTTATAAAAGACTTCTTTTGTTATGCCTTTTAATTTTCATATTATTATGTGGGGATATGTTATTATATATCCTTATTGCCGTAAATTTTATTTCCAAGTGATTAGATACCCTTTATCTCTCTCATCAACTCTTTTTCTAAAATTTGATGTGACACCGTTAGGCTGTCAGGGGAACTTCTTAAACCAATTTTGATTTATTTGGGTTCAACATGTAGTTATTGAATTTGTCATCATTTGAATATGTGTGAATGAAATTTGATTATTTTACACTTAATATACACTTATATTGGGTTTATTTATATTTTTCACACATAATTATGAGATTGATTTATCCTTAATTTAAGGATACCATCTTTATAATGGATTTCATCCCAATTTAAATTTCCATTGAGACATCATTGTTGTTATGCACCAACTCACTCTTATATAGTGTATATACTATCCTTTGGAATATTATATCATGAATCCCTTTATTCTCAAGATATTATAATGTTTTATTTAAATTTTGTTCCTCAATTATTGTATTCAAGTGTCTCTCATTATGTTAAAAACCCTTTAACTAAAATATCATTTTAAATGTTTTAATGATTTATTCTTATAAATATTTCTCATTAATATACATGTTTTAAAAATGGTTTTAAGGATTTGTTTATATGTATATTAATGGTTTAAAATGTTAGAATCTTCAATGTGGTATGGGACACTTTGATTTAAAAGTCTCTTTATTAAATGTTTTAAATGGTTTTGAAAATGGTTTTTAGAATGGAATCATTATTTCAATATCTTAAAATGTTATATTGTTATTGCAATGTGGGAATGTTATATTTCCTTTATTCTTAAGTTATGTGCTATGATTATGTTATGGTTCTTGGGAATTGTTATGAAGACGGGTGGTTCTGTGATAAACTAAGGGCAGGTGAGCCCGATATATCTCTCCAATACATTGGGTAACACGAAAGAGTTAAACGTTAAGGTTTCTCTGAAGAGATTTAGGGAATATACTATGATAGGTATTCCAAACAAAACCAAGAGGGTTACTCCCTACTTAATAATGTTATGAATTCCTCATGTAACCTTTAAGTCTTATGATTTCTATGATTTATTCATGATTTAATGAGGTATATTAAAGTGCTTATGTTTTATGGGTAAAGTATGATTTCATTCTTATGTATATATGTACTTATGTTTCCTTTCCATATTTTTTATAACCCTTAATGAGATTTTTATGCTCATCCCATGTTTTTTAAATTTTTTTCACAGGTCATGGGAATGGTACATGATATGATGATAGTGTCAAGGAATTTTCAAGAAAGAATCCATGTTTTATTTTAAATATGTTTCCTATCTTTTATGTAACCACTTTGTTTAAATGTGGAATGTAATGCAAGTTTTATGATATAATTCTCTAAAACTCTAAACCTAAAAAGATCATCAATGTGTAATCTTGTAATAACTCAATATTAAGTAAGGTTTAAGGCTGGGGCCTTATAGTTGGTATCAGAGGTCGGTTTATATAACATTAGAGGTTAGAGTGTTGTTTAATAAAAAGTGACAAGTTGTGTATAGCCACAATGGTTAGTATATTAGATGGAGTCATAATTTTTTTAATGTTAGAATGAGTTTGAGATAACATGGATAAATATATCTTGGTGTTTATATTCATCTTTTTTATTTGATGATTTTACTGATATACTCACACTAACCTTTTTGGTTTTAGTAAATGGATAGATATAGAAGGCACCAAAGTAACAGTGGATTTGAAGAAAACTGTGACGGTTTTATGAAAGAATAATTGAATGATATGGGAGATTAAATGAGAACTCTTGTGGTTATCCTCAACCAACTATCTGGAGTCATGATTGACCACCTGAAACTTATTAATTTTGATAAGGCATCGTATATTCGAGAAATAAATCCCTACAGAAGTTCAGGTAATAATCATAAAGGTAAGTATGTTCAAAAACCTATGTGTCAAATATGTGGAAAGAAACACATAGGAAAATGTTTCAAAGGGACAGAAAGATGCTATAGATGTGGAAATTAAGGTCATAAAGCATGAACCTTCCATGGAAAAAGGAAACATCTAGTTGACTCTAGGAAAGGGAAAGAAGTTCTTTCTGAAGGATCAATTGAATGTTTTAAATGTGGTGTGCATGGTCATTATGAAAACACATTTCCTACTAATAAGTTTCGAGAATTGGGTCACCATGATCATATAAATATTCATTTACCAATACCTAATTCCATTCTGATTGAGGATAACGAAACTGACAATAAAGAATGAATGGTATGGATTATTTCTTAACATATGTTTTCCTATTATTGGAATTGTAGGATATGATTCATGATTTTGTTTGTAGGAAAGATGTATTTCAGAATAAGATGAAAAGGAACGGATAATGGATCATGAAGAATGTTGAATGAGTAAGAATTCATCATATAAGGGATTCAAGAGTTATGGTATATTTTAGGATGGTGAAATTCTTAGATATATTAAGTCTCTTCTGATGATGGGGTTACATTAGAAGACTTTTTATAGTAACCCTGATGTTTGATATACAAAAATTTTATTCAAGGAATAATTTTCCTTTATTTTGTGGATATAGTTATAAAGAACCATTTGGGTTTATATGATCCTTGAATTTGAGGCAATTACTGGTTAATACATTTTGGGTTGAAAAATGGAAGTTATCAAATAACCATTGTGGTTAAAATATGTTATGGTTATTTTTGATGAATTTATCTCTTTTTGAGGAATGTTATAAAATTATATAGTTTTTGAAAAGGGACAACACGTAGATCGTGTAACAACCCGTCGCGTCGGACGAAGCTGCGGGAATCGAACCCACAACCAAAGTGGAACTGGTATTTATCTCCTACCACTGGACTATGTGAAGTCCCTGGTTAGTTTGAATGATTCTTTTTAGTTAGATGATTTTATGAATTAAGAGTAAGTTGATTTTTTTGGTTATCAATGGAAATGATTATCATATCATGGAGTACATGTGATTAGGTTAATTACTTTTCAGTATGAGACTGTAAGAGTAACTGATGTTATTTTGGAGGAAAATGTTAAAATTTAGCTTAGGAGACTATGTGATTAAATCCTTCAGAGAATTGGGTTTCAATCTTAGTTCGGTTTACTTTGTAAAATTTTATGGATATATGTTTATGGAATGGTCTTTGTTGAACTTTGGGTTTTAGTTTTGGTTAAGGTCTAAAGACATGGGAAGTATATAGTTCTCTTTTGTGGATTAGGTGATTCTCTAGAAGTTGGTTATAGCTCTCTTAATGTGAACAAGTCATCCTAAATACTCATCTTTTGGAGAAAATATGAGTTCGTGTAAGAATTATAGTAAAAGTTGAACGTAAACTTGACAATTAAGTATGATTCCTTTTGTTTTAGTTAAGCTCATAAATAAATTCCTCAATGAAAAGTAACTTAAAACAAAAATGTTGCCTGTTAATTTTTCCTACTAGGGAATCAAATACCTTTTAACCCATCACAAGTTTGTGATTTTCTTGTTGTTACCTTTCTCCTAGTAATGTTTACTATCACTCTCCATCAGAACATGACCCTTTGTTTTTTCCTCCATATCCATATTTTCATACTTGTAATCCTAGTATGGGTTAACTCGGGTGACATTTGTACTTCTCTCCCATTCTTTTAAAGTGATAGTTTTACTGACTCTTGTTCTGATGTGGTATTTTCAATGAAGCTTCCAAGCCCAATTTTAAAATTGCGAAGATGAAATTCTCAAAAGGGGGGAAGGATGTAACACCCTAGGTAAATAAAGAATATGAAATTTTCATATTTATCCATATTTTTGAATAAAATATTAATATTACTTTAAAGGGAATTCTATGCTCGAGGGCGTACCCAATATGCAACAACGAGTTTCTTTGAAATCTTACATTGCACTCTAATAATAAAATAATATTACTTTAAAAGGTAGTTAACGCCTAGCCGTTGTAATGGCAGAAATGTATGGAACTAACTACAAAATGATTATATATGTTTGTCAAATATTTTTTACTTTTATCCAATAAATTTTAGAGGCTTAAAATGAAAATGAATCCAATTTTAAGCATAAATCTTCTAATATTATTTAAAAGGTCGATTAACCGCCTTTTGACGGAGAAAACTTTATAAATATACATTTGAAAATTTAATATGTTGTATTTGACAGAATAAAATCCTTCTTTAGAATCTGGACATCAAAATTTACTTTGTGTAAAAAGTTTTTATTTTTCCGATAAAGATCATTTTTATTGAAAATGTTGCATTATAATTCAAAACATCCTTTTAATATGATTTATTTATATGGATAGATTATATTTTTATTTTAGATTAAAGAGTATTTATAATATATTTTTACCATTTAATCTAATGGTGGTCATTGGAATTAATTTCACTTTGAAATTGGACTTAAACTAGTGTCAATCTTTTAATAGATATTGTTTCTTAAAAACACGATATTTGTTTTGACGGCGGGAATTAATTATTAAATTAATTAATACAAAATATATGTTTTGAATTTTTTAAAATAGACATCATTTTTGAATTCAGAATATCAGATATAGCTTAGGGTGAATTTTTGGTATTTTCTAAAAAACTTCAATTTTTTATGAATAGTGAAACCACTAAGTGGTAGTTTAAAAACGGATTTTTCATTTAAATAAATCTTTTCCACTTCTGTGATTTAAATTTCAAAAATCCGACATACATGGTTGTCATTAAGATGTAAAATGTGGTTCAATGGGATTAAAATAATTTTTTGGTGAATAGTAACTTTTAAGTTTTTAATCGCGATTAGAGGTAATTAGTGTAATTTAAGGTAAAAATAATATTTTAGTAAAATGAAACGACCTAGAAACATGTCCTGCCCTCATTGGATGTGTCATGACCAACCAATACAATACATGGGTCAACTTGGGGACCCCATGGAGCCACTTTGGTTGGAAAATGACATAAATAACTTTTTATTTAAAGTTAAAATAAAAATGTCACAAGAATGAGTTGTTTTACTAAGAGAATTTTTAAATGGAGTTATACAAGTCATATTTTTTACTATAAATATTCATTAGAAATATACATAGATTTACTACATCATGATTGTTTTTTTATAATTTTTATACATTAAATAAATTAAATTATTTATGACATCATGATGATACAACGATTATCTCATTAATAAAGGATTTAAATAAAATGAAAGGATAATGTTAAACCTATAACTTATACTTTTCAAAGACCTATTGGATGATTATATTTCGAACCCTTACCACCTTATCCTCGAAATACATCAATTTGGGACCTTTAAAATCCGAAACTCATTTGAAAATAAAGTATCATTTTGTAACTTTCCAAGAGTGCCCCTCCTCTCCTCTTATAAAAGTCCCCCACCTCTACCACCTTACCCACACCTCTCTAGCCTTTGGCTCGGACAAAACCTGTTCATTTTGTCTCTCCACATCGCTCTATTACTCCTAGAAGCCTCACTTTGGGCAGAAGTATTCCTGAGGAAGCCTTTGTTCTCAAATCAAAGAGAGATACCTGATTTTAAGGTAATGTCTTCACTTGTGTTCTTTTTTTTTATTTTGCTTTTCCAACCCCCTAAACTCTTTTTATTCATTTCTTTTGTAACAAATAAAGTTTATTAAATATACTAGGATGTTTTTATAAGAATTATTCAAGCTACACTTACACACACATACATCTAATGGTTAAAAACCATACTATTTCTGTGGATGGTGAATTTCTGCCTCACGAAACAATGATTGTTCACTATTCTTTTAACACCCTCAAAGGTGGCCATTAAGATGTCACTATATTTATATATGATATATAATATGTTTATGTTTTACTTAAGATTCTGTATTTATCATTTATGGAATAACTTTATGGTTTCCATTATGGTTAAACGCGATATCTTCATTTTAGGAAGTGCGGACTACAGCCCCCTCAAAGTGATTTGATTCGTTAATACCATATTTGATATGTATAAAGGATAGATTTAATGATATTATATATGATACCATGCTGGAGTTATAATAATATTATGTATCATTATTTTTTAACTCCATTAAATAAGAAATAGAAATGGAAGTAGCGTGCATGTGTACGTACGGCTTACCGTCTCCATGAATGGTGCATTTCATTTCTTACCTCTAAATGTTATGTAATATTATAAATGCATGTATATAATGGATATATATGATATATATGATATCTACATAATGAATATAATTCTTTATATAATATATATTTTACCACATGAACAACTTGTAATTATAAAGAGTTTATTTTTGACTCAAGTAGTAATGATCTACAAAACGACCATTATCTACTTAAATAATTACATAGTGTTCATAGCATGGTAGTAAGTGATATAAAAGGAATAATGAACTTGAAAAAGTTTCTTATGCAAGTATAAATTAACTAAAGTTTATTATTCAGGATGTTAAAGAACGATCGAGTCAAGTCGGACCCGTGGTAAGGGATCCTACCCCTCTCTTTCTTTTTAAGTACACTCTTTTATGTCATTCCTTTTAAGCTCATCTTTCTTATGATTGGGATGTTATTTTATATTACTATTACTGTACTTTTTATGTTCATATAATGAGAGACCCTATGTTTTCTCATCAATCCATTTTGGAAGTTTAAATTGGCGCCGTTAGGCCGCCGAAATTTTGTAAGGGGCTTTTTATCTCACATTGTGTTTTCCTGAGATTCATGCTACATTTTCCAATATTTCCTTTTGAGTGGTGTATTTAATGTCCATTATTCTACTCTTTGTGTAACATACGTTCGTTTATGAGTATTTATATCAATGTTTTATAGTCCTTCTTTCTTGGGGTGTACGTTTCGAAAGTTACCCAAATCGGTGAGGGAACCTTTGACCCTCCTCTTTTTAAAAGACTTATTTTGTTATGTCTTTTAATTTTCATCTTATTATGTGGGGATATGTTATTATATATCCTTATTGCCGTATATTTTATGTCTATGTTATGAGATACCCTTTATCTCTCTTATCAAATCTTTTTCAAAAATTTGATGTGACGCCGTTAGGCTGTCAAGGGAACTTCTTAACCCAATTTCGATTTCTTTGGGTTCAACATGTAGTTATTGAATATGTCATCCTTTGAATATGTGTGAATGACCTTTGATTATTTTACACTTAATATCCACATATATTGTGTGTATTTATATTTTCACACATAATTATGAGATTTATTTATCCTTAATTTAAGGATACCATCTTTATAATGGATTTCATCTCAATTTACATTTCCATTGAGACTTCATTGTTGTTATGCACAAATTCACTCTTATATGGTGTATATACTGTCCTTTGGAATATTATATCATGAATCCCTTTATTCTTGTAATATTATAAAGTTTTTATTAAATGTTATTCCTCAATTATTGTATTCAAGTGTCTCTCATTTTGTTAAAAACCCTTTAACTAAAATATCATTTTAATTGTTTTAATGATTTATTCTTATAAATATCTCTCATTAATATCCATGTTTTCAAAATGGTTTTAAGGATTTATTTATATGGATATTAATGGTTTAAAATTTTAAAAGCTTCAATGTGGTATGGGACACTTTGATTTAAAAATCTTATTATTAAATGTTTTAAATGGTTTTGAAAATGGTTTTAAGAATGGATTCATTATTTCAATATCTTAAAATGTTATATTGTTATTTCAATGTGGGAATGTTATCTTTCCATTATTCTTAAGTTATGTTCTATGATTATGTTATGGTTCTTGGGTATTGTTATGAAGATGGGTGGTTCCGTGATAAACTAAGGGCGGGTGAGCCCGATATAGCTCTCTAATGCATTGGGTAATGCGAATGAGTTAAACGTTAATGTTTCTCCGAAGAGATTTAGGGAATATACTACGATGGGTATTCCAAAAAAAACCAAGAGGGTTACTCCCTACATAAGAATGTTATGAATTCTTCAAGTAACCTTTACGTCTTATGATTTCTATGATTTATTCATGATTTTATGAGGTATGTTAAAGTGCTTATGTTTTATGGGTAAAGTATGATTTCATTCTTATGTATATATGTACTCATGTTTCCATTCCATACTTTTTATAACCCTTACTGAGCTTTTTATGCTCATCCCATGTTTTTTAAATGTTTTTCACAAGTCAAGGGAATGGTACATGATATGATGATAGTGTCAAGGAAGTGTCAATAAAGAATTCATGTTTAATTTTAAATATGTTTCCTATATTTTATGTAACCACTTTGTTTAATTATGGAATTTAATGCAACTTTTATGATCTAATTTTCTAAAAATCTAAACCTGAAAAGATCCTCAATGTGTAATCTTGTAATAACTCGAGATTAAGTAAGGTTTAAGGCTGGGGCCTTATAATCATGGAGTGAGAAATGATTATCATAGTGAGGAAAATCCCTAATAGTATGTCTAACTTATGAAACCTTATTTAATCTATGAAACATAATGTTTATACTTTTTCATTCATATACAAATTTTGTTTAAATCCTTCATGATGTTTTGTGAAGAGTTTTTTAATTCCCAAAGCATATACCCCAGGAGTGTCAAACTAGGTGTCCAGCAAGACCTGTTGTGATGTAGCAGGTTATGTCGAGTAAGTCCCAACACACAATATCATATTTTTTACTCCAAGGTAAATATATTCTAGATCCAAATCCACAAATATTATAGAAACAAATATTTATTTGTAGGAAACCACTCTCTCTATCCTTTACCAGGATTCCAAAACAATTTCTTATACTTTTCTGTAACCTTATACTTATCCTTACACACTCCCTTAGGGTTATCACTAACATTTTATAATCCTAAATTCCAAATAATAACTAAATATTTTTTTTGATACTAACTATAGTGACCCTAAAATTTCATACAATAACATAATATAAATTTTTCATAATATTTAAAACATTATTCAAACAGAGGCCCAAACACCATACTAGTCTAGTTCCTTTGGAAACATGAAATCATAAACATTGGTACATAAGTGACCTACATTATCCCTAACTAGTTTCATCTTAACTAGAACCCTCATTATACATATAA
Source organism: Viscum album (assembly GCA_963277665.1). Lineage (NCBI taxonomy): Eukaryota > Viridiplantae > Streptophyta > Magnoliopsida > Santalales > Viscaceae > Viscum > Viscum album. Next base: position 1,349,334,935 of record OY728140.1, on the reverse strand, counting down.
AACATAATACATATCTTCATAACCTGGGGAAGGTAACATAAAAAGGGCTAACCTTGGATGCTCAGTAAGGGTAAACAAGGGAGATATGTAAGCATAATCATGATCATAAGGGTATGAGAACTTGATAATGAAAATATAAAATCATAAACTGCATATAAAAGATCATATACATGAATCATAGAATAAGGATTGGAAGTTCATATGAAAATAATAAATAAATAAATAAATAACATTATCCATGAAAGCATAACATAGGAATAAAACATGTAATTGGGGAAAACACATAAGAATAAAATATGATTTCCATATTAGTCAAGTCTTTTTCTCCAAGGCCATCTTGTTAGTATGGGTTCACTCCCCATACCCTCTTTGTAATCATGGTTCACATCCATAGCCATCATAGTACCATAAGTTCACTCATCATACCATATTGGTTGTCATGGTTCACTCCAATGGTCATATTAGTAGTTAAGTTTCACTCCCAATACAATAATAGTATATCATAAGTTTCTCCTTTACCTAAATAGCAGGTGAGTCAGATTTTTAGTGTTAGGATCGTGGTAGTTCATGAGTATGGTTTTGGGGACCCTATGTAGATATTCTTCAATAGTATGGGATGTAAAATTTTTATTTTATAGGTAATTTATCGTTTTTATAGAGAGTGGGCTCGGTGATATCTCTTTGAGGGGTGTGTTGGTGTCCTAAGTTTAGTGAATGTAGAAGGTTCAACATGTGGTTTCATATTAGAAACCAAATTGGGGTATTAAATTGAGATAGGACTAGAAATTGTTTCTTAGAGTGTAATAAACCATGTGAGATATGGTGATGTCAATGAATGATAAGAGGTGGTGTTCTTAGAGATTTGTGTTGGAATAATTTTGGGGACTTAGGTGACAATTTTTTATATAAATTTGGTTTTATGAAGGTTCATTAGGGAATGTGCTTTAGCTGGGTAGTACACATTGGCATGCAATGCCAGTGGGCAGTTTCTTTTAAATATTTATTTGTGATCAGAAGTTCTTATAAAGGATAGCGACTCAATGAACTACACTAACTGTAGGCATGTCATGGATCCTAATATATCTTTAGAATTTCTTCATGTAGAGGAAGGTAAAATAGTTTCAATAAGTTCTCATATATCATGTTCTAGGTTCATGGAGGAGTGTGGGATGTTTGTGATGATCATTGATAAATTCATTCTTGTGTAGTTTAGATAAGTATAATAGAGGTTGTTGTAGTGTTTGTTTTAAAATAGATAGTGGGGCCTATGTGTGGATGAGTATCATTGTTCGATGATGTTTTAGTACAATATCATAGCCAAAGTAGGATCACATTCTAGTAAGGATTGTTGGTACCTTTGCTAGAAAAGCATGGTTTACTGTTGTGAGAACTTGGGATTTATGGGTTAGTAGTTGGAGATCACTATTTCATTTCATTTTTTATCTATAGATATGTTTTTTTATTATATATAATCTGTTCTATGATGTTTTTTGTTAATGGAGATTGAAGATCATCCAAATTAAGTAAGGTTTGTTATGTTGTTGGAATTGTAACACACAGGATTAGTGCATTGGGTGTATTGGATGGATCTAAAGATAATGGATTTTATGAGATAAACCTTTGAAAAATATTAAAACCATGTACCATGGTTTCAACTCAGAGTTGGTACTATTAATCCCATAGTGGGATGTGGTTTTTCGAATGGTGATATTTGTTTAAAAATGATAGACATCGACATCATGTGGTTATAAGGTTTTATAAAAGGATGGTTCTATCATTTGGTTTTGGAAAGAGTTTCATGGATAATTGTTTCATGTCAATTTTTAAATAGATTAATGACACTAGTATCTAGTGTATTTTGGAATTCCATAATGATTTCATTAACCAAGTTTGGTGGTTTATGAATCAGAATAATTCCCTGTAATGGTGAATGAGGTACCTAATATCATGAAATTTTATGGACAAAACCGGTGGATTTTTGGAAGGGTGGAGTGCTAGATTCATGTTCTAGTGAGTGTTTATGTGGTCCTTGACTTGAATTAATTTAGGTTTGTAAATGTGATATTTCTTTATAAGCGTTTGTAGTTCTTGTTATGGTTTGTGTTTGACTGAAAGTGTGATAGTTATGTGCATATGTATTTGTGGTGATGTAATTCCCTACATACAAATTTGGAGTAACATGTAGGTGAACTTATCCCATTGTCAGGGTATGGTTGTAAATTTCAATGAATGTAATCAGACATGTTACTTAGATAAATAATAGATACCCATGAGTGGGTGTCGATCAAAGGTGATCTAGTGTGCACAGGTGATACCGACTAGTGGGGTGCAGATAGGTCTGTTAGAAAGGCTCTATTTTGGGATCTAGTGTGATCATAAGGTTATTCATGGGATAAACTAAGATTCATGGGTTCAACTATTATTTGTGGGGTGATTTAAAATTCATGACATGATTTATGGGATAAACTATGATTCTTTTCATGGTTTAGAGTTTGAATCATGTAATGAAACATGGTGAAGGTGTATTTTTGAGGAGTCAACACTTGAGGAATAATGTGAAGCTAGTGTTTTGGTTAAGGGTACGTGGGAGACCCTATATGTGGGGTAATTATTTCAAATTTTGGTTCATTGGAAGGTCTGCCTTTTGGATAATCCTTTGTGTGTTTCAGACCGATATGATGAAAGGTCTTAGAGTAATGGTAAATCCTCTCACTCAAGAATTGTGTTATTATAGATATCTCCAGGAATATTCTTGAGAGAATGAGTTGGATATTTTATCCAAGTGAGTAATTGTTTGGAGTATATCACTATGGATAAATCTTGGGGATGATAAGACCTTATAGGTGTAGTTTATATATCACCATGAAATTCAAGGTTCATTATGAGTTAATGTTTCCTTTCATAAAATGTGTATCCTTGTATTTTTATTCTACTTAGGAAGTGGGGGGTTGCTCGAGGTATAGTTTCCAAAAAAATATAGGCATTCATGTCAAGACACATGGTTTCATGCTATGAAAGTGTTGATCTAGGTTGCAAGTATGGTGATTCACCAATAATTTCATGTTGTGAACTTATGTTCACATTTTAAAATACTTTTGGATAGTAACTTTGGGTGGGTTATAATATGTAACTCCACTTATTTCCTACCTTATAATCCCTTATGATATTTTGGGTTGTGGATCTCCCCTTTAAGATATTCTAGCTCCTTAATTATTTTTTCAACATCGATCGAAGTTTCATTCAATAAAATGGACACCACTTGGTAAGACTAACCTCATACTTCCCAAATATCCCTTCCTTTTCCATTATTTTTTGTTTTCTATCTCTGAAACCATAATATATGTTTATTATGGTTGATTTATATGAAATATTACATAATTGATGAATTCATTGGTGATTTTTTTTGTTAGGCTTCATCATGCATAATATACAAATTCCATACCGAAATATATATTTTCTAAGGGATTGGATGAATTTATTTTCATGAGGGTGTGTGAATAGCCCCATAAAACCTCTTCATTGGGGGAAAAATAAAGCAGTTGATGTCAGTATCAATGTAGTTGGTCCCTTAGAGGCGTAGTATGAGTTGTGTGTCTTTAAAATGATGAACATAGGCCTTATACTGGGTATGTAGGTAGGGTTGTTTGCCTCAGTAAATGGGATTGAAATGAGTCATTTGGCCTTAATTGAGGTTAGTATGTATATGATAAATAATATAGGGTTTCGGGAAGAGAATTCCATTTCATGAATTCTTTGAAACTAGTATGATAAATCCCAGTGTCTGGGTTAAGGGTAGGGCTATCTGTATAATTAAATGATCTTATAATGAGTTGTTTGGGAAAAGTTGACACTTGTACGGTTAGGATATATGATATAGTGGCTTCAGTGGTGTTTCCCATGTACTATTTTGTTTTTGATACAATATTATTCTTGGGTTTATATAGAGATATGGGATAGTCATGGTCAACATGGATTATCCTAACATGGGATGTTATGAGTACCATGAGTATAATAGTGAGGTCCTATACCGATTTTGATGGTATCCTTACATCTGTTATCATTGAAAAAATATTCTTATTTTTGGATGCTTAATAGTACCTCCCTAGAGTTTGTGGGGATGGATCTGTGTGTTTGTACGACCACACCAGAGAATGTGGGGATGGGATGGTGTGTTTGACTTGACCAACCATTACCAAGTGGGGATGGGTTTGTATGGTTATGTGGGACAACCCTCAATTATGTATAGATTGTTCAGTGTGATTGATGTGACCTCTATTGACTCTGTAGGTATGGTTTAGTGTTATTGATGTCACATACCTTGTCCATTGAACGATGTGTCCTTGTGATTTCATTTGACATTCATGGAGTGTGAATGTGTGGGTCAGAGGTATAGAAGATAGAAAAAACTTTGTGATCAAGTGTGGTTCATGTGTTGCTTTTGATTTCGAGATTCTAAAAGACATTATTTCTGAAAATGATCCTATGAATTTAGGTTTGGGGTTTGTGCAATCCTGATTAGTACTTGAAGACCCAATGGGTTGTGTGTTTAAATAATTATTTATTTTTTGTCATTGTACACACTTTTATATGATTTTTTACCAATTTTAAGGACGAATTGGGATTATACTACTAGTTTTATACTCACACCCTACATAAGAATCTCAATGTGTGTGTAGTATCTATACCTAGGGATTAGATTATGGGAAACACCTTGTTTACGATAGTCATATAGGAGGAACTAGTTGGTCGATGCAATGTTGGGATAGACTCTAGGTTTATCTTATCAATTTTCCTCTTTTAATATTTTATAATTGATTATCATATATAAATCTTATATATGTTGGAATATCTTTTAATGATGTACTAGATATTTTATTCCACATTGTAATAACATGGGATGTTATTAATATTTTTTTGATATTTTTTATTTCATTTGTTTTTATATTTATGTTTCCCCTAATTATGTGTTACTCTAATGGTCATCTATTATTGAGTTAATAGTCTCCCAATGTTTCAATTTAGGCACTTTCTTCTAGTTAGTAGCCTCTTTCATATGTGGATCCTTTAATGAGGTCACATATTGATCTGACCCAAAACGAGTGATTCATGTTTTTTCATTACAAAGTTGTATCAGAGAATATTTCATTTTTTCTAACTATTTGGGTATAGTTATAAATGAGAGAGGGTATTGTATGGACTTATTATGGAATTCATGCCTTAGAGTAATTAAACCCACACATAAAGAAATTCTATGTTTCATGTTAATGGATTTCTATTTTGGTTTATAGTTTTTTTTTTTGGTCCATTTCACCTTCAGTGATGCACATGATTTTGGTATTATGATTTATTGTATATTTTATCTTGGCTAGATTAGAAATAGATGGTGATTTTTAGCATCATGGATGGGAACATAGGTCCACATCATGATCCTGGTTTCTTGTGATTAAAAAATGTTTAAATTAATTAAATGGTTACAATAATATATTTGGCAGTTTCCAAGTATTTCAATACCTCAGTATCACTCCAACAAAAATATTATCATATACCACAACCATATACCAAATACCATATCCACATCATCATCATCTCCATATATCCACCATCACATACCCCACTGAAATTGAATATCACAGATTCATACCACATCATCATTGTATTCGGGTATCATGAACATGACGAACATCAACCACATTCCCTCCTCCAACCATGCATGACCCCCACTATATATCACATCATTATACCATCATAATATCTTCCTCTCACTTCAAATAATCATCACATATTTATCATAATATTTTCACTCTAACCACATTCCATCATATCATGTACCTTGGGCCATTACAACTAATATTGCACCTTGAAGGGTGAGCTAGAGAGAAGGAGTTGTCATCCACCCATTATATCTACAACCTATGTATTAGATAAATAAATTAAAACCCAAAAAATTGTTTTTAAAATGTTACAAAACTCAGATATAGTGCATAATAAATCAAGAGGAAATATAATATGTACATCATTAACACAAAATTAACAACCAAATGGTTCACAACAATACAACACCTTTGAGACCCATAACTGCCACCACTCCATCACCATCATTCACTATAATATTCTTACAACATTACCAAAAAACACCCCCACCTTTGACAAAAAACCACCTCAAAAACAATCACAATTTCCAATTTAAACATATCATTTACCCATTTTAGAAAGTGATTATTCACCAGCCAAATTAGATTTATTATGTCATACGGCTATTCATATTCAATCTCTATCCTCCCTTTATCCATCACTCATGTTCATTTCATCCATAAATCATTTATTCCAATCATTCTTGATTCATTAACAGCCACATTTTATCACACACCTATTCATACCTTGAACTAAATTCATTATTATTTCTCATATTATATATCCATAATTATCTATAACACAATCTCACAACAACCAACCATCCACCACACAATCCCCCACTCATAAAATTCCAATAGCCCCCAAAACAACCACAATTATACTTCCTTCTTATATAAATAAACGTAAAACTATTTCAAACTTCATAACAATTTATCCACTATTGTCCCAATGATAATAAAATCCCCTCATTCCAATCATTATAAACTATATAAAATAGCCATTTCAGAAATCATGTCAGCATCCCAAAAATAATCCACAAAAATCATCAACCAAAACCATTCTAATAGTAGTATGATAATCATATACAATAGATGTAAACCATATAAAACATGCTATAAAATATAATCAAGCATTCCATTATTATCCATTATTTCAATAGAATTACTTTTTTCAACCATGTAAAACATTACCAAAATTTTAAATGAAAAACAAATACCATATTTAGATGATTGACCATTAATAAAAGGTAATATCAATAATTTATACAAGGAAAAAATAGAAATATCACAGTAGGAACCTAAACTCGCAGAATAGACATAAAATAGCTATAAATCACATGAAATATAATAAAATAATATAAATAACATGTGAATCATCCTTTACCTTTAATTTCATTAGTGTTGTTTTTATATTCCCTGGATTAATCCTTATCATCTACTAGAAGAAAAAAAACCATCTCACATAAAAATTTACATAGAAAAATTAGTATTTACTTAATCCCCTACCTCAACATGAGCTAAAAATACCACTTCAAAAGAGTATGTAAATGTTACTAATTATATGGACAAGATCTTGAAAAAATAGTAAATATCTTAGATCATAGAAACATCCATTAATTCATGATACAAGGAAAAAAAATTAAAAAAACACTACCATAACCTCCCTAAGAATGATTTTATGAAGAGAAACAACTAAAATAGAATATAAATTCACCTTAGATGAAAGGTACTTCATCCCACAAAGCTAAGAATCAACATCTGTCAAATATATCTAAATGATATCCAAAGATGAACGTCCCATCACCTAGGACTTGGGGAGAAATGATTGAATCTATAAAAATTAGTATCACTTTTAAATTTATAATAAAACTAGAATATTAAGGCCTTGTGGTATTAAATTACATTTTCATGTCGTGAAGATGATAATTCAAATGAATCTCTTGAAATTACATTGCGATCTACCCCTTAATTCCCCATTTAAATCTTGATTGGACCTCTTAATTTTATATGAACGATGAAAGTTATGGTGTTATGACCATCATTTTGCGATGATATCTAAATTCAGAAGCTTTATGGAGAGAACCTTTAATTATCCACAAATCAATAAGAACACCACAGAGTGACAACACACACAAACATGAAGAACTTATGAGCCCAACCACCAGAGCTTCACACACTGACCAAGCTTCTCATTCCTCGACCAAAAAATGGAAAAGGTAATATGTAATAGTAAAAATTCATATTCAAGGGTTTATTTTACAAAAATAAAAGTTTTTTATTTTCTATAATACTATTTTAATATCTTCATATAGTGGATAAAACTAGTCACTCCATGTTAAATGAATGATTCTTTGATTCAAACCTCTATAGAATAGCTTATTGAAATGAAAAAACATACCTTTCTCCATTACATCATTTCATGCTTCAGCACAAAATTCCACACCATGAAATCATACATCTAGATAAAATTTCAATTCCATATTCACATAAATTTCTCTAACCTTCTCCTGATACCTAAAACTTGTCAAAGATACAACATAATATCTTGATGAGGTATTAGATAATATATTTGATACATAAAAATTGATTATCATCACTAGAAATCAAAATCAATACTAGGAGAGGACAAAAACCATCACACTAAATCACTCCCCATGAGATACCTCTCAAATAGAGGTAACATCATCACTAAAACACAAATAATCTTAAGGAAAAATACATATCAATTCAATACTTCCACAAATTATAATCTCATTTAATTAATTATACTTTTAAACATATCAACATCATAGAAAAAAAGGGTTCAAAAAACTAAATATATTGAGAATTTATATATAACTCATATTCCCTCATATATTCAACTAAGCCATAATGCCTCTATAAATGAAATGTAAGGGAATAAAACATCCATGAATCACCTTATCTTAACTATCCAGGATCTCAACTAGCTAATCCAAAATTGTCGCATAATTTTCTTTATCTAAATATCCACATGAAATGACCAATGATTTTTCATGAAAATATTGATGATGTTTCATGACATATAGAAAATCATGGATCTGGTAAAACTATAAATGAAGAACCAACTGTTAATCTTCCTTGATAACAAACCAAACACCACAAAAGAAATGAAAAAATGTGGATAATTATTAGTCCATTATCCAAACCACCACTTCCTAGGATTAGGGGGAACCCCTACGAACACATGATATTTATCCCTAAACTCTAGAGGTATCCTCACATGATCAAAATAATACATATTCTAGTTCTATATATTATATATTCACTCTTAGATCATTTACACCTTATTGGTTGTTCTCTACACCACATTTGGTCTAAGGGTAACTAACTCCCAAACATCGGTTCCAGACAATGTAGATCAAAAGGTATTCCCTTATAATTCCTCGAAAGCATCCATTCCAAAGGAAGAGTGATATCTATTATTATAGTAAAACTCAACCAAAGTCAATTTATTCTACCAAGATACACTAAACTCTAAAACATAAGAATGAAATAAATGCTCCATCATCTGAATAGTCTCCTCTATCTGACCATCTTTCTATGTATGGAAACCATTATTATGGATTATTTGAGAGAGAAACAATTTATTAAATCTCAAAAAAAAAGATAATGAAAAATGATTATATTTATTAGTTATGAAATTCCTTAGTATCCCATGGAAATTATTTATTGCATCCATATACCACCATGCCAAAACATCATGAGTACTCTACTCCCTAATCACTGAGAAATGAATTGAACTCATAAATTAATCCATAATCACCCAAATATCTTTATATATTTTTGGATCATATGAATGAATGGTGATAAAACTTATCAAACTATCCTCCCACATACAATTGGGTATATATAATGGTTGTAATAACTCTATTCTATTGGAAAAAAAGAACAAAGGAATCAATTAACTTCCCCATTAGGAAATAAAAAAGTCATATAACATTGATAATTATATAATAAATCATTATCCTTATTGGATATGTTTTTTAAATTGGTTTCAACTACATGGAAGTTAGGCATTAAACTTTGATAATATCCCATTAGACCAATCAAACTAGAAACCTCTACAACATCTTAGTTGTTTCTTATGAAACCATTTCATAGATTTCAGAAGGATCAATGACTACTTTATTTTAAGACACCACATTCCTAATAAAATGTAACTCACATATCAAGAAAACACATTTGGTAATCATTCCATGGAGATGATGGTGTTGAAGTACTTATAAAATTACCCTAGGATGCTTGGAATAATCCTCCACTAACTTCAAGAACATTAGTATATCATCGATGAACTCTATAATGAAAAGATCTAGGAACACATGGAATAAATAGTTCATGAGTCCCAAGAAAATAGTCAACTCTTTCATGACACAAAATGGAATAACCATAAAATATAACTTCCCATAATAAATCCTAAAAGATTTATTCTATACATACTCCTCCTTTTCCATCAACTGATGATACCCAAAATAGAGATCAATCTTCCAAAACTATCTAACCACATTTATAAGATCCAAAAATAAACCATATTCAAAAGGATAAAATAGTTATTGACCTTTACCTGATTCAAATGATGATTTTTTATAGATAACATCATACGACCATCCACCTTCTAGAAAAAACTCTAGGGCACCCCATGGTGACAAACTAGGACATATAAACCCCTTTTGCATCAAATCATCATCCTTAATCCCTTTACCCAAAAAAATATAAAGTTGTTATCTAATAAAGATAATATATGATCGGACGTACACTAGGTTTTTATTCTATCCTAAACTCAATGTCACATTAAGGGGGTTTTTTACAACTACTTCAAGAATAATATCAATTAACTCCATGACTGCTCTAGGAAACACTGTAACTTTTTCCTCTACTTAACCCAATGAATAATACTTTGGTTGGGAAAAAAATTGGCTCTGAATACCTATATCCCATGTGATGATCCCACTCTCCAATAAAAAATGCATTCTGTACTTCCACACTATGGAGAACAACTATCATCCAAAATAAATTGATTACAATACATATATAGTACTAATAGTCAATGCCAATAATGATAGTGTATGTTTATATATACTTCAAAAATAATTCCCCAAGGATTAATGATTCCTCTTCATCAGTTCACAACTCAATAATACGTCATGTAATATAGAATGGGATGAAACCAGTGTAGTCAACACAAGGTGCACTGAAAGCCTCTCCACCTTAATCCTCAAGGCACAAACTAATTTGGATGTTAAAAAATAGTGTGAATATATAAAATAAAATAAAAATATATCTATGTTATATGAAAAATAAACCGTACCAACAAAAATCTCTAGCTTATATAGCACTATACTTTTTATGGAATGAAGTTTCATATCTATTATATTGCTTTGAGGTATTTTCTATTTTATTTTTTATCTTTCTTTATTTATTGGATTTATATGGAATTTTTGGTATTTTTTTAGTTTTTAGGCTTAGAAGAAGTAGGCGCATAGTTGGTGCATGATGTGTAGAAACTATATGCCAACCCACCAGAATATGTGTGTCCAGGACAGTGGAACTGTCCATGCCACATGGCCTAGCACACATGTGTGTGGCCCTCCAGGGATAATCATGCACCTAAGACAGTGACACTATATGAGGAGCATGTTTATTCACATGGGTGTGTGCTCCATCCAAGAGAACTATGTGGCCAATTTTCCTCTTATACAGATGTGCCTCAAGATTGGAACATGGTCTAGCAGACCATGTGGCCAAACCAGTAGGTCTGCCAATACTTTAAAAATGTCAAAATTTCAAAACTACCCCTCCTTGATTTTAACCCAAAATCACCCCTCACTCACCCCATTCGACATCCCCAACACTAGGAATAACTCTCCTTACTCTCCTCCCCCTTGGGATTCAATATTTGTTTTATTTTGTTGTGGATTATTCACTAATTTTTCAAGTAAGCCTATAATCACCCCTTTTATTCCTTTTTCTTGGTATATTCTCCCATATTTCTTGTGTTATCTTTCTATATAATGGGTTTTTACATAGATTGGTTTTGTGTCTCATCTCGTTGGGTTAAATATTGTTATTTATGGTGTTATTTTTTTCCCATGGGTCTCTTCTAGGTGTGGTAGTGGTTTTCACCGAGTTTTGTGAAGGTTTCAAAGAAGAGGTGGGAGGTTCCATGAATTTTCATGAATTGACGATTTTATTATGAATTCTATTTTACTAAATGGGTTTTATAAAGTGTGTGTCTTGTGTAAAATGTGTTTTATGTGGGTTTTGGGGTGTTTTCATAGTTGATTATTGAAATTCCCTTTTTAAAGTTATTTAACATATGTGCTTTGAATTATTGGAATTTTGGTAATATAAAAAGAGATTTAAAATTTTATGAATATGGAAATAGATAACTTGGGAACCTCAGGTATTATAGTAGGGTTTCTATGGACTAGTATACTATTTGGGTCAGCAGTCCAATGACTCGGGCTCCCTGACAAGTTTACACCACAACACTAACAAAAAATATGATGATGACAACTTGGGGACTACTGGAACATTGGATGTGACCTCTCTAGAAGCTAATTCATGAGAATATTCTATATAGTTCGATCATCGAGGTTGGAGGATCCTGCATCCCTAACAACCTATCTATATAGGGAGTCTCTCATGGTTTTATGGTTTTGTTTTGAACTAATTAGAATCGCTTTTCCATTGTTACCACTCTTTTATAAACAGAACCTCTTTCTATTTAAAAAAATTTTAGATCAATTATTTAAAAACTAGAATGTAAATTTGTCTTTTAATGAGATTTCATGGAATCCTTTGGTGGTATCCTAATGTTAATTTATCCTTACACCTTATATGCATCCAAAGGGGTATATAGATATTTTTTGTTTGACTTAGGTAAATCCAAGGCTTCCCATGGTGGTGATGGCCGTTCTATGTGTTAGAGGTTTCTTTTTCTCAAGTGTTGGAGGTGGGGGAATGGGGTGTTGGAATGAATACCACATGTATGTGTTTTGGTCTAGTTATTCCTTTCCCCATTATGGTATTTTTTTTGTAAATGATAAGTTCTTAACTCATTTTGTAGACTTTCCATTTGATATCTTCTAATATGTTTTATGGTTATGATTTTTTGTATGTTTTCTATGGGTTTTTTGGTTGATTATCTTGTTATAAATCATTCCCAAAGGTTTTAATCTATGATGAGGCACTAATTTCTAGGTTATGTGGAATGGGAATGCCCTTCGGGCCATGCCACATGCTATGTTGAGTGTTTGGTTGGATGGAAACCCAGACCAATATGGGAAAAATGGTATTAGATCTCGGTTTTTTCATTAGTTGGGTCATGTTATTTGGTAGTGTTTTGATAGATAAGAGCTATGACCGGTAGGGCTTGAGGTGATGGTTTTGTGTGGGCTGTCTGGCCAAGAAACCTCTTGATAGGCCATGGGTCCCCATAGGATGTTAAAGATTTGGTTTGACTCCTCCTCCAGGTGTGAAGTACATATTGAAAGAATTTACATGGATTTCGAGCAGCGGTGGAGTGTTTTAATATGTTACTTTTGTTTTTTATGGTTTTAGTTTGGATTATATGGATGTTTGAGTTGTGTTATTATAGAAAACCCTTAGAGGTAATGTTTTGATATTTTCTTTAGTCATATTGATTGATGTACAGTCATAATTCCCCATAAAGTTCTTGTGAAACCTTGAAAATTTACTAGAAGGAATTCCCCCTCACTAGTTTATCAAAGATTAGTTGGAGTAGTGGTTTGGGTTGTCTGAGCATTAGATTATGGAGTTGGCCCTCACCCTGCTCATGCTAAGGATACATGTAACAACCCAGAAAATGATTGAATAAACTATTTTCATATTTATTAATATTTATGAATTAGATAGTAATTTTAAAATAAAAGGGACATTATGTACAATAGAAGACAAGACACACAACAAAGGGTTTCTTTGAAATCATGTGTTGCACGCAAGACTGAGTTATACCAAAAAATAGTATTTTAATAATACTATTATTTAATATGGATGATATCACCTAGACATTGTATCAACGGGAATTAATATTAATAACTATATTATTTTTCACATATTTGTAAATAAAATTACAATATTCCAACATATTTTATAGGGATAATATAAGAATAAATCATGTTTTAGGCTTAAAAAATTATTTTTTTCTAAAAAGTAGTTTAATAGCCTTTTAATGGCGTGCCTATTTTAAAAAAACATTTTGAAACATTTATTACTTTTATATGAAAAAATAAAATCTATTTTTTAAATAAGAATATCAAAACTAAATTTCGTTGATTTTTTTTGTATTTTTATGAGATGTTTAATATTTGGATGAATGGTAAATAATACCGATATTTAATTAAAAACTGAATTTTCTTACAATTAGGTTATATAGTTAAATTGTATTTTTAATTTATTTTAAAATATAATAAGATAAATTATATATCATTTAATCTAATTTAGGTAATTTTAATAATTTTCATATTGATTTTAGATTTAAAAACATAGAAAACTTTTGAACATTTTCACTTTAAAAACTCACTTTTGTCGTCTCATTTAAAGGATTAATATTACATTAATTTTCACCACTTATGTTGTTAAAATGTGGAAAATTTTATTCCATATTTATAACTTTCATAATTTATAATTTATAATAATTTCATCATAGTTTTTGGCTAGAAATATTAGTGAAATCAATTAAAATTAATTATAGCAATTACGGTACAAATGTGTTTACATGGTGATTAAACCTTAATTTTAAAAGTATAAAATACCATTAAAATTTTCTAAGACCAATTGTATAGACATTATTATACAATGTATAATATTTTATAGAATATATAACATTATTTGAGGGATATTATAAAAGTTATACCTTCCAATAGTGTTTAAATTTTTATATTTATAGGAAATTCACTAATCCTCCACTACAAAAAGAAACTCACCCTCTTCCATTTATTCACACCTATAAAGTACTTTGAATAGTTCAAAACCTGGAAAATATTTTATAAAAATTCATCCCCTCACCATAGAACCCTAAATTGTTTAATAAATACAACCATGGAATCCCTTTGGTGAAAAATAAATGGACATACATGAAAAAGAGGTAACATTCTTCAACATGAATTTATGTTTTATTTCTTTCTCCACACATTTAATTAATTTTATTACATGATAATATAATAAAATTGGTATCCTAAATATACTGATATTTTTTTATATTAAGGGTTATACCTACACCTATACACAATTCCATCAAATGGGTACTGAAATTATCGTTTGTTTGTATTATGGATTACCGCCTCGTGAAATGATGTTGTTGGTCTTTCCTTTACCACCCCATGGTTGGTAATAATAAAGGATAAACTATAATTATAAAATATGATATATATATATATATATATATATATATTATTTATGAAGTCTTAATACATTTTTAATTATTATATAATGCATACCTTCGTGCTTACCATTTTGTGAGAATATGAAAACATCGTTTTTTGACGTGTTCACTACCGCCTCTTCAAAGAGATGTGATACGTTCACACTTTACATGGAATGTATTAATGATGTTTTTTTATAAACAATTGTGACATTAATATAAAATATATAATATTCATGAAATTATTAACTATTATGGTAATATAATATATCAGTTTATTTATTACCTTGTTCACACACGAAAAAAGTGATAACGTTGTTTGTGGATGTGTCGACTACTGCCTCCTAGATGCAATGTGGTTCATTTTACATCACAAAAATTATATATATAAGTATATATGATTAAATAACAAGTTATTTATGATATATTTATCATTCTGTAAATGTTACTAATCTTTTTTCTTAATGATCATTGAAAAATTGGGATGTTTCTCAAATGTATGTATGGCCTATCGTCTCCATGATTGTCATGTTAGTTAATTTTTCAAAAACAACATTCATAATTGGTTTTAAAAGTATAATTGATGTAGAAGTGTTATAATTATTTCATTATTATTATTTTTGGATATGTTTTTAATAATTACCCCCTTTTACCATATTTTACCTACCAAAGTCATTTTTGACATTTAAAATGAATATGGTCAAAACACCTGAAATAAAAAAAATTGTTAAATTATTTGTATAAAAAATTAATAAGTGAAATTAAATTAATTTTAGACTTTAAAAAATTTCTAAATCAATTAAATAATTATTATATTTTTATTATTCATAAATATAAATAGACATGTGACAATTTAGACTCAAGTTAATGGATTTTATCTCAACCTCCTTTCATTGAGGCATATTTTGATGTTATATACCCGCCTTCTTTTATGAGGTGTATTTAGATCTACATTGATATATACTACCATGAATTTACTTATTCTAATGTTATTTAATGTTTCTGTATAATTTTATTCTTTCACAGGGCTTATGATTTAAATATTCAAAGTGGTATGGTACACTTTGAGTGTTTAAATATTTAATTTTAAAATCCTCCATGTCAAAATTGTTATTATTATTTTATGTATTTATTTATATGGATATGAAATGATTATAAATGATATTTTATTTCTATTTTACAAATTCTATTCCTCTACAAGCCTTAATGTTTTTAAAAGAAAATGAATCAACCTTTTCCCTTTTGGGAATTTTGTTATTGAAAATGAGTTTTTAAAGAGGATTGATTATTTCAATAACTTGAAATTTTTTATTCTGAGTGAAGAAAAAAAACATTATGACTGAAATGATGAAAAATTCATTATTTTATATGTTATAAATATATAATGGTACTTGTACATTTGATGGGTGGTTACTTGATAGACCAATGATGGAAGGTTTTGTGATAAACCAACAACTGGTGCATCCATAATAGCCCTCTAATGCATTGGGTATAAAAGTTGGTTGTATAGATTTTAAATTTATAAGAGTGATATTTATGGAAGTTGATAGAATGGTTTTTACATTTATAAGAGTGAAAATTATAATAATATCACAAGATAACATTATGTTTTTCTATGATTTTTAAGGGTTTTATAGTAACCTTGACATTACAAATAGGGTAAGCAATGATCTTATTTTCAAAGGAAATTATTAACTACTTCTAAAGGGTGAAAATTATTACATTATGATAATTTTTTCATGGGTTTTAATTTTTATCATTGGACTAATGGTATCCTTCTTGTTATCCCTTAATAAGAATTTTATATTCATCTCACATTTTATAATGTTTTTCAAATGACATAAGGATGAGTATGGGATTTAAAGATTTCAATTTGAAATTCATGAATATTTTTCATAAAATATATCATTCTTTTAATAAAATGTTTTATATTATGGTAAAAATGGATACTACTCGGAAGCACAAACTTTTTATTTTATGGTTTTGTTGTGTATGATTTATGCCATAATTCTCTAAAACTCTACACCTAAAATTTTCATCAATTCGAAATAATGAATGAATGTTCATTAAAAACCTCAATATTATATAATATATAAGTTCAGGTCCTTATAGTTTGTATCAAAGGAATGGTTTGAATAACAATTGAGTTTGGGTTAATATTAGTAATACGCCCTTGAAATATTTCACTTTATGGTTAATCTGATTTAATATATCATTTTATGATTACCATGTTGCTTTATCTAAAGTATGTTTGTTCAGAATTATTTTATTCATAGTAAATAAGGACGTTATAGTGGGAAGGCACCAAGAGGAAAATATCATCTTTAATGAACACCCTTAGATGGTTGGACTTTAAACTAATAAGTTTGTTATAGTGATTGATCAGTTCACATGGGATATAAATGGTGTTCATTTCTATGTAAGAGATAAACTATATATACCATAGATGAATTGGATAATAGTGGATCATTTTATTAGACAACTCTCCCCATCATGCAGAGGGTCATCTAACTATGTTCTAGCTGAAGGAAGGTTTAAATCCCTAGAAAAATATTTGATTTCATGGGTTGTTCAAAACACAGAAAGGTAACTCTAGCAATTTATTATTTTGAAGGTGAAGTCGACAAATAGTTTTCAATAGTTAATAATATCATGTAAGTTTTAGATATTTATGCTTTAGAATTGGATGAATTTAAGAATGTTTTTCTTGAGAAATATTTTCTTAATGTTTTTCAACATAGGATGGGAAAAAATATTGTAATTGAGGCAGAAGGTGGAAGATTATTTTGCTTCATATGAAGTAAACTTCAATCGATTGGAGAGGTAAATCCAAAATTTTATATGATAAATTAATAGTAAGATAAATTATTTTTACTCTGGATTAAATCCAAGATTTCAAAGGGGATTGTCTGATGTAATGATAAGGTTGAAATGGAGTTTTGAAATGATCATGTGTCCTATTAAAACAATCAAAAGAAGAAGACTAGTTGGCAGGAAATGGAAAAGAATTCATAAAATAATTTTAGATGTAAGAAAACCAAATTCATATACTGTGAGAATTGTGGTAAAAATATTCCTAGATAATGTCTTTACACATTTGGTAAGTTCTTTATATGTGGTAAGTTTGGTTGTATAGCTTGTTAATGTAAGGAAGATTATTATGAAATCCATGGAAAGTTGGTGGTAAGATGTTTTAGTTTCATTGAGCTAGGGTATTATTCAAATGTGTGTCAATAGTTGATTACCCATGGTGGAGACCTCGAAGATTGAAAGAAAATGCGTTTTGTAAATTACTCTTCTACAACAACGGTTGATGTTGGTCCATCAAATAAAGTAGTGATAGTTATGTTATTGTTTTATTCGAATTATTCCAATAATATTTTTGATTTTTTATCTTTAGATTCTTTCATTTCTGATAAATTTTCTATAAAATTGGCAATATCACCTCATGAAAGTAATATATAACTCTTTGTAAAAAATAGGAGTGGGGTATTAGAGAAGAAAATATTTACAAGAATATTCCAATTTTCAATAGTGGGATGGTATTTCCTGAAAATCTTTTTGAACTTCCCATAATGGAGTTCATTGTCATTTTGGTTATGGATTGGCTTTCAATTTAACATGCTAAATATTCTTTAAATCTGAGAAAGTTTTATTTAATGATTTAATACCTTTAATAACATACCATGAAACTTTGAAATTGATTAAATATAGTATGGAATGTTATCTAGATCATGTTTTTCAAAATAAAGAAATAGTTTTGATTAGTGACATCGCATTTGTACATGAATTTATAGATGTTTTTCATGGTGATTTTACTGGTGTTGTTCTTGATTGAGAAGTTGAATTTTCTGTTAATTTAGTGCCTGATAATAAGCCTACTTCAAAACCCCCTTATCAAATTGATCAAATAGAACTCATGGAATTGAAAACCCAATTTAAAAAATTGTTAAATAAAGGTTTCATTAGACCAATCAGTTCACTATAGGGTTCTCTAGTTTAATTTATGTAAAATAAAGATGTTTCCTTGAGGATTTTCATTGATTATATATCCATGAATAACATCACTATTAATAAAAAAAATACCATTTTCCTCATATCGATAATTTGTTTGATCAGCAATAGGGATCTTGGTTTTTTTGAAGATTAATATAAGTTTTATGTACCATCAGCTGAAATTAATGTATAATGACATTATGAATGAAATATTTTGGATGAGATGTGGTCATTATGAGTTTTTAGTTAATACCTTTCAGTTATCTAATTCACATGTTGTATTTATGAATCTTCATAATATAGTCTTCTATAAGTTTTGGGATCATTTTATTGTTGTGTTTATATATCGTGTTTTGTTATATTCTAAAATCCATGATGAACATCAAATGCACTTAAGGATTGTTTTTCAAACCTTAAATGAAAATAACACATATGGAATGTTTAGTAAGAGTGAATATTTGTGGAAAAAATTTTATTCCTTGGATATATTTTTTCTAAATATAGAATAACTATTAAAAATGCTAAAATAAAAGTTTTTAATGAGTGGAAAAAAACTACCAATGTCATAGAGATTCATAATGTTATTGTATTAGTAGGTTATTACCGATGGTTTGTTGTAAACTTTTCTCGAGTATCTATCCCACTAAGTTAACACGAATGGTAGTTAGGTTTATCTGGATAGGGGAATGTGATATTTCTTAGGAACTGAAAAAAAAAATGGTCAATGCCCCAGTTTTAGCCCTCCATTCCAAAAATAGTGATTTTGATATCTTCAGTGATGATTTATTAAAAATAATTGGTTGTGTCCTCATTAAAAGTGACAAGGTAATTTCTTGTACATTACATCAGTTGAAAACTCATGAGTTAAATTACCCTACACATGATTTAGATTTAGTTTTTTCTGTTTTTTTATTAAAAAATTTGACACATCATTTTTATGGAGTAAAGTGAGAAATATATTCTGATCAAAAAATTTGGAAGTATATATTCACTGATAATTAATTGAACATGAGATAAAGAAGATGGATAGAACTAATATGGGATTTTTATTGCACGATTTATTAAAATCCTGTAAAATAAAACAAGGTGGTTTATACTTTGAGTCAAACACTTAATGATACATTTACCATATTACATTTGGAACTTGGACCTTTGGTTAATGATTTGATTAATTATGGCCAATAAGTTGTTGATGCGGGGATATCCTCTATTTTGTTTGAGGTTTTAGTGTAGTCTAATTTTTCCTAAATCATTATGATATCTCATAATGTGGATCAATATTTTCAAGAAAATGTGGAATCTATTACTAATGGTAAGATTATTAATATTAATATTGATTAAGAAGTTTTTTTATGATTTGTAAAAAAATTATATCCACCTTCTGATTCGCAGATTATTAAATATTTGTTGGCAGAAGCTCATAGTTTCTTGTTTTCCATTCATCAGAGTAGCACTAAGATATACAGAAACCTTGGGAAGTATTACTAGTGGGATTCAATGGAAAGATATATTCTGAAATGTACAAAGAAGTGTTAGACTTTTCTATAGGTTAAATCAGAGTGATACTTACCAAATAGAATACTTCAAACATTTCTAGTTCCATAGTGGGAATGGGAGAATATATCAATGGATTTGATGTTTGGATTTCTAAAAACTTCTCAAGGTAGTAACAAGATTTTGGTTATTATTGATCGATTAACTAAATCAAAAAAATTCCCTCTTATTTTTTATATAATGTATTTATATCATCATACTCAACTATATCTAAAAGATATTTTCAAGTTACATAGAGTTCCCTTCTCCATTATATTAGATTGTCATCCCAGGTTCGTATATAATTTTTTGTAATGGAATTAAAGAGTTGTTGGGTACTGAATTAAATTTAAGTATCACTTTTCATCCTCAGTCTGATGGACTCATAACAGATGATTCCAACCTTTGAAGATAATAATCTACTAGAAATAAGGGATTTAGCGGCTGCCATTTGGTTGCCGCTAAATTCCTTCAGCGTCTTCCTAGAATCCTCCAAATGGCATACATTTTTTTCATGTTGCTAAAGCCTTTAGAGGCCGCCAAATGGCGCCCGCTAAAGATTAATCTCAAAAATGTGATTTTCAGTCTGTGATGCAGTAGGCAACACAGATGTGGTCCACCATCTTGGCTCACCGGCCATGGCGGATGCACGACGACCAAGGATGGTTCAGGTCAATTAGGGGGATTCGTTTTGTGGTGGTGTGATGCCGGGGGGAGACCAGAGGGTCACTGGAGGTGCACCAATGTGTTTGGGATGGCTACATGTGAGGGAGGGGTGGGGTGGAAGGGGTCGGCGCAGTGGCGGTCGGCGAAGCGGTGGTGTTGCAGGTCTTGTTAAAGAAGATGAGGAAAGAATCCCGCTGTTTTTTTACTTCAGTATTAGCAGCCGCCATTTGGGGGCCACTAAAACTGACGCGCACAACTGCCCAGAATTCTAGTAGTGAGATTTGTTCTTTCTCAATGGATTACAAAGGATGTTGGGGTTGACATCTTTCTTTCTTTGAGTTTTTCTTATAATAATATTATTCATTATAGTATATATTTGGAACCATATGAGGAATTATATTGAAATAGGTGTGAAACACCAGTTTTTTTGGAATATGTGGGAGAATGTAAGTTTATGGGACCAAATTTGGTAGAGGAAACAACAAATAAAGTGCAGGTGATTCAACAACACATGAGGGCATCTTAGATTGTGAAGAAAATCCTTATGGATAACAAGAGAAAAGATCTTTATTTTGATGTAGGTGATGATGTATTTCTAAAATATTCACTATAAAATAGTTTAATGCATTTTGGTAATAAGGGTAAGATGAGTCTATGTTTCATTAGACCATAATATATCTTAAGGAAATTGGGATTAGTTTCCTACTGAGTGAAATTTTCTCAAAGGTTATCTCGGGTAAACAATGTATTTCATGTTTCAATGTTAAGGAAGTATTTACTGGATTCATCTCATATTTTGAGCCTTGAAGTAGTTCAAAAGAGAATAGAATCCTTCTTATAAGGAACAACCGGTATAGGTTCCTGGTCATATTGAGAATGTGTAGTAAAATAAGGCAATTCACTAGGTTATGGTTTTATGGAAAACCCATATGGTTGAATAGGAAACATAAGAATCTGAAAATTATATGAGGGAAAAATATCCCCACTTATTTGTTGAGTGAATTAAATTTTGACGACAAAATTTCTAAAAGGGGGAGGATATAAAAGCCAAGTTAATGAAAAGATAATTCATTTTCATATTTTTTAATATTTATGAATTAGATAGGTATTTAAAAAAATGGTATTCTGTTTCAAATAGCATACATGGAATGTAACAATTATTTTCATCGAAATATTGTGTTCCACACAATAATGAATTATACCATACAATAATATACTATTAATATTATTCATTAATATGGAATTCATTTCCAAATCATTGAATTTATAGTAAGGAATAGTACTTACTATATTCTTTTTACACATGTTTATATTATTCTTTCACATTCATCCACAATATTTTGTAGGACTAATATAAGAATAAATCCATTTTTATGCTTAACAACCCTATTTTTCTAATGCAGTTTTATCTCCTTTGAATAGAACTCCAATTTTAAAAAAATGGATCATTTCTAATTTTTATATTTAAAAAAAATAATTTTTTTAATATTAATATCAAAATTAACATTAGTTGATTTTAAGGTATTTTTCTGACAATTTTTAAATTTTGATGAATAATAAATATTACAGAATTTTAATTGAAAAATAATTTTTCATTTAATTTTTTTATATGGTTAAATTATATTTTTTACTGGTTTAATGTATAATTTAATAAATTTTGTGTCATTTAATCAAATTTAGGTCATTCTAATTGTTTTTATATTGATATTTGAAATAAAAACTTAGCAAACTTCTCAACATTTTCACTTTAAAACCATGATTTTTCTTCCAATCTGTGGGATTGATTTTAAATTAATTTCTTCCAATTAAGTGGTTGGGATTCAGAAAAATGGATTATATATTGGGAATAAGAATAATTTATAATTTATAATAGGTTCAACTTAGTTTTTGTCCAAAAATATTAGTGAAATTAATTAAACTTAATTACTGAAATTAAGGTAAAAATGAATTTACTTAGTTGTTAAACATTAATATTAATAGTCTAAATGACCTAGAAACATTTAAAAAACCCATTTTATTTTAATTATTCAACTCTATACTCTATTGGATATATTTTTATCATTATTATTGGCACACGATGTAAGGTATACCTACTAATAGTATTTTCCTTTTTATATTTACATAAGTGTCACTCCACCTCTCCTATAAAAAGGAACCCAACCACCCCCATTTCTTCACACCTATCAATAAATTTGACACATTAGAAAACTAGACAAATAATAAACCATAATCCCTCCCCTAAAAATACATTCCTCACTTTTGGCATAAATCCAACCAAGTAATCCTTTTGAAGAAAACCAAAAGGAGTAACTTGAAAAAAGGTAACATTCTTCAATATGTATTTATGTTAAATTTCTTTATAAACCCATTAAATTATTATTTTTTAAAACTATATAATTAAATTAGTATTTTAAATATACTGATATTTTTTTTGTTAATTATTTGGACTACACATAATAAAACTTTCATCAAACGGGTAAATAAATTATCGTTCATGTGTACGGAAGACTACAACCTCGTGAAAAGATGTCATTCATTTTTTCCATTAAAACCTCTCATGATTTGGAATTATGTTGGAAAAACTATTTTAAAATGATATATAAATTAAATTTATGATTTATTCCAACGTATATAATTATTATAAAACATATACCTTCATTCTTTTCAGTTTGTGTGAATATGATAACATCATTTGTGGAGGTGTGGACTACCGCCTCCTTAAAGTGATGTGATACGTCCACACATGACATGGAATATATTAGTGATGGTTTTAATAAAT
This sequence comes from Viscum album, assembly GCA_963277665.1. Classification (NCBI taxonomy): domain Eukaryota; kingdom Viridiplantae; phylum Streptophyta; class Magnoliopsida; order Santalales; family Viscaceae; genus Viscum; species Viscum album. The sequence continues at coordinate 1,349,310,925 of OY728140.1, read as the reverse complement.
ATATTTATCATAAATATAATTTATATTATATTCATTTCATAATTTCATTTCTATAAATATAATATATCATTTTATTTATTACCCTTTTCACACACACAAATGTGATAACGTCGTTGGTGGACATGCAAACTACCGCCTCCTTAACGTAATGTGATTCCTATTACAAAACAGAAATTATATATATAAGTATGTATTATTAAATAAATTTTAATTTATGTTATAATTATCATTATAGAAATATAAATTTAACTTTCCTTATTTTCATAATTATCGTTTAAAATTGGAACCTTACTCATGTATACATATGGCCTATCGTCTCCACGATTATAATATTGGTTCATTTTTCATAACTTTCATTCATGATTGGTTTCAAAATTATAATTAATGTATAAATATTATGATTATTTCATTATTATTATTTTTTATATTTTGTTAATAATGACCCCCTTTGACCATAGTTGACCTACCAAATTCATTTTTGACAGATAAATAATATATTGTCAAAACACTCGACATAAATGTAATTGCTTAAATAGTTTTATAGAAAAAATTTAATAAGTGAGATAAAAGTATCTATAAAAATGAAATGGTAATGAACAATGAAAATAATTAATATAATTTTATTATTTCATAATATAAAGACACATGTGACAAGTCAGACTCAATGTAATAGATTTATTCTCAATCTTCTTTCACTGAGGCATATTTTGATGTTATACACTCACAATATTTTATGAGGTGTATATAAATACCTTTTGAAATATCCTATCATGAATTTTATTGTCCTCATTTTACTTATTTTTTTAGTTCAATGATATTATTTCATGGGGAATATGATTTAAATGTTCAATGTGGTATGGGATACATTGAATGTTTAATGATTTAATTTCAAAATCAATTCTGCATGTAAATATTATTGTTATTATTTTTCAAATTTATTTTTATGGATATAAAATTATAATAAATAATATTTTTGTTCTATTTTTGATATTTATATTCCTCTACAATCTTACATGTTTTTTAAAGAAAGAAAACCCATTTTTCCCTTTTTGGGAATTTTGTTATTGAAAATGGGTTTTGAAATTATATTGATTATTTCAATAACATTAAATGTTTTATTATGAGTGAAAATGAAATATTATGAGGGAAATGTTGAAAATTATATTATTTTATGTGTTATGATATATTATGGTTCTTGGACAATTGACAGGTGGTTATGTGATAAAATAATGATGGGTGGTTCCGTGATAAACCAACGATGGGTGGTTATGTGATATCCCTCCAATATTTTGGGTATAGAAGTCATGTGTATGGATATTCCATTTTTAATAGTGACATATATGGAAGCCGATTGTATGGTTATTTTCTTTTATAAGAGTGAAAGGTATAATAATTTACCAAGATACCTTTATGTGTTTTCTGTGATTTCTATGGGTTTTATTTTAATCTTGTGAAAAAAGGGTAATAAATAAGATTATTTTCAAAGTAAAGTATTTACTACTTCTTAAACATGAATGTAATTTCTTTATGATAATATTTTCATGGGTATTAATATTTATCAACTAACTATCAGTTTCCTTCTTTTATACCTTACTTATCATTTTATGCTCATCCTACATTTTTTAATGTTTTTCATAGGACTTAAGGATGAGTAAGGGAGTGAAAGAAGTCATTTTAAAAGTCATTAAGTGTTTTCATAAAATATATCATTATTTATTTATTTTTAAATTACATTATTGGTAAAATTGATATTTTCCAAAAGTTCCCACTTTTATTTATTAGTTTTTTATATATGAGTTATGGCCTCGTTATCTAAAACTATAAACCTGAAAATATCCTTAATGTGAGTGAAATAAATTGCTTCCCTAAAACAAATGATTATACACTATTTCAGGCTAGGACCATATAAAACTGAATAAGGTATGGGGAAGGATAGAGCTCAGGAGTTCCTCAAAAACAAGCCACCTTCCTTATAGGGTAGCATCCACCTCCAAAAAGTGGATGATTGAATGGAATATATTGAGATGATTTTTGGGTTAATTGATACTTCTGAAGCAAAATAGTTGAAATGTGCTTCATTCATATTGGAATTCCCCAGTCATATGTGGTGGGACCTAGTGGTCCATGATAGAAATCATGAGAATATATTCTAGAAACACTTTCTGGGTTTCTTATATGGTAATTATTTCCCTAAGACCTTGGCCCTTTCTATGATTCAGGATTTTCCAGATCTCCATCAAGGGGATCAGACCATGTTGGTGTATTCCAACTACTTGGAAATGTTGGTTAATTTCACACCCAAGGTAGTTTCTAATGACTCTTTGAAGGCCCAATGTTCTTAAGTGGGGTTATGTCCAGACATTCAATCTGAATTTTTGTTGTATAAATTGAATACATGTGTTGAGATTGTGGGCTGATCCTTAATAGTAAAGGTTGTTCATTATAGTAAATCAGTTTTCTCTGAGGCAGTTTTGGTAGTGGATCAAAGATATCATGGAATGTCTAAGAAGAAAGGGAAGCATGATGATAAAGGGAAGAATTGGAGTGTTAGCTCCGGATACCTACCTCCACCACCTTCATCTACAGCCACTAGTGGTGGGTTGTGGATCCCCATGGAATGTACGGATGGATTTTTCCGCTTCACCAAGGAGAAGTCACTAGTGTGGACTTATAGGGAACCTATAATGGATTTTTTAAGTGAACTCCCATATCATATTGGTTCTAGTTCCTCATCATCTCAGGGACCACAACTCAGTAATAACCATCTAGAACCATGGGTTCATGGTCTGTTGAACAAGGTAGAAAGGATATATCTTGTTAAGGGCATAGTCATATCAAGGAATTTCCATAATCCTGTAATTTATGAGAAGAATTATGAATAAATGGGGAACCTTTTTTCTATTGATTATGTTCAAGTAAGATCCTATTTTGTACTTATTTTGAGGAATATTTTTTATTGCATCATCCATTTATGTTGTATTATTTTATATGGGTTCCTCTAACTCCTTTTTTTCTAAATTTCTTTAATAATTGTAGAAATTACCAACTGAGATCATTCCATATGTCATAGAGTTGGTTACAGCTCTTATTAAGAAGAGGGAACATGGTTTTAGGTTTCCATCATGTGCACTTACTCTTTCTGGGGTAAAATTGGAATGGGACTTCCTGGTTCTAGAGATAGACCTCCATTATGTGATTTTTTCATGTAATTAATGATATCATCCAAGGTTCACCTTAATTTTAATGTTAGGTTGGTACCCATGATTGAAGTCGATTGGATTACTCGGGACATTGAGTGTGAATGCATCCCCCGTTCAGGGAAAACTGTACCCCCACTTCAGGAGTTGGAAAATATTGTTATCCAATTTTCTTCTCTTATACTTGGGATAGTGGTAGAAATTATGAGTATGGGTTACCTCCTGTAGTGGACAAGATTCAATATGTGTTTCTTGAATATTTTTTTATGGTTACCTCCATAGAGGGATGTCAAATTCACCATCAATTTGGCACTCAGAATATAGATAATATTTCCACCCCATATCGTATGAACCCCACCATATTGAGGGAGTTAAAGTTATTGCTAGAATATTTTAATCCAAAGGACTCATTCACACAAGAATCTCACCTTGGATCATCCCTATGTTGTTTGCTAAAATGTATGATGGATACCTTCAGTTGTGTGTCGATTATCATTATCATAAGAATGTCACAATTAAGAATAAATATATATTTACCAACATTGATAGCCTATTTGATCCGCTCAAGGGGGAAGGGGGTTTTCTGTGATTGAAATAAACTACATGTATCATTAGTTCAAGGTTAGAGAGGCATACATTCCCAATTAATTCTTTTGAAGCATGTACAACCACTTTGAGTATTTTGTAATGCCCTTGAGGAAAACAAATTATTTATCATTTTTCATGCCTCCTTTGATATGAGTGTTTCATATGTACCTTTATTAAATTTTTATCATGTTTTTTTAGGACATCCTAGCCTACACCAGTACAAAAGAGGATCATGGGATGTATCTGTGGATCATGGTAGGCATCTTCAGTGTCATTGAATATATGATGAACTCTCCAAGGGAAACATTTGGTTTTGAGATGTCCGGTTTCTAGGACATGTGATCTCATAATGTATGGTTTTGGTATACCCTGATAAGATCATAGTGGTGATGTCATGGGAGAAACCTTGAAATGTTTTTGTGATCAGGATTTTCTTGGTCCGAGCAGGGTATTACAGGTGGATTTTTTGAGATTTATCTCGGTTGGCTTCACCCATGATAATGATTACCTGAAATGGGGTGAATTTTTTATGGATCCCAATATGTGAAGAATATTTTTTGTAGACAAAGAGTATATTTACCACTACCCCTATTTCTATCCCTCTAATATTTAAGAAGACATATGTGCTCTATTGTGCTACTTGAGGTATAGGTCTTCCGTGTTTTTTGATGTTGTATGACCATGTGGCGGTTTACAGCTATCACCATCTATGACTACATTAATGTAATTATCCAACCCATTACCAGGAACTAGTAGTTGGGATGCATGCCTTGAAGATGTGGTTTCACTATCTTTTATGGGATAAATTCATAGTTTACTTAGACCATATGATATTAGCCTATATTTTCTCCCATAACGATCTAATTCTAATGAAATGCTGATGGGTTGAGTGTCTTTAGGGTTTTGACTTTAATATCATCTATACCCCCATAAGAAAGTAGTGTTGTATTGGTTTAACTAAGATAGAATATTCTTGTCAAAAATTTGAAATATTCTATTGATGAGTGGTCTTTAATGGGGCCTTTTTTTCAGATGCACCCAGAAGCTGAGGAACCTAGTGGATGAAAATTCATTTCTAAAATTTAGTTGATGACCTCTCTCCTAGATATGATTCTATAAGACAAACCTAATGATAAGTTTTTTTTTTGGTATTAATATTATTCACAATGGGGAGCTTCCCAAAAAGTGGGCGTTATCATCCGAGGGAATCTTTTGTTTCAAGGGGTTCTTTGTGGTGCTGTTAATGTTGTTGAATATGGTGATGAAGGATAGCCAGTGTCCTTCGTTGGAAGTTTATATGGGGATAACCAAAATGTTTTATGAAGTTATTTTTTTAGAGGCTACCGATGAGGTGGGATATGGATGAATTCATATCCAGATTCTATACATTACAGTAGGTTAAAGCTGAGAACAATAGTCCCTCAAGCTTCATTTTTCCACTCCCCTTTCTGAACTAGAACTTGGATGAGATCACCATGGATTTCATTATTGGGTTTCCTCATACAACCTAGGGGTGGAATTCCATTTGGGTGATTACTTTATATCTGACCAATTCATCCCATTTCATTCTGAATAAGGACTCGACCAATGTAGTTGAGTTGGGCCACATGTATATCTAGAAAATTGTAAGGATTCATAGTTTGATGTTGGTTATCATTTCATAAAGGGACCACCATTTTACATCTCAACTCTAGTAATGCCTTCAAAATGATTCATGGTCATAGGTCAAACTTATTATGGCATACCATCCTCAAAATAATGGCCAGATGGAGTGACAAAATCATGATTTGGAGGACATGAAATGTGTAGGCATTCTGGATTTCAGAGGTACATGGGATAACTATCTTGCTCTAAGGGAGTTTTCATATAATAACATATACTTATCCGAAAATTAAAATTTCTCCCTTTGAGTCCCTTATGGTTGGAATTATCATCCACCTTCTCATTGGATGGATGTGGGTGAGTCATCTTTTCCAGGAAATAGCCTAGTGCAGGAGACACCAAATATATTTAGGATTATTAGATAGCGGTTGTTAACAGCACAAAGCTACCAAAAGTCTTATGCGGATTAGAGGAACCTAGCCTTTGAAATATCAGTGGGTGAACTAGTGTTTCTAAAGGTGGTACCTTTCATGGGTCATCATCATCTTGGTTAGTAAGGAAATATACTATTGAGGTCTATCAAAAATTTTGAGGTTGTTGAGATAGTTGGTAAGGTGGCATACTGATTAGGTTTTCCATCCTAGTTATCATTGATTCATGATGTGTTCGATGTCTCAGAATTGAAAAAGTATAACTCATACCTGTCTCATGTGTTGAATTATAAGGAATTGGATTTTGAATATGATTTTTCCATGGTTGATAGACCAGTGTGAATTATGGATTACTAAGTGAAATTTCCTAGGGGGAATTTCATAATATTAGTTTAGACAATTTATTAACATGATAATGATGGTACATGGGTGAAAAAGTCTTGGGTAGAGGAGAATCATCCATATTTATTCTCTTGTAAGACATCAGTTAGACTTTTTGAGGGTGTAAAGTTTAATGTTTGGGAGAATTTTCATTTCCAGGTATCCTTTTGATGTATTTTCGATTTTATTTTTCTTATAAGATTTATTTCCTTTATTTCTCATTGTTATTGATAAATGATTCAGTTTTTTTATCTATGAAGAATGAGGAAAATAGATGGTTCACTGTTAGTATATGTTGTGTGTCAGCCTACTGGAAGTCGTGAACCATTGACAGTGGCACTATCTAGGTTTCACAGGCTATCACATGGTCATTAGTCCCTCTAGGGATGCCCATACACCTAGGATAGTGGTACTTTATCAAGTTCATTTTTAGGATCAAGGGTGTGAAGTCCCTCTAGGAAAACCAGGCGGCCATCTTTCCTCTTGGATAGAGGTACTGCACAGGTGGCGCACGGTCTACTAGATCATGCGGCCAAAACATGCAGTCTACCAAAACAGTAAAAATATTGAAAATTTTAAACTATCCTTCCTTGTTTTTATTCCCAATTCACCCTTCACTCATCCCGTTCTGCCTCCCCATCCCTAATAACGCCTCCCCCTTCCTCTCCCCTCCCTTGGTGCTCAATCTTTTGGTGATTTTGGTTTGGATTCTATAAGAATTCATCAAGTATGCCTCCCCTTTCCACTTTTCTTCTTTATTATTCAAATATTCTCCCTAAATTATTCCATTCTCTTTCTCCAGTATGGATTTATATCATGTTTGGGTTTGAATCAAATCTCTTTTGGTTAAATATTGTTGGTTGTGGTGTTCTTCACTTCTAGAGGATCTCTCCCTAGTAAGGCTGGTGGTATCCACCCTATTTTGTGAAGGCTTCAAAGAATAGGTAGTTTGTTCAATGCATTATCATTAATATATGATTTTTTTATGATTCATTTTCTTTATAAATGGGTTTTATAAAGTTGTGTGGGTGGTTTGAAAGGTGTTTTCATTGGGTTTTGGTGTGTGTTCATGGTTTATTGGTGAAATTTTCTTTTGTAAATGGTTTTCTAACATGTGTGGTGTTAATTATTGGAATTTTGGGAATATGAAAATTGATTACACTTATTATGGAAATTGAAATAGTGAACTTGGGAAACCCATGTATTTGAGGTGGTTTTATATGCACTAGTACCTCATTTGGATCGGCAGGGAAATAAAATAGTCTCTCTAATAAGTTCATGACACAACACTAACTAAACCTTTGATGATGATTACTTGAGGATCACTAGATCCTTGGTTGTGACCACTCTAGTGGATCATGAATGAGAATAGTCTCTATGGTTCAATCACTGAGGTAGAAAAATCCAAGATCCCTAATAACCAATCTACTAAGGGAGCCTTCTATGGTTCTTTGGTTTATTTTTAACTCATTAAAATCACATTTAAATTGTTACACCTCTTTTATAAAAAAACCAATTTTTATTAAAAATTGTTTTTAGATAAATTATTTAAAAACTAGAATACTAATTTTTCTTTTAATTTCATTTCATGGAATACTTTAGTGGTATCCTACTGGACATTTTGGATCACACCCTATATGCTACCTCAGGTTTATGTAGATCTTTTTTTTGACTCAGGTAATGTAAAGGCCTCTTATGGGGGTGATGGTGGTTCTATGTGTTAGAAGATTCTTCTACTCAGGTGTTTGTGGTTGTGGCAAGGGTTTTTCCCCACATACCACATAGTGGATTTTCTGTTCTAGTTGTTCTTTTTGAAATTTTTTATTTTTTCTTTTTGGTTGAAAATGATAAAGCCTTTACTATAATTATAGTTTTACCCTTTGATCACTTCAATTATGGTTGATGGTCATGAAGTGATATATGTTTCTTGTGGATTTTGTGGTTGATTTTCATGGGATGAATCATTCCAAAAGATATGAATCGATTCTTTGGAACTGGTATCTATCCCATGTGGATCAGGAACATCCTTTAAACCATGACAGGGGCTAGGTTGACTATATATTTGGATCAGATCCCTAACTAGTTTTTTACAAGAAACTAAACACATTTGTCTCTCCCAGCTCACTAGTAATACTAAAGACCACATTTAAAACCATATTCATACCTATTTACCTAACAATGGGGGAATTCATGGGACTACCATAAACCTACTCTATCTCCCCATATATTCAATGGGTGATAACCCCTACTGCTGGTAAATCCTTTCAGGAAACAGCTTCAGAACCTGAATCCCTAACCACCCCAAAAGTGCAATCCAATGAGAATGGTTTTGGTAATACAACTATCAGTGACCATAATTTATGAAATAAATTTATATATTAATGGGTATCCCCATTTATGTAAGAATGATACTAGATCTACAAAAATGTTATGAATTACACTATGAAAGAATCCTTGATAGTCGTAACCACTATTGTCCCTTTATCCAAAACCCTCCATCAGTAGCCCAACTCCTAACTATTTTTTGATGACTCTCCTATTGAAGAAATATTTACAACATGGGGATCCTATCAATCACCTCTATCTTCTTCTATACATCTAGATATATAGATAGCATAATTGGGGTAACCGTATAAAAAATATCATGGTTTAGTGCCTCTGGAAAACACTTTTCTCTAAACTCCTCTTCTAAATAATATTGAGGGTAAAGTAATGATGGTCCATTAATTGAATCTCGATCTCCCACATTCTTAGGATCCCCTATTGTATTGATGAAAAAATCAACCTCTTTACAATATTCATCACTGATAAAAATAACTCTATAGAGAATTACTTCAAGAAATCACACCATGAATCCTCTGAATCCATACACTGTCTAAGAAACAAAATCCACTATTAACACGCATCCCCCCATATAAGTAATAGTCAATGGCACCAAATTATATATCCAAGAATAAATCAAGATGAATTTGATATCCATATCTTTCAAACGGTTCTCTATTTCCTATTCTAAGACACACTCCTCATACATCATTGAACTCTAATACTAGAACTCATGCAATATCCTCCTTGCTTAGTTTAATCCTCATGTAGTCTGTAAAAAACAAATTATCTATAACTAAAAATATGAACAATGTGGGGATGGTGACCAAGTTTCATCTCTCTATGTAGGAAATATAAATCTTAACCCAATGTAATAGAATTTATTAGACATAATTTAATTGAATTCATTTTATATCACCCAAAATCACTCTGATTCAAACACAAGTACAACAACAAAATGAAAATACCTATCCTAGGTCCCTACCCATAAATAATTATTAAATCACCTTGGTAATTCAATAATCTATGAATTGGATCATAGGGGCCCTAATCACCTATTTCTTATCCAGTCTCACTTTATACAACAAAAAATATGTTTCGGAAATATTATTTTCCTAACAAACACATGCAATATACCCTAGTTCTACACTCCAAACTCTATCCTATATCAAATCCATAACTTTTATACCAATCTATCATAACCTACTCCAACTATGAATCCACATTATATGATTAGTTAATATGATTATAACTCCTAAATCCCACCTCTAATAGGCTGTCGGTTGGTGTCCAGATCCAAAGGCATAAAAATATAAAGGGGAGCCACTGGCCACATAATCATAAGATCATGTAATATAAACTACCAAAAAACCAAGATATAACATTAAATACAAATAATGTGTATAATATTGTAATGAATACATGGCTTTAAAAATGAAATCCAAGTGAATTATTACTATGGTTACAACTCTAAAAATATCTCCAATCCTTAATCAAGTATTGAAAAACATGATCACTAAATCCATCCTGGAAACCAGGAAACATGTTTATAAATAGGTTTGAGCATACATATATACATAAAAAAATCCCCATAAATACCTCTCATTATCAAGAGGAATAATTATATTGATTCCTCTATGAGTAAATAGTATAACCAATATGCACCAAAATGAGGTCAACTATCATTCAACCCCACTAAAACTCAAACATCCAATAATGTGTCTAAGTATAATAAAAAAATATTTAAGTGATATATATATATATCAAAAGGGTACCCTAAAACAACATCCCCTCTAGTTTTGACTCTCATACGACAAAAAACATGGTTATATCATCTCTTCTGTAGTTATGATATTGCACATCATATCACCTAAGATAAACACATACAACATACCAAATTTTAATTGTCATCATAACCATATATCAACCACCGTATACCACACTGGAATCCCACATCGCATCCTCAAACCATGTCATCATCATAATACGGTATCATGAACATTAATGGCAGGACCTCCTTCCCTATGAATACCATTAATGGCCCCACCATGTATCACATCTTCATCACATCATCTTCTCATCATCATCACATCACATTATCATCACATCCTTATCACCTCATTTTCACTATAAAAACTACCCATCAAAGCCCATTTATCTTAAAATCGGGGAATTAAAGAAAATATTAAATCAAAAATGGGTCGAGGGGTAGTTATCCATTTATTTCATTGAAAAAATGGGTGTTGGGAAAAAACTAAAAACCTAATATTATTGGGAAATAGTAAGGTTATCCAACTCAATTGGGGTGGGTAAGAAATCACAAGGAAGTAAAACATATACATCATAGTCAAAAAATTCCAAACCCAATGGTTTAAACCAAAACCAAACCACTATGTCCCACAATTTTCACTAACCCATCACCACAATTCAGTAGAACCACAATCATCTATGAAAAAACAATCCCAAATTTCAAAAACACACACAAAAACATTCCAAATAGCCCATTTAAAAATATCATTTACTCATTTTTATAGATAACATTTTACTAGAAACATTACATTGAATATGACGTGAATTTATCCATATTCTAGGAAAACAAATTAATTATCTATCACCCATTTCCATCTCATCACTTAATTATTTATTCCAATCTTTCAAAATTCTTTAACAGAGATTAATTATCAAATTCCATTACATTAAAATTACGACATTAATTATTACCATCTAGATTCCATTTTGTCAAGAATTATAACAGAACCCTACAATAGATAACAATCCACAACATGAACCACCACACATCACATTTTATCATACCCCATAACTTCCATAAATCAATTTTATTCCCACATTACCAGCTATACCATCATTATAAAACACTTAAAAGCTTATTCACTACTTCAAAAATAACAAGCACATCCTTACATGCCAACTAAGACAAACCAGACACAACATCTTTGTAAAACTCATTCTAGAACAAAAAAAAGGATGTAATAATAATTAACTATTACCATTCTCAACATAGAAATATAAACACATACAAAAAAATAAAACAACCAAAAAATAAGAAAAAAATTTCACTAAGAAGTCTATTATTAACCATTCTTTCATTATAAAAAATTGTGGATTTTATGTAAAACATTAAAAAAACCAAATTTCAAAAAAATCTAATTAATTACTCTATTTAAATGATTAACCATTTATTAAGGGTGATTCCAATAATTATCCATATAAAAAGAAAAAATTACAAACTAGAAACAAAAAAATGAACACCAATATCATACAAATATTGAACAAATAAAATATTGTAAAATCATATAAATCACATTTTAATTTCCCCTTACCTTCAACATTATATGTCTGGTTATTATATCCATTATGTTAAACCTTATCACACACCCAATAAAAACAAAACTATAATACATCAAAAAAATTCACAAAATAAATAATAACTATTGAATCCAGTTTTTTAGAAAGGCCGTCAAAGAATACTTCCTAATAATAAGAAAAAGGGGAACATCAAAAGGCCAAGATCCTAAGGAAAAGCCTCAAAAACCAAGACAATATCAACCTCCATCAATCAATGGTCAATGTCTTGAAAAATCAAAACTAAACCACTTCTACAACTAATCCAAGTCAAAGGAAATAGATAATCCCCAAGATAATGGAATATAAACTCATCTCAGATCAAAGGTTATTCGTCATATAAATCTTTGATTCAAAAATCCACCAATGAGTGGTCGAAGATATCTAAAGATATAAATAGAAATCCTAGTTATTGGGGAGATATGATAAAAACTATATGAATTTATGTATCCATTAAAATTTTAAATAAAACTAAATACATAATGCATTATAGTGAGATTGAGAAAGTCCATACCATAGAGGGATAAAATCAGATGAATGTCTATAAATCACAATGTGATATACCCCATATTCCCCCATTTGAAGCTAAGACTATCCTCTTAATATGATATTATTGGGGAATTATCACAATTTGGGGATTATAATAGTGTCGGAATATGAAAATTTTTAAACTTCATAACAAGGACATATAACTAACCATGAAACAACAAAAGAGACATAGTGTGGCATTACCCAAAATGTAAGAACTGGGGAACCCAGCCTCTAGGTGTTCATGGCCTAACCGATCTCCTCAATCCAAGACTAGAAAATTCCAAAGGTAATACATAAGAGTAAAAAACCATAAATAATGGTTAGTATAGCGACCTCTAATTTTCATACATTACTATTACATCATTCCAATGATTAACAACATAATAGCATTACACATATAGGATCTAAAGGTTTAGCGTCTTGGGAAAACTAAGACCATACATACCAAATACAACATCAAGCATAAACATTTATTTAATTTCTTCTTCTCTAGATTATTATTAACACTTCTCCTCTCCATAGTACATGTATCCACCTGAGGATATACATAAAAAGGGGTGAGCTATATTCCCAGTAAGAGGATAGATAAAAACGATATATCATGGGGTGATCATAATCATGACATAGGCAAAAGATCATGAACATGGGAGGAGCATAAATAAAAGACTTGAATTGTAGAGATGCATAAAAATGAAACATCATGTCTTAGTTGTTAAATACCACACATACCTATGAACTAATCTAGCATCTTGTTCACACATCATTTAACATTTACTCATGAAATTCATCTCTTTACCCAATGCATTGGAGCGCTGTATAATTGCGGGCACACCTGTCACATCATAACATTATCATTATCATACTTGCCAAAAGGAATATATATCAAAAGTGAACATAACTAACCCATGGAAATTAATGGGTTACATGTCATAAAAACACATTAATAAACTTTGGGTTCCCAAAATAAAGAGGGAATAACATACATGTTACAAGAACCGCCCACTTTGAGTGAGAAGTAAAAGGTGTGTTCTTAAAAGAAGAGTTCTTTTGGAAAAAATTTTGTTTGAGATAAATACTAGGTAAAAACATGTATATCCCATAAAAGGAAATAAAATTATGAAGAAATGTTCTTTAAGGAGTAACCATATCAAAAATTGAGTGAAAGAGGGAGAATCTGATGGATGAAAGTTGGGTTCGAGAATTTCCCTTTACCTTGTATCCTAATGCTTCCTTCTCTTTAATGTCATTTATAATGACATTATATTCATTAATTAGAAATCCAGAACCCTGTGTACATTAATAGGGTTCATTATGGTTTCATTATATGATTTTATGTACCTTTGGATGAGTTATAGAGTTTAAAAACATTATTCGGGAATGTTTGTTCTTATGGTTTTCTTGAGTGGTTCATTTGTATTCTTAAATTGAAGTTTGAGTATAACATGGGTAAACATACAAAACTGATATTACATGTTATTAATGATATTAGAGGAGTTTGAATGATTTTTTAATGAATTATATTAGATCCATGTGGATGAATCATTAGATAAGAATTAAATGATGATTGTTTAGGTTAATTTGGGCGGTTTTTCGATCACAACAAACTTTTTTTAACTTATCACTTAGTAATATGGCCATAGGTTATTTCCCTAACTTTAAATAAGTCATAATACATATAAAATATTCTATTTCAACCATAAAAATGGTTTCATGACGAGATCTGAAGGTAGAAATGGAAGAAGAAAGCATGTCGTTTTTTAAGGTGATAAATTAACACCTCACAAACAACGTTCTCTTTAATAAAATAAAAGGAAGAGGGAAAGGGGGTTAGATGATATAATATCTCATTAGAATCATAAAATTAAATTATATGTTTTATAATTCAGTTACAATACCATTTGTATGAACATAGGTGGGGATAGATCAAGAAATTAACTTGAACTTGAAAGGAAATTAAAGGAGAAGAGGGAGAGAAATTACCTCTTGAATCATTCTCTTGAGAACCTCCTTAAGGGCCTAAGATTGGTATTTTGAAGAGACCAGAAGATCTTGGAAGTGAGGGAGGGTATAGGGATGGTTTTTGGGTAGAGTATAAAGAATTTTTGGAGCTTGATATGTGTGAGGAAATGAGGGTGTGAAGGGTGAAGTTTATAGTGGAGGAGAGAGGGGTTTCCTTAATATAAAATTAATTCGTTTATTAATTTCCCCTAAGGTAAGGAATAGTGAGTCTTGAATGACCAAGAATAGTAATTGTATCATGTAATTTCGATCCAAGTGGGATTACATCATCAGAACATCATCGATGACTCAATTAATCCATTATTTATCATTTATTGTGAAAGAGGGAGACCCATTCACATGGAATAAGGACTCGACCAATGTAGGTGAGTTGGGCCAGATGTATATCTAGAAAATTGTAAGGATTCATAGTGTGATATTGGTTATCATTTCATAAAGGGACCACCATTTTACATCTCAACTCTATTAATGCCTTCAAAATGATTTAGGGTCATAGGTCAAACTTAGTATGGCATACCATCCTCAAAATAATGGCCAGATGGAGTGAGAAAATCATGATTTGGAGGACATGAAATGTGTAGGCATGATGGATTTCAGAGGTACATGGGATAAATATCTTTCTCTGAGGGAGTTTTCATATAATAATATATACTTATCCTCAATTAAAATTTCTCCCTTTGAGGCCCTTATGGTTGGAATTATCATCCACCTTCTCATTGGATGGAAGTGGGTGAGTCGTCTTTTCTAGGAAATAGCCTAGTGCGGGAGACACCTACTAAATTTATGATTATTAGACAGAGTTTGTTAATATCACAAATATACCAAAAGTATTATGCTGATTAGAGGAACCCATCCTTTGTAATTTCAGTGGGTGAACTATTGTTTCTAAAAGTAGTACCTTTCATGGGTCATCATCATCTTGGTTAGTAAGGAAATCTACTGTTGAGGTCTATCAAAAATTTTGAGGTTGTTGAGATAGTTGGTAAGGTGGCATACCGATTAGGTTTCCCACCCTAGTTAACATTGATTCATGATGTGTTCGATGTCTCAGAATTGAAAAAGTATAACTCAGACCTCTCTCATGTGTTGAATTATATGGAATTGGATTTTGAATATGATTTTTCCATGGTTGATAGACCAGTGTGAATTATGGATTACTAATTGAAATTTACTAGGGAAAGTTCATAATATTAGTTTGGATAATTTATTAACATGATAATGATAGTACAATGGTGAAAAAGTCTTGGGTAGAGGAGAATCATCCATATTTATTCTCTTGTAAGACATCGGTTAGACTTTTTGAGGGTGTAAAGTTTAATGTTTGGGAGAATTTTCACATCCAGGTATCCTTTTGAGGTATTTTCTATTTTATTTTTCTTATCAGCTTTATTTCCTTTATTTCTCAATTTTATTGATAAATGAGTCAGTTTTTTATCTATGAAGAATGAGGGAAATAGTTGGTGCACGGTTAGTATATATTGTGTGTCAGGCTACTAGAAGTCGTGAACCATTGACAGTGGCACTATCCGGGTTACACGGGCTATCACATGGTTATGAGTCCATCTAGGGATTCCCATACACCTAGGATAGTGGTACTTTATCAATTTTATTTTTAGGATCAAGGGTGTGAAGTCCCTCTAGGAAAACCATGCGGCCATCTTTCCTCTTGGATAGAGGTACTGCACGGGTGGTTCACGATCTACTAGATCATGCGGCCAAAACATGTAGTCTACCAAAACATTAAAAATATTGAAAATTTTAACTATCCCTCCTTGAGATTATGCCCAATTCACCCTTCACTATTCCCATTCTGCCTCCTCATCCCTAAGAACGCCTCCCCCTTCCTCTCCCCTCCCTTGGTCCTCAATCTTTAGGTGATTTTGGTTTGTAATCTATAAGAATTCATCAAGTATGCCTCCGCTTTCCACTTTTCTTATTTCTTATTCAAATTTTCTCCCTAAATTATTCCATTCTCTTTCTCCAGTATGGATTTATATCATGTTTGGGTTTGAATCAAATCTTTTTTGGTTAAATATTGTTGGTTGTGGTGTTTTTCACTTCTAGAGGATCTCTCCCTAGTAAGGATGGTGGTATCCAGCCTATTTTGTGAAGGATTCAAAGAATAAGTAGTTTTTTCAATGAATTTTCATTAATATATGATTTTATTATAATTCATTTTCTTTATAAATGGGTTTTATAAAGTTGTGTGGGTGGTTTGAATGGTTTTTTCATTGGGTTTTGGTTTGTGTTCATGGTTTATTGGTGAAATTTCCTTTTTTAAATGGTTTTTCTAACATGTGTGGTGTTAATTATTGGAATTTTGGTAATATGAAAATTTATTACACTTATTATGGAAATTGAAATAGTAAACTTGGTAACCCCATGTATTTGAGGTGGTTTTATATGCACCAGTACATCATTTGGATCTGCAGGGAAATAAAATAGTCTCTCGGATAAGTTCATGACACAACACTAACTAAACCTATGATGATGTTGACTTGAGGATCACTAGATCCTTGGTTGTGACCACTCTAGTGGATAATGAATGAGAATAGTCTCTATGGTTCAATCACTGAGGTAGAAAAATCCAATATCCCTAATAACCAATCTACTCAGGGAGCCTCCCATGGTTCTTTGGTTTATTTTTAACTCATTAAAATCACATTTAAATTTTTACACCTCTTTTATAAGTAAAACAAATTTTTATTAAAAATTGTTTTTAGATAAATTCTTAAAAAACTAGCATACTAATTTTTTATTTAATTTCATTTCATGGAATACTTTAGTGGTATCCTACTGGACATTTTGGAGAACACCCTATATGATACCTCAGTTTTATGTAGATCTTGTTTTTGACTCAGGTAATGTAAAGGCCTCCTATGGGGGTGATGGGGGTACTACATGTTAGCAGATTCTTCTACTCAGGTGTTGTTGGTTGTGGCAAGGTTTTTTTACCACATACCACATAGTGAATTTTCTGGTCTAGTTGTTCTTTTTAAAAATTTTTATTTTTGGTTTTTGGTTGAAAATGATAAATCCTTTACTCTAATTACAGTTTTACCCTTTGATCGCTTCAATTATGGTTGATGGTCATGAACTGATATATGTTTCTTGTGGGTTTTGTGGTTGATTTTCTTGGGATGAATCATTCCAAAATATATGAATCGATTCCTTGGAACTGGTCTCTATCCCATGTGGATAGGCAACATCCTTTGGACCATGACAGGGGCTAGGTTGACTGTATATTTGGATCGGATCCCTAACTAGTTTTTACAAGAAACTAAACACATTTTTCTCTTCTAGATCACTAGTAATAATAAAGACCACATTTAAAACCATATTCATACCTATTTACCTAAAAATGGGGGAATTCATGTGACTACCATAAACCTACTCTATCTCCCCCTAGATTAAATGGGTGATAACCCCTATTGCTGGTAAAGACTTTCAGGAAACTACTACAGAACCTGAATCTCTAACCGCCCCAAAAGTGCAAGCCAATGAGAATGGTTTTGGTACTATAACTATCAGTGACCATAATTTATGAAATAAAATTATATAGTAATGGATATCCCCATTTATGTAAGAAAGATACTAGTTGTACAAAAATTTTATGAATTACACTAAGAAAGAATCCTTGATAGTCGTAACCACTATTGTCCTTTTATCCAAAACCCTCCATTAGTATCCCAACTCCTAAATATTTTTTGATGACTCTCCTATTGAGGAAATATTTATAACATGGGGATCCTATCAATCACCTCTATCTTCTTCTATACATATAGATATATAGATAGCGTAATTGGGGTAACCGTATAAAAAAATATCATGGTTTAGTGCCTCTGAAAAACACTTTTCTCTAAACTCTTCGTCTAAAAGAATATTGAGGGTAAAGTAATGATGGTCCATGAATTGAATCTCGAGCTCCCACGTGATTAGGATCCCCTATTATATTTATGAAAACATCAACCTCTTTACAATATTCATCATTGATAAAAATAACTCTATAGAGAATTACTTCAAGAAATCACACCATGAATCCTCTGAATCCATACACTGTCTAAGAAACAAAATCCACCATTAACACACATCCCCCCATATAAGTAACAGTCAATGGCACCAAATTCTATATCCAAGAATAAATCAAGATGAATTTGATATCCATCTCCTCTAAATGGTTCTCTATTTCCTATTCTAAGACACTCTCCTCATACATCATTGAACTCTAATACTAGAACTCAGGCAATATCCTCCTTGCTTAGTTTAATCCTCCTGTAGTATGAAAAAAAAATTATATATAATTAAAAATATGAATAATGTGTGGATGGTGACAATGTTTCATCTATCTATGTAGTAAATTTAACTCTTAAACCTAATGGAATTGAATTTGTTAGACATAATTTAATTAAATTCATTTTATATCACCCAAAATCACTCTATTTCAAACACAAGTACAACAACATAATGAAAATACCTATCCTAGGTCCCTAACCTTCAATAATTATTATATCACCTTGGCTATTCAATAATATTTCGGTCTATGAATTGGATCATAGGGGCCCTAATCACCTATTTCTTATCCAGTCTCACTTTATACAACAAAAAATATATTTCAGAAATATTATTTTCCTAACAAACACATGCAATATACACGAGTTCTACACACCAAACTATATCATATATCAAATCCATAACTTTTATACCAATATATCATGACCTACTCCAACTATGAATCCCACTTATATGAATAGTGAATATGATTATAACTCCTAAATACCACCTCTAATAGGCTGTTTGTTGGTGTCTAGATCCAAAGGCATAAAAATATAATGGGGAGCCACTGGCCACATAATCATAGGATCATGTAATATAAACTACCAAAAAACCAAGATATAGCATTAAATACACATAATATGTATAATATTGTAATGAATACATGTCTTTATAAATGAAATCCAAGTGAAATGTTACTATGGTTACAACTCTAAAAATATCTCCAATCCTTAATCAAGTATTGAAAAACATGATCACTAAATCCATCCTGGAAACCAGGAAACATGTTTATAAATAGGTGTGAGCATACATATATAAATAAAGCAATCCCCATAAATACCTCTCATTATCAAGAGGAAGAAGCATATTGATTCCTCTAGGAGTAAATAGTATAACCAATATGCACCTAAATGAGGTCAAATATCATTCAACCCCACTAAAACTCAAACATCCAATAATGCGTCTAAGTATAATAAAAAATATTTAAGTGATATATATATATATATATATATATATATATATCAAAAGGGTACCCTAAAACCACATCCCTGCAAGTTTTAACTCTCATACTACAAAAAAAACATGGTTATATCATCTCTTCTGTAGTTATGATATTGCACATCATATCACCTAACATAAACACATACAACATACCAAATTTTCATTGTCACCATAACGATTTATCAACCACCGTATACCACACTGCAATCCCACATCACATCCTCATACCATGTCATCGTCATAATACGGTATCATGAACATTAATGGAATGACCTCCTTCCCTATGAATACCATTAATGACCCCACCATGTATCACATCTTCCTCACATCATCTTCTAATCATCATCACCTCGCATTATCATTGCATCCTTATCACATCATTTTCACTATAAACACTACCCATCAAAGCCCATTCATCTTAAAATTGGGGAATTAAAGCAAATATTAAATCACAAATGGGTAGAGGGGTAGTTATCCATTTATTTCATTGAAAAAATGGGTGTTGGGAAAAAACTAAAAACCTAGAATTGTTGGGAAATAGTAAGGTTATCCAACTCAATTGGGGTGGGTAATAAATCACAAGGAAGTAAAACATATACATAACAGTCAAAAAATTCCAAACCTAATGGTTTAAACCAAAACCAAACCACTAAGTCCCACAATTGTCACTAACCCATCACCACAATTCAGTATAACCACTATCATCTATGAAAAAACAATCCCAAATTTCAAAAACACACACAAAAACATTCAAAATAGCACATTTAAAAATATCATTTACTTATTTTTATAGATACCATTTTACTTGAAACATTACATTGAATATGACGTGAATTTATCCATATTCTTGGAAAACACATTAATTATCTATCACCCATTTCCATCTCATCACTTAATTATTTATTCCAATCTTTCAAAATTCTTTAACAGAGATTAATTATCAAATTCCATTACATTAAAATTATGCCATTAATTATTACCATCTATATTCCATTTTGTCAAGAATTATAACACAACCCTACAATAGATAACTATCTACCACATGAACCACCACACATCACATTTTATCATTCCCCATAACTTCCATAAATCAACTTTATTCCCACATTACCAGGTATACCATCATTCTAAAAAACTTAAAAGCTTTTTCACTACTTCCAAAATAACAAGAATATCCTCACATTCCAACTAAGACAAACAAGACACACCATCTATGTAAAACTCATTCTAAAAAAATTATGAAATAGTACTTAACTATTACCATTATCAACATAGAAATATAAACACAAAAAAAAATAAAACATCAAAAAATAAGAAAAAAAATTCACTAAGAAGTCTCTTTTTGACCATTCTTTCATTATAAATAATTGTGTCCATTATGTAAAACATTAAAAAAAATCCAAATTTCCAAAAAAAACTAATTAATTACTCTATTTAAATGAATAACCATTTATTAAGGGTGATTCAAATAATTATCCATATAGAAAGAAAAAATAAAAAACTAGAAACCAAAACATTCAACACCAATATCATACAAATATTGAACAAATGAAATATTGTAAAATCATATTAATCACATTTTAATTTCCCCTTACCATCAACATTATAGGTCTGGTTATTATATCCATTATGTTAAACCTTATCATACACCCAATAAAAACAAAACTATGACACATCAAAAAAATTCACAAAATAAATAATAAATATTGAACCCAGTTCTTTAGGAAGGCCATCAAAGAATACTTCCTAATAATAAGAAAAAAGGGATCATCACAAGGCCAAGATCCTAAGGAAAATCCTTAAAAACCAAGACCATATCAACCTCCATCAATATATGGTCAATGTATTGCAAAATCAAAACTAAACCACTTCCATAAATAATCCATGTAGAAGGAAATAGATAATCTCCAAGATAATGTAATATAAACTCATCTCAGATCAAAGGTTTTCCATTATGTAAATCTTTGATTCAAAAAGCCACCAATGAGGGTTTGAAGATATCTAAAGATATAAATTGAAATCCTATTTATTGGGGAGATATGATAGAAACTATATGAATTTATGTATCCATTCAAATTTTTAATAAAACAAAATACCTAATGCATCATGGTGAGATAGAGAAAGGTCATACCATAGAGGGATAAAATCAGATGAATTTTCATGGTTCACGCCCAAATTTACCCAAGAGAAGAAGGGTAGAACAGTCCTTGTAGTGTAGCTTGGGTTATCGATTCCACAGAGACCTAAGAAGATACCTAAGATACACAACCTAAGGGATGGATTTTTGGCTATGAAGTGGACAACTTGGATTGATTTCGGATGGGTTTTAAAGATATCTAAAAGATTTAAGTGGATTCAATTTAAAATAATGAGTTGATCCTAGGTTATCACTCGGGGTGGATTGGACGTATTTTCTTTTTAATGATTTCAATTTCTTAAATTTGAGATGGGTTCATTTAAGGAGATAAAACAACATCATCAATTACTGGTTTAATGCCTACACCCTCTAATACTAATCACCTATACACTTGAAGGATCAATGTTTTGAGCACTTCAAGGTAAAGGATCGTATTAGTACTTGAATTGTGTGGCCTTAAATTCAACAAGGACGATGGAGTTTAAAAATAATAAAATAAAAATCCCTGTTAAAGAAGTGATTATACATTAATTAGGTGATAAATTACACCCAATCCAGCCCCTTGCTACTCCCTTGGATCAACCCATAAGTGGGTTAGCCCTCCATTGATCCCATGGTTTCAATGGAAGCGGAAAGTAGACTCATAAGGGAGGAAATGGAGAAGTAAAGAAAACAACAAAAATAAAATGATCACTCCACCGTTGTGTGAATAATTTCACAAGGGTTGGTGTGAATAAATTCACACCTTGATCCAACGGTATCAAAGTGATATTAATAACAACAGAATAAGAGTAGAAGAAGAACTTTTATTAAGAAACTAAAGTGAATTGAATAACTTACATGTGAAAGACAAAATTGAGGCAACAAAAATGCAGCATAACATTACAATTGAACAAAGCATCCAAGATCTTCAACTCCTTCACCACCACTGCCTTAAATAGGCATTTTGGGAGCCTTGGGTCGAGCCTTAAACAGTACAAGTCATCCCACTTGAGTATGGTAGGCCTAGGGTGGTGGAAAGTTTGTGGAATTTGGAATTTTCCACATTTGACCCGAGGTGCCAGCCATATTTCATCCACCGAACAGACGCGTTTGGATGACCTTCTAGATGGCCTAATCAGGGTGGAACATAGAAGAAGAAAATGGAGCTCCTGATGTCTGCGAACCGTCTGTAACATTTGGGCCCATTTGGAGTTGTGGATTCCGAGATATGATCAAATTGGTGGACTATTTTTCTGGGCCGCAGAATCTGGCCCAGAATTTTATCTCCAACTTGGGCCGCCTAAATGAGCAACATGGAGGCCGAAGTAGCATTAGCTCCTGAAGAGGGATTTGTTCCTGTACATGTATTCTAGCATCCCACGAAATATGGGATTAATTGGGCCTGTATGTTGGGCCCCACAGTCTCATCAGTGGGCTGGTGTCCAATATGCCTTCTCCAGAATTGCTTCCTTTCATTGCCAAATATCTCCATCATCCTCCATGAATTCTCCATTGATCCCTGAATGAAACATGTTCATATTGGAGTGTAGATAAATTATCAAATTAAAATATGTATAATAATATGAATCATTTTTTACTTTAAATGATGTTCAAAAATGTACCACATAATAGTGCCTTTTAAGAAGGTATTACAACCATAATGTTAAATGATGTTCAAAGTGTAAAATGCACTAAAATGGTGTTTATGAATAATAAAGAACATGAATATTATATATATTACCAATGAATATTATCTTCATTTAGTGGCTAATCACACCCCCCAACTTGAGTTTTTCTAGTCCCGAGCAAAATGTATCTCATCAAAAATGTAATTCGAATTCCCTTTTCTAAAAACATTTTAATACACAATGATCACCAAAAACATTATACCAAACAATCATGAAACCCATCAAATTATTTTAATACGAGATAGTTTCATAAGCAGATCCCAATCCCAAGCCCATTCCTTTGATCAAATCCATCATCATACTTCATCCAACTCAATTAGGTGTAATGATGTGTTGTGAATCACAATTGATATGGGGGTTCATTTTCATTCAAGGGGGAAATCATGGAAGCTCTAGGTGGAATCACATTTCATCCTAATATGAGTATTCTTCATCCTTTTTTTTTGTTTTTTGTTTTTTTGCAATATTGCTATAGTAATTGAGATTGCAGTTAATCAAATTAACCCATGTAGAAAGACTTTGCCGATGACTCCCAGACTCAAAGGCCTTAGGGCACCAAGTGAAGCCCACATACTCGGGCATCGTCTCGAGTTAACTTAATAAAAAACAAAGTTATATTACCATAAATAGAGATATATTGAAAAACTCAGGGCTAGACAACTCTGGAGTCACGATCCCCAAGTGCCGAAAGCCTCGCATTTTATCAATCCATTGCTCTATACGCAAATTTTTATTTTTATTTTTTTTATTTTTTTATTTTTATAAATTTTTTTTTGAATACTCATATTATTCATAAAAATAAAACCATCCTATGTTGTTTATTATGGGACCCCAAAAATTCAAATTAGTACCCCACAGTCTAGAGGACGTGCATTGTGGCATTTTTTTTATTTGGATGAAAATATAAACGATGAAATATCACATTGGACAGCCACACTTTCCAAAATCTATGCTCATGAAATTATACAAGGATTAAAATCAGAATTAGGGTATGCTAAATTATTTTATATTCAGTTTCAATGTGTGCAATGCATATTACCATCTTCAAAGTTAAAGGAATTTTTCCTTCCATTTAATTATTTTTTCAAATCATTCATTTTTTTTGACACAAAAGCATTTTTTTTATTTTATCTCCCCCCCAACTTAAAACAACATTGTCCCCAGTGTTTGAAGAAATGAAAAATTAGAAGGAGTAGAGGCAGGGAATAAAAATTTAAAAATGAAATTGAAAATGAGGATTATGGAATGAAGTCACCTGGTGGTTGAAGTTTGAAGTTCTTGTCGCTCGAATTTATTTATTTGGTATCCATGTCGCTTGAAAAGTTCCATTAAGCCGTAGGTCAGTGGTAAGCGCGCGCCCCTGTCTCCCTTCGGTCCTGGGTTCGAGTCCCCGCGGCTTCGCCGGTTGTGACGGGGTTTGCCCCACTGCCTATGGCGTGGACTTTTTTTTTGTATTATTATATTTTTTTAACCTATTGAATAATAAAAACAAAATAAACTGATGATACATTGTCTTCTTTTTAAATTTCTGGGTAAGGTATTACTCAAGGATCACACCACGTGACACGGATGAATATGGTTCTCCTCTTTCGTACCCATCCATACTCATAATAGAAGAACAGGACAAAAGTCTATTTTTTTTATTTTTAAACATAAAAATGATTAAGTAATCTTATTTGAAAAATAAAGATGATTCAGAAAGATTAGAAACATAAAAACCACGGGTTGCCTCCCGTGCAGCGCTTTGTTTTACGTCGTTAGCCCGACATAGATCCCAAATTTATCAATTTTTTCTGGTTCATAGATTGGATCAATTAACTCAACATCTATTTCCTGTTTATTGAATGATTCAATGAATGTTTTTAACCTTTGACCATTGACCTTGAAAATGTGACCACTTGTGGGATCTTGAATCTCTACTGCCCCATGGGGGAATACATGATGCACTATGAAAAGTCCTGACCATCTAGACCTTAACTTTCCAGGATATAAATGAAGTTTTGAACTATACAAGAGCACAAGTTTTCCCGGTTCAAAATGTTTGACCTTGATATTCCTAGATTGGTAGGCTTGAACTCTAGCTTTATTGATCCTTGAATTTTCATAAGCCTCCATCCTTATTTCCTCCAGTTCATTGAGATCTAATTTCCTTTTTGTTCCGGCCAATGAGAGGTCATAATCCATTTTCTTAATTGCCCAAAAGGCCTTATGTTCAATCTCCACTGGAAAATGGCATGCTTTGCCATAAACCAACCTATATGGGGACATTCCTAAAATGGTTTTATATGCAGTTCTATAGGCCCAAAGAGCATCTAAGAGTTTCTCAGACCAATCTTTCCTAGAGGGGTTGATAGTTTTTTCAAGAATTTGATTAATTTCACGATTGGCTAACTAAGCTTGACCATTGGTCTATGGGTGGTAAGCAGTGGACACTTTGTGAGAAATTCCATATTTTTCCATGAGTGATGAGAATGGACGATTGCAAAAATGAGTTCCACGATCACTTATGATAGCCCTAGGAATTCCAAATCTAGAGAATATGTTTTCTTTTAGGAATCTAATCACAGTTTGATGATCATTGGATTTTGTGGGAATGGCCTCAACCCATTTTGAGACATAATCAACAGCTAAGAGTATGTAGAGGTATCCCCGAGAGTTTGGGAAGGGACCCATGAAATCAATTCCCCAACAGTCAAAGAATTCAACCACTAAGATGGGAGTGAGTGGCATTTGATTCCTTTTTGTGATGGACGCTACTTGTTGACACCTAGGACAGCTTTGACAATATGTGTAGGAGTCCCTTGAAAGTGTGGGCCAGAAAAGACCACATTGAAGAATCTTAGCAGATGTTTTCTTAGAGGAAAAGTGACCTCCACATGCCTCACTGTGACAGAATTTAAGGATGGACTCTTGTTCAGATTCTGGAACACACCTCCTAATGACTTGGTCAGGGCAGAACTTATAGAGGTAAGGATCATCAAACACATAGTGTCTAACATCAGAAAGAAATTTCCTTCGAGCTTGAGTCCCTAAGAATTTGGGAATGACTCCTGTCACTAAGAAATTTGCTATGTCAGCATACCAAGGGCAGTCACTCACAGAGTATAGGTGTTCATCAGGAAACGAATTAGACACAGAGATGTGATTTGAGTTGTCTTTGAATTCCATCCTAGAGAGGTGATCAGCTACAACATTTTCAACTCCCTTTTTATCCTTGATTGTGAGGTCAAATTCTTGTAAGAGAAGGACCCACCTAATCAGTCTAGCCTTAGCATCTTGTTTTTGGAAGACGTATTTTAGTGCAGAATGGTCAGTGAACACAGTGATGGGTGATCCTAAGAGGTAGGACCTAAACTTCTCTAAGGCAAACACAATAGCAAGTAACTCCTTTTCAGTGGTGGTGTAGTTGATTTGGGCATCATTTAAGGATTTTCTTGCATAAGCAATGACATAAGGAGTTTTATCACAACGTTTTCCTAACACAGCTCCAACAGCAAAGTCACTGGCATCATACATAAGTTCAAAAGGAAGGTTCCAATTTGGAGATTTCATAATGGGAGGAGAGGTGAGAGAAGATTTGAGGGTTGAGAATGAACCCTCACAAATTTCTGTCCAAACAAATGGAGAATCCTTTACTAAGAGAGCACAAATGGTACGGGATATTGAACTAAAGTCCTTGATAAATCTTCTATAGAAACCAGCATGTCCTAAGAAATACCTCACTTCCTTGACAGTTTTGGGTGATGGAAGGTGACGAATGATGTCAACCTTTGCTTTATCAACTTCAATCCCCCTACTCGAGACCAGATGGCCTAGAACAAGTCCCTCTTTAACCATGAAATGGCATTTTTCCCAGTTTAGGACCAGATTTTTTTCTTCACATCTTGACAAGACTCTCTCCACATTCTGCAGACATCCCTCAAAGGTATCCCCAAATACGGAGAAGTCATCCATGAAGACCTCAAGAAAATCCCCTACCATGTCTGAGAAGATTCCCATCATGCACCGCTGGAAGGTTCCAGGGGCATTGCATAACCCGAAGGGCATGAGTTTGAAGGCAAAGGTATGGAAAGGACATGTGAATGTAGTCTTCCCTTGATCCTCTAGGGAGACCTCAATTTGATTGTACCCCGAGTACCCATCTAAGAAACAGTAGAAGGCATGACCTGCCACTCTCTCAAGGACTTGGTCAATGAATGGTAAGGGGAAATGGTTCTTCTTGGTGAATGAGTTTAGTTTCCTACAGTCAATGCAGACCCTCCATCCACTACTCACCCTTGTTGAAAAAATCTCTCCATCCTCATTGGTTATCACTGTGATTCCAGCCTTTTTTGGAACCACTTGGATTGGGCTCACCCATTCACTCTCAGCTATGGGATATATGATACCAGCTTTCAACAATTTCAGAAGTTCCTTCCTTACTACCTCCATGAGATTAGGATTGAGTTGCCGTTGAGGTTGACGACATGGCTTTGAATCAAATTCCAGAACAATCCTATGAGTCCCGATAAGTGGGCTAATCCCAGGAATATCAGAAAGGGTCCAACCAATGGCTTTCTTATGCTTCCTAAGGACATCTAGAAGCATCCTCTCATGATTGGCTTCAAGAGAAGAAGAAATGACAATAGGATGTGTTTGATTTTCCCCTAGGAAGGCATACTTTAGTGCAGCAGGAAGTTCCTTCAATTCAAGATCAGGTTGGTTCAGAATTTCAGCAGAAGATTGGGACATTGGATCAAGATCAATTTCTTTTTTTAGAGGTTCAGATAGGATTGATTCCTCACATGTAGAAGTTTCAGCTACTAGATTGGCTTGATTAGATTTAGGGAAGGAATTTAGAGGGGTCTCTATGAAATTGGTTTCTTGAAAGGTTTCACTGATTGTTGGACCTAAGACTTCATCATAAGAGTAATTTGAAAATGATTCAATCCAAGGAGATAAACTTCCTTCATATGAACAAAGGAAATCAATCTCATTCTGACTTAAACGTTCATCAAATATTCCTTGATGTTCCATGGATTCATTATCAATGCTTCCTATCATGTTTACTTCATGAATATCCTCGTCATCCCCTATTTGTGAGCTTGCATTATAGATGTTCAAGTCTAGACTCATGTTCTCAAAGGTGATGGTCATGTTCCCATTTCGGACTCGAATAACAGAGTTGATTGTTGCAAGGAAAGGACGGCCAAAGATGATTGGGGTTTGTTCCTTATTTCCTAAGTTTGGATGGTTGTCAAGGACAATGAAATCAGCAGGGTAGATGAAGTTTTCAACCTTTACCAGAACATCCTTTAAAATCCCCTTTGGAACCCTAATGCTACGATCAGCAAGTTGAAGTGTGACAGATGTGGGTTGGAGTTCTTCTAGGCCTAACTGGCAGTACACAACATATGGGATGAGATTGACACTAGCACCTAGATCACACAAGGCTTTGACAACTTTGCTTTCTCCTAGTTCAACATTGATGTAAGGGCAACCTGGGTCTTTCAACTTAGGAGGAATGGTCCCTTGAGTGGTGGTACTCACATTAGCAGCCAAAAGTACTTGGTTTTTATGTGAAAATTTTCTTTTAAAAGTGCACAAGTCCTTAAGGTACTTTGAGTAGGAAGGTATGGTTTGGATTGCATCGAGAAGGGGAATGTTCAACTTGACTTGTGAGAAAATTTCCCTCAATGTTTCACTCAGATCAGGCTTGGATTTCCCCCTCATGTGTTAAGGAAATGGTGCAGGTTGTGGGGTTGTTTGTTGAAGAGTTGTTTCCTTGACAATGTTATCAGTTTCCTCAGTTTGATCTTGTGGTTCACTTGAATTCTCATCCAAGTTTGAATCTTCAGGTGGGTTCTGAATTAGTTGTTCAGGTTTCTCAATTGATTTCCCACTTCTTAAAACAGTCACAGCCTTTAGTTGTTCATGAGTTGTTTGAGCACAACTTGACTCTCCCCTTGAAGTTGAGGACGGCACCGCCTGAGTAGGCATGGGTGCCTTTCCAGTTTTGATGGTTTGAAGTTCTTGTTTTAGGGAAGATACTTCTGAGTTCATCCTCTCCATTTGTTTGCACAGTTGTTCTAGTAGGCTTTGTGGAATAGTTTGGGTTGGTGCTTGAGTAGGATGGTTTATCCCAGGGGGGATATTTTGGAGGTGGGATGGTTTGTTGAAAATGGACCGGTGGCTGTTGGTATTGGATAGGTTGTGTTTGGAACTGGTTATGGGTTTGGTAGTTCTGTTGAGGGTAAGGATTTTGTCCCTGTGGTTGTCTAGTTTATTGGTTATCTTTCCATCGGAAGCCTGGGTGGTCGTTATACCTTGGGTTGAAGGTGTTTTGGTATTGAGGCTTTTGAAAGTTTAGGGCATTGACTTCTGCTGGGGGTCCTCCTAGAAGAACATCCTTGATGGATGGAATGGTTGGGCAGTTGTCTGTTTTATGGTCATGTTTGTCTCAAATTGTGCAAACAAGGTCTACATTTTGGATTTCATGGACTTTCCTAAGGTCTATCTCTTCAACCTTCCTAGAGAGTGCTGCGAGTTTAGCCCTAAGGATTTCCTCTTCTCTAAGTGTATGAATTCTAGTGGTTTTTTGTGGCTTTTCAGAATAAGGTGAAGTTACCCAAGTTTGGTTTTGTTCAGCCAGACTTTCGAGATACTCGTAAGCATCATTTGGGGCCTAGTTTTTAAAGGTTCCATTACACATCATGTCAATGAACTGTTTGTTCCCCGGACCCAACCCTTCATAGAAAATTCTCACTTGTTCAGGTATGGAAAACCCATGGTGTGGAACCATGTTTAGGGTGTCTTTGAACCTCTCCCATGTTTCATAGAATGACTCTCCCTCTTTTTCAAAAAAGTTTTGGATGCTCTTTTTATGTGCAATTGTTTTGTGATGAGGGAAGTATTTTTTGTAAAATTCTCTTTGCAGTTGGTCCCAAGAGTGGATTGATGCAGGTCTCAAGTTGTTTAGACAATTTTTAGATCGATCCTTTAATGAAAAAGGAAATAGCCTCATCTTAGCGGATTCTAGTTGATGTGGGGGACACATGGTTTCAACAATGTCGTTGAACTCTTTGACATGAAGGTATGGCATTTCTGACTCCATCCCATGAAAGGTTGGAAGGTGGTTTAGGACATGGGGTTTGAATATGTAGTTGGTGTCTCCTATGGAATTGTGTCTAATGCATGAGGGGGCATTGGTCCAAGCTGGAGTGAGGTAGTCGTTCATGGTTTGATCAACAACATTCCCTAAGTTTGGAGCTTCTTGGTTTTGTTTCCCATTTGATTCTCCCCAGGGTTTACAATTTGATTTTGTGGATGAACC
Organism: Viscum album; assembly: GCA_963277665.1. Lineage (NCBI taxonomy): Eukaryota > Viridiplantae > Streptophyta > Magnoliopsida > Santalales > Viscaceae > Viscum > Viscum album. The sequence goes on along the minus strand of OY728140.1, from coordinate 1,349,280,098 downwards.
TCCATTGGACTTGTTTCAAGTTCTGACTTTGGGGTTTCAAGAATATTTGAATCTGATTTAAACAATCCCTTAGGTGCACTTGACTCCCCTATCCTAGGACTTTCCACCCTAACTAGTCTGTTTGAGAAATCGCGGGTGTAGGCGGACATGCGCCAAAAAAAAAAGCGAGAAAGGGACAAGATAAGAGATCTTGGGTGAGAGTAGAAGAATGGAGGTGAGGAAAGAAGGTTTTTTTTTGATCTAAGGTACTTACTTGGTCCCCGGCAACGGCGGAAAAATTTGGTTCACGCCCAAATTTACCCAAGAGAAGAAGGGTAGAACGGTCCTTGTAGTGTAGCTTGGGTTGTCGATTCCACAGAGACCTAAGAAGATACCTAAGATACACAACCTAAGGGATGGATTTTTGGCTATGAAGTGGCCAACTTGGATTGATTTTGGATGGTTTTTAAATATATCTAAAAGATTTAAGTGGATTCAATTTAAAAGAATGAGTTGATCCTAGGTTATCACTCGGGGTGGATTGGACGTATTTTTTTTTTAATGATTTCAATTTCTTAAATTTGAGATGGGTTCATTTAAGGAGATAAAACAACATCATCACTTACTGGTTTAATGCCTACACCCTCTAATACTAATCACCTATACACTTGAAGGATCAAAGTTTTGAGCACTTCAAGATAAAGGATCGTATTAGTACTTGAAGTGTGTGGCCTTAAATTCAACAAGGACGATGGAGTTTAAAAATCATCAAATAAAAATCCCAATTAAAGAAGTGATTATACATTAATTAGGTGATAAATAACATCCAATCCAGCCCCTTGCTACTCCCTTGGATCAACCCATAAGTGGGTTAGCCCTCCATTGATCCCATGGTTTCAATGGAAGCGGAAAGTAGACTCATAAGGGAGGAAATGGAGAAGTAAAGAAAACAACAAAAATAAAATGATCACTCCACCGTTGTGTGAATAATTTCACAAGGGTTGGTGTGAATAAATTCACACCTTGATCCAACAGTATCAAAGTGATATTAAGAACAACAGAATAAGAGTAGAAGAAGAACTTTTATTAAGAAACTAAAGTGAATTGAACAACTTACATGTGAAAGACAAAATTGAGGCAACAAAAATGCAGCATAACATTACAATTGAACAAAGCATCCAAGATCTTCAACTCCTTCACCACCACTGCCTTAAATAGGAATTTTGGGAGCCTTGGGTCGAGCCTTCAACAGTAAAAGTCATCCCACTTCAGTATGGTAGGCCTAGGGTGGTGGAAAGTTTGTGGAATTTGGAATTTTCCACATTTGACCCGAGGTGGCAGCCAGATTTCATCCACCGAACAGACGCGTTTGGATGACCTTCTAGATGGCCGAATCAGGGTGGGCCATAGAATAAGAAAATGGAGCTCCCGATGTCGGCTAACCGACTGTAAAATTTGGGCCCATTTGGATTTGTGGATTCCTATATATGATAAAATTGGTGGACTGTTTTTCTGGGCCGCAGAATCTGGCCCAGAATTTTATCTCCAACTTGGGCCGCCTAAATGAGCAACATGGAGGCCGAATTAGCATTAACTCCTGAAGAGTGATTTGTTCCTGTACATGTCTTCTAGCATCCCACGAAATATGGGATTTATTGGGTCTGTATGTTGGGCCCCACAGTCTCATCAGTGGGCTGGTGTCCAATCTGCCTTCTCCAGAATTGCTTCCTTTCATTGCCAAATATCTCCATCATCCTCCATGAATTCTCCATTGATCCCTGAATGAAACATGTTCATATTGGAGTTTAGATCAATTATCAAATTAAAATATGTATAATAAGATGAATCATTTGGTACTTTAAATGATGTTCAAAAATGTACCACATAATAGTGCATTTTAAGAAGGTATTACAACCATAATGTTAAATGATGTTCAAAGTGTAAAATGCACTAAAATGGTGTTTATGAATAATAAAGAACATGAATATTATATATATTACCAATGAATATTATCCTCATTTAGTGGCTAATCATTCCATAAATCACAATGTGATATACCCCATATTCGCTCATTTGAAGCTCCAACTATCCTTTTAATATGATATTATTGGGGAATTATCACATTTTGAGGATTATCACAGTATCAGAATATCAAAAAATTTAAACTTCATAACAAGGACATATAACTAACAATTAATCAACAAAAGAGACATAGTGTGGCATTACCCAAAATTTAAGAACTGGGGAACCCAACCTCTAGCTATTCATGGCCTAACCGATCTCCTCAATCCAAGACTAGAAAATTCCCAAGGTAATACCTAAGAGTAAAAACCCATACATAATGGTTAATATAGCGACCCATAATTTTCATACTTTACTGTTAAATCATTCCAATGATTAACAACATAATATCATTACACATAGAGGATCTAAAGGTTTAGCGTCTTGGGAAAACTATTAACATACATAACAAATACAACATTAAGCATAAACATTTATTTAATTTCTTCTTCTATAGATTATTATTAACACCTGTCCTCTCCATAGTACATGTATCCACCCGAGGATATACATAAAAAGGGGTGAGCTAGAAGCCTAGTAAGAGGATAGATAAAAATGATATATCATGGGGTGACCATAATCATGACATAGGCAAAAGATCATGAACATGGGACGAGAATAAATAAGAGACTTGAATTGTGGTGATGCATAAAAATGAAACATCATTTCTTAGTTGTTAAATACCACACATACTTGTGAACCAAGCTATCATCTTGTTTACACATCATTTAACATTTACTCATGAGATTCATCTCTTTACCCAATGCATTGAAGCGCTGTATAATTTCAGGCACACCCGTCACATCATAACATTATCATTATCATGATTGCCACAAGGAACATATATCAAAAGTGAACATAACTAAAACATGGAAAGTAATGGGTTACATATCATAAAAATACATTCATAAACTTTGGGTTCCCCAAAGAAATAGGGAATAACATACATTTTACAAGAACTGTCCACTTTGAGTGAGAAGTAAAAGGTGTGTTCTTAAAAGAAAGGTTCTTTTTGAAAACATTGTGTTTGACATAAATACCAGGTAAAAACATTTATATCCCATAAAAGGAAATAAAATTATTAAGAAATGTTTTTTAAGGAGTAACCATATCAAAAATTTAGTGAAAGAGGGAGAACCCGATGGATGAAAGTTGGGTTCAAGAATTTCCCCTTACCTTGTATCCTAATGCTTCCTTCTATTTAATGTCCTTTATAATGACATTATATTCATTAATTAGAAATACAGAACCTTTTGTACATTAATAGGGTTTATTATGGTTTAAATATATGATTTTATGTGCCTTTGGATGAGTTATAGAGATTAAAAACATTATTTGGGGATGTTTGTTCTTATGGTTTTCTTGAGTGGTTCACTTATATTCTTAAATTGAAGTTTGGGTAGAACATGGGTAAAAATCCCGAACTGATATTACATGTTATTAATGATATTACAGGATTTTTAATGATTCTTTAATGATTTATATTAGATCCGTGTGGATGAATCATTATATAATAATTAAATGATGATTGTTTCGGTTAATTTGGGCGGTTTTTCGGTCACAATTTTTTTTTACTTGTCACTTAGTAATATGGCCATAGGTTATTTACCGAACATTAAATAGGGAATAATACAAATAACATATTCTAGTTCAACCATAAATATGGTTTCATGACCAGATCTGAAGGTAGAAATGGAAGAAGAAAGCATGTCATTTTTGAAGGTGATAAATTAACACCTCACGAACAACGTTCTCTTTAATAAAATAAAAGGGAGAGGGAAAGGGGGTTGGATGATATAATATCTCATTAGAATCATAAAATTACAGTATATTTATTATAATGTAGTTACAATACCATTTTTATGAATATAGGTGGGGAGAGATCAAGAAATGAATGTGAACTTGAAAGGAAATTAAAGGAGAAGAGGGAGAGAAATTACCTCTTGAATCCTTCTCTTGAGAACCTCCTTAAGGGCCTAAGCATGAAATTTTGACGAGACCAGAGGCTCTTGGAAGTGTGGGAGGGTCTAGGGACGGTGTTTGGGTAGAGTTTAGAGAATTCTTCGAGCTTCATAGGTCTGAGGAAATGAGGGTGTGAAGGGTGACTTTTATAGTGGAGGAGAGAGGGGTTTCCTTAATATAAAATTAATTCATTTATTAATTTCCCCTAAGGAAAGGAATAGAGAGTATTGAATGACCAAATATAGTAATTTTATCATGTGATTCCGAACCAAGTAGGATTACATCATCAGAACATCATCGATGACTCAATTAATCTATTATTTAGCATTTATTGTGAATTATCGGATTCTACTATTCACCAAAAATTCAAGTATTTCAGAAAAATCCCAAAACATCACCCCAACCATTTTTTGACATGTAGAATCAAAAATGGAGTCCATTTTTCAAAAATAATTTTCTAAATATTATTAATTTAATATTTAATTAAAATCATAATTTACTTAAAAATAGTTTTTTAAGATTAAAACTGATTTTATAGTTCTTTAAAAAATTAAGTAGGATCTTATATGAGTATATAAATACTATAAGACATTAATTTGATATATAATGAATAAATTTTACGAAAATACATTTTCTTTTAAATTAAATAATTAATTATTTATGACTTACAAAATTCCAAAACGTTTACTAAGTTCAAATTGTCACTTTCTAAGATGTCTAATTTTTATTTAATTATTCATAGGTAATGTTATTCTTATGTTGGATGATTTAATATTCATAAGGGTCATATTATTATTCATAAGGGTATGTTACTTTTCATAAGGGTAAGTTACTATTCACTGAAAATTATTTTTGTTTCATTAGACTCCAAAAATCATCTTGAACACAACCGTGTATGTCAGATTTTTAAAATTCCAAACACAGAAGTGACAAAATTGTGTTTAAAGGTCACTTAATTCTTAGTATTTAATTATGTTGTGTTTTCATGTTATTTTATGACATAAGAAAGGAATTTCCAATGAAAAACATTGGGTTGTTACATTTTTTCCACGCTTTAAAATTTTCACCCCTGAAATTTCCCTTTACACAAATAGGTGAGGGTGTTTCTCCTTTATTTCCTCTTCTGGTTCCCAAGTTTCTTCCTCAAACTTATGGTTCCCCCATAAAACTTTTACAAGATGGGTTGTCTTGTTGCGTAGAACCTTATCCGTCCGATCCCGAATCTTTACTGGCTACTCCTCATACGAGAGATCATCTTCTAGCTGCACCACCTCTGAGTTTAGTATATGTGAGGGGTCTGGTATGTACTTCCTCAGTAGTGATACATGAATCACATCATGAACTTGAGACATATTCGGTGGAAGTGCAAGAAGACAATCCACAACTCCTACGTGGTCAAGGATCTGAAAGGGGCCAATATACCTTGGGCTTAGCTTCCCTTTCTCCCGAATCGCATGACTCTCTTCCATGGAGATATTTGAAGGAAGACTTTATCTATAACTTCAAACTCCAAGTCCCTTCGACGGTTGTCAGCATAGCTCTTTTGCCGACTTTGAGCATCTTTGATGTGTTTTTGGATGACTTGAACCATCTCTGTCATTTCTTGAACAAGATCGGGTCCAAGTAGCTTCCTTTCTCCAACTTCATCCCAACAGGTTGTAGTTATACATCGCTTTCAACACAAATCTTTATATGGAGCCATCTAAATACTCGAGCAGAAGCTATTGTTGTATAACAACTCAACCAATGGGAGATGCTGATCCCATCCACCTTTGAATTCTAGAGAGCAGGCTCTTAGCATATCTTCAAGTGTATGAATAGTCCTTTTAGATTGTCCATCAGTTTGGGGGTGATAGGTCACACTGAAATTTAATTCAGTACTCAAAAAATATTGAAGGCTCCTCCAAAAATTAGATGTGATCCTTGGATCCTGGTGAGATACAATTGAGAGTTGAACATCGTGCAGTCTCACCACTTCCTTCACATATATCTTTGAAATTTTTTCAAGCGAGATATCTTCCCTAATAACAATAAAATGGGCAGTCATGGTGAGTCGGTCAAAAAAAACCCATATCACATTATTTCCCTTTGGCATCTTCGGCAGACCCATGACAAAGTCCATAGTAACATTTTCCCATTTCCACATGGGTATAGGGAATAGTTGCATCATGCCTTTGGACTTTTGTCGCTCAACATTAACTTCCTGACATACCAAGAACCATGATATATATTCCACAATATCCTTCTTCATGTTATTCCACCAGAAGTGTTCTCAGAGATCACGGAACATATTGGTACTCCTAGGATGGATAGAGAAAGTTGAGCTATGTGCATTATCCAACAGATCCTTCTTTATCCCGGGTGATGAAAGCACACAAAGCCATATTCCAAACTGAATCACACCATCATCATCGATATGGAACTCATTAATCTTCCCCTTCTTTACTAAATTCACCCTCTTTTGTATCTCCATATCATCCATTTGTGCTTCCTTAATCTTCTCCTAGATGGATGGTTGCACAATCATTTGGGAAAGGTAGGATGTATCCCATGCCCTTATGATTACCAAATGCATTCTTTGCATATCTATGAAGATAGGGTCTTTCTCAATCCACAACATGGATAGAGTAGCAGGTTTTTTTCTGCTTAGAGCATCAGATACCTTGTTTTCCTTTCATGGATGATAGTGAATAGCGAAATTGTAATCCTTGATTAGCTCTATCCATCTCCTTTGACGCATGTTGAGCTCCTTTTGTGTGAATATATACTTTAGGATCTTGTGGTCGGTGTATATGTCACACTTCTCACTATAAATTTAGTGCTGCCATATTTTCATGGAAAAAATCAAGGCTTCCATCTCTAGATCATGCATCGGGTAGTTCTGCTCATGGATCTTCAACTGCCGTGAGGCGTAGGCTATCACATTGTCATTTTGCATGAGTACACAACCCAAGCCTTTATTTAAAGAATCACTATATATCACAAAACCTTCTCCACTTTTCGGTAGTGTGAGTATAGGTGCAGTGATCATCCTTCTCTTTAGCTCCTTGAAGCTTCCCTCACATTCTTCTGTCTAGACATACTTTACCCCTTTCCTTGTTAACTTAGTTAGCGGGCTTGACAATCATGAGAAGTTTCTCACAAAACGTCGGTAGTACCTAGCTAATCCAAGAAAACTACAGATTTATGTGACACTAGAGGGCCGAGTCCATTCCTCAGTCACCTTTTTTTGAAGGATCCACAGAAATTCCCTCACTTGTGATCACATGTCCCAAGAATGTGACTTTATTCATCCAAAAGTCACACTTGCTGAACTTGGCGTACAACTTATCCTTTCTCAATGTTGCCAACACAAGTCTTAGATGTTCTTCATGTTCCTCCTTGCTCTTGGAGTAGATGATAATATCATCGATAAACACTACCACAAATTTGTCAAGTTAATGCCTAAAGACCCTATTCATCAAATCCATGAAGATTGCATGGGCATTAGTAAGTCCGAAGGGCATCACCAAAAACTCATAGTACCCATACCTTGTACGGAAGGTAATCTTATGAAAACATTCTTTCTTCACATTTACCTGATGATATCTAGAATGAAGATCCACCTTTGAGAAGTATTGAGATCCTCTTAACTAGTCAAACAAGTCATCAATCCATGGGAGAGGATACTTGTTCTTTATGGTGATCTTGTTGTGTTCCAGATAATTGATACACAGCCGCATTGTTCCATCCTTCTTCACAAAGAGCACTGGCACACCCCAAGGTCATGCACTAGGGCGTATGAACCCTTTTCCCATATGCTCTTGTAGCTTCTTCTTCAAATCCTCCAGTTCGATAAGAGCCATCCTATAGGGACACTTCGAGATAGGAGTAGATCCGGGTATGAGTTCAATTGAGAACTCTACCTCATGATCCGGGCTAATTCTGGGTAACTCTTCGGGAAATACATCGTTGTATTCCCTCATGATGATAATTTCTTCAAGTTTGGCACTTTCCATCGACTCAACCATTTGGGTGAGGTATTCTTCTTTATAGGGAATCGACACCCACACCATTGCGGTATTTTTCAAAGGAGATTCATGTTCTTCGCTAAATTTTTAGAGGAGCATGGGATGGTTCGGAATATGAAAAGATATTTCTTTTTCCCGATAGTTGATATGTTCTCTATATAATGAGATCCAATCCATTCCCATTATAGTTTCAAATTCCACCAAGGGAAGCATTATGAGATTTGCCGGAAGAATCTTCCCACATACTCCAATAAGAGAAGATTCAAACACTTGGTTTCCAATGATTGCAACACTTGGTGATTTTATAGATATCTCTACTTCGTGGTTTCAGGGATTCGATTCTATAGTTCTAGAAAACATGAAAGATATAAAGGAATGCATAGAACTAGAATCAAATAAAAAAAATTCCATTATTGAGTGAATAAAAGTGTACCTTGTATGACTTCATTATCATGATTCACCTCTGCAGTAGTGATGGAATAAGCCTTCCCTTGTTCCTTTGGCTTTGGTGGCTGCTGACACTGATTAACCTCGAGAACTCGAGGTTTAGTGCACTGGTTTTCATAGTGCCCTAGCTCCCTACAGTTGTTGGATTGAACCATGAGTGGTTATCTCTTTTCATCGGCTACATTATCCTTCCTTTTCATGTCTTTTCAACACTCATGTGCATGGTGTCCTTCTTTCCCACACTTGAAGCATTTCCCCATCCCTTTGAGGCAGTTCCCATGGTGCAACTTCCCACATTTTTGGCATGTGGGTCGTTGATTTTTCTTCCCACCTTTGTCATTAGATCCACCAGCTAGAAAATCCATCTTTCTTTTCTTATCACCATAGCCATGGGACCATTCTCCAAACTCCATCTTCACTTTGAGGGCACACTGAACAACTTCTTCATGACTCTGAAAGTCTCTAATTGCAAGAGCCTTTCGAATGTGTGGTTTTAATACACTAAAGAATCTATCAATTTTTCTATCATTATTGATAACAAAACCCGAATTGTACCTTGCAAGCCTTCTGAAATTCCCTTCATAGGTTGTGATAGATTATCCTCCTATTTTCTTAAGCTCTATTAATTATCTCTCCATCTTCATGTGAAGAGTTCGTGGGAAGTACTTATTAAGAAACATTATCTTAAAGTCTTCCCATTCCATCTCTTAAATTTCCTCCCATGTCTTGGTGTTCTTAATCAAATCCCACCATTGATCAGCTTATCCATCTAGATGATAAATGGCTAGAGTCCCCTTCTTCGTCTCAGAATAGTGAAACATAGAAAAGATCTTCTCCATGTATTTGACCCACTATTCCGCAACTAGTGGATCAGAAGATCCACAAAACGTCGGTGGTCGTTGCCGCATAAAACATTCGATAGCCAGTTTCTCCCTCTTTAGTGAAGGAGGACATTCCCCATTATTATGGTTATTGTTCATAACATGAGACAATTGGGTAAGAATATCCATGATGGTTTGAACTCCACCTCTCAAATCATTGGGGATGTCGTTCGGGCAATCATTGCATTGGTCGTCGCAAGAGTTGTTGGCTTGATTTCTCCTGGTTCCCACCATTTTCAAAAATAGAAAATGTTAGAACAAACATAATTAAACAAGTAATAACATATTAATTTAAAGAATTTATACCAAAAACATAACATATGGGATCCCTAAATAAATATTCTTGTGTGCATTTTTGTACTTAGTCTCATGCTATAGGTTTTTTTAGGGTTCACTAATCCTAATTCCCAAATTAACTAAACCTTTTCTCTGATACCAACTATAGCGACCTGGCATTTTCTTACTTTACTATTACATCATTTTAAAGATAAAAAACATAATATAATTACACATAGAGTATACAAAGGTTTAGTGTCTTGGGAAAACTAGGACCATACATAATAAATACAACATCAAGCATAAACATTTATTTAATTTCTTCTTCTCTAGCTTCTTGTTGACACTTGTACTCTCCTTAGTACATGTAGCCACCTGAGGATATACAAAAAAAGGGTTTATCAAGAAGCCTATTAAGAGGATAGAAAAGAACAATACAGCATGGGGTGAGCATAATCATGACATAGGCAAAAGATCACGAACATGAGAGGAGCATAAATAAAAGACTTGAAATGTGGCAATGCATAAAAATAAAACATAATGTCTTAGTGGTTAACTACCACACACACTTGTTAACAAAGATATAATTTTGTTCAAAAATCATTTAACACTGACTCATGAGATTTAACTCTTTACCCAATGCATTAGAGCACTGTATAATTCCGGGTGCACCCGTCACTTTGAAACATTCATATTGCGCTATATAATTTCGGGCACACCCGTCAAATCATAACATTATCATTATCATGCTTTCCAAATGGAACATATATAAAAAGTGAACATAACTAACACATGGAAATTAATGGGTTACATATCATGAAAACACATTCATAAACTTTGGGTTCCCAAAATAAAGAGGGAATAACATACATGATACAAGAATCGTCCACTTTGAGTGAGAAGTAAAAGGTGTGTTCTTAAAAGAATATTTCTTTTGGAAAACATTTTGTTTGACATAAAAACCAGGTAAAAACAATTATATCCCATAAAAGGAAATAAAATTATGAATAAATGTCCTTTAGAGAGTAACCATATCAAAAATGGAGTGAAAGAGGGAGAACCCGATGGATAAAAGAAAGGTTCGAGAATTTCCCCTTACCTTGTATCTGAATGCTTCCTTCACTTTAATGTCCTGTATAATGACATTATATTCATTAATTATAAATACAGAACCTATTTTACATTAATATGGATCATTTTGGTTTAATTATGTGATTTTATGTGCCTTTGGATGAGTTATAGAGTTTAAAAACATTGTTCGGGAATGTTTGTTTTTATGGTTTTCTTGAGTGGTTCACTTGTATTCTTAAATTGAAGTTTGGGTAGAACATGGGTAAACATCCAGAAATTATATTACATGTTATTAATGATATTACATGAGTTTTAATGATTTTTTAATTAATTATATTATATCCATATGGATGAATCATTAGATAAGAATTAAATGATGATTGTTTGGGTTAATTTGGGCGGTTTTTCGATCACAACGAACTTGTTTTAACTTATCACTTAGTAACATGGCCATAGGTTTATCCAGAAATTTAAATAGGAAATAATACATATAAAATATTCTGGTTCAACCATAAAAATGGTTTCATGACCAGATTTTAAGGTATAAATGGAAGAAGAAAGCATGTCATTTTTGAAGGTGATAAATTAACACCACACGAACAACTTTCTCTTTAATAAAATAAAAGGAAGAGAGAAAGGGGGTTGGATGATATAATATTACATTAGAATCATAAAATAAAACTATATGTATAATAATTTAGTCACAATACCATTTGGATGAATATAGGTGGGTAGGGATCAAGAAATGAACTTGAACTTGAAAGGAAAGTAATGGAGAAGAGGGAGAGAAATTACCTCTTGAATCCTTCTCATGAGAACCTCTTTAAGGGCCTAAGATTGGTATTTTGATGAGACCAGAAGATATTGGACGTGGGGGAGGGTCTATGAAAGGTGTTTGGGAAGATTTTAGAGAAGTCTTGGAGCTTGAGAGGTGTGAGGAAATAAGGGTGTGAAGGGTGACTTTTATAGTGGAGGGGAAAGGGGTTTCCTTAATATAAAATTCATTAGTTTATTAATTTACCCTAAGACAAGGAATAGTGAGTATTGAATGACCAAGAATATTAATTTTATCATGTGATCCCAAACCAAATGGTCTGACATCAGCATAACATCATCGATGACTCAATTAATCCATTATTTAGCATTTATTGTGAATTATCGGATTCTACTTTTCATTAAAAATTCAAGTATTTCAGATAAATCCCAAAAATTTACCCCAACCATTTTTTGACCTGTAGAATCCAAAAATGAATTCCATTTCTCAAAAATAATTTTCTAAATATTATTAATTTAATATTTAATTAAAATCATAATTTACTTAAAAACAGTTTTTAAGATTAAAATTGATTTTACAGTTCTTTCAGAAATTACGTAGGGTCTTATAAAATTTTCTAAAAACTATAAGAAATTGATTTTATAGATAATGAATACATTTTAAGAAAATAAATTTTCTTGTAAATTTATTTATTAATTAAAATTAATTATTTATGACTTACAAAATTCCAAAAAGTTTAGTAAGGTCAAATTGTCACTTTCTAAGATGTCTAAATTTTATTTAATTATTCATAGGTAATATTACTCTTATGTTGGATGATTTACTATTCATAAGGGTCATATTAATATTCATAATGGTATGTTATTTTCTTAAGGGTACGTTACTATCCACCGAAAATTATATTTGTTTTATTAGACTCCAAAAATCATCTTGAACACAACCGTGTATGTCAAATTTTTAAAATTCCAAACACAGAAGTGACAAAATTATGTTTAAAGGTCATTTAATTCTTAGTAGTTCATTATGTTGTGTTTTCATGTTATTTTATATCATAAGAAGGGAATTTCCATTGAAAAACATTGGGTTGTTACAATTAGTTTTTAAAATATAAGATTTTTCAATTTAACAAAATCAACTTTCGAATTCTCCACCTTATGACTAAATCTAGTCACATAATGAATAGTCTTTTAACCTAAAATATTGTAGCACCAAACTCTTATTGAAAAAAACCCCATTTCATGACAACCCCCCCCCCCACCTCCACCCCCTCCCCGCACATCATCCAATTAAATCATGACTTGACTCAACCATTCCTGGCATGGCCTTCCATAATATAAAATTTCGCTTTATTCCAGTTATCACTTCATGTCTCAATTACCAAGCCCACATTGTAAAACCCTAATTCTAGCTAAAATATCATCCCTAACCCCACCACCCAACCTCAAAACTTCACTTAAAACTTTAAAATTGAAAAAATGTAATGTAATGGTCCAATAATGTTTAAGATGTTAGGTATATTATAATTTTTTAGAAAGGATTCATACATCACATAGGGATTTAGGGAAGGAAGAAAATAATTTATAGCTCCGCTAAAATAATAAGATGTTAACCATTATTAGTTCATAATTAAAAATTTATAATAAATTTATATAATATCAATATGAAAATATTTTACCACTAAGAATAATGGTTTTCTCAAAATATGTTTCTAAATTTGATAAAGTTTCCCTATCATTGAACATATAGCATTCAGAAAATATTTCATAATAAAATAATATATAGAAACTGGGAGAGAAATTTTATTTGAATGAAAATCTCTCAAGGTACAGTTAAATAAGATAACCACTCAATAAAGTAAACTCCTCTAATATATAAAGGACGTAATGTTAGATCTTGGGTTAATGATATTGTTTTAATAATTAAATAATAATCCATTATATTGAACATTTTTTATAAGGATTATATTTTTTTATTTAAGTGAATATATTTTGTATGTTCAAAATTTATAATATTTTTTCATTAATTATTTGTAATACACTTTATTTTATTTTAGATTTATATTTATTTGATTACATATTAGAATTGATATTATTGATTTTATTAGGACATGGTTTGGAATTAGTGTTTATTTTATGAGAATAGTGATATTATGTTTTATGATATTTTAGTATCATAACTTAATATAGAGAATGAATATTTTATTTATTAAATATTATAGTTAATGATTTAAGGATTTCATAGAGTGTCTATTATTCCCTATTTTTGGACAAAATCTAAAATATTTAATAATTTACTTTCATTGTTGATCAAATTGTTTCTCAAGAATTATTTTTACATAAGGGAATTCTTTCTGTATATTCTGTTTGAAGTATAAACCTATTTATATTTCATTAGAATTGTTTATATAGATTTAATAGTTTGTTATAGTTTTATGATATATATTAATCTCTATAAGTGATATCATAATTTAGCTTTTCATTACTTATGGTTTAGACTATTACTATTTCCAATTTAATTTATAAAAAATTTCACCATTATTAGTTATTAATTTCATAGAAGATGATATCAATAACCAAATATTATTTCGTTATTTCATTCATTACAATTACAATTTTATATTATAATTATATAGATATGTGGAAGTAAACTTTATAAAATCAATTTATCTCTAAATTATATTCAATCATTTTTTATGATATATAATATTATAAATTTAAAAATTGACCAATGAATGGACATAGGTAATTTAAAGGCCATAATGTTGTTCCATATAAACACATTAGAGTGAAAACACATGATTATGTGGTACCAATTGGATAATATAGGTGATATAATCAAAATTATTCTATTATCTATTAGATAAAATATTTAGTTTTTAAGTTTTATTTATTCTTATCATTGATGTGATAAAAGATATCAAATCTGGAATAGAAACCATAATCTCTAGATAAAATGTTGATCAAATAATTCACTCTAAATTCGGAAGAAAACTATTACAGATGATCCCACTAATGTAAATATGACTATTATTGTTATCATTTTTTTTAAAATATCTTGATACTAACGTTATATTTCATGGTACATTAATTAGAGAATAGACTGGATACCACACTAAACTATAAATAATGTAATATTTCCACTTTATTTATCATTCAATGGATTTTTTTTATATACTATGTATTTTAATCATTATTTATTGTCAATGAATTTCCTTTAAGATTCATTATTTTATCATTCATTATACATACAATATTTTCACTTAAACAATGTAGTTACTCTCATTTATTCCCCTATAAGAATATTTCCACTCTGGTAATAATATTCCAATGAAAAATAAGTATGTTTATGGTTATTCCATTTCAATTAAGTCAGGGTCTCAGTTATACCACCCTTAAAGGTAAAGTATTTGTTACATATTTGGTAAACGTTATGCCATTATTTTTTCCTTCAGCGTTAAAAAATACTATTGAAAAAGTGATTTATTTTCTTCCAAATTCATGATATATATTGTATATCTACGTCTCTCTACCTTCAAGAGTATTATGTGTGGACTAGGATTTGTTAATTAAAACCACTATAAAATATATTTTTCTATATTGTTTAAACATATCATAAATTATTACATTCCAAATATATAACAACAACTTCATATTAATAAGATCATAAGAATTGGAATATCATTTATACACTTCATTTTTCAATTTATATTTTCTTTAATTGTGATTATATTGCACATTTTACACCTCTTTCAAATTATTAGTTAACCATAATAATGACTATAATGAACTATCATTTATATATCTAATGAACATCCTAATTTTATTATTGATTTCATTGTAGTTGTACATATGTATTATATTATAATGAAATTATCTTCTAATGCATAAGATAAATTAGATATTAATATGGTTATTATTTTCCCTATTGATGATACATTTACTAATGAGTTTCTTGAGTATCCAAAATATGATATTCATATTGGTAATTTTCAAGATATAATTTGTGATGAGTTACATAATTATGATAAGAGTTGGTGGTCTGTATAAATAACTTATTAAATAACATGTTAAATTATTTAATATATCTATTGTTGATAACAAATAATATAATGTTGAATCTCATGATATGACCACAAAATAATTACATACTTTATATGTTAATTTTGAAAAAATTTCTAAATTGAATTTTAATTTTTTGTTCTTAAAGGTGTTTTAGTTGAATTTATTGTTAAATTGGGTAAAATATTTTTATTTTAATTAATAAAAATATGATTAATTGAGTGATAGAGTCTTAATTATCACCCAAAGTAGAGTTATTTCCATTGTGTTTTCATGTGAATGGAGAAGAACATGGGTCTGTGTAATAACTGGATGGATAGTTTCCTTGGACCCTATTTTATTTATTGGTATGATAATGTATTCATATAAAAGGAAACTACTAAATCTTGAAGAATCATTGCCAGTAACAGTCACTTTTCAAGTTAAGAGAAGTTGAATGGACTAACCCTATGGTTTGAAGCCTGTATGGTGGTGGATGTCATGGATAAAAGGGTTGATGATGGTGGATAAGATAACTGATGATGTAGAATATATCCTTGAGTGATTTCATATGAAGTATACTAATATTATTTTTTCATATCTCTTGTATTATTATTTATAATGTATTGAGTTGTGTGAAAATGCCTTAAATTTTTTCTTAAAGTCTTGAATTTTAGAGTTCGTAAAAATTAGCAATATTCTAAGAATAAGACTCTTCTAAATGAAAAGTATGAATTCACAATTATTGTTAGAAATTAGGTGGTGAATTTAAGTATTTTTTTATTATAAGAATCCATCACAAGTCT
This sequence comes from Viscum album, assembly GCA_963277665.1. Classification (NCBI taxonomy): domain Eukaryota; kingdom Viridiplantae; phylum Streptophyta; class Magnoliopsida; order Santalales; family Viscaceae; genus Viscum; species Viscum album. The sequence continues at coordinate 1,349,263,793 of OY728140.1, read as the reverse complement.
CTGAAGTATATTGAAATTTTTAAAAGTAATTGATGGTAATACTTCTTCCACTAATCATGATTCATTTAATCCTATATCCTAATGATTTGGATGGTCACAATTCTTTAACACTTGGGTAAAATTTTATAAATATTTAGGTTTTGAATGAAGTACATATATTATAATTTAAGACTTCATCATAAGGATTTTTGAACATAAGGAATTGAATTTATTAGCATAAAGATTCAATACCTAGAAAAAAATTGTGTTTTTTGGGCATTAAAACTATATTATCTATATTATAATATGATGAAGAATAAATATTTTGATGATGCTAAATATGTTCCATAGAATCCTTAACATCATTAATCTGTTTGTGGACATTATTCAAGAATATTTAATGAATAAAACTATGGGATGAAAATGAGTTTCATTATTCTTGATGGTGAAAAATAAAGTTATAAATTTTTCAAATGAATCTCTTGAAATTACATTGCAATCTACCCCTTAATTCCCCTTTTAAATCTTGATTGGACCTCTTAATTTTATATGAACAATGAAAGTTATGGGGTTATGACCATCATTGTGTCATGATATCTAAATTCAGAAACTTCATGGTGAGAACCTTGAATTAACCACAAATCAATATAAACACCACAGAGTGATAACACACACAATGACGAAGAACTTATGAACCCAGCCACTGGAGCTTCACACACTGACTAAGCTTCTCATTCCTCGACCGAAAAATGGAAAAGGTATTATGTAATAGTAAAAATTCATATGTAAGGGTTTATTTTAAAAAAATAAAAGTTTTTTATTTTCTATAATCTTGTTTTAAACTATTCATATAGTAGATTAAAATTGTCAGAACATGATAAATGAATGAAGCTTTGATTCAAACATCTATAGAATAACTTATTGAAATGAAAAAACATACCTTTATCCATTCCATCCTTTAATGATTCAACACAAAATTCCACACCATGAAACCATACATCTCGATAAAATTTTAGTTCCATATTCACCTCAATTTCTCTAACCTTCTCCTAATACCTAAAACTTCTCAGAGTTTCGACATAATATCTTGATTAGGTATTAGATAATTAATTTGATAAATTAAAATTGATTATCATCACTATAAATAGAAATCAATACTAGGAGAGGACAAAAACTATCACACTAAATCACTCTTCATGAGATACCTCTCAAATACAGGTAAAATCATCACTAAAACACAAATAATCTCAAGGAAAAATAAATATAAATTCAATACATCCATAAATTATAATCTCATTTAATTAATTATACTTTTAAACATATTAAAATTATAGCAAAAAATGGGTTAAAAAACTCAAGATATTGAGAATTCATATATAACTCATATTCCCACATATATTCAACTAAGCCATAATGCCTCTAAAAATGAAAATAAAGGGAATAACACATCCATGAATCACCTTATCCTAACTATCTAGGATCTTAAATAGCTACTCTACAATTGTGGAATAATTTTCTTTATCTAAATATCCACAAGAAATGACCAATGATTTTTCATAAAAATATTGATGATGTTTCATGACATATAGAAAATCATGGATCTGGTACAACTATAAAGGAAGAACCAATTGTTAATCTTCCTTGATAACACAAAGAACACCACAAAAGAAATGAAAAAATGGGGAGAATTTTTAGTCCATTAGCCAAACCACCACTTCCTATGATGAGGTGGAACCCTTTAGAACACATGATTTCTATCCCTAAACTCTGGTGGTATCCTCACTTGATAAAAATAATACTTATGATAGTCTTATATATTATATATTAACTCTCAAATCATTTAAACCTTATTGGTTGTTCTCTACACCACATCTAGTATAAGGACAACTAACTCCCAAACATCGGTTCCAGATATTTTAGATCAAAAAGTATTCCCTTATAATGCCTTGAAAATAGCCATTCCAAAGGAAGAGTGATAGCTATTATTAAAGTAAAACCCAACCAAAGTCAATTTCTTCTACCAAGATACAGTAAACTCCAAAACATAAGAATGAAATAAATGCCCCATCATCTGTATAGTCTCCTCTATCTGACCATCTCTCTATGTATGGAAACCATTATTATGGATTATTTGAGAGAGAAACAATGTTTTACATTTCAAAAAAGATAATGAAAAATGATCATCTCGATTACTTATGAAAGTCCTTAGTTTCCCATGGAAATTCTTTATTTCAACCATATACCACCATGCCAAAACATCCTGAGTACTCTACTCCCTAATCATTAAGAAATTAATTGAACTCATAAATCGATCAACAATCACCCAAATATCTTCAGATATTTTTGGATCGTATGAAATAATGGTGATAAAATTGATCAAACTGTCCCCCCACATATAATTGGGTATATATAATGGTTGTAATAACTCTATTATATTGGAAAAAAATAACAAAGTCATCAATTAACATCCCCATTAGGAAATAAGAAGTAATGTACCATTGATAATTCTATAATAAATCATTATCTTTATTAGATAGTTTTGTTAAATGGGTTTAAATTACATGGAAGTTAGGCATTAACCTTCGATAATATTCCATTAGACCAATCAAACTAGGAATTTCTACGACATCATAGTTGTTTCTTAATAAACCATTTCTTAGATCTCAAAAGGATCAATGACTACTTTCTTTTGAGACACCACATGCCGGATAAAATGTAATTCACACATCAAAAACACATATTTGGTAATCATCCCATGGGGATGATGGTGTTGAAGTAGTTATAAAATAGCCCTAGGATGCTTGGTATAATCCTCCACTAACTTCAATCACATTAGTATATCATCAATGAACTCTATAATGAAAAGATCTAGGAACACAAAGAATAAATAGTTCATGAGTCCCAAGAAAATATTCAACTCTTTCATGACACAAAATGGAATAACCATAAAATATAACTTCCCATAATGTAGCCTAAAAGATTTATTCTATACATCCTCCTCCATTTCCCTCAATTGATGAAACCCAAAACAGAGATCAATCTTTCAAAACTAGCTATCCACATTTATAAGATACAAAAATCATCCATCTTCAAAATGTTAAAATATTTCTTCACCTTCACCTGGTTCAAATGATGATTTTTTATAAATAACATCGTACGACCGTCCACCTTCTAGAAAAAACTTTAGGGCACCCCATGGTGACAAACTAGGACAAATGAACCCCTTATACGTCAAATAATCATCTTTAATCCCATTACCCAAAAATATATATAGTTGTAATCTAATAAAGATAATTTATGATCGAAGGTACTCTAAGTTTTAATTCTATCCTAAACTCAATGTCACATTGAGGGGGTTTTTTACAACTACTTCAAGAATAACATCAATTAATTCCATGACTTCTCTAGGAAACACTATAACCTTTTCCTATACTTAACCTAATGAAAAATACTTTGGATGAGAAAAAATTTGGCTCTGAATACCTATATCCCATGTGATAATCCCACTCTCCAATAAAAAATGCATTCTTTACTTCCACACTATGAAGCACAACTCTCATCCAAAGTAAATTGATTATCATACATATAGAATACTACTAGTCAATTCCAATAATGATAGTATATGTTTATATATTCCTAAAAAATAATTCCCCAAGGATTAATGATTCCTTGTCATCAGTTCACAACTCAATAATACATCATGTAATATAGAATGGGATGAAACCAGTGTAGTCAACACAAGGTGCAGTGAAAGCCTCTCCACCTTAATCCTAAAGGCACAAACTAATTTGGATGTAAAAAAATAGTGTGAATATTTAAAATAAAATAAAAATATTTCTATGTTAGATGAAAAATAAATCGTACAAAAAAAATCTCTAGTTTATCTAGCGCTATACTTTTTATGGAATGGAATTTCATATCTATGATATTTCTTGGAGGTATTTTAAATTTTATTTTTTATCTTTCATTATTTATTGGATTTATATGGAATTTTTGAGAAATATTTTTGGTTTTTAGGCTTAGAGAAAGCAGGCGCATAGTTGGTGCATGATGAGTAGAAACTATATTCTAACCCACTAGAAGATGTGTATCCAGGACAGTGGAACTGTCCATACCGCATGGCCTAGCACACATGTGTGTGGCCCTCCAGTGATAATCGTGCACCTAAGACAGTGACACTATATGAGGTTCATGTTTATTCACATGGGTGCGTGCCCCATCCAAGAGAACTATGTGGCCATTTTTTCCCTTATACAGATGTGCTGCAAGATTGGAACATGATCCAGCATACCATGTGGCCAAGCCATAAGGTCTACCCAAACTTTAAAAATATCAAAATTTCTAAACTAACCCTCCTTGATTTTAACCCAAAATCACCCCTAACTCACCCCATTCAGCATCCCCAGCACTAGGCATACCTCCCCTTACTCTCCTCTCCCTTGGGATTCAATATTTGTGTTATTTTGTAGTGGATTCTTCACTAATTTGTCATGTAAGCCTATCATCACCCCTTTTCTTCCTTTTTATTGGTATGTTCTCCCATATTTCTTGTGTTATCTTTCTATATAATGGGTTTTTACATAGATTGGTTTTTAATATCATATATTTGGGTTAAATCTTGTTCTGTATGGAGTTATTTTCTTCTCATGGGTCTCTCCTTAGTGTGGTAGTGGTTTCCACCTAGTTTTTTTTAATGGTTTCAAAGAAGAGGAGGGTGGTTCCTTGACTTGTCATGAATTGAAGATTTTATTATGAATTATATTTTACTAAATGGGATTTATAAAGTGTGTTTCTAGTGTAAAATGTGTTTTCTGTGGGTTTTGGGGTGTTTTTATAGTGGATTAGTGAAATTCCCTTGGTAAAGTTATTTAACATGTGTGCTTTAAATTATTGGAATTTTGGAAATATAAAAAGAGATTTCAAATTTTATCAAAATAGACATAGATAACTTGGGATCCTCGGGTATTATAGTAGAGTTTCTGTGGACTAGCATACTATTTGGGCTATCAGGCCAATGACTCGGGCTCACTGACAAGTTCACACCACAACACTAACAAAAAAATATGATGATGATGACTTGGGGACTACTAGAACATTGGATGTAACCTCCCTAGAATCTTGTTCATGAGAATATTCTATATGGTTCAATCATCGAGGTTGGAGGATCCTACATCCCTAATAACATATCAACATAGGGAGTCTCTCATGGTGCTATGGTTTTGTTTTGAACTAATTAAAATCACTTTTCCATTGTTACCACTCTTTTATAAACAGAAACTATTTCAATTTAAAATTGTTTTAGATCAATTATTTAAAAACTATAATGTTAATTTTTCTTTTAATGTGATTTCATGGAATCATTTGGTGGTATCCTAATTAGAATTTAGCCTCACACCTTATATGCACCCATGGGGGTATATAGATATTTTTTGTATGACTTAGGTAAATACAAGGCTTCCCATGGTGGTGATGGTAGTTCTATGTGTTAGAGGTATCTTTTTCTAAATTGTTGGAGGTGGGGGAATGGGGTGTTGGCATGAATACCACATGAATGTGTTTTGGTCTAGTTATTCCTTTCCCCATTATGGTGTTTTTTTGTAAATGATAAGTTCTTAACTCTTTTTTTAGTCTTTCCATTTGATATCTTCTAATATGTTTTATGGTTATGATTTGTTGTATGTTTTATATGGGGTTTTTTTGTTTATTCTCATGTCATAAATCATTCCCAAAGGTTTGAATCAATGTTGAGGCACTAATTTCCAGGTTGTGTGGAATGGTAATTCCCTTCGTGTTATGCCACAAGCCAGGTTGAGTGTCTGATTGGATGGAAACCCAAACCAATTTGGGAAAAATGGTATTAGATCTAGGTTTTTTCTTTATTTGGGTCATGTTATTTGGTAGTGTTTTGATAGATAGGAACTATGACCGGTAGTGCTTGATGTGTTGGTTGTGTGTGGGATGTCTAGGCAAGAAACCTCCTGATAGGCCATGGGTCTCCATAGGATGTTCAGGATTTGGTATGACTCCTCATCCAGGTGTGAAGTACATGTTGAAATAATTTACATGGATTTCGAGCAGCAGTGGAGTGGTTTAATATGTTACTTTTTTTGTTGTGGTTTTGTTTTGGATTATATGGATGTTTGAGTTATGTTATTATAGAAAACCCTTAGAGGTAATGTTTTGATAGTTTCTTTGGTCATATTGATTGATGTACAATCAGGATTCCCCAGAAAGTTCTTGTGAAACCTTGAAAATATTCTAGAGAGAATTCCCCCTCCCCAGTTGATCAAAGATTATTTTGAGTAGTGGTTTGGGTTGTCTAAGCATTAGATCATGGAGTTGGCCCTCGCCCCGCTCATGCTAAGGATACATGTAACAACCCAAAATATGATATAATAATCCATTTTCATATTTATTAATATTTATGAATTATATAGTAATTTTAAAATAAAATAGACATTATATACAATAGAATACATGACACATAACAAAGGGTTTCTTGGAAATCATGTGTTGCACGCAAGACTGAGTTATACCAAAAAATAGTATATTAATAATAATATTATTTAATATGGATGTCATCACCTAGACATTGTATCAACGGGAATTAATAGGAATAAATATATTATTTTTCACATATTTGTAAAAAAATTACAATAATCCAATCGATTTTATAGGCATAATTTAAGAATAAATCTTATTTTAGGCTTAAAAACTAATTTTTTTCTAAAAAGTAGTTTAATACCCTTTTAATGGCGTGCCTATTTTAAAAATAAATTTTGAAACATTTATTACTTTTATATGAAAAAATAAAATTCATTTTTCAAACAAGAATATCAAAATTAAATTTTGGTTATTTTTTTTGTAATTTGATGAGATGTTTCATATTTTGATGAGTAGTAAATAATACCGAATTTTAATTATAAACTGAATTTTCTTATAATTAAGTAATATAGTTAAATTATATTTTTAATTGATTTTAAAATATAATCAGATAAATTATATATAATTTAATCTAATTTAGGTCATTGGAATAATTTTCATAGTGATTTTAGATATAAAAACTTAGAAAACTTTTGAACATTTTAACTTTAAAAACTCACTTTTGTCATCTCATTTACGCGATTAATATTACATTAATTTTCACCACTTATGTGGTTACAATTTGGAAAATTTTATTACATATTTATAACTTTCATAATATATAATTTATAATAAATTCATCATAGTTTTTGGCCAAAAATATTTGTGAAATCAATTAAAATTAATTATAGCAATTAAGGTACAAATGTGTTTACTTAGTGATTAAACCTTAATCTTAAAAGTACAAAAAACCATTAAACTTTTACAAGACTAATTTTATGGACGTCATTATACAATGTATAATATTTTATAGAATATATAACATTATTTGAGGCATATTATATAAGGTATACCTTCCAATAGTGTTTAAATTTTTATATTTATAGGAATTTCACTCCTCCTCCACTACAAAAAAACTCACCCTCTTCCATTTATTCACACCTATAATGACCTTTCAATAGTTCAAAACCTGGAAAAATATTTTATAAAAATTCATCCCCTCACCATAAAACCCTAAATTTTTTAATAAATCCAACCAAGGAATCCCTTTGGTGAAAACTAAATTGACATACCTGAAAAATAGGTAACATTATTCAACATGAATTTATGTTTTATTTCTGTATCCACGAATTTAATTAATTTTATTACATGGTAATATAATAAAATTAGTATCCTAAATACACTGATATTTTATTATGTTAGGGGTTATACCTACACCTAAACACAATTCCATCAAATGGGTACTGAAATTATCATTTATTTGTACTATGGATTACAGCCTCGGGAAATGATGTTGTTGGTCTTTCCTTTACCATCCCATGGTTGGTAATATAAAAGATAAACTATAATTATATGATATGACATATATATATATTATTTATGAAGTCTTTATACATTTATAATTTTTATATTATGCATACCTTCATGCTTACCATTTTGTGAGAGTATGAAAACATCGTTTTATGATGTGTGCACTACCGCCTCTTCAAAGTGATGTGATACGTTCACACTTTACATGTAATGTATTAATTATGGTTTTGATAACCAATTGTGACATTAATATAAAATGTATAATATTAATGAAATTATTACCTGTTATTGTAACATAATATATTGTTTTATTTATTACCATGTTTACACACTAAAAAAGTTATAACTTCGTTTGTGGATGTGTTGACTACTGTTTCCTAGATGCGATGTGATTCATTTTACATCACAAAAATTATATATATAAGTATATATGATTAAATAACATGGTATTTATGATATATTTGTCATTATTTAAATGTTACTTATCTTCTTTTCATAATGATCATTGAAAAATCGGAACGTTACTCAAATGTATTTATCTCCTATCGTCTCCATGATAGTCGTGTTAGTTCATTTTTAATAAACATCATTTATAATTGATTTTAAAAGTATAATTGATGTATAAGTGTTATAATTATTTCATTATTATTATTTTTGGATATTTTTTCATAATTACCCCCTTTTACCATAGTTTACCTTCCAAATTCATTTTTGACATATAAACTAAATGTAGTCAAAACACCTGAAATAAAAATAATTGTTAAAATATTTTTATAAAAAAAATTAATAAGTGAAATTAAATTAATTTTAGACTTTAAAAAATTTCTAGATCAACTAAATAATTATCATATGTTTATTATTCATAAATATAAATAGACATGTGACAATTCAGACTCAAGTTAAGGGATTTCATCTCAATCTCATTTCATTGAGGCATATTTTGATGTTTTATACCCACCTTCTATTATGTGGTGTATATAGATCCACATTGATATATACTACCATGAATTTACTTATTCGAATTTTATTTAATGTTTTTGTTTAATTTTATTATTTCACAGGGCTTATGATTTAAATATTCAAAGTGGTATGGTACACTTTGAGTGTTTAAATATTTAATTTTAAAATCCTTTTCTCCATGTCAAAATTGTTATTATTATTTTATGTATTTATTTATATGGATATGAAAGTATTATAAATGATATTTTATTTCTATTTTGAAAATTTTGTTCCTCTACAAGCCTTCGTGTTTTTAAAAGAATAAGAATCCACCTTTTCTCTTTTGGGTATTTTTTTATTGGAAATGATTTTTGAAAGAGGATTTATTATTTCAATAACATGAAATGTTTTATTCTGAGCGAAACAAAAAAATATTATGAGTGAAATGATGAAAATTTCATTATTTTATATGTTATAAATATATATTTGTACTTGTACATTTGATGGGTTATTACTTGATAAACCAATGATGGGAACTTTCATGATAAAACAACAACTGGTGCATTCATAATAGACCTCCAATGCATTGGGTATGCAAGTTGGATGTATAGATATTAAATTTATAAGAGTGAGATTTATGGAAGTTGACAGCATGGTTATTCCATTTATAAGAGTGAAAATTATAATAATATCCCAAGACAACATTATGTGTTTTCTATGATTTCTAAGGGTTTTATAGTAACCTTATGATTACAAATAGGGTAAACAATGATCTTATTTCCAAAGGAAAGTATTTACCACTTCTTAAGGGTGAAAATTATTACATTATGATAATTTTTTCATGGGGTTTAATTTTTATCATTAGACAAATGGTATCCTTCTAGTTATCCCTTACTAAGAATTTTATGCTCATCTCACATTTTTAAATGTTTTTCAAATTACTTAAGGATGAGTAAGGGATTGAAATATGTCATTTTGAAATTCATGAATATTTTTCATAAAATAGATCATTATTTAAACAAAATGTTTTAGATTATGGTAATAATTGATACTACTCTGAAGCACAAACTTTTTATTTTATTGTATTATTGTGTATGATTTATGCCATAATTATCTAAAACTCTAAACCTAAAAGTTTCATCAACTTTAAAGAATCAATGAATGTTCATTAAAAACCTCAATATTATATAATATATAAGTTCAGGTCCTTATAGTCTGTATCAAAGGAATGGTTTAAATAACTGTTGAGTTTGGGTTAACATTAGTAAAATTCCATTGAAATATTTTTATTTATGGTTAATATGAATTGATATAGCATTTTATTATTAACATGTTGCTTTATCTAAAGTGTGTTTGTTCAGAATTATTTTATTCATAGTAAATAAGGAATTTATAGTGGGAAGGCATCGAGAGGAAAATATCATCTTGAATGAACACCCTTAGATGGTTGGACTGTAAACTAATAAGTTTGGTGTAGTGATTAATCAGTTCACATGGAATAAAAATGGTGGTCATTTCTATGTAAGAGATCAACTATATATCCCATAGATTAATTGGATAATAGTGGATAATTTTATTAGACAACACTCCCCATCATTCAGAGGGTCATCTAACTATGTTCTAGCTGAAGGAAGGATTAAATCCATAGAAAAAATATTTGATTTCATGGGTTGTTTGGAACAAAAAAAGGTAACTCCATAAATTTATTATTTTGAAGGTGAAGTCGACCAATAGTTTTCAATAGTTAATAATATCATGGACATTGAAGATATTGATGCTTTAGAATTGGATGAATTTAAGAATATTTTTCTTGAGAAATATTTTATTAATGTTTTTGGACATAGGATGGAAAAAAATCTTGTAAATGAGATAGAAGGTGGAATATTATTCGGTTTCATATTAAGAAAACTTAAATCAACTGGCGAGGTACATCCAAAATTTTATATGATAAATTAATAGTAACATAAATTATTTTTACTCTGAATTAAAGCCAAGATATCAGAGGGGATTTTCTGATGTACTGATAAGGTTTAAATGGAGTTTTGAAATGATCATGTGTCCCATTAAAACAATCAAAAGAAGAGGACTAGTTGGGAGGAAATGTGAAAGAATTCCTAAAATAATTTTAGATGTAAGAAAACCAAATTCATATCATGTGAGAAGTTTGGTAAAAAGATTCCTAGATAATGTCTTTATAAGTTTGGGAAGTGCTTCATATGTGGTAAGTTTGGTTATATATCTTGTGATTGTAAGGAAGACAATTATGAAATCAATAAAAAGTTGGTGGTAAGATGTTTTCGATTCTTTGAGCTAGGACATTATACCAATGTGTGTCAATAGTTTATTACCCATGGTGGAGACCATGAATATTTAAATAATAAGGGGGTTGTAAAATACACTTCTATAACAACGTTTGATGTTGGTCCATCAAATAAAGTGGTGAAAGGTGTGTTATTGTTTTATTAGAATTATTTCAATAATCTTTTGGATTTTGTATCTACAGATTCTTTCATTTTTGATAAATTTTCTATAAAATTGGGAATACCACATCATTAAATTAATATATAGCTTTTTGTGAAAAATTGGAGTGGGAGTATTAGAGAAGAAAATATTTACATTAATATTCATATTTTCAATTGTGGAATGGTATTTCCTGAAAATCTTATTGAACTGCCCATAGTGGAGTTCGTTATCATTTTGGTTATGGATTGGCTTTCAATTTAACATGCTAAAATATATTTTAAATCTGAGAAAGTTTTATTCAATGATTTAATACCTTTGATAACATACCATGGAACTAAGAAATTGATTAAATGTAGTATATAATGTAATCTAGATCATGTTTTTGAAAATAAAGAAATTGTTTAGATTAGTGACATCGCATTAGTATATGAATTTTCAGATGTTTTTCCTGATGATCTTACTGGTGTTGTTCTTGATTGAGAAGTTAAATTTTCTGTTAATTTAGTGCCTAATAATAAGCCTACTTCTAAACCCCCTTATAAAATATATCAAATAGAACTCATGGAATTGAAAAACCAATTTAAAAAAGTTTTTAATAAAGGTTTCATTAGACTAATCAATTCCCCAGAGGGTTCTCCAGTTTTATTTATGGAAAATAAAGTTTTTTCCTTGGGGATTTTAATTGATTATATATCCATGAATAACATCACTATTAAGAACAAATACCATTTTCCTCATATTAATAATTTGTTTAATCAGCTACATGGATCTTGGTTTTTTTGAAGATTAATCTGAGTTTTGTGTACCATCAGCAGAAATTAGTGGATAATGACATTATGAATGAAATATTTTTGATGGGATGTTATCATTATGATTTTTAGTTAATACCTTTAAGTTATCTAATTCACATGTTGTATTTATGAATATTTATAATATAGTATTCTATATATTTTTGGATCATTTTATTGTTGTGTTTATAGATTTTGTTTTGTTATATTCTAAAATCCAAGAGGAACATCAAATGCACTTAAGGATTGTTTTTGAAACCTTAAAAGAAAATTAAATATATGGAATGTTTGTTAAGAGTGAATTTTGGTGGAAAAAAATTTTATTCCTCAGATATATTGTTTTTAAATATAGAAAAACTATTAAAAATGATAAAATAAAAGTTTTTTAAGATTTGAAAAAAACTACCAATTTCATAGAGATTCATAATTTTATTGTATTAGCAGGTTATTAACAATGGTTTTTTGTAAGCTTTTCTCTAGAATATATCCCACTAAGTTAACACAAATGGAAGTTAGGTTTATCTAGATAGGAGAATGTGATATTTTTTAGGAACTGAAAAAAAAGGATGGCCAATGCCCCAGTTTTAGCCCTTCATTCCAGAAATAGTGATTTCGATATCTACAGTGATGCTTCATTAAAAGGAATTGGTTGTGTCCTCATTAAAAATGACAAGGTAATTTCTTGTGATTTACATCAGTTAATAACTCATGAGTTAAATTACCATACACATGATTTAGAATTAGTTTTTGTCTTTTTTATTAAAAATTTTGACGGATCATTTTTATGGAGTAAATTGAGAAATATATTCTGATCACAAAAGTTTGAAGTATATATTCCTTTATAATGAATTGAACATGAGATAAATATGATGGATAGAACTAATATGGGATTTTGATTACACAATTTATTTTCATCCTGTAAAATAAAACAAGGTGGTTGATTCTTTGAGTCAAACACTTAATGATACATTAACCATATTACATTTGGAACTTGGACCTTTGGTTAATTATTTAATTAATTATGGAAAATAATTTGTGGATGCGGGGATATCATCTACTTTGTTTCAGGTTTTAGTTTATTCAAATTTGTCATAAATAGTTATGATAGCTCATAATGTGGATCATTATTTTCATGAAAATATGGAATCTATTAGTAATGGTAAGATTATTAATATTAATATTAATTAAGAAGGTGTTTTATGATTTGTAAAAATATTCTATCCACCATCTGATTCACAGTTTAGAAAATATTGTTTGGCAGAAGCTCATAGTTCCTTGTTTTCCATTCATCAGATTAGCACTAAGATATAAAGAAACATTGGGAAGTATTACTAGTGGGATTGAATGGAAAGAGATATTCTGAAATCTATAATGAATTGTTAGACTTTTCTATAGGTTAAATTAGAGTGATAGTTACCAAATGGAATGCTTCAAACATTTCTAGTTCCATAGTGGAAATGGGAGAATATATCAATTGATTCCATGTTATGATTTCTAAATACTTGTCAAGGTAGTAACAAGATTTGGGTTATTAGTGATTTATTAACTAAATCAGAACATTTTCTTCCTATTTGTTTTATAATGTATTTATATCATCATCCTCAACAATATCTAAAATATTTTTTCAAGTTACATGGAGTTCCTCTATCCATTATATTATACTGTCATCCCAGGTTCAAATATAATTTTTTGTAATGGAATTAAAATGTTATTGGGTACTGAATTAAATTTAAGTATAACCTTTCATCCTCAGTCTGATGGAGAGTCTTAACATATGATTCAAACCTTTGAAGATAATATTTGTTCTTTCCCAATGGATTACCAAGGATTTTGGGATTGACATCTTTCTTTGGTTGAGTTTTTCATATAATAATAGTATTTATTCTAATATATATATGGAACCATTTGAGTAATTATATTGAAAGAGGTGTGAAACACCAATTTTTTGGGAATATGTTGGAGAATGTAAGTTGATGGGACCAAATTTGGTAAAGGAAACAACAAAGAAAGTGCAGGTGATTCAAAAATATAGGAGGGCATCTTAGAGTAGGAAGAAAAGTCTTAGGGATAACAAGAGAAAAGATCTTTCTTTTGATGTAGGTGATAATATATTTCTAAAATATTCACTATAAAATAGTTTAATGCATTTTGGTAATAAGGGGTAGATGAGTCTATGGTTCATTAGACCATATTAAATCCTAGGGAAATTGGGATCAGTTTCTTACTAAGTGAAATTGCCTCAAAAGTTATCTCGAGTAAACAATGTATTTCATATTTCAGTGTTAAGGAAGTATTTACTAGATTCATCTCATGTTTTGAGCCTTGAAGTAGATCAACTAGAATAGAATCCTTCTTATGAGGAACAACCAATACAGGTTCCTAGCGATATTGAGAAAGTGTATTAGAATATGGTAATTCACTGGGTTAAGGTTTTATGGAAAATATATATGGTTTAATAGGCAACATAAGAATCTGAAAATTATATAAGGGAAAAATATCCCCACTTATTTGATGAGTGAATAAAATTTTGAGGACAAAATTTCTAAAAGGGGGAGGATATAAAAGCCGAGTTAATGAGAAGATAATTCATTTTCATATTTTTTAATATTTATGAATTATATAGGAATTTAAAATAAATGGTATTCTATTTCAAATAGCATACATGACATGTAACAATTATTTTCTTCGAAATATTGTGATGCACACATTAATGAGTTATACCATACAATAATATACTATTAATATTATTCATTAATATGGATGTCATTTCCAAATCCTTGAATTGATGGGAATGAATATTACTTACTTTATTATGTTTACACATGTTTATAATATTATTTTACAATCATCCACAATATTTTATATGCCTAAGATAAGAATAAATCCAGTTTTATGCTTAACAACCATATTTTTCTAATGCAATTTTATCTCCATTGAATGGAACACCAATTTTAAAAAAAATGGATCTTTTCTAATTTTTATATTTTAAAAAATCATTTTTTAATATTAATATCAAAATTAACATTGTTTTATTTTAAGAATTTTTCTAACAATTTTTAAATTTTGATGAATAATAAATAATACAGAATTTTAATTGAAAAATAATTTTTCATTTAATTTATTTATATTATTAAATTATATTTTTAACTGTTTTAAAGTATAATTTAATCAATTTTGTGTCATTTAATCAGATTTAGGTCATTATAATCATTTTTATATTGATTTTAGATATAAAAACTTAGCAAACGTATCAACATTTTCACTTTAAAACCATGCTATTTCTTCCAATCGGTGGGATTAATTTTAAATTAATTTCTTCCAATTAAGTGGTTGGGATTCAGAAAAATGGATTATATATTTTGAATAAGAATAATTTAGAATTTATAATAAGTTCAACTTAGTTTTTGTCCCAAAATATTAGTGAAATCAATTAAAATTACTTACTGAAATTTAGGTAAAAATATGTTTACTTAGTTGTTAAACTTTAACATTAATAGTCCAAATGACCTAGAAACATTTACAAAACCCATTGTATTTTAATTATTTGACTCTATACTCTCTTGGATATATTTTTATCATTATTATTGGCACACTATGTAAGGTATACCTACTTATAGTATTTTTTTTTTAATTTACATAAATGTCACTCCTCCAGTCCTATAAAAAAGAACCCAACCACCCCCATTTCTTCACACCTTTCAAGAAATTTGGCTCATTACAAACCTAGAAAAATAATAAACCATAATCCCTCCCCTAAAAATATATTCCTCACTTTTGTCATAAATCCAACCAAGTAATCCTTTTGGAGAAAACCAAAAGGAGTAACTTGAAAAAGAGGTAACATTATTCAACATGTATTTATGTTATATTTATTTATAAACCCATTAAATTATTATATTTTATGACTATATAATGAAATTAGTATTTTAAATATACTGATATTTTTTATGTTAATTATTTGGACAACACCTAATAAAACCTTCATCAAATGGGTAAAGAAATTATTATTCTTGTGTATGGAAGACTACCACCTCGTTAAAAGATGTCATTCATTTTTTCCATTAAAACATCTCATGATTTGGAATTATTATGGAAAAACTATTTTAAAACGATATATACATTATATTTATGATTTATTAAAACTTATATAATTATTATAAAACATATAACTTCATGATTTTCCGTTTTTGTGAATAGGATAACATCATTTGTAGAGATGTGGACTACCGCCTCCTCAAAGTGATGTGATACGTTCACACTTAACATGGAATATATTAGCGATGGGTTTAAAAATTATATTTATCATAAATATAATTTATATTATATTCATTTAATAATTTCATTTCTGGAAATATAATATATCATTTTCTTTATTACCCTTTTCACACACACAAATGTTATAACGTCGTTGGTGGACATGCGGACTACCGCCTCCTTGACATGATGTGGTTACTATTACAAGACAAAAATTATATATATAAGTATGTATTATTAAAAAAAATTATTTATGTTATAATTATCATTATAGAAAGATAAATTTTACTTTCTTTATTTTCATAATTATCATTGAAAATGGGAACCTTACACGTGCATACATATGGAATATCATCTCCATGATTGTAATATTGGTTCATTTTTCATAACTATCATTCATGATTGGATTAAAAATTATAATTAATGTATAAATATTATGATTATTTCATTTTTTTTATTCTTTATTTTTTTAATAATGACCCCCTTTGACCATAGTTGACTTACCAAATTTGTTTTTGACAAATAAATAAAATATTTTCAAAACACTATACATAAATGTAATTGCTTAAATAGTTGTATAGAAAAAATTTAATAAGTGAAATAAATATACCTATAAAAATGAAAAGGTAATGAAGAAAGTAAATAATTAATATGATTTTATTTTTCATAATATAAAGATACATGGAAAGTCAGACTCAATGTAATAGATTTCTTCTCAATATTCTCTCACTAAGAAATATTTTGATCTTATACACTCACAATATTTTATGAGGTGTATATAAATACCTTTTCAAATATCCTATCATGAATTTTATTATTCTCATTTTACTTATTTTTTTAGTTCAATGATATTATTTTATGGGGAATATGATTTAAAATTTCAATGTGGTATGGGACACTTTGAATGTTTAATGATTTAATTTCAAAATCAATTCTCCATGTAAATATTCTTTTTATTATTTATCATATTTATTTTTATGGGTATAAAATTATAATAAAGGATATTTTTGGTCTAATTTTGATATTTATATTCCTCTACAATCATACATGTTTAAAAAAAAAGAAAAACCCATTTTTCCCTTTTTGGTAATTTGGTTATTGAAAATGGGTTTGGAAATTATATTGATTAATTCAATAACATTAAATGTTTTATTATGAGTGAAAATGAAATATTATGTGTGAAATATTAAAAATTATATTATTTTATGTGTTATGATATATTATGGATCTTGGACAATTGATAGGTGGTTATGTGATAAAATAATGATGGGTGGTTCCATGATAAACCAATGATGGTTGGGTCTTTGATATCCCTCCAATATATTGGGAATAGAAGTCATGTGTATGGATATTCAATTTGTAATAGTGAAATGTATGGAAGTCAAATGTATGGTTATTTCCTTTATAAGAGTGAAAGGTATAATGATTTCCCAAGATACCTTTATGTTTATTCTATTATTTCTATGGGTTTTATTTTTAATTGTGAAAAAAAGGGTAATAAATAAGATTATTTTTAAAGTAAAGTATTTACTACTTCTTAAAATTGAAAATAATTACTTTATGAAAATTTTTTCATGGGTATTAATGTTTATAAACTAACTTCCAGTTTCCCACTTTTGTACCTTACTTATCTTTTTATGCTCATCTAACATTTTTTAATTTTTTTAGAGGACTTAAGGATGAGTAAGGGATTGAAAGAAGTCATTTTGAAAGTCGTTAAGAGTTTTTCATAAAATATATCATTATTTATTTTTTTAAAAATTATATTATCAGTAAAATTGATATTTTACAAAAGTTCCCACTTTTAGTTTTTAGTTTTTTATGTATGAGTTATGGCCTCGTTATCTAAAACTCTAAACCTGAAAATTTCTTCAATGTGAGTGAAATAAATTTCTTCACTAAAACTAATGATTATGCACTATTTCAAGCTAAAACATTTTAAAACTGAACAAGGTATGGTGAAGGATAGAGCTCAGGAGTTCCTCAAAAACAATCCTCATTCCTTATATGGTAGCATCCACCCCCAAAAAGTGGAGGATTTAATGGAATAGATTGAGAGGACTTTTCGGTAAATTGATACTTATGAAGAACTAAAGTTGAAATTTTCTTCATTCATATTGGAATTCCCCAGTCATAAGTTGGGAGACCTGGTGCTCCATGATAGAAATCATGAGAATATATACTAGAAACACTTATTGGGTTTCTTCTATGAGAATTATTTCCTTAAGACCTTGGCCCTTTCTATGATTTATGATTTTCCAGATCTCCATCAAGGGGATCATACCATGTTGGTGTATTCTAACTATTTGGAAATGTTGGCTAAGTTCACACCCAAGGTAGTTTCTAATGACTCTTTGAAGGTCCAATGTTCTTAATTGGGGTTATGTCCAAACATTCAATCCAAAGTTTTCTTGTATAAATTGAAGTCATGTGTTGAGGTTGTGGGCTGATCCCTAATAGTGGTGTTTTTTTACGATGGTAAATAAGTTTTCTCTAAGGCAGTTTTGTTAGTGGATCAAAGAGATCATGGCATGTCTAAGAAGAAGTGGAAGAATGATGAGAAAGGGAATAATTGGAGTGGTAGCTCTGGATACCTACCTCTTCCACCTTTATCTACAACCACTAGTGGTGGGTTGTGGATCCCCCTAACATGTGCATATGGATTTTTCAGCTTCACCAAGGAGGCATCACTACTGTGGACTTATAGGGAACCTATAATGTTTTTTTTGAAGTGAACTCACATATCACATTGGTTCTAGTTCCTCATCATCTTGGGGGACCACAACTCAGTCAGAACCATCTAAACCCATGGGTTCATGGTCTGTTGAACATGGTAGAAAAGATATATCTTCTTAAGGGAATAGTCATATTAAGGAATGTCCATAATCCAGTAATTTACTAGATGAATTAAGAAGAAATGGGGCACCTTTTTTCTATGGATTAGGTTCTAGTAGGATCATATTTTATACTTATAACTTTTCAAGGTATAGTTTTTATTGCATCATCCATAGATGTTGTCTTATTTTATATGGGTGCCTATAACTCCTTTTTTTCTACATTTCTTGTATAATTGTAGAAATTACCAAATAAGACCATTCCATATGTCATAGAGTTAGTTACAGCTCTTATTAAGAAGAGGGAACATGGTTTTAGGTTTCTATCATGTTCTCTTACTATGTCTGGGGTAAAATTGGAATGGTACTTCCTCATTCTAGAGATAGACCAATTTTATGTGATTTTTTCATGAAATTAATGATATGATCCAAGGTTCACCTTAATTTTAATTTTTTTTGGGTACCCATGATGTAAGTCGATGGGATTACTCAGGACATTGAGGTTGAATGGGTCCCCCATTCAGGGCGAACTGGACCCCCACTTCTGGAGTTTGGAAATATTTATATCTAATTTTAGTCTCTTATACTATGGGATAGTGGTATAAATTATGAGTATGAGTTTCCTCCTGTAGTAGATGAGATTATATATGTTTTTTGTGAAGCTTTTTTAGGGTTACCTCCATAGACGGATGTCAAATTTACCATCAATTTGGCACTCAAAACATAGATAATATTTCCAACCTCATATCATATGGACCCCACCACGTTTAGGGAGTTAAAGGTATAGCTAGAATATTTGAATCCAAAAGATTCATTCACACAAGAATCTCACCTTGGATCATCCCAGTGTTCTTTGCTAAAATGTATGATGGATACATTCAGTTGTGTGTCAATTATCATTAGCAGAAGAATGTCACAATTAAGAATAAATATCCATTTACCCACATTGATGGCCTATTTGATCCTCTCAGGGTGGAAGGGGGGTTTTCGTGATTGAAATACACTCCCTGTATCACTAGGTCAAGGTGATAGAGGCATACATTCCCAAGTCATTCTTTCAAAGCATGTACCACCACTTTGAGTATTTTGTAATGCCCTTCAGGAAAACAAATTATTTAGCATTTTTCATTTCTATTTTGATCTAAGTGTTTCATATGTACCTTTATTCAATTTTCATCATGTTTTTTATGACATCCTAGCCTACAACAATACAAAATAGGATCATGGGAATTATCTGGGGATCATGGTAGGCGTCTTCCGTATCATTGAATCAATGATGAAATCTCAAATGGAAACTTTTGGTTTTGAGAATTCAAGTTTCTAGGACATGTGATCTCATAATGTAGGGTTTTTGTATACCCTGAGAGAATCATAGCGGTGATGTCATGGGAGAAACCCAGAAATGTTTTTGTGATCAGGATTTTCTTTTTCCTCGCAGGGTATTACAGGTGGATTTTTTTAGATTTCTCATTGTTGGCTTCACCCATGACAACGATTACCTGAAATGGGGTGAATTTTTTATGGATCCCAATATGTGAGGAATATTTTTTGTAGACTAAGAGTAGATTTCCCACTACCCTTATTTTTATCCTTCCAGAATTTGGGAAGACATACATGCTCTATTGTGCTACTTGAGGTATAGGTCTTCAGTGTTTGTTGATGTAATATGACCATGTGGTGGTTTACAGCTATCACCAACTCTGAATACATTAAAGTAATTATCCAAACCATTACTAGGAACTAGTAATGGTGATGTATGCCTTGAATATGTGTTTTTAATATCTTATCTGGGATAAATTCATAGTTTACATAGACCATATGATATTGGCCTATATTTTCTCCCAGAAGGATCTAATTATAATGAAACAATAACGAGTTGAGTGTCTTCAGAGTTTTGACTTTGATATCATCTATACCCCCATAAAATGTAGTTTTTTATTGGTTTACCTAAGATGGAATATTCTAGTCAAAAATTTGAAATATTCTATTGATTAGTGGTCTTTAATGGGGCCTTTTTTCATATGCATTGAGAAGACAAGGAACCTAGTGGAGGAAAATTCATTTCTAGAATTTAGTTGATGTCCTATATCCTAGATATGATTCAATAAGATAAACCTAATGTTTTTTTTGTTTGGTATGAATATTACTCACAATGGGCAGGTTCCCAAAAAGTTGTCATTATCATCCGGGGGAATCCTTTGTTTCAAGGGGTTCTTTGTGGTGTTGTTAATGTTGTTGAATATGGTGATGAAGGATATCCAATTTACTTATTTGTAAGTTCATATGGGGATAAACAAGATGTTTTATGAAGTTATTTTTTATTTTTGGTGGCTACCGATGAAGTAGGATATGGATGACTTCATATCCAGATTCTATACATTACAGTAGGTTAAAGCTGAGAACAATAGTCCCTCGGGTTTCCTTTTTCTACTCCCCGTTATGACCTAGAAGTTGGATGAGATCACCATGGATTTCATTTTTGGGTTTCCTCATACAATCTAGGGGTGGAGTTCCATTTGGGTGATTATTTTCTATCATACCAATTCATCCCATTTCATTCTGATTAAGGACTCAACAAATGTAGGTGAGTTGGCCAGATGTATATCTAGTAAATTGTAAGGATTCATAGTGTGATGTTGGTTATCATTTCATAAAGGGACCACCATTTTACATCTCAACTCTAGTAATTCCTTCAAAATGATTTAGGGTCATAGGTCAAACTTAGTATGGCATACCATCCTCAATAGAATGGCCAGATGGAGTGAGAAAATCATGATTTGGAGGACATGCTATGTGTAGGAATGTTGGATTTCAGAGGTACATGGGATAACTATCTTTCTCTGAGGGAGTTTTCATATAATAACTTATACTCATCCTCAATTAAAATTTCTCCCTTTGAGGCCCTTATGGTTGGAATTATCGTCTACCTTCTCATTGGATGGAATTCGGTGAGTCATATTTTCTAATAATTAGCCTAGTACAGGAGATGCCTAATAAATTTACGATCATTAGACAGTGTTTGTTAATATCACAAGGAAACCAAATGCCTTATTCTGATCAGAGGAACCCAGCCTCTAAAATATCAGTGGGTGAACTAATGTTTCTAAAGGTTGTACCTTTCCTTGGTCATCATCTTCTTGGTTAGTAAGGAAATCTAATGTTGAGGTCTATCAAAACTTTTCAGGTTTTTGAGATAGTTGGTAAGGTGGCATAACGATAAGGTTTCCCATCCTAGTTAACAGTGATTAATGATGTGTTCCATGTCTCGGAATTGAAAAGGTATAACTCAGACCTATCTCATGTGCCGAATTATGAGGAATTGGATTTTGAATATGAATTTTCCATGTTTGATAGACCAGTGTGAATTATGGATTCCTAAGTGAAATTTACTAGGGGAAAGTTCATAATATTAGTTTGGATCATCTATTAACATGATAATGATGATACATGGGTGAAAAAGTTTTGGGTGGAGGAGAATCATCCATATTTATTCTCTTTTAAGACATCGGTTAGACCTTATGAGGGTGTAAAGTTTAATGTTTGGGAGAATTTTCACATCCATGTATCCTTTTGAGGTATTTTCTATTTTATTTTTCTTATCAGCTTTATTTCCTTTATTTCTCAATGTTATTGATAAATGGGTCAGTTTTTTTATCTAGGAAGAATGAGGGAAATAGTTGGGGCACTGTTAGTATATATTATGTGTCAGCCAACTAGAAGTCGTGAACCATTGACAGTGGCACTATCCAGGTTACATGGGTTATCACATGGTCATGAGTCCCTCTAGGTATACCCATACACCTAGGATAGTGGTACTTTCTCAAGTGCATTCTTAGGATCAATGGTATCCAGCCCCTCTAGGAAAACCATGCGGCCATCTTTTCTCTTGGATAGTGGTAATGCACGGATCGCGCATGTACTGCTAGATCATGTGGCCAAAACATACAGTCTAAGAAAACATTAAGAATATTGAAAATTTTAGACTACCCCTCCTTGAGTTTAAGCCCAATTCACCCATCAATCATCCCATTCTTCCTCCCCATCCCTAAGAACGCCTCCCCTTCCTCTCCCCTCCCTTGGTCCTCAATACTTAGGTGATTTTGGTTTGGATTCTATAATAATTCATCAAGTATGCCTCCCCTTTCCACTCTTCTTCTTTATTCTTCAAATATTCTCCCTTAATTATTGTATTCTCTTTCTCTGGTATGGATTTATATCAAGTTTGGGTTTGAATCAAATCTATTTTGGTTAAATATTGTTGGTTGTGGTGTTATTAACTTCTAAAGGATCTCTCCCTAGTGAGGCTGGTGGTTTCAACCCTATTTTGTGAAGTCTTCAAAGAATATGTAGTTCGTTCAATGCATTTTCATTAATATATGATTTTATTATGATTCATTTTCTTTATAAATGGGTTATATAAAATTTTTTGGGTGGTGTGAAAGGTGTTTTCATTGGGTTTTGGTGTTTTTTCATGGTTTATTGGTGAAATTACCTTTTGTAAATGGTTTTCTAACATGTTTGGTGTTAATTATTGGAATTTTGGTAATATAAAAATTGATTACACTTATTATGGAAATTGAAATAGTGAACTTGGGAACCCCATGTATTTGAGGTGGTTTTCTATGCACTAGTACATCATTTGGATCAGCAGGGAAATGAAATAGTCTCTTCGATAAGTTCATGACACAACACTACCTAAACCTATGATGATGATGACTTGAAGATCACTAGATCCTTGGTTGTGACCACTCAAGTAGATCATGAATTAGAATGGTCTGTATGGTTCAATCACTGAGGTAGAAAAATCCAAGCTCCCTAATAACCAATCTACTCAGGGAGTCTCCCATGGTTCTTTGTTTTTTTTTACTCATTAAAATCACATTTAAATTGTTACACCTCTTTTATAAATAAAAAAAATTGATTATAAATTGTTATTATATAAATTCTTTAAAAACTAGAATACTAATTTTTCTTTTAATGTCATTTCATGGAATAATTTAGTGGTAACCTACTGGACATTTTGGAACACACCCTATATGCTACATCAGGTTTATGTAGATATTTTTTTTAACTAAGGTAACGGAAAGGCCTCCTATGAGGGTGATGGTGGTTCTATGTGTTAGCAGATCCTTCAACTCAGGTGTTGGTGGTGGTGGAAAGGGTTTTTCCCCACACACCACATAGTGGATTTTATGGTCTAGTTGTTCATTTTGAAATTTTTTATTTTTGGTTTTTGTTGAAAATGATAAAGCCTTTACTCTAATTGTAGTTTTTACCTTTGATCGATTCAATTATTGTTGATGGTTATGATGTGATATATGTTTATTATGGGTTTTGTGGTTGATTTTAATGGGATAAATCATTCCAAAAGATATGAATCGTTTCCTAGGAACTGGTCTCGAGCCCATGTTGATCGGGAAAATCTTTTGGACCATGACATGGGCTAGGTTCACTGTATATTTGGATCAGATCCCTAACTAGTTTTTTACATGAAACTAAACACATCTGTCTCTTCTAGCTCACTAGGAATACTAAAGTCCACCTACAAAACCATATTCATACCTATTTACCTAAAAATGGGGGAATTCATGGGGCTACCATCAACCTACTCTATCTCTCCATAGATTAAATGGGTGATTAGCGCTACTATTGGTAAAGCCTATGAGGAAACTACTACAGAACCTAAATCTCTAACCACCCAAAAAGTGCAAGCCAATGATAATGGTTTTGGTACTACAACTATCAGTGACCATAATATATGAAATAAAATTATATATTAATGGCTATCCCCATTTATGTAAGAAACATACTTGCTCTACGAAAATGTTATGAATTCCATGGAGAAAGAATCATTGATATTCGTAACCTCTATTGTCCCTTTATCCAAAACCCTCCATCAGTAGCCCAACTCCTTAATATTTTTTGATGACTCTCCTATTGAAGAAATATTTACAACATGGGTATCCTATCAATCACCTCTATATTATTCTATATATCTAGATATATAGATAGTGTAATTGGGGTAACCGTATACAAAATATCATGGTTTAGTGCCTCCGAAAAATACTTTTCTCTAAACTCCTCCTCTAAAAGATTATTGAGGGTAAAGTAATGATGGTCCATGAATTGAATCTCGAGCTCCCACATGCTCAAGATCCCCTACTATAAGGATGAAAACTTCAACCTCTTTACTATATTCATCATTGATAAAAAGAACTCTGTAGAGAATTACTTCAAGAAATCATACCATGAATCCCTTGAATTCATACACTCTCTAAGAAACAAAATCCACCATTGACACGCATCTCCGCATATAAGTAATAGTCAATGGAACCAAATTATATATCCTATAATTTACCAAGATGAATTTGATATCCATCTCCTCCAAACGGTTCACTATTTCCTATTCTAATACACTCTCCTCATACATCATTGAACTCTAATACTAGAACTCATGAAATATCCTCCTATATTAGTTCAATACTATTTTAGTCTGAAAAAAAATTATCTCTAACTAAAAATATGAACCATGTGTGGATGGTGACCAAGTTTCATCTCTCTATGTAGTAAATTTAACTCTTAATCCAAATTGAATAGAATTTATTAGACATAATTTAATTAAATTCATTTTATATCACCCAAAATCACTCTGATTCAAACACAAGTACAAAAACATAATGAAAATACCTATCCTAGGTCCCTACCCTATAATAATTATTATATCACCTTGGTTATTCAGTAATATTTAGGTCTATGAATTGGATCATAGGGTCCCTAATCACTTATTTCATATCCTACCTCACTTTATACAACAAAAAATATGTTTCAGAAATATTATTTTCCTAACAAACACATGCAATATACACTAGTTCTACACTCCAAAATGTATCCTATCTCAAATCCATAACTTTTATACCAATCTATCATGACCTACTCCAACTATTAATCCCCCTTATATGAATAGTGAATATGATTATAACCCCTAAATCCCACCTCTAATAGGCTGTTAGTTGGTGTCTAGCTCCATAGGAATACAAATATAAAGGGGAGCCACTTGCCATATAATAATAGGATCATGTAGTCTAAAATACAAAAAAAACAAAGATATAACATTAAATACACATAATGTGTATAATGTGGTAATGAATACATGGCTTTAAAAATGAAATACAAGTGAAATATTACTATGGTTATAACTCTAAAAATAGCTCCAATCCTTAATCTAGTATTGAGAAACTTGATAACTAAATCCATCCTGGAAACTAGGAAACATGTTTATATATAAGAGTGATAATAGATATATAAATAAAACAATCCCCATCAATACCTCTCATTATCAAGAGGAAGAAGCATATTGATGCCTCTATGAGTAAATAGTATAACCAATATGGACCTAAATGAGGTCAACTATCATTCAACCCCACTAAAACTCATACATCCAATAATGCGTCTAAGTATAGTAAAAAAATATTTAAGTGATATATATATATATATATATCAAAAGGGTACCCTAAAACCACATCCCTGCTAGTTTTAACTCTCACACAACAAAAAACATGGTTATATCATCTCTTCTATAGTTATGATATTGCACATCATATCACCTAACATAACCACATACCACATACCAAATTTTCATTTTCATCATAACCATATATCAACCATCGTATACCACACTGCAATCCCACATCACATCCTTATACCACGTCATCATCATAATATGGTATCATGAACATTAATGGCATCAACCTCCTTCACTATGCATACCATTAATGACCCCACCATGTATCACATCTTCATCGCATCATATTCTCATCATCATCACATCAGATAATCATCACATCCTTATCACATAATTTTCACTATAAACACTACCCATCAAAGCCCCTTTATCTTAAAATCAGGACATTAAAGAAAATATTAATACAAAAATGGGTAGAGGGGTAGTTATCCATTTATTTCATTGAAAAAATGGGTGTTGGAGAAAACCTAAAAACCTAAAATAGTTGGGCAACAGTAAGGTTATCCAACTCAGTTGGGGTGGGTAAGAAATCACAAGGAAGTAAAACATATACATCACAGTCAAAAAATTCCAAACCTAATGGTTTAAACTAAAACAAAACCAATAAGTCCTACAAT
Source organism: Viscum album (assembly GCA_963277665.1). Taxonomy (NCBI): domain Eukaryota; kingdom Viridiplantae; phylum Streptophyta; class Magnoliopsida; order Santalales; family Viscaceae; genus Viscum; species Viscum album. The sequence continues at coordinate 1,349,236,504 of OY728140.1, read as the reverse complement.
TGTCACTAACCCATCAGCACTATTCAGTAGAAGCACTGTCTTCTATGAAAAAATAATTCCAAATTTCAAAAAAAACACACAAACACATTCAAAATAGTGCATTTAAAAATATCATTTACTCATTTTTATAGATACCATTTTACTAGAAACATTACATTGAATATGATGTGAATTTATCCATATTCAAGGACAACACATTAATTATCTATCACCCATTTCCATCACATCACTTAATTATTTATTCCAATCTTTCAAAATTCCTTAAAAGAGATTAATTATCAAATTCCATTACATTACAATTACGCCATTAATTATTACCATCTATATTCCATTTTGTCAAGAATTATAACACAACACTACAATAGATAAAAATCAACCACATGAAACACCACACATCACATTTTAGCATAACCCATAAATTCCATAAATCAGCTTTATTCCCACATTACCAGTTATACCATCATTCTCAACCACTTAAAAGCTTATTCACTACTTCCAAAATAAGAAGCACATCCTCACACGCCAACTAAGCCAAACCAGACACAACATCTATGTAAAACTCATTCTAGAACAAAAAAAGGATGAAATAATACTTAACTATTACCATTTTTAACATAGAAATATAAACACATACAAAAAAATCAAAAAAATAAAAAAATAAGAAAAAACATTCCCTAAGAAGTATGTTATTAACCATTCTTTCATTATAAATAATTGTGGCCATTATGTAACACATTAAAAAAAATCCAAATTTCAAAACAACTAATTAATTACTCTATTTAAATTATTAACCATTTATTAAGGGTGATTCAAATATTTATCCACATAAAAAGTAAAAATAACAAACTATAATCCAAAACATTCAACACAAATATCATACAAATATTGAACAAATGTAGTATTGTAAAATCATATAAATCACATTTTAATTTCCCCATACCTTCAACTTTATAAGTATGGTTATTATATCCATTAGGTTAAACCTTATCATACACCCAATAAAAAAAACAATGATACATCAAAAAAAACACAAAATAAATAACCATACAATAAAGTCAAAGGATATAGATAATCTTCAAGATAAGGGAATATAAACTCATCTCAGATCAAAGGTTCTTGATCCCATAAATCATTGATTAAAAAGCCACCAATTAGGGGCTGAAGATATCTAAAGATATAAATTGAAATCCCAGTTATTGGGGAGATATGATAGAAACTATATTAATTTATGTAGCCATTACAAATTTTAATAAAACTAAATACCTAATGCATCATGGTGAGATAGGGAAAGGTCATACCATAGAGGGATAAAATCAGATGAATGTCCATAAATCACAATGTGATATACCCTATATTACCCCCATTTGAAGCTCAGACTATCCTCTTAATATGATATTATTGGGGAATTATCACAATTTGAGGATCATTATAGTACCGGAATATCAATATTTTTAAACTTTATAACAAGGACATATAACTAACCATGAAACAAAAAAAGGGACATAGTGTGGCATTACCCAAAAAGTAGGAACTAGGGAACCCAACCTCTAGGTGTTCATGGCCTAACCGATCTCCTCAATCCAAGACTAGAAAATTCCAAAGGTAATACATAAGATTAAAAACCCATACATAATGGTTAGTTTTTAATATGTAAGATTTTTCACTTTAACAAAATCAACTTCTGAATTCACCACCTTATGACTAAATCTAGTCACATAATGAATAGTCTTTTAACCTAAAATAGTGTAGCACCAAACTCTTATTGAAAAAAAAAACCCACGTCATGACAACACCCCCCACCCCCACCCCTCCCTGCACATCATCCAAATAAATCAAGCCTTGACTCAACCATTCATTTCATGACCTTCCATAATATAAAATTTCGCTTTATTCCAGTTATTATTTCAAGTCTCAATAACCAAGACTACATTGTAAAATCCTCATTATAGTTAAAATATCATCCCTAATTACACCACCCATCCTCAAAACATCACATAAAAACTTTAAAATTGAATAAAAAGTAATTTAATGGTCTAATAATGTTTATGATGTTACATATATTATAAATTTTTAGAAAGGATTCATACAACACATAGGGATTCATGGAATGAAGAAAATAATTTTGTATATCTGCTAAAATAAAAAGATTTTAACCATTATCGATTCTTAATTAAAAATTTATAATAAATTTATATAATCTCAATATGAAAAAATTTACCACTAAGAATAGAGGTTTTCTCAAAACATGTTTCTAAATTTGAAAATGTTTCCCAATCATTGATCTTATAGCATTGAGAAAATATTTCAATATAAAATAATAAATAGAAACTGGAAGAGAAATTTTATTTGAATGAAAATCTCTCAAGGTGTAGTTAAATAAGATAACCACTCAATAATTTAAACTCATATAACATATAAAGTACATAATGTTGGATATTGTGTTAATTATATTGTTTTAATAATTAAATAATAATCCATTATATTGAACATTATTTATAAGGATTATATTTTTTTTATTTAAGTGAATATTTTATGTATGTTCAAAATTTATAATATTTGTTTATTAATTATTTATAATACACTTTATTTTTCTTTAGATTCATATTTAATTGATTACATATTAGATTTGATATTATTGATTTTATTAGGACATGGTTTGGAATTAGTGTTTATTTTATGATAATGGTGATATTATAGTTTATGATATTTTTGTATCATAACTTACTATAGATAATGAATATTTCATTTATTAAATATTATATTTAATGATTTAAGGATATCATAGAGTGGATATTATTCCCTATTTTTGGACAAAATCTAAAATATTTAATAATTTACTTTCATTGTTGATCAAATTGTTTCTCAAGAATCTCTTTAACATAAGGGAATTCTTTCGGTACATTCTATTTGAATTATCAACCTATTTAGATTTAATTATAATTGTTTATATAGATTTACTAGTTTTTTTATAGTTTTATAATATATATTAATCTCTATAAGTGATATCATAATTTAGCTTTTCATCACTTATGGTTTAGAATATTACTATTTCCAATTTTATTTATAAAGAATTTCACCATTAGTAGTTATTAATTTCATAGAAGATGATATCAATAACCAAATATTATTTCATTATTTCATTCATTACAATTAATATTTTATATTATAATTATATATATATGGAAGTCAATTTTATAAAATCAACTTATCTCTAAATGATATTGAATCATTATTTATGATATGTAATATTATAAATTGAAAAAATGACCAATGAATGGACATAGGTTATTTAAAGGCCTTAATGTTGTTCTAGATAAACACATGAGAGTGAAAACACTTGATTATATTGTACCAATTGGTTAATATAGTTGATATAATCAATATGATACCATTATCTATTTGATAAAATATTTAGTTTTTAAGTTTTATTTATTTCTATCATTGGTATGATAAAAGATATCAAATCTATAATTGAAACCATAATATTTAGATAAAATTTTAATCGAATCATTCACTCTAAATGTGGAAGAAAACTATTACAGATATTCCCACTAATGTAAAGATGACTATTATTGTTATCATTTTTTTACAATATCTTGATAATAATGTTATATTTCATGATACATTAATGAGATAATATACTGGATACCACACTAAACTATAAATCATGTAATATTTCCACTGTATTTATCATTCAAAGGATTTTTTGGATATGCTATATATTTTAATAATTATTTATTGTCAATGAATTTCCTTTAAGATTCATTATTTTATCATTCATTATACATACAATATTTTCACTAAAATAATGTAGTTGCTCTCATTTATTCCCCTATAAAAATATTTCCACTATGGTAATACTATTCTAAATAGAAATGAGTATGTTTATGTTTATTCCATTTTAATTAAGTCATGGTCTTAGTTATACCACCCTTAAAAGGAAAGTATTTCCTACATATTTTGTAAAATTTATGCCATAATTTCTTCCTTCAGCATTAAAAAAAATATTGCAATAGGGTTTTATTTTCTTCCAAATTAATGATATATGTTGTAAATCTATGTCTCTCTACCGTCAATAGTGTTATGTGTGGAATAGGATTTATTAATTAAAACCACTATAAAATAAATTTTTCTATATTTTTTAAACATTTCATAAATTATTACTTTCCAAATATATGACAACGAATTCATATTAATAAGATCATAAGAATTGGAATATCATTTATACCCTTCATTTTTCAAATTCTATTTTCATTAATTGTGAGTATATTTCACATTTCCACTTCTTTCATATTATTAGTTAGCCATAATAATGACTATAATGAACTATAATTTATATATCTAATGAACATCCTAATTTTCTTATTGATTTCATGGTAGTTGTACATGTGTATTATATTATAAATAAATTATCATCTAATGCATAAGATAAATTGGATATTAATATGGTAATTATTTTCCCTATTGATGATACATTTACTAATGAGTTTCTTGAGTATCCAAAATATGATATTCATATTGGCAATTTTCAAGATATAATTTGTGATGAGTTACATAATGATGATAAGAGTTGGTGGTCTGTATAAATAACTTATTAAATAACATGTTAAATTATTTAATATATCTATTGTTTATAATAAATAATATAATGTTGAATCTCATGATATTCCCAAAAAATAATTCCATACTTTATATGTTATTTTTGACAAAATTTATAACTTAAATTTTAATTTTTGTTCTTAAAGGAGTTTTGGTTGTATTTATTGTTAAATTGGGTAAAATATTGTTAATTTAATTAATAAAAATATGATTGATTGAGTGGTAGAGTCTTAATTATCACCCAATGTAGAGTTATTTTCATTGTGTTTTCATGTGAATGGAGAAGAATATGGTTCTATGTAATAACTAGATGGATAGATTCCTTAGAACCTATATTTGTTATTGGTCGGATAATGTATTCATATAAAAGGAAACTACTAAAACATGAAGAATCATTGTCAGTAATAGTCACTTGTGAAGTTAAGGGAAGTTGAATGGACTAAACCTATGGCTTGAAGCCTGTATGGTGGTGGATGTCATGGATAAAAGGGTTTATGATGGTGGATGAGCTAGCTAATATTGGAGAATCTATCCTTGAGTGATTTCACATGAAGGATACTAATATTATTTTTTCATATATCTTGTATTATTATTTATAATGTATTGAGTTGAGTGAAAATGCCTTAAATTTTTTTCTTAAAGTCTTAAATTTTGGAGTTCTTAAAAAAAGCAATATTCTCATCATAAGACTCTTCTAACTGAAAAGTATGAATTCACAATTAATGTTAGAAATAAGGTGGTGAATTTAAGTATCTTTTAATTATAAGAATTCATCACAAGTCTCTAAAGTCTATTGAAATTTGGAAAAGTAATTCACGATAATACTTCTTCCAATAATCATGATTCATTGAATCCCACATCCTAATGATTTAGATGATCATAATTCTTTAACACTTGGGTAAAATTTTAGAAATATTTCAGTTTTATATAAAGTACCTATAGTAGAATTTAATACTTAATCATAAGGATTTATGAACATAAGGAATTGAATTTATTAGCATAAAGATTCAATACCTAGACAAAATTTTGTTTTTTGGTCATTAAAACTATATTATCTATATTATAATACGATGAAGAATAAATATTCAGATGATGTTAAATATGTTCAATAGAATCCTTAACATCATTAATCTGTGTGTGGACATTATTCAAGAATATTTCATGAAAAAAACATTGAGATGAAAATGAGGTTCATTATTCTTGATGGTGAAAAATAATGTTATATATTTTTCAAGAATAATATAAACATTATTCTATAAAAGATAAATTTTTATATTAGAGTATAGATAAGTTTAATTTGATCTGTTTTAGTGAGTTTTTTATCTTATTTATAGAGATAAAATTGATCAAAATAGCTTAGTTGGAAGTATCAATATTTTCCTATGATTTAAAATATGAGAGGACTTCCAGATTTTAGGAATCTAGGAATATAAAAATGATGATGTTATACTTATCTTAAGATCCTAAATCACCACTGGATTGAGCATTGATGTATGATTGGTTATTGAGATAATTTATAAAATATAATTTTAGATGTAGTTACTATGTAAATATGAAATATTCGGTGTCATACTATTTTAATATAATGTTTTAAGCTATAAGGGTAGGTTTCCACATCGCATAAATTAAATGTTGTGTGATCCATTCATAAAAATGTTAAAATATTATGTAAAGATTATATGGATATATTTTTTGAGGAAGATAAATCAAAGCCTACTGTAGATATTTTCTAATGATATTTTTGGTTTCATTCCAAAATAAAAATTAACTTTAAAAAATGAGGGCCTTTATATAATTTCCTTTGATTTAAAAACTAGAGTGCATGAAATCTCATAAGAAAAAAAGTGTGTAATTAATAACACTAATTTTTTACTAGAATTGAAAATGGTTTAAGGTATTATATTTAATGATATTAAAAATGAAAGAATAAATTTAAGAAATCTCTCATTTATTCTATAATATCAGAAATTTTTTTAAAAAAATAGAAAGTATGAGTCATTGTGTGTGCCTCGAGCAAGTGATAACTGAGTATCTAAAATGAATGAAAGAGAATTCAACGAGGTTTCTCTCACCTCTTATAAAATGATCACCTCATCACCCCTTCAAGATCACTTAAATAATTCAGTTTCCTCTTAAAACTATGATTTTTTTATTCTCCTATAATCTTATTATTTTTCCTCGAGCCATTAGTTATAAGAGATTTTCCAAAGACCTTCATTTCCAAGTACTCTTTTGAGGGAAATCCCAAGTCCTCCCCATGAGTACTTATTTCAATTGAATTATGTTATTTTCATTATTACATTACCAAATATAAATTTGTAATTACTATATATTAAATTAAGTAATTTTCTGTTCTAGATGATTCTATTATACGAGTATAGCTATAAACCAAATTTTCTCTTTTCCATTATGAATAATGAAACCAGTATTAGTGTGTTTTATAGACTATATAATTTTTGAAGTGACAAATTCAACATTTCACCACTACATATCTTCACTAATTATAACTTATAAATTGAATAAAAATGTGAAATATATAACATAATTATTATTATGAAGATAAAAATTATAATCCATTGACTTTCCCCCATATTCTTTGAGAAATGAAAATGTTAACTGTGTGTTATCAAGACTACTACCTCCATAATGTAACATATATCATTTTTCATCTAGTTTATATTTTATTAATTAAATAATACTAAAATTGTATTTTCAACATAAAAATATCTAATAATATCATTATACTTCTATAATAACTATATAATTCAAAAACAAAATAACATTCATAATCACAATTATCCATAAATTATGGTAAGTTCATGTTTTGGTAGATCTCAAAACCTATGTGAACAATAAAATAATATAATATCATGGATGATATTGAAAACTCAAATACTAATAATATGTTATTTAAATAAGTAAATAACGATTTTGATTTTTTTACGGTAATTAAGATACCAACACCAGTTCATTAAAAAACATCAAAACTTTCTCAAACTGAATTTCATATTTATGAATCATAACCTAAACTACCATAGAATGAAATCATAACATTATATATAATTAAAAATTATCAGTTATAATATCTTTTTTTATTTCATAATGATTAGATTTGGGATAATAATGAAACATAGCACTCCAACATCAAAACTATATCACTATGATCATGATTACTAACACTCAATGGTAGAAATAAGCTATTACTAAGTAATATATTTATAAGAAATGATAATTATTTAAGTATATAAAATTTAATGTGTATTAATAATTTTTGAAATAGAATATTAAAATATTTGTTTTTGTTTTATAGGATTTTTTATAATATGTCGACTAAGCAAGAATTAAGGTAAGGTTTTATGTTAAGTCGGTTTTCTTCCATTGAGTTATAAATATTATAATTAAAATCATTCTTCCCAAGTTTAATTTAATCTAAAAAATGAATAATTTGTTTGTTATTTCATCATTATTTCTTGAGTTACATAAATTTTTCCTTATAAAATCATTATCAAATGTTTCTTACTTCAATGATTATGTTACATGGAAGGGGTTTTTATGTCAATTTTCACCACCAAGAGACATATTTCAAATTTTACACTATTTTTTCTTTTTTATGATGTATATATATTACCAATTTAAAAATTTTTATCATGTTACTCTAATTATTAATTGTTTTTAAATTTTTGTTTTATATTTTATCCTTTATGTTTCTTTGATTTTATTGTTTCTAAAGTCATAAGTGTTGTTTGTCTCTATTCTCAATTCAATTATGAATGTTTGATATTGTGCGCCATATATTCTATTGTATAGTGTATTCACTAACCTATTTTTTCAAGTATAATAAATATATTTTTTATATTATATTTCAATTTCATTATATACCCCTCATGTTATTTTAATTCTTACATTACCAACATTATAAGAGTTTTCACATCTCAATTTTTCTTCATTGTGATATTATTCATATTCACCAATTGTTTCCCTTTTTGGTGTATATATTAGTCTTGTATTACCTTATAAATCCTCTCATACAATTTTTTTTGGGGATTTGGGCTCATGAAGATCTATCACTTCCTTTTTCTTTCCAAATCATGCTCTATTATAGAAGTAATTTTCCTTCCAATGTCATTCCTCAATAGACTCACTATATTTCATTCCATTGATTGAAAGGTGTTCATAATAATGTTATACATATATTTCTAGTAGAAATTATTAACATGAAAATATATCTTATACTCTATATGGTATTATTTTTAGGGATGCTAACATAAAAATCTATTCGATTTATTGATTGGGGATATATTCAAATTTCATATATTCTTGTATCTTGAAATGGATGTTTATTGACTACTTATGAATGTTGATTATGTATTATTTAATCATCCACATTCCTTCTTTGGATGATTTATGACCATGTTTTCCTTCTATTAATATGGATAAAGGAATTGATGTTCTATATGTATTTATTCCAATAAAAATGTTTATGAAGGAATGTTGATTATGCATAGTAATGTTATTCATATCTTTTATATGGTGATTGCATTAAACGTAAATAATTGAAGGGTGGGGATCAGTATAAGATAGAACCACTATGTATTGGTTGGTCTCGAGAGACAAAAGGTTTGGGTATTTAGTGAATTCTTACCCAATCAATTAATAACCTATTGGATGAAAATTGGATGGAAATAATGATGTTTTAGATGAGAGCTTGAAATCAAGAATGATTTCTTGGATGAGGCCATGAATTTAAATGATGGCCATTATAATTCATTTTATTATCATGGAATCATTTATTGTTATTCATGTTATTATTATAATTTATTTCATACATGAATTTATTTAAAGCTTCTGTTTTTAATTATATGTTATTATTTGACTATTATGTATTCCTAATATATTATCCATACCATTATAGATTCTAATATATGTTTTCCCCAACTATTTGTTAAATCTCACCCATTTTATGTTTCCATTTCCCCAATTTATAGAGACAGGTATTACACATGATATGTATAGAAGGAAATAGAATGTGTATAAAATAATTGGGAGAATCTAAAAGCTTATTATGGATTAATTAGATACTTATACTGTAGAAAAAATGACCTTAGATTATCAACACATGATATTTTTTTGTTATTAGTTTTTCATAATTATCTAAAGCTCTAAACCTATGAGTTCCTTCGAATGTATGTCACTCAATATTCATTGATTATTTTTTAATTATTGGTTCTGTTTCATTCATTTCAAATACTATATGTAAATATGGTGTTTATGAGCACTGGATATGGGAGTTTTGATTTGGGGTATCACTATTAGTATCAAAGGAATGTTTAGATAATTTTTGAGGTTATGATGTTATCAAGGTGTAATTTTAGGGTTGATGAGTGAAGTTTGATAATAAGTTTTATGGTATATATAACCCTTTAGTTTAGTTTATGTAATATTGAATATTTTAGGTAATTAGATAAGATAGGTTTCATGAAAACTTGAGGGATAAGTCAATCTATAGGACACTGCGAAAAAATGGGAAGTATATGTTCTTTTTGCGGAATAGTGGAGGTTTAAACCACCGCCTATTAGTATCATGATTGTTAAAAAATTATCACATATTTCATAGTCATTAGTAATTTAGTGGTGGATTAAATAATTTTGTGGTAGTTTTACTATGTGTATTTTTAAAGATTTCAATGACAGTTTCTATTTTTTTAACTGTGGATTTTTAATAAAAATATATCTTGGATAAATATTTAAAAAATATATAGAATTGATGTTGATATATTGAGTGATGATTTTTTAGTGGTGTTTCATCGTAACAACCACTAAAAATATTTTTTTTAATGTTATTAGGGGTGTATTCTAAAAACCACCTCTAAATAATTTTTTTTTAAAAACAATCCTAAAAAATGGTAAATTTAAAAAAAAATCATGAAATTAACTAAATTGTAAATATATGATAAACCATCATACATACTTTATAGATCCATAGAAAATATACAAATAACCATAATAAAAAAACCTAAATCTCTGTCAACCCATACATCTTCAAACCATTACAGATGTCTGCCTCCACTACATCTCATCAACTAAAACCGAACACATCATCTTGTCAACAGTAAGGAAAAAGAAAACAAAAATTATAACCAAACATAATAAATCATACTTAAAGTAGAATGATTGAATCAATTTTAACATACTATGTAAACAAAGAACAATCATGTCAACCTTATAAAGAATTTCATGGATCATAATGGTCAACCTCCTACATACTACTAGCATCTGCCACCTAAATTGAAATCCAAAATATTTGATAAAAGAAATGTGAAAAATAAAAAACATAGAATATATTCATAATGCTTCACATAACATTTGTTATTTTGTTAATAAAATAGAATATATTTTAAAGTAAAAGAAATAATATAATATTATATACACTTTTAAAACATAAACATACCTATTTAAGATAAGATTCAACACCTGAAACTGAAAATGGATAAATAAATATTGTAAATTTTTTTTAAATCGACATGTGGTGTGCTTGAAATTTAATTAATAAAAAATTTTAAATAATTTCATATCACAGAATTTCTTATATTATAAAAATAACTTATCGGTGGTTTTCCAATTATTTGAAGTCAATATGTGGTATTTTTTTGTGGTTTTGGTCCTTCCAAGCTCAGTTTAGTATGTTAAAACACTAAAAATGTGTTTACATCCATAACAGGAAAATATTATTCAGAATGAATTTACATCAGTTAATACAATTGAAAATCAAATATACGATAATTTCCCCCTAATTTTCAAAGAAATATGATGATGGTTTCCTGATTTTGGCCCCTACACATGTTTTTAAAGGTTTTTGTACCTTTAAGAAGTGGTTATTGAGACATTCCAAAAACACCGCACATTGTATTGACAGGTTGTCTATGAGTACCCATAAAAAATAACTTAATGATGGGTTTATGAATATTTTATGTCAATCTATGGTTTTTTTCTTTGGTTTTGACCGTTCCATGCATTTTTTAGTTTATTACAACACTAAAAATGTGTTTATAGCCATAATGGGAAGACCATTATTCATAATGAATCGTATTTGTTCGTAAATTTAAAAATTAAATATAAGGTCATTATACCTTGATTTGAAGGCAATATGATTTCTTTTTCTTAGTTTTGACCCCCCCCCCAATACTTGTTTTTAAAGGTTTTTATACCTTTAAGAAGTAGTTACTGAGTCATTTCAACCAAACCACATGTTGGATTGATGTGTTTTCTACACTTATACATCCAAAATAACATAGAGTTGGTTTTACAATTATTTTATGTAAATATATAGTTTTTTATATGGTTTTGACCATTCTATGCACGTTTTAGTGTTTTAAAACACTAAAAACATTTTTTAACCATAACAGGAAAAGTATCATTCAAAATGATGTTCTCTTGATTGCTACATTTCAAAAATATATATACTGTTATTGTCCCCTAATTTCAGAGTAATACAACATCTTTTAAAAAGTTTTGACCCCCACCCCCTGACACATGTTTTTTATGGTTTGTGTACCTTTAAGAAGTGGCTACTAAGTCATTCTAACCACATAGCACATTAGATTGATTTTTTATCTACCAATACACGTCAAAAATAACATAGAGTAGTTTTCCAATGATTTTATGTCAATATGGGGTCGTTTTCAATGGTTCCGACCATCCACACATGTATTGGTGTTTTAAAACACAAAAAACGCATTTACATTTGTAATAGGAAAACCATCATTTAGACTGATGTGTCATGAGTTCCTAAATTTCAAAATTAAATATGCAATAATTTTTCCCTAATTTCAGGGTAATTCGACATTTTTTTCCTAGTTTTGACCACCCAAAACTTGTTTTTAATGGTTTGTATACCTTTAAGAAAAGGTTACTGAGTCATTCTAACCACACCACAAGCCAGATTGACATGTTATCTATGCATACATGTCAAAAATAACATATAGGTGGTTTTACAATGGTTTGATGTCAATATGTTGTCATTTTATATATTTTTGACCGTTCAACACATATTTTAGTGTTTTAATACTCTAAAAATGCATTTATGGACATAATGGGAAATATATCATTCATAATAATGTGTCGTTTGTACTGACATTTAGTAATTAAATATATAGTCATTTTCCATATATTTCAGGGAAATTTCATTCTGTTTTCATGTCTTTGACCCTCGGAAACATGTTTATAAAGGTTTTTATACCTTTAAGAAGTAGTTGATGATTCATTACAACCACACCACATGTATTATTGATATGCTGTCTATGTGTAAACATCAAAATAATTTTTTTGTCATTTTATAGTGGATTGACATTAATCTGATGTCATTTTCTTTGGTTTTGATTGTTCCATTCATGTTTTAGTGTTTTAAAAGAATAAAAATTATCTTACATCAATAATGGAAAAGCCATCATTCATAATGATGTGTTATCAATTCCTAAATTTAAAAATTAAATATACAATCATTTTACCCTGATTTTAGAGAAATATGACATCATTTTACAAGTTTTTGACCACCCGAAACTCGTTTTTAAATATTTTTGTACCTTTAAGAAGTGGTTATTGAATCATCTCAACAACCCACATATAATTAACATTTTCTCTACACATACATGTCAAAAATAACATAAAGGTGGTTTTGTAAAGATTTTAGGTCAATCTATGGTCGTTTTCTAAGGTTTCAATTGTTCCACACATGTTTTAGTGTTTTAAAACACTAAAAATGTGTCTACATACAGAACGGGAAAACCATCATTCATAATTACAAGTCATTGGTTCCTACATTTCAAAATTAATTATTCCGTATTATTCCATTGATTTTAGGGAAATATGACATCATTTTCCTACTTTTGAACCCCCAAACAATTGTTTTTAATGGTTTGCATACCTTTAAGAAGTGGGTACTAAGTCATTCCAACCACACCGTATATCGGATTGAGGTTTTGAATACACCTACACATAAAAAATTAAATATAGTTTTTTTCTTCAATGATTTTATGTCAATATTTGGTCATTTTTTATGGTTTTCACCATTCCATGCAATTTTTAGTGTTTTAAAACACTAAAAAACCATTTACAACCATAATAGGAATACTTGCATTATTAATGACATATAGTCAGTTCCAACATTTCAAAATTAAATATACCATCTTTTTTCCCTGATTTTAAGTCATTCCTATGTTTTTATCATAGTTTTGAACCCCCAAAACTTTTTTAAATGGTTTTTGTACCTTTAAGAAGTGGTAACAGAGTCTTTCGACCACATCACATATCAGATTGACATGTAGTCTACACTTACAAGTCAAAAATAAATCATCGGTGGTTCTAAAATGATTAGAAATCAATATGAGCTTTCTTTCTATGGTTTTGATTATTCCATGAATTATTTAGTGTTTTAAAACACTAAAAATGCATTTACAGCCATAATGGGAAAACTATCACCTTAATTGACTCCATTACAGTTCTTATATTTCAAAAGTAAATATAAGGTTATTTACCCATGATTTCAGGGAAATATAAAATCATTTTATTTGTTTTGACCCCCTAACGCATATTTCTAAAACTATTTTATCTTTTAAATTTTCTTATTGAGTCATTATGAGTACACCACATGTTAAGTAAATGTGATGTTTCCTTGTACATGTAAAAAAATAATTAAATGGTGTTATTCCGTGATTTCATGTCAATAAGAGATCCTTTTTATTTTTTTGATAGTTAAACATTCATTTTACTATTTTAAAACACTAAAAACATATTTATGGGCATCATAGGAAACTGTATCATAGATAGATGTGGAACCAATTCCTACATTTACAAAAAAAATGTGGTTGTTATCCTCTGATAAATTTTTTAATCATTAAATATTTTTAAAATTATATAATTTTATAATTAATGTATTATTTATAAAATTAATGTTAGGTCCACTGGTTTATATTGCTTGAGAGGGGGGTGAATCAGGGTATGAAAGATTAAAACAACTTCCCCTATTGATATTGTTTTTCTGTTAATAAAAACTCTTTTTTATCTTTTTCTTGTAGCAAAGTAAAAAAGCATAAACTAAATCATGCATAGGACACAGCAATTTTTACTTGGTTCACCCTAACTAGGCTATGTCCAAGTTGTTTACACCGTTGATGTGCTGATGTAGTAAATTCACTAAAATCACACTGTTTTTTAAAAAAATTAGAGCGGACTCACTATCCCTCCTTGTTTACAACCACTCACAATATGAAAGCTCGCAGCTCTCTCAATTGAAGTGTGCTCATTGATTCTTCAGAAGATCCACGCACAGTTTAAAGAATTGTAGCTACCTTTATTATCAAAAATAAATGAATATTCTTCTATATATATATGCTCTTTTGAAGTTCCACTTTCATCCACTAATTAATACAACTTTACCATGGGTGTACTAGGAAATATTCTAACTTTTTGCGCAACCTTAGAATGACTGGTGTGCTTCTCTATGCTTGGTGTGCTTCTTCAAGCCTGGCGCGCAAGTTTCACCTAACCACTTGTGTGTCACATCATTCTTCAACCCAAAACGTTGGGGAATCAAACCCTTATATGTACAAACTAGTATTGGTGTGAAACTATCAATTGGCATGCAAATTCTGAATATCTTTATACTTGCACGACCGAACCACCACTCCCAAACCACCTGTGCGACTGGTGCTCTAATTTTCTATTAGTTTTAAAAAATTTCAAAAATTATGAGGGATATCCCTCTATTTATAATCATTTTGGGTACCCTAATCACTGGCTTACAAGTCTCCTCTCAGTGTGCAAGTCTAGCCGACCTAGTCTCTGTCTCTCTAGTCACTTGCACGGCCAAACCAAAACCTGGGTGCCCCTCTTTTTTATTCCATTTTTTTATGTCCTGATCTTGAAAAACATATGGTGTAAAAGTATCCAAGCCTCCAATACACTGGCGTGAAAGTATCTTTTCCAAAAAAACTTTTTCTCCATTTTTCGATTTTGAGGCCCAAAAATTTAGCAAACACTTGAAAACGGTGCCACCTTGTATAAGTTATTTTTGTACGGCCTCCAGATCATCCATTACTTTGTCGAGGTTCTTCAATAATTCATGTATTGCTAATAACATTCCTTGAACTTGAAAACTCACCATTTAAACCCCCTTTGTCAACAAATTCATACATCATGTTCTACTTTGTAAAAAAATACAACATGGAGGCCCACTTTGTCAACAAACAGATTCACCTCAAAAATGCATCAATGATACCTTCAGGGATTTTTTCCAAAAAATTAATTATTTACCACATCCTACCTAGTGGTGTACTGTCTCATACCTTATCTAGTCACACATTCCATCATACAATATCCACTCACAACACACCTCATGACTGGTTCACCTCACACCTGGACCATGTTCCCTACTAAAAAGGATTGGGTTCTCGAATATATTACAAGAGGTTCACTAGAAACAAATCTAGTCTATGCGGAGGTTTTTTTCTACTGTAAGTGGTTTAAATTAAAATACATTATTTAGTGGCTGTTAAATAAAAATTTGGGTATTTCATTGTCAAAAATCATTTAGCGTTTATATTTATATTTGAGAGGTTTTTTATATATATTTTTTTGTTTGTACTCAGTGGTGAGTTTTTATTCAATTGCTAAAAATAATTTAATAGAAAAAAACAAAAAATAACTTGGTGAAGTTAATGGGAAAGATTCATTTTTTGCAAGCACACCACCCAATAATCATCCCATAGATTATAGTAGCACCATCATCCCGCTAGCAGTGTTGGATACAATAGAATTTCTATGATCCAGAGAAGATGATGGTAGTGGTGGGGTTCTCCAAGATACTGGTCGGCTAGGATCCTGAAAAAAAATTTCTCTTTATTCCTACATTTAAAATGGTTATGGTATATTAAATGTACAAAAATGAAAATATAAAAGTTTTTTACCAAAAAAAAACTAGAACAATTTATATATGCATGAATCACTTATTAATGAGAAATTATGATATATTTTCATTACAAGTTTATACATTAAATTATCTTCATCATCATTATCTTCATTGTTTTCAATCTCCATACGACGAGTCCTTCATTTTCACTCTATCTATCAAGTTCTACTATTTTGATATTTTCAATAAAAGACACTTTAGTTTTTTGTGGTCGATGAGGTTCACTATAACATAAAAACAATTGATCTTCCACTCCATATCATATATGTCCCTCTACTATAAGTGTAAAAAAACACAACGACCTTTATGTATTTCATCATCCACATAATAAAACATCTTCACTTGTGAATCCAAGATAAATAGATCATGTTCTATGCACTCACAAGTATCCATAAAATGATAGATTTTGATAGAAGTAAAATGTAAATAATCTTTTGTTGTACCCATATCAATGTTGACCCACTTGAATTTTAATAAGACCAATAAAAATTGGCTAGGATAGTTTAATTCGATTATATCATTCAGTTTTCCATAGTATCTCACCTCTGCAATTATAAATATACCACTTTTCATATTTATCAATTCTTTTTCATGATAAATTGTATCAAACCTGAATCCATCAATATTTTTTGTATCAAATCTCTCAGACTTCCTTAGAGTATCTCAAGCAAAAAACATAAAATCATTTTCAATTTTAGCTTGATTATCAACATTAATTATCTAAAAAATATATATAATTTGTTACTTTCACAATAGAGAAAATACCTACATGTCAATTATATGAATATGATTATATACTTACATGAAAGGTTAATCATTACAAAAACTCCATATTAATAACTTTTTTTAATTACAGTTCATTTCGATCTCGACCCCTTAGTGACATATTTGTTTGTAGTTATAATTTTTCAATAAATTGATCTATAATAAAACTACTGATTATCACATATCTATGTGATTGTAGAAAATCCAATTCAGTTAGTGTAAAATTTGACCCCATTCCAATTGGTCATCCAATAGTTTTAAATATCGATGACTAATTTTTTGAATGATAATTATTGGAGATTGTTGTCAAAACATCCATCATAGTTGAATCTAGTCTCAATCCCATCCAAATACCTAGAAAATGATGTCAATAACTCTTTATCTATGTAACCTCCCATAATAGAGAATTATGGTTGAGATTTATTCCTTACATGTTATTTCAAATGACCAATGTACCTGATGGAAAAAATAAGTAACATTTTAAAAAAATTACACAATGATTTCATAAAATAAAATTTACCAATGAAAATAAAAAAAATATCAACATACATATCTATTAGATACATCCATCGATAGTGTACCAGTACAAAAATTTTAGCTTCCTCAACCAAATGAACAATAAAATGATCATGACTATGAATAATGATGGGGTAAATAACATCTCTTAATGGAATGGTGTCAAAAAAAATTCTTTCTTGATGTTTATCAATCTTGGTTGGATTCAGAGTTTTTCAACAAAACTCTATGAAAAAGGTACAAAAATAAACTGGAACCATGGTTACCTTTTAAGGTAATGTATTATGAAAATATAACAATAGAAACTACTCCATCAAAATATGTGTTTCGTGACTTTTTAATCCATGTAAATTTAAATGTTTTAAGTCAACTCACCTTGATATGTTACTTGAGTATCCAACTGGAGATTTTACATTCTTTAAAGTTTAAAGGAATACCTATTTCTCATGATTTTCATTATAAAAATAGAATAATGATACTTTTCATTCTCATTTTCCTACAAATCATTATTTATATTCATTGACTCCAAATCCTTATGATCATTAAGGTGATCCTTCAATTTACCCTGCCCATTAAGAACTCTAAAAATTACATTGTTGTAGATGATATTCTTAATTTGTATTATATAAAGATTATGACATATCAAATTAAACTCCCAATAATATAGGTTAAAAAATATACTCTTTTTATTCAATTGTTTTATTCTAGCTTCTTCAGATATTGTACCTTGTAGCATTTTCCCCTTCTTGAAATTGATGAAATTTTCTAAATCTCTCTATGACTTTCATTAATTTTCCCAAGATTTATAAACTATAAGACACCTTCGATGACTTTCTCATTTTAATAGCTCCTTATAATCATGTCTTGTTAAACCTGAATTTGTGATAATAACCCAGAAATCGATGATGACACATAAAACATAATTTTCTATTATGAGGTAATCATTGAGGTTCAAAATCAAAATTACAAATTAGAAAAGCCAAACTTGTATGATTATTCCAAAAAAATAAATTTATTACTCTAGGAAGTTTAGTAATTTTCCATATTAAATTAACATGAATTTTTAATAGTTGTCTCATTGAAGAATCATATCTTTCATTGTCATCATCCTATGATTCTCACAATTCATTGATTATAGGCTAAAGGTATGAATTACTATAATTTATAGGCATTTTCTTTCTAGGAATCATCATTGAAATAATGAAATAAGTGTTCTTCATACACATATTTGGAGGTATATAATAGGGTATCAAAACAAATGGTCAAATGGTATAATTAATACATAAAGTACCAAATGGGTTAAAACCATCAAAAGCTAATCCTAAATATACATTCCTAGAATATGAAGAAAAATCTAAATATAGAGAATCACACATCATCCATGATGTTGAGTATTTTTGATGTATCATCAAGCCATTATTGGTATCCAAATAATTATACTTCATGTTGTATGTAGTCCTAGATAACATGAATAGTCTTTGCAATAATGGTTTCAATGTAAAATAACGCAATAATTGTTCAGTAGTTTTCTTCTTATGTTTCTTGTTAGGGTTGCATTGATTTATACTATCATTTTCATTCATTAAATTCTATCTACTTGTATGAAATGTTTTGTAATATAATTTATTAGACTCTTCTTCAAAATAAATCATTAAACCCATAGGAAATTCATGTATCTTTTTATAATCAAGTATATGTTTTTTGAAGACTTTATTCATCTCATATAATGATGTAGGGATCTTAGCATCACTAAATTCATCCTGAAGAAACTCTAAACTCATGGATATTTATTTTTTAGTAATTCCATAGACACATTATTTTATTCAAATCTAGTAAAAATATATCTTAGAATATTTGGCACACCCTTCATACAATTCTTGTTGTTCTTATTCAACTAATTCATAAAAACCATTTTTCACTGATTTTCCGAGAAATATGTACATTATTAGGATCATATGAAGGTTCTTTTTTCTATTAAAATCTTTTACATAATATTTTAGAAAATCAAATTCTTCATTTACCGAATTTGGAACAGAATTCTTCTATACCGGGTCACTTTGTATTTTGTCGATAGTATTTTAATTTTTTCACATTCCATACCATTTTGTTCAACAAGAAAAATCCAACATACATATCAAGAAGGAAAATGTTTCTATATTAAATAATCTTATAATTTGTTTTATTTAACCATCAATTGAATTTTCAATCAGGACATGGACATTTTATTCTATAATCTACTGATCGGTTTTCAATTTCTTAATCTAAAAATTCTTCCAATCCCTTGGCATACCGTGATGTGTTTTCAGGTAAATTAATACAAATTTTATGCATTAGATTTGGATTTTATTCTCTCTATACATTAAAATTTAAATATATACATTTTTAATCAAACAAGTACAATCAAAATTAAATAAGAACGAATACGGTTTAGAATAAGATTAACGAGTATGGTATCTAAAGTTAGATACATGCTTGAAACAATTAGTATTTAATGACAAAACTATGGATAAAAAGTCTACAATAAAGATGATAAGTTTTTATCAATTTTTTTATTTTATATGTATAAGATATTATTTTTATGCGGTTAAATAAATTGGTTTATTCTACCCTAGTTTTGTAACTAAGGAGGGTTCATTCCATTGAAAAATTAACTACATTGATCAATGTCTGAACCATTTCCCATGGTCTAACTAATACCAATAGTACCACTTTAAAAATATGAATGAAAATTATACTTTATTTGGATATCACACACTATTGGATGGATAAAACTGATAAATTCAAAAGTTTTAGGTTGTTATATGTTCTTATAATTCATTATACCATTTAAGGTCATTTTTTATGTTCAACTAAATTTCTTATAAAAAAATTAATCACTTACCATGTTATAAAATAGAGGCCACAGTTCAATTAGCACATAAAAATATAGGTAACCATTTAGTATATATGCTCACCCCCACCTCTATTAACCCTTTTAAAAATATCCCCTTACCGTTAATTGTGAAAAATAAACAATATGAAAACCCCCTATGGGAAATCATCATTCCATAACATTTTAATTTCCGAAATGTATCAAGGGTCATGGTCTATGGTTAAATTTTATAACTATTTATGAAATGATAAAACTATAAAGTTGAATACACTTTGATAAAACTATTTAGAAAATTTCCTTTGAAAACTTAATTACTAAATCATCATAAAGTCACTCTATTCAAGGTAACCCAAAATTGGTTCTTAAAATTCCATGCACACCCTTGTAATTCACAAGTTTCAATTAAAAAATATTTCAATGAATAATAAAACTTTTAATGTCCTAAAATTACAAAATAAAATACATTATAAAATTTTATCAAATTCTAGGTGTGTATGGTAGTTGAAAAATAATTTTAAAATACATGTTTTCATATAAAAAACATTCACATTCAATGGAAAATAAGTGAAACAAGGTTTACCTTTAGAATAAATTTATATACACATAGAATAATTTCATTAGAAATATAAAACCTATAATAAAGAGGAATGAAATTAGTGTTTATTAATTTAACAAACTATGCATTTGAGGAAACCAAATTCTTATTTTCCACTTCCACAAATTGTAATAATAAATCACCAAAACAAGGATAAAGAAGCCTTAATAGGATAACAGGATGGGAACTGGGACTGGGAGAGGTAGGTTGGAGGGGGGGTCTGCATTGCTGTTGGGGAGAGGAACTGCATGGGGTGGGAGGTCGGAGGGGGGGGGGTTGTGTTGTCTTCGAGAAAAGGGAAGCCAGAATAGTGGTCATGGGGGTTGGGGTTGACACTGAGGATGGAGGAGGGAGGTTGAAGGGGGATTTCCACATCAACATTTTGGAAAGGGAGGTCAGAGGGGGGTTTATGGGGTCATGGTCATGTAGGGGAGGGGAGACGAGGTGGTTGGGGAGACGGAGGATAGGGGTTGTGGTCATGGTAGTTTAATTGAATCATCCACTAATAATTAAAATAAAAAAATATAATGGCAGTTTGAACAAACATCCACTATATTATTATTTTTTAAAACTGAATTTATTTTTTTGCGGTTAATAGAACCTCCACTTATAAACCACCACTAACCAATGATTTATTTGAATTGGGATAACATCTCAAATATTGAGTAAAGTATAGATTGTTTTGTTCTCTAATAAATTACATCCCTATATGGATACTTTAATGTGGATGAGTATGTGGAAGAGATGCACATATGAGCAATAACCTTGAAAAAGGTTGATTTAGTATCAACATAATCTTCACTCTGGTGCATGATACATTCCTGGGGGATATTTGTTTATTAATCACATTCTCTTTAAAATCCATTGTGTTATATTTATTATGTTAAGAAAATATGTTAAGGAATGTTAAAGAATCCAATATAAAGAAACATGTATTGAAACAAGAGTGATTTTGGTTTAAAAAAAATAATTAATTAGAATAAATAATTTTACTTAAAAAATCATTTAATTATCTTATAACAATTCCTTTTTAGTTTTTATCACTCCCATTAACTAATTTTGGTTTTAGTAATGGATGAAGCATGGAGGAATCAAGTTAACAATATATTACATGAAGAATGTTGATATTATACAAATGATCAAGAAAATTGGAAAAGAACTAAAGTGAGAACCCTTATGATTATTCCAAACCATATCTCAATAATTATTATTAAAAATTTGAATATAGTTTAATTCACAAAAAAACCAATGATGATATTAAGGGAGTCTTCAAGATGTTCAAGTGACAATGAAAATAAGGTAAAGAATGTTCAATTTCTTACTTTTAAAAAATGTTGGAAGAAGTACCACAGAAAATATCTCAACAGAACTAGAATATTTTCAATGATTGGGAAAATAGGGTATATAGAAACAACTTTTAGAGGAATAATGAAGTAATTGGTCAATTCAATGAAGGTAAAATATTTTTTCCCAAGTCATACCTAATATATTCAGGTATATTCCTCAATTAATTTTATATATTAAATTATTACCATATTTTAGATACCCTTAATAATTTTATTATTAAGTGATAATTGAAATGGTGAGGATTAATTTATTCAGGGGGTGGGAGAGAATGTAACCCTGCAATATTTTAAATTATATATTCCATTAAGACCTTACATGTTTGATTATGTGTGATACATGAAACACCAAACCACAAAAAACCATAAAATATTATATAACCATTAAAAATTTTCCCTTTAATTGGGTGGTAAAATAGTTAATACCAAATTATGAAATATTTATAAAAATGAAAATAAAATTCATTATCATTGTTTAGGCATTGATAAATTAATTTTTCATATCTAAATAACTAACAAGTCTAATTTATGATTTAAAAGGTATCCCTTATAATATTTTCTTTTATTCACATTATTTTAAGATACTGAATATATTACTAATAAAATATATTATTCACATGAATAATATGATTACACCAAATTTTAGTAGTAATTTATTGGATATAAGAATAATAATATTTAATATATTTAAAATTTATTTTCCTTTGAAAATGGTTTTGAATACATATTAATGTTCTTATTTAAAAGTTAAATTATCAAATTTTAGAATTTGAATTTGAATAAATTGACTTGATTATTTCATTTATAATATAAAATTTTTATAGGTATTAATGTATGATTTTTTATAAAAATATTATATTTTAGCAGAACAGTTAAAAATATTATTTTACCAAAAAATTAAATTTTTTGTCTTTATCATTACATAAAAAAGAAAAAGAATTTTATAAACAAACTAATTGATAAAAATATAGTTAATAAATAAAACTATTATATCAAAAAATATTTTTATGTATTAATAATACCAATTATAAGTTTTTTTTAACATATGTAATATTTTCTAATAAAAGAAATAGTTTTTTGCCTTCCCTTATAATTTAAAAGTAGTTTTGTAAAAAAATTGCTTGATTTAAAAGACATATTTATTTAATTTTTTATGACAAAAAAATTTATATAATGAAAATAAAATACATAGATAATTTTACAATCTATATAAATTTTATTCTTAAAATAAACTTTTTCCTAAAAACTAGTTTTTATATGTTACAGGTACTAATGTTAAAATTGTTGTTTCGGGCACATATAACTTTAACATAATTAAATATAATTAGTACTTGGAATCAATAGGTATAAATTATAAAATATGAGACAATATATTTCTATACATAAAATTTAATTAAGATGATAAAAAAATTACCAGGGTAAAACCAAAAAATGTAAAATTAGAAATTTAAAGAGTAATGATATTAAAAACAAGATTAAACATACGTGAAAATGAATTTTTAAAGTATTATCAACTATAAATAATCCCACACTCTATTAATTTCCATTTTTGGTCTTCTAGACATGTGAAATATGTTGTCTTATCATATCAATTCGAAATATTTACAAAAATTCTATTTTCACCACTTATAAAAGGGGCCTCTCACCACCCCCATCAAGTCAACTAAAAGAACCTTATTTCCTCAGGAAACTACAAATTTTCTATATACCCTAGAATCATATTTTTCCCTTGATCCTCCAGTCATGATAGATAGTCTAATAATCCCATTTTCAAGGATTCTTCCAAGGGAAAGTCTATTCCCTTAATGTGGATACTTCTTTTCCTAACTTCTTTTCTTTTCATTCATACATTTCCAAATATATTTTTATAAATAATATGTAAGGAAATGAGAATTTTTTATAATTCATTTATTATTCTAAGGGATAATTTTTCAACACCTTTTCCATTTTCCATTAAGAAAAATGAAACTGGAATTCATGCATTATGTGGATTATCGCCTCTACGAAGCGACGAATTCCATTTTTCACCACTGTCTATCTTAATAGATTAAAAGGGTAAAATTTTAGAATAAATATTACATATATAATATAATTTTGATTATTAATAAGAACACTATAATCCACCTAATTTCCATATCATAATTTGATAAATTAAATTTTTAACCATGCATTGTGCAGACTACCACCTCCAGGAAGCAACTTGTCAATTTTTTCATCTAATTTCATTATAATTTATTAAAATATCTTAAAATAAAAATCCATAAAATAAAAATATCTAAATAATATCAATATTATTGTTTTATATTATTCCAATATAAACCAATTTCACAATCATATTCATCCTTATATATGGCACGTTCATGTTTGGGTTGGTCAGAAAACCTACGTGAACCATGCTATAATGTAATATCATGGAGGAAAATGAGAAAACAATACTGATAATATGTTATATAAATAAGCAAAAAATGATATTATTTTGGTATTTTAATGTTTGAATTAACACTAAATTCATTAATTATGATATGAACACCCATTCCTTAAAAATCCTTAAAACGTGTTCGTCGCTAATTCCATCTTTATTGATCGAAACCGAAACTCCCAGAGAATTAAATCATAACATTATAAATAATTAAAAGGAATAAATTATAGTACCTTTTTTATTTTTGTAATGATTAAATTTTCCATAATAATGAAAAACAACACCACTACAACATAACAAGATCAAAATGATCAAGATTACTAACAACTAATGGTAAAAATAAACTATAACAGACTAATGTATTCATAATAAATGATTATAAATGAAGTATATAAAAGATATGGTATATGGAAAAAAAATTAAATATTATATTTATGTATTTATTTAGTTGTAAATGAGGTTATAGAGAATATAAAATAATAATGAATTAACGTAATGGTTTATACTAACTCAATTTTTTTCCTTTTTGTAAAAAACATTCATATTGTAACCTATTTTTTCATATTTGATTTATTATAAAAAAATGATTAAATTTTGTGGTATTTCCCCTTTTTCTGGATTTTTAAAATTTTTCCTTATTACCAAATTATTAAATGATCTTACCTTAAATATGATGATACTTGAAAGGGGTTTCTTACCTCAATTTTCACACCCTTAAAAAATATTTATTATTTTATACTATGTTATCTTTTTATGGTGTATATGATAACCCTTTAAAAAAACTTTATCTCTATCCACTCATTAATTATTTAATTTAATATTTCTTTTTGAAATTATATCCTTTTAGTCGGTTTAATTATAATAGATCAAAATTAATGAGTTTTATTTGTACCAATTTTAAATTCCATAAGATGTGCTTCAAATTATGTACTGTATTTTCTTTCATTTAGTGTATTCACTACCGTTTTTCATTAAATTATAATTAATTTATTTTATTTCACTATATTTTAATTATTTGGTATCCCTCTCAAGATATTTTGATTCTTATGTTACCATTACAATATGGGTTTTGGCATCTCATATTTTCCTCATTGAGATATGATTGATATTTACCACTAATTTTTCTTTTGTAGTGTATATATTGTTTAGATAATGCCTTTTAGATGATCTATTTGTATTTTATTTTAGTGAATTAAAATCATGTAAATCCATCACAACCATTATCCATCAATATTATCCTCAGTTATACGAATGATTTTCCTTATGATGTATTTCATCCCTATACACTGTATATTTATTTCCTTTTATTGATGTTTTTTCACATGGATGCCAATAATTGATTGATTATAGAAACTATATAATTAAATTTAGTCTACTTAATCTATATGACGTTAGTTTAAGGGATTCTTATATAAAGATATATTTCATTTATTAATTGGGAAAATATTTAAAATTCATATATTACTTATTTTGATATAGATGTTTATTGACTACTTAAGAATATTGATTATGTATTGTTAAACCATCCACCTTATTTCTCTAGATGGGTTACAATAATTTTATCTATTTTATTGACATTGTGAATTTTTTGATATTCTGTTTGTTTTTATTCTAATATAGATGTTTATGAAGGAAAGTTCATTATTCATGGTATTGTTCTTTATATATTTCATATGGTGAATCTGTTGGAAAAAAAGAATTTATGGCTGGATCCCAATTATATATATCAATTTTATGGATTGATTGGTCTCATGAGGAAAAAGTTGTTGGTGTTTGGTTTATTCCAATTTATTGTATGATTGATATCTTGGTTTTGAGCTTGATGACAAGAAAGATAACTGGGGTGTGGACTTAATAGAAATAGCGATGACTTCACTAATGCCTTAACAATAAAATATTTAAAAACAATCTTTTTATATCAATGAATTTATTTTGTAACACCCCAAGTATCCATAGTACGTTCCTTCTTTATAATTCAATAGTGTGCGATGTACGCAACACCGAGTTCAAGTGCACCACAACCTATCAAACTAGCCATTTAAAAAGTAGTTATGAATATTATTAACCACATTTTGAATTTTATATATCCTACATAATTTTAACATTCATCTTTTTGGTTTACTAGACCTAATATAAGGATAAAATCAATTTTTCAGATAAAATAATTATTTTTCAAAAATGCAGTTTTTCCGCCTTTTAATAGCGAAACATTTTTAAATATAATATTTGAAACTTTTATATATTCAATTTTATAAAATTAAATTCTTTTTTATAAGAGTTACATAAAAAACTTTTCTAGGATAAATTTTTGGTACTATTCTGATAACTTTCGTATTTTCATGAATAATGAGAAATACTAAATTTTAATTGAAAATAATTTTTTTAATCAAAATATTATATAGTTTTCAATTATGAATCTGAGTGTTTTTAAAGTATAATTAGTTTATATTTTTATCATTTAATATAATTTATTTCATTATAAGTATTTAATACTTAAATTGGATATAAACACATGTCAATCCTGATAGTTTTTACTTATTCAAAACCCGCTTTTTGGTTTTAACAACGAGATTTAATTTTAAATCAATTTATGGAAACTATGTTATTTGAATTTGGAAAAATTGATTCCATATTTGGAATCAGAAGTTCCAAATTTTGCAAATACGTACCTTTTTTGAGATTATGAATAGTAACTTCAGTAATTATTTTTATTTACCATAGTTAAAGGGTAAATTAGGTAAATAAGAGTAAAAAATAATATTGTAATAATATAAAACTACACTTAAACAAGTCCTACTCCTATTGGATAAGATATATTCTACCATGATCATCCTTCAGCCAATATTTTGAAATTTTGGGGACCACATGGGAGTGATAATGACAATTTATAAGAATTAATTTAAAGTAAAGATAATTATAACATAAACAAATATCTTTTACTAAATCAATTTTAATATATTGTTATATGACTGATCTCTGTGACAATAAATATTCATTATAAAGATAAAAAATATTTCCTACATAATGGTATTTTTCTTTTAATTTTTAGACATTAAATATTAAATATATTTATTACACAACAATGATTTAGTATTTTCTTTATTAATAAAGGAATCAAATAAATGATATTATAAATATTGGAATAAATATAATTTAAAATATTTAATGCCATAAAACGAATTTTATGGATTAAATTGACATATGAGGTATGGTATAATATATTATTTTCCAAGTAATAAATTTTTTATGACTTTAACAAAAATCAATTACTAAATTGTGTCAAAATTGACATAAATGAGTTTTTAAAACAAATACTAGATTATTAAATGATATAAAAATACTAAAAAATAATATTTAGACAAATGACAAGTATAATGATAAAAACTTCATTAATTATCCATTTAGGTTCCCTTTAAATTTTATAGTAACTAAATTTACCCTATAGTATAAAAATACAAGAAGACAAGTTAAGAGTTAAACTGTTTAACTAAGGGTTAATCCCAAAATATAAGGGTAATTATTTGACCTAAACATTCCTAAAACCTATTTTTTGAGCTGATTTTGACCCATAATAATCTCATACTAGAAATAAAGCAATTTTTATCTATTATAATCGGAAAATAACTTTATAATTAATTAATAGTACAAGATTTTCCTGAAGTTCCCCTCACCTCTCTTATAAAAGGGAACCTCTCTTTCTTTTTAATTCACACCTACAAATCCATTTGGATCAAACAAACCCTATAAAAATCTTCTCCCAGCTACCATAAATTCAACCTAGAGGCCTTAACTTAATCATAAAGCCAACCTAAGGAGCCCTTTTGTTCAAATCAAAACTAAACACACGAGGAAGAGGTAATTATTTTATCACCTCTTTCAAAGTTCTTTTCTTCCTCTACTTATTATTTCATTGTTGTTACCATACTAAAATAATTACTCCAGTACCTTATACAATCTGAGAATTTATTATCAATATTGTACAGCAATATTCATTATTATATCCATCCTATGAAAAAGTCACTATGCGTGTGAATATAAGGCTTATCGTCTGCACGTCGTGGTGTAGTTTGTTATTCAAAACTACATTATTTGGGTGGCTATAATAATGAATATAATTAATTTAAATAATCAATAAAACATGTTAATGATTATTTATATATGATATACCATCCAATTAAACACTATTTCACCATCCATATAATTATATTGTCGCTCGTGCGTACGTACGACTTACCATCTCCACGGTGTGAGGAGATTCATTCTCCACATTAACCATCAAAGAATAATGATAAAAATATATATATTATTTACAATTATGAATTATATGTCATAATAAGTCTACTGTAATGATATATATATATGTGTGTGTGTGTGTGTGTGTACATATATTTCATTCAATTACATTTATTCAATTTGATAAGAAAATGGAAACAGCGTTCATGTGTACGTACGACATGTTATCTCCAAGAATAGTATGTTCCATTTTATATATGTATCTATTTTAGATATTTATATTATGAATATATATATGATATATAAATCATATTACACATTCTATATGTATGTAAATCATGATATAAGTAACATGATCAAGAATAAAAAGTCAAAACTTGTAAATAATGTGATATTACCTGAAATGTTATATTAACTTGGAATTGTTCATAAAAGAGTAATATAAATTCATAAAAGAATCATATATGATATCATAAATATTATTATGATTTTTATATATGTTAACAACATGTTTAAAAACATTATACATGAGTTTTAGACTCGTATGAAGAATATCAGATCTACGGTAAGGGTTAATTCATTAATCTCATTATTCTCTGAGATTGTTTATGTGTAAGTAATCACATGGACATATTTATCATCCATGTACATATTTCATAAAATAGTTTTCAAAAGGATTATTTTTAAGGTAATATTTAACTAAAACATAATTTTAAATTTTTTAAATATTTATTCTTCTAAATCTCTTTTATTAATGTCCATGTTTTCAATATGGTCTTAAGGATTTATTTATACGGACATGAATTTTTTAAAATGTTAATTCCTTTAAAAAATTTCAAAGTGTTATGGGACACTTTGAATCAAAAATATCTTTTAAAATTATTCCTTTATAAATTGTGGGGCTTTTAAATGATTTCATGAAAAAGGGATATTTCTCTCAAAGAGTTTTAAGATCATTTTCAACTATGTCAACATCCTTTACTGAATATTATTCTTGATTGAGGTTGATTTATTATAATACAATATTCTATATTATATTGAATTAGTTATGATACTTTTGACTATGGAGGTTTTATTTTTATACCATTTATGGTTTACGGTTAAAGTATTGACATTTCATATACTAGTCTTAATATGAATGTTTATGTTGTGTTTCACCCTTTTCATATGAGGAATGCATTGGACTTGTTAGGTGATGGGCAGGTCCCTCTATATCCCTTTGATGCATCATTAGGTATCATGGGACAAACTAGTGTCTTAACAAAAGGCCTTGACAGAATATATGTGAATGGTCTTGGAATAAGGCCTTGACTTATTTGTTATTATGTCCTGCATTATGCATTCCCTCGTTATGAGATTAGTTATTAAATGTGATTATTCAACTAGTAGAATATCCATGTGCATGTTTATAAATTAATTTTTGATTTATTTTTGTCATATTATGTTCATGTTTATGTTTTAAAAGTTTTTTGTTTTTATTATACATCTTTCCTTGAACATTTATAGCTTTCACTGAAATATTTACCCTTACTGAGCATCTGATCTCACCCCTTTCTTAGGTTTTATTTTCCCAGAATGTCATGAAGTGTATTATGATTGATATGTAGGTTTAAGCTGGGTAATAATGGTATTATCAAAGGGTTATTTATGTTTTGTTTTATATTAGAAACAGTAATGTAACTTTCATGTCTGTAATCTATTTTCCAAGACTGTTAAACTGATCAGTCCTTCAGGACTTGATTCCTTACAATAATGCTAGTGTATTAAAATAATGAAAAGGATCTGGGTAACTAGGTTCGGGGTGTTATAGTTGGTATTAGAGGAATTTTAGAAACATCCTTGTAAATATATTTACAAAACATTGATTAGGGATCATAACCCTAAGATAGACTTTGAGGATAAATATAGAAGAACCCCCTTAGAATTTTGAAAACAAATAGGGATTATGTGGATATTCCAAGAAATAAATACATGTCTAGATACTACATGTAGACATGGTTATTGAAAAGATATACCATGGAGTAAAAACTCTGTCAAGGTGTTCTGAGCTTGACTCGGGTTAACCTGGTACACAACAACGAGCCTTACTGCACACCTGGTTGGATACTTCTGGGGGATATGCTTAGAATAATTCAAATTTTCCTTACAAACCATTATCTTGGATTTATGAGTAAATATTTCCTCAAATGAACCATATTTATTATTATTTATTAGATATGCATAAATTTTTCAATTTATGTTAAGTATTTTACTAGTTTGGAATCTTTCATTATGATTCCTAACTTAATCTAGTGTATGCCATTGTTTAGAAATGGTTCCTAGTTGAAGAAATGGAAATTCTATCAATGAAAGTAATCCATATGGGGATTTCTCTCCTATACAAGATAATTATAGTGGTGCTGGTGACAAAACTAGTATAGAACAGCTTATAACCATACTAGGATACCTGACACAGGTTATGAATAAAAACCTTAACTATAGAGAGAATCCTAATCCATAATGTGGAGGACCGGTGTTAGACCGCTTCATGAGACAAAAACCTATAACATTAAATGTGTCTAAAAATATTTTTGTATCTGAGAAGTGGTTATGTTCCTTATAGAAAACATTTCTTTATTTTGGAAGTAACGAAAGGGAAAAGGTTTTCATGGAATCTAATCATCTCTCAGGAGATGCAGATCAATGGTGTTCATTAATTCAAAAAAAAATGAGGACGAAGAAGTGTAAAACATCGAATAGATAGAGTCTAAAGAAATATTTATAGGGAAATAAGTTTTTTGTGAACAGTGAGCAAATATGGAATGACAATTTCTGAGCCAAAGGAAAAAGGAGGATGAGAATATTGAAAAGTCTGTGGCTAACTTCAAAAGGTTATAAAGTCATGCTACAGACTACATATATAACCCAAGAAGTAAGATTGATTTATTCTTTGATGTGTTAAAACCTTTCCTCTGACGGGCATTGGTCTCACAATCTTTCTCATCGTACAAAGATACTATCTCGTGTGCTATCAAGATAGAAAATAAATTCTCTATGTCATATGAAATTAAAGTAAATAAATAGAAGAAGATAATGGTGGAGAAAGATATAGATAAATGTAAAAGGGTGAATAAGGATTTTCCATTTTTTGATAATTTTGGGAAGAAACGCCCTTGTACTTTCCTAAAAGGAATGGGAGTTTGTTACAAATGTGAAGAAAAAGTTCATCTGGCTTGTGATTGTAAGGTAAAGAAAAAAGATTTTCAGTGTTATAATTTTAAAGATATGGGACATAATCCAAAATATTTTCCAAAGAGTCAATAAAATATAGCTTAGAAAAAGGAAATGGATCAAGGTCAAGCTTATGTTGTTACTATAGTCGAAGTGGAATAATTAATGTATTTTTTATTTTGGATTCAATAATTATATTATATTTATAAGAAGAATGTGATATATATATAAGGATTGTACTATAGTACTTTTTTTCATTAATGTTTTAATATGATGAAGGTAATCATGTATTCATTTTGTTACAATAAAAGAAACATTACGTTTTTTGGGGAATCTGATGTTACAATTGATTTTGGAAATTTAGAGACCTTTTACACAATGATTGGATAGAAGAATTTTGGATAACTCTAATGTTTGGAATGGATTAATTTGAACATTGAATAGTATTTTTTAAGGTTAAAACATTTTCTTAAGATTATTTTTTTAATGTTATAATACAATAATTTTAGAAAAAGGACAACCTACATATCGGGTGGTAACCCATCGCATCGGACAAAGCTGCGGGAATCGAACCCACCTCTAAAGTGAGACAAGGATTTATCACCTACCACTAGCCTACAGGAAGTCCCTGGTTATTATAAAATAGTTCTCTTTATTTAAATGGTATCTTTTTATATTTTGAACCTTATAAGATTGAGGTAAATGGAATATTTTTTTTTAACAATTGAAGATAAAGATGATTTTATGGTAGGAATTAATTAAAGAGTGAAACTATACATGTAAATAATGTATGATTCCATGTGTTCTTAGTATATGAATTAAATTAATTCTACTACCCTGGGAAAAGGATCACAATACCCAAAAAAATTCCCTAGTACTTTATTTTTGCGATGAATCAAATGGTCCCTTAGATCATCACAGATTTATAGCTCTATGATTGTTAAAATTCTCTTGATCATGTTCTCTAT
This sequence comes from Viscum album, assembly GCA_963277665.1. Taxonomy (NCBI): domain Eukaryota; kingdom Viridiplantae; phylum Streptophyta; class Magnoliopsida; order Santalales; family Viscaceae; genus Viscum; species Viscum album. The sequence goes on along the minus strand of OY728140.1, from coordinate 1,349,203,022 downwards.
CATTCTCCATAAGAAATTGATGTATTTTTTTCTCTTCCATATCTATGTTTTTCTATATGGAACCCTAGTATGTTTTGTTTCTGGTAACCTTCATACATACCTTTCATTATTTTAAAATAGAGGCCACATTAATCCATTTTGCGATGTGAGATTTCAAGTAAGATATTTTGAAATATCAAAACCCTAGTTTTAAGTCTTCAGTTTAAATTGCGAGGAAAAAAATTACTAAATTAGGGGATAATGTAACACGTCAATTTTTCTCGGTATGCTCCTTCTTTATATATCAATAGCATGCGATGTACGCAACACTGAGTTCAAGCGCACCACGACCTATCAAACTATCCATTTAAAAACATGTTATGAATATTATTAACCACATTTTAAATTTTATATATCCCATATAATTTTAAAATTTATCTCTTCTATTTCATAAACATGATATAAGGACAAATTCAATTTTTCAAATAAAAGAACTATTTTTCAAAAATGTAGTTTTTCCACATTTTAATTGAGAACAATTTTTAATTCCAATATTTGACACTTTTATATATTCAATTTGATGAAATTACATTATTATTCATAGTCAATACATAAAAATTTATCTTGTATAAATGTTTGGTACTTTTCTGATAACTTTCATATTTTGATGAATAATGAAAATTACGAAATTTTAATTGAAAACTACTTTTTTAATCAAAATACTTTTTTGTGTTAAATTATTCATCTGAGTGGTATTAAAGTATAATTAGATTATATATTTATCATTTAATATAATTTAGGTCATTATAATTATTTTTACACTTATATTGGATAATAACACATGTCAATCTTGTTATAGTTTTTACTTATTAAAAACTCATTTTTTTAGTTTGGACAACAGGAATAAATTTTAAATTATTTTCTGCCAACTCTATGATTTGAATTTGTAAAAATGGATTCCATATTTTTAATCATAAGATCCAAATTATGTAAATATGTACCTTTTATTTTTTTGACATTATGAATAGTAACTTCAGTAATTATTTTTATTTGCCATGGTTGAAGGGTAAATCAGGTAAATAAGAGTAACAAATAATATTATAATAATATAAAACTACCCTAACACATGTCGTAATCATATTGGATGAGATATATTCGACCATGTTCATACTTAGGCCGATTTTTTGAAATTTGGGGACCACTTTGATGTGATAATGACATGTTATAAGATTTAATTAAAAGTAAAGATAATTATAACAAAAACATATATCTTTTACTAAATAAATTTTAATATTGGGTTATATGACTGATCTATTTGACTATAAATATTCATTATAAATATAGAATTATTTCCTATATCATTGTATTTTTTTATGTTTTTTAAATTGAATAATTAAATTTATTTATGACACAACAATGATGTAATATTTTACTTATTAATGAAGGAATGAAATAAATGATATTATAATTATTAAAATAATTATAATTTGAATGTTTTGATTTTATCCATGAATTTTATAGACAACATTGAAATATTAGGTATGGCTAAATTCATTGGTTTTAATGTACCCAAGTTGTTGTTACTTTAACAAAAATCAGTTACTAAGTAGAGTGAAAATTGATATAAATGGTTTTTAAAAACAAATACTATTTTATTAAATGATATAAAAATCATAAAAATATAAGATTCATCCAAATGACATATATAATTATAAAAAAGTCATTAATTATCAAATTTAGTTTCCCTTGGCATTTTATAGTAACTAAATTAACCATATATTACAAAAATACAAGAAGACATGGTAAGAGTTATATTGTTTAACTAAGGGTTAACCCCAAAAGATAAGGGTATTTTATGACATAACATGTCTAAAACCTTTTTTTAGAGTATTTAGGTCCATAATCATATTATTATATAAATAAATCAATTTGTTTCTATTATAATTTAAAAATAATTTTATAATAAATTAATAATTCAAGATTTCTCTAAATTGCTCATCACCTCTCTTATAAAAGTGTACCTCTCTTTCTTTTTAATTCACCACTCTAAAGCCATTTTGATCATCCAAAACCTACCAAAATCTCCTAAAAAATACCCTAAATTCATCCAAGAGTCCTTACCATGAGAATAAATCCATACTAAGGATCCCTTTTGGTCAAATCAAAAGGAAACACCCGAAGAAGAGTTAATTATTTTATCACCTCTTTCAAAGTTCTTTTCTTCCTTTACTTCCTCTTTAATTGTTGTTATCATAATGAAATAAAAATTCCAGTACCTTATACATTATTAGATGTTATTATAAATATGTTACAACCATATTCATTATTTAATCCATCCCATTAATTACAATGTCCTCATACATGCGTACGTACGTCTTACCGTCTCCACGTTGGGGTGTAGTTTGTTATTCAACACTACATTATCTAGATGGGTATAATAATGAGTATAATTAATGTAAATAATGAATATAACATGGTAATTATTATTTATATATAATTTACCATCCAATTAAACACCATTTCCCCATCAATATAATGATATTGTCGCTCATGTGTACGTACAGCTTACCGTCTCTATGACACGATGAGATTCATTCTCCACTTTAACCATCCAACAAATAATTATAAAAATATATATGTTATTAATAATTATTAAATATATTACATAATAATTCTATTTTAATGATATATATATCTTTTTGTATGTTCTTTTACATATATTTCATTCACTTACTTCCATTCAATAAGATGAGAAAATAGAAACAGCGTTCATTCGTACGTTCGGCCTACCATCTCCATGAACGGTGTATTTCATTATTTATTTATATATATATATATATATGTTTATATTATGAATATATATGATATATAAATCATATTATATGTTATGGAATTTAGTAAATCATGATCTAAGTAATATAATCATGAAGAAAAGGTCAAAGCTCGTAAACAAAGCGATATTACCCGAAATGTTGCATTAACTTGGAATTGTTTATAAACGAGTAATATAAAGTCATAAAATAATCATATATGTTTTCATAAGTATTATTATGATTCTCATATAAGTTAATAATATGTTTAAAAACATTATACATGAGTTTTGGAATCGTACCGGGGGGTATCGGACCTAAGGTAAGGGTAAATTCCACAATCTCATTATTATCCAAGATTGTTTGTGTGTAAGTATTTACTATGAAATATTTATCATCCATGTCCATGTTTCATTAAATCGTTTTTAAAAGGATTATTCTTAAGATGAACTTTAACAAAAACATCATTTTAAATGTTTATAATATTTATTCTTCTAAATATTTCTTGTTAATGCTCGTGTTTTCAATATAGACTTAAGGATTTATTTATAGGGACATGAATGTTTTAAAATGATAATTCCTTTCAAAATTTTCAAAGTGGTATGGGACCCTTTGATTCATAATTATCTTTTAAATGAATTATTTTAAAAAAAAATTATCTTTTAAATGATTTCATGAAAAAGGGATATTTCTCTCAAAGAGTTTTAATGATCATTTTTAACTATATCAACATCCTTTACTGAATATTATTCCCGATTGAGGTTTATTTATTATAATACAATATTATATATTTTATTGAATTATTTATGATATGGTTGACTATGGAGGTTCTATTTTTATACCATTTATGGTTTATGGTTAAAGTATTGACATTTTTTATACAAGTTTTAATACGAATGTTTAGGTTATGTTTCTCCCTTTCAATATGAGGTACGCATTGGACTTGGTAGGTGATGGGAAGGTCCCTCTATAGCCCCTCGATGCATCGGTAGGTCTCATGAGACAAACTAGAGTCTTAGAATAAGGCCTTGATAGAATATTTGTGAGTGGTCTTGGAACATGTCCTGGACTTAGTAGTTATTATGTCCGGCATTATGCATTCCCTCGTTATGATATTAGTTATTACATGTGATTATTCAACTAGTAGAATATTCATGTGCATGTTTATATGGTAATATTCAATTTATTTTCGTCATATTATGTTCAAGTTTATGTTTTAAAAGTTTTTTTATCATACATCTTACCTTAAATATTTATAGCTTCCACTGAATTATTTACCCTTATTGAGCATCTGATTTCACCTCTTTCTTATATTTTATTTTCCCAGAATTCGAAAAAGTGTATTATAATTGATATATAGGGTTAATATAGGGGAATAATTTCATTATCAAGGTATTATTTATGTTGTGTTTTATGTTATAAATTGTAATGTAACATTCATGTATGTAATCTATTTTCCAAGACTGCTAAACTGGTCGATTCTTTGGGACGTGATTCCTTCTAATCATGCTAGTGTATTAAAATAATGCACTGGATCTAGGTAACTAGGATTGAGCTGTTATAGTTGGTATTAGAGGAATTTTAGAAACAACCTTGGAATTAGATTTAGAAAACTTAGATAAGGGATCATAACCCTAAGATATACTTTGAATATAAGTATAGAAGAGTCACCTATAATTATTGTAAAATAGGGATTACGTGGATATTCCGAGTAGTACATCCATGTCTAGATACTATATGTGGACATGGTTCTGGAACATATATACCATGGGGTCAAAACTCTGACAAGGTGTTCCGGGCTTGACTTGGGTTAACCTGGTACAAGAAAATAGGCCTTACCACGCACCTAGTTTGACACTCCTGGGGGATATGCTTAAGATAATTCATATTTTCCTTAAAAACCAATATTTAGGATTTATGAGTAAATATTTCCTCAAAGGAACCATATTTATGATTATGGATTAGATATGTATAAACATTTAAATTTATGTTAATTATTTTACAAGTTTGGAATTTTGCATTATGAATCATAACTTAATCTATAGTATTCCATTATTTAGAAATAGATCCTATTAGAAGAAATGGAAATTGTATCAATGCACGTAATCCATGTAGGGATTTACCTCCTATGAAAGATAATTATAGTGGAGATGGTGAAAAAACTGGTATAGAAAAGCTTATAACCATTCTGGGACAACTGGCTCATGTTATGAATAACAACCTTACCCATATGGAGATTACTAATCCACAACACAGAGGATCAATGTTAGACCGCTTCAGGAGACAAAAATCTCCAAAATTCAATGGGATTATAAATCCTTTTATATCTGAGCAGTTGTTAAGTTCCTTATAGAAAATATTTCATGCTTTGGGAAGTAACGAAAGGGAAAAGGTGGTCATGAAATCTTATCATTTCTCATGAGATGGGGATCAAGGGTGGTAATTAATTTAAAACAAAAAAAAGTATGAAAATTTGGGAAATATATAATGGAGGGAATTTGAAGAACATTTTCTAGAGAAATACTTTTCTTGTGAACATCGAGCTGATATGGAAAGATAATTTTTGAGCCTAACGAAAAAAGGAGGATGAGAATGTTGCAAAGTATAAGGAAAAATTTACAAGGTTATCAAGTCATGCTACTGACTACATACGTAACCCAAGAACTAAGATTGATCGATTCTTTGATGGGTTAAAACCTTTCCTCTGACTTGCATTGGTCTCACAATCTTTCTCATCGTATGAAGATATAGTCTCATATACTATCAAGACATAAAAGAAATTCTCTATGTCTTATGAAATTAAATTAAATCAAGAGAAGCACACAATGTTGGATCAAGATATAGATAAAGGTAAAAAGGTAAAGAAGGATTTTCCATTATGTGATAATTGTGGAAAGAAACACCAGGGTACTTACCTAAAATGAATGGGAGTTTGTTGAAAATGTGGAGAAAAATGTCACCAGGGTCGTGATTGTAAGGTTAAGTAAGAAGATGTGAAATGTTATAATTTTAAAGATATGGGAAATTATAAAAACTATTTTCCAATGCGTCAAGGAAATATATCATAGAAAAAGAAAACGGATCAAGGTCACGATTATGTTGTTACTGTAGTCGAAGTGGAATAATTGATGTATTTGTGTTTTTAGATTCAAGAATTATATTCTGGTTATAAGAAGAATGTGATATATATAAGTATTATACTACAATAATTTTTTTTCATTAAGGTTTTAATATGAATAAGGTAATCATATATTCATTAAGTGACAGTAATAAAAACATTACATTGTTTGGGGAATCTGATGTTACAATTAATTTTGGAAATTTAGAGACCTTTTAGACAGAGATTAGATAGAAGTATTTTGGATAACTCTAAAGGTTGGAATGGATTAAGTAGAACATTGAATTATATTGTTTAAGGTTAAAACTTTTCTTAAGATTATTTTTTTAATTTTATAATACTATAGTTTTAGAAAAAGGACAACCTGCAGGTAAGGTGATAACCTGTCGCGTTGGAAATCGTTTTGGGAATCGAAACCACATCTGATGTGGGAAAAGGATTTATCACCTAACACTAGCCTATAGGAAATTATTAGTTATTATAAAATAGTTTTCTTCATTTAAATGGAATATGTTTATATTTTTAACCTTATACGATTGAGATAAATAGAATATTTTTGAGTTTTATCTTTTGAAGAGAAAGATGATTTTGTAGAAGTAATTAGTTAAAGGATGAAACTCTGCTTGTAAATAAAGTATGATTCCATGTTTTTTTAGTCTATGAATTAAATTAATTCTACAACACTAGGAAAAGGATCATAAAACCAAAAATTGTTTCCTAGTACATTATTTTGTGATGAATCAAATGACCCCTTAGATCATCACATATTTATATCTCTATGACAGTTAACTTTCTCTTGGTCAATTATTCTATCACTCCCCATAATAAATATATAGATTTTCTTCTCTTCTATATCAATGTTTTCCAACATGGAACCCCATTATGTGTTATTTTTGGTAACCTTCATACTCACCTTTCTTTATTTTAAAATAGTGGAATCATTAATCCATTTTACGATGTGGGATTTCAAATAAGATATTTTGAAATGTAAAACCACAAGTTTTTAATATTGTGTATAAATTGAGAGGAATCAATTTATTGAAGGAGGGGATAATGTAACACCTCAAGTTTCAATGGTACACTCTTTATTTATAATTCAATAGCGTGTGACGTACACAAAACTGAGTTCAAGCGCACCATAGCCTATAAAACTAGCCTTTCAAAAATATTTTATGAATAGAATTAACAAAATTTTTAATTTTATATATCCCATATAATTTTAACATTCATCTTTTAGTTTTATTATACAAGATATATGGACAAATCCAATTTTTTAGATAAACAAAGTATTTTTCAAAACTGCATTTTTTTCACCTTTTAATGGAGAACCATTTTTAAATCCAATATTTAATACTTTTATATATTAAATTTTATGAAATTAAATTTTTTTTATAAGAGGTAAATAAAAAATTAGATTGGATAATTATTTGGTACTTTTTTGATAACTTTCATATTTTGATGAATGTTGAAAAATTCTAAATTGTAATTGAAAACAAATTTTTTAATAAAAACAATTTATAGTGTTTTGTTATTAATATAAGTGGTATTAAAGTATAATTAGATTATATTTTTATCATTTAATATAATTTAGGTCATTAGAATTATTTTTACACTTAAATTGGACATAAACACTTGTCAATCTTTTGATTGTTTTTACTTATTAAAAACCTGCTTTTTAGTTTTGACCATGGGAATTAATTTTAAATTAATTTAAACCAACTCTATGATTTGAATTTTAAAAAATGGATTCCATATTTGGAATTATATGGTCTAAATTGTGTAAATAGGTACCTTTTATTTTTTTGACATTATGAATAGTAACTTCAGTAATTATTTTTATTTACCATGGTTAAAGTGTAAATTTGGTAAATAATAGTAAAAAATAATATTACAATAATATAGAAATACCCTAACACATGTCCTAATTATATTTTATGAGAAATATTAGACCATGATCATTTTTAGTCCGAAATTTTGGAATTTGGGGACCACTTGAGTGTGATAATGACATGTTATAAGAATTCATTTAAGGTAATGATAATTATAAAATAAACATGTAAATTTTAATAAATTAATTTTAATATAATTTTTTATGACTGTTATCTTTGAAAATAAATATTTATTATAAATATAAAAATATTTCCTACATCATGGTATTTTATTTTCAATTTTTATACATTAAATAATAAAATTTATTTATGACACAACAATGATGTAGTATTTTTCTTATTAATGAATGAATCAAATAAATGATATTATAAATATTAAAATAAATAGAATTTTATAGTTTTTATTTCATACATTAATTTTTTGGATGAAATTTACCTATAATTTATTATTTAATTCCTTTTTGTCGAAGTAATCAAGTTTTTATGACTTCAAAAATATTCAATTACAAAATATTGTCAAAATTGACAATAATGAGTTTCTAAAACAAATACTAGTTTATTAAATGATATAAAAATCCTAAAAATATAAGATTCGGCCAAATGACTTATATAATGAAAACATATTCATTAATTATCCACTTTAGGTTCCCTTTTCATTTTATAGTAACTAAATTAACCCTATAGTATTAAAATACAAGAAGACATGGTAAGAGTTAAACTGTTTAACTAAGTGTTAATCCAAAACAAATAAGGGTAGTTTTATGACCTAGACTAGTATAAAATCTATTTTTTGAGAGGATTTAGACCCATACTCATATTTCCATTAAAATAAATAAATTTTTATCTATTATAATCCGAAAATAATTCTATAATAAATTAATATTTCAATCTTTTCCTAAAGTGCCCCTCACCTCTCTTATGAAAGGGAACTTATCTTTATTTTTAATTCACACATCCAAATCCATTTTAATAGGAAAAAACCTACCCAAATCTCCTCCCAACTACCCAAAATTCAACCTATATGTCTTACCTTGAGCTTAAATCTAACCTAAGGAGTCCTTTTGTTCAAATCAAAAGGAACCACCCAAAGAAGAGATAATTATTTTATCACCTCTTTCAAAGTTCTTTTCATCTTCTACTTCCTCTATAATTGTTTTTACAATACTAAAATAATAAATCTAGTAAATTATAAAATATTAGATTTTATTATAAATATGTTACTACAATTTTAATTTTTATATCCATCCTATTAATGACAATGTCACCATGCATGCATACGTATGGCTTACTTTCTCCACGTCGTGGTGTAGTTTGTTATTCAACACTACATTATTTGGATGGGTATAGTAATGAGTATAATTAATATAAATAATTAATATAACATGGTAATGATTTTTTATATATAATATACCATCCAATTAAACATCTTTTCACCATCAATATAATGATATCGTCACTTGTGCGTACGTACGACTTACTGCCTCCACAACACGATGAGATTCATTCTCTACTTTGACCATCCAAGAATAATTATAAAAAAATATGTGCTATTAATAATTATTAAATATATGAAATAATGAGTATAATATAATGATATATATGTGTGTTTTTGTGTTTTCATATGTATGTACGTATATGTCATTCACTTACTTCCATTCAATACGATAAGAAAACGGAAACAACGTTCATGCGTACCTATAGCCTACTATCTCCCTGAATGATGTATTACATTTTATATATAAATCTAATATATATATTTATATTATGAATATATATGACATATAAATCATATTATACATTCTTTAAGTATGTAAATCCTGATATATCTACTATTATCAGGAATAACAGGTGAAAACTCGTAAACTAAGTGACATTACCTGAAATGTTCCATTAGCATAGAATTGTTAATAAATAGGTAATATAAAGTCATAAAAAGAATCATATATGATATCATAAATGTAATTATTATTCTGATATAAGTTAATAATGTGTTTAAAAACATTATACTAGAGCTTTAGACTCATAGGGAGAGTATCGGACCAAAGGTAATGGTTAACTCCTCAATCTCATTATTATCTGAGATTGTTTATGTGTAACTTTTTACTAAAAATATTTATCATCCATGTCCATGTTTCATAAAATAGTTTTCAAAATTATATTTTTTAAGGTAATTTCTAACTAAAACATCAATTTAAATGTTTTAAATATTTATTCTTCTAAATCTTTTTTATCAATGTGCATGTTTTCAATATGGAGTTAAGAATTTATTTTTATGGACATGAATGTTTTAAAATGTTAGTTATTTTAAAAAGATTCAAAGTGGTAGGGGAAACCTTGATTGAAAAATATATTTTAAATTTATTACTTTTTAAATTGTTTTGCTTCTAAATGATTTCATGAAAAAGTGATATTTCTGTCAATGATATTTACTAATCATTTTCAAATATGTCATCATCCTTTACAGGATACTATTCTAAATTGATGTTTACTTATTATAATGAAGTGTTCTATGTTGTATTGAATACGTTATGATATGTTTTACTGTGGATATGTTATTTTTATACCATTTATGGTTTCCAGTTAATGTATTGAAATTTGATATACTAGTTTTAATATGAATGTTTATGTTATGTTTCAATCTTTTCATATGAGGAATGTATTGCACTTAGTAATTGACAGGCGGGGCCTGATATAGTTCATCTATGCATCAGTAGGTCTCATGAGACAAACTAGAGTCTTGACACAAGGCCTTGATAGAATATTTGTGAATGGTATTGGCACAAGGCCTTGATGTAGTAGTTATTGTGTCCAGTATTATTTATTCCCTCATTATGTGATTAGTTATTACATGTGATTATTCGACTAGTAGAATATCCATGTGCATGTTTATATGGTAATGTTTTATTTTTTTATTATGTAATTTTTTTTGTTTTAAAAGTTTCTTGTTTTTATTATACATCTTTCCTTAAAAGTTTATAGCTTTTGCTGAATTATTTAACCTTACTGAGCATTTGAAAACACCCGTTTCTTATGTTTTATTTTCCCAATATACCAAGAAGTGGATTATGATTGATATGAAGAGTTAAGCTAGGGGAATAATGGCATTCTAAAAGTATTATTTATTTTTGTTTTATGTTAGAAAGTGTAATGTAATTTTTATGACTTTAATCTATTTTCTAAGACAACTAAACTGATCGATCCTTCCAAAATTGATTCATTATAATCATGCCAATGTATTAAAATAATTAATCGGCTCTAGGAAACTGGGGTCGGGGCATAACATAGTTACTATTATCAATGTTATTTTTACAATTCTATATCATCTGTGGAATTATTTCTTACCCATTTATTCAGTTATATAGAATTATTTGAATCTTATTTATTCTTTCCATATTATTCATTCCATGATAACTTCTGATATATGATTTCTCTTAATAAGTGTTTTATCTCACCCTTCTTATGTTTCCATTTCCCCATGTTATGAAGAAAAGTATTACACATGATATGTGTAGAAGAAAATAACATGGTTGGAGAATTTCTAGGAGATATTGAAGTCTTATTATGGATTAAGTAGTACCATATAGAGTAGAAAAAATGTCCTTTATCTGAGAAATACATGGGCTTTATTTGTTAATATTGTCCCTAAATTTCTAAATCTATAAACCTAAAATGAAAATTAAATGTGTATAAATCAACAATTAATGGTGATGTTGTAATTATTGATGGTCAAAATTGGGTTTCTTCAGTTCATTTCAATGAAAATATGTAAGGAAGGTATTTATTATCCCTGGGATTAGGGAGTGATATTTTAGGATATCACATTTAGGATGTTAAAATAAGCACCTATCATGTAAGATATCACTAAAACTTATACTCTAATAGGTTCGGAGGTCTTAACCAAGTCCTTTAGAAAAAGATAAAAAACATTAATGAAGAAAAGAAAATGTTTGAAGAGGAAGGAGAAAAAACCTATCACTAGAGGTACTCAAAGTGGTAAATATCATGTAAGATCTGATGATTAATGTTTCCCTTATTATAAACACCCATGTTGTGATGAAGAAGACCTTTATGAGTCACTTATTAACATTTATTCTGAAGTTAAGGACTATTATAAATTTTTTATTTAATAACACATTGGTTATATTTTTCTCAAATATAAAGGGACTGATATATGAGATGTCATATCTTGAGAAAGAGGTTAACGAGAAAAAAAAACATTTCGCTGCCTAAATAGGTTGTAAATTCAAACACTCTAATACAACTAGTTAAAGAAGATAATTAATCAATTTAGCTTTACAATGAAATTATTTTCTTAAAAAATGATGAATTGAATAAAACCCTCTTATGAGAAATTTTTAATTTAAGAGAAGATTCATGAACTTGAGAGACTTTATATAATTACTATGAATGTTAAAGAATCACAATTGTATGTGAAATCCAATAAAGTTAAATAGATAGAAATTTAATTATTGGATGAAAACAAGTAGAGTGGTGATAATATTAATAATGTAAAGAGTGAGCATGAATATATATTGAATTCAGTTTAGGCTGAAAAATATTCCCCCAATATAAAGTGCTCTGAGTATAAATTCAAGATAAACAATTTGGTATCAAGAATAGATAATCCATCCAAAATAAATGAAATTAATTTTTTTTCACTCAAATTTAAAATATAATTTATCCTTGAAAATGGAATCATATTAAGTCAAAGGTATCTCAATATCAACTAGAGTATCATCTAGCTCCAAATCATACAAAAAGGTATCCCATAAATCTGAAAATTCAGTTGAAACTAAATTTATTTTCACTATAAGTACTAGAAAAGGATTAAATTTGATGAAACAAATTAAGTGTATAAATTTTAACATACACATAAATAATTTAGAGTTATATGTCAGCATATTAAAATAAAAGACATACCCAATCCAAGCCCAAAATAGTGGTCAACAAATTCAAAATAATAATGGTATATAATTGGGAAAATATGGATAAATTACACCAAATGAATTAAGAATTAGTCTGATAAATATATATTGGTGTTGTTGTATGTTCATACATACCAAAATTGATTACTAAAATAATATTACTTTTTGTACAAGCTTTAATATGCCTAAAGTTAGGCGATCAATTCTATAAATAAGAAGAAACCTGATAAAGTAAAACAGACTTCACAATAGAAGAAGAATCTATCCATAAGTTATATATTTGATTCACTAAAGAACTAATGTGATCTATGTATGATTATTCAGAATTTTTATTATGAATTATAGTATAACCATTTGAGATATCATCCAATTATGGATGAAAATATAAAACCTCTATTGCATGAGAATTGGGAAATGAAGGGAAGTGTTTGTTCCTTGGGAGAATAATTTATAAAAAGGAGAGCTGAAAAAATACTCCCTATATAAAAATGAATGATTTTAAATATAATGCAAAATACACAATCAATAATAGATATTACTATAAAAAAATCATATCTCGGGGAAAAATAATGTATATCCATCAATTTCAAAGAAAAATAGAGCAAGATAGAATATTAAGAGATTCAATCTGAGAGATAAATAGTTGATTCATCTAGAGGTTTATTCACGTTATGAAGAGGATGAGAGGCTTCTAAAAAAGGGTAACTTATAATATGAAAGAAAATATGTGTAATTAACTATTATTTATTACACTAGCTTGTTAGATGTATTACCAAATTTCTTGGAAAAATGAAAAATTGGGGAAAATCACTAGACAGTACTAGTTCTATAAGTGATCTATCTAGAAATTATTATACACCCAAATAGATGATTATGTAAGAGCATAATGATATATTAATCATATGGTTGGAATAAATGGATGTGGATATGATATTACATAAAATATAAATGAATCAAATAAATGTTTCTAATTTAGACAAGGTTATTCTAAATAAAAAAAGTTGTGAATAGAATTAAATCCAGGTTACCCAAAGGTGATACCACTTTTAAAGTCAAGTGATGCGAGGAAATGATGAATTTTAAAACTATTATAGCTTCTAAGATGAAGATGGTTGTGTTGAACAACAATTATCATCCCCATCAATCCAACTGAAAACGTAATTATTATCCCCCTAATTTACATGTCAATTATATTTGTGTTAAAATGATTTTAATTGAAGGTGATGAACACTAGATAGTGTCCCTTTAGAGGGACCACAAAAATAGATTAATCTACTATATATTTATAATATTCTACATAAAAAATAATTCTTGAAAACCCCTTGAAAATATAGAGTATTTTTATGATTTCATTATCTTACATTCTTTTTAACATATATACATTATGTTCATTAAGGGAGAGTGTTCATAAAACCAAATGGGTAAAACCTAATGTAACACCCCTAGTTTTTATAAGTTTATTTTTTGATTCATTAATGGTTTGCATTCCAGGTTATACCATGATAATATTTATTTATAAAAAAACACCATGGTAATATTGTGCAAAAAAAACACTATGATTATCTTGTGTTAAATTCAACACTAATATTTTCCTTTTTTTATATAATTATATGTTAATTAAATAGTTTCTGTTATATTCAAGATCAAGTTTTACCCAATTACAAAATATTATTATTATTTTTAGATAATATGATAGTTGTCACCTAGCCTTTGACTGGTTGTTATGAATAAGATTAAATAAATTATGAAAATATGTTTTACACATGTTTGTATAATAAATTATTTCAGTACCAATAATTATAAATGAAAATAATTTTTTTTAAATAAAGTGAAACCTTACATTGAGAAACTATTTTTATTCGCACAAGGGTGTTTTATATCAATAATTTAACCAAATAAATTTGGGTGATTAATTTTAATGAAATTTTTTTATCATAAATTCAGTAAATTTTTTAAAATTCATCCTGTATGTTTTCCATATAAGATATAAGGTTAAATCAAATTTTACCCATAAAAACTATATTTTTTCTAAAAAACACTTTTGTCAACTTTTTATGTTGCACTTATTTTAAAACAAAAAATTTTATATCTTCATAAAATTCATTTGATAAAATAATAATCTTTTTTGAAAAATTAATATTAAAATTATATTAGGTTGAATTTTTGGTATTTTCCTGAGAAGTTTCATTTTTTGATAAATAGTGAAAAATACTGGATTTTAATTGAAATCTACCTTTTCATATAAATAATTAATAATTTAGAACTATATTTTGAATTAGTTTTAAAGTAAAAATAGTTAAAATATGAATATATTAATATAATATAGGTAATTTTACTCTTTTCATATTGACTTTTGATATAAAAACATTATAAACTATTGAATATTTTCACTTAAAACCCCAATTTCCTAACATGTTTGTGAGATTAGTTTAAAATTGATTTTTTAAAACTATGTGAATTGAATTTGGAAATATGGATTGTATATTTGGAATTATAATAATTTAAAATTTCCAATAAGGTAAAAATAATTTTTTTACTTAAATTATTAGTGAAAAAGTTTATAATTAATCATGGTGAATAAGAGAAAACTGAGTTTTCCAAGGGACTAAACTTTAAAATTAATGGGTTAAATAATCTATAAACTTATCGAAAACCCATTTTACGGAAATATTTATACCTTAACCATAATATTATAGATATTTTTCCATTATTGGATCCACTTTATAATGGGAAACTCGTTATAATTCACTCTTTTAAAAATTACAAGAGTGCCACTCACCTCCCTTATAAAAGGCCACCCCCTATTACCCTCTCTTCACACCATAAAAAACCAATTGGATCATCCAAGACATGCCTAAATAATTTCCCATAATACCTTATATAATCCTAGAATCTTGAATTTACACATAAATATAACAATGGATTTCCTTTTGTTCAAACCATATGAAGATACCCAAAGAAGAGGGGGTTTGAACGCATACAATTGAATTCAAGACTTAAGGTAAGAGAATTTATAGTCTCACATTTATTTTTGAGATACTTATTTCATGTTAACCACTATTTTCAATTTCTATATATATATTTACTTATAAAATGATATATCATTAATCTTACTCATTTAAGGATAATTAATGTTTCCACGGATGTTATTCTTTCACGGGGATTACGATTCAAAAATTACTCTGGTAGTATGGGGTTTTCGTATCAATTTTTTCTTCTGTAAGACACATGATATATACACAACCTATTTCTTATTTTTGGTTCATATATTTCACATGATGATATCTTATAATTATTTTAATAAAAGTTATTGGTATTCACTTTTCAATATGAGGATCTATCTTTCATGGGGATTACGGTTCCAAACATAATAAATTGGAAAATTATTTTTTTCTCAGTATTCCTTATTTACGAAATAAATTATTATATGAACATATATTATTTCATGAGGTGTATATATAGCCCCATTAATATTTAATATCATTAATTTATCTGTCATTATGAAGTTTCAGGTTCTAATTTATGTTATTACTTCATGGGGATTATGATTCATGGTCACCAAAGTTGTAATGATTTTATGTTAAAATTTATCATATATTTGGATATATTATGATTATGCTTAAAATGATAAAATATTATGATCTAAATCTCAATAGTTCCAATTTATTTTATTATCGACAATTTATTCATGATATCTTGAAGTAAAATTAAAATTTTACCACTCTTTGTTACTTATGCTAATTAAGAAAACAGATTATAAAAATTTGACTTTATTTCTTTCTTCGATCGAAAATCTATTTTATTTAAAAACCACATTTTCTAAAAACATTTTCAAAATTGTTATACTATTATCCTATTATTTTTAAAATAAATTTTTACCCATGTTTTATATTTTTACAAAATGATTTTAAAGGGAATATTCTTATTGTTTTCCAATCCATTCTCTTTTAACTGCTACCAACATTATGAAAGGAATATTTGTTTCTATATATACACCATATATGGAATTCTATATCATCATTACCACTCCATTAATTTAATATTACTTTATAAACTTTAAATAATACAATTAAAATAAAAAAAACTTAAATATTTTAGGAATTGTTTTATTATATATTTATTTTCAGGGAAAGTAATTTTGAAAATTGTTTATGTTTAAAAAAATTAAATGATTTTCAAATATTTCTTAAAAAATTTTCATGTTTATTTTCAAAGGAAAATATTTTTAAAAGTTTTTACATTTTAAAAATATTTTTCCAAAGTGGAAGGAATATTTTCATCCATAAATATTTTAAATGATTTTTCATAGCTTTCTTCATAAGTTTCCAATTTTATTTCAAAAAAAATTATTTTGAAAAAGTTTTATGAAAGTGATTTTCAAATAAATTTTATTTTCCTTAATAAATGTTCCAAGTTATATTTCAAAATCCTTCTCCATCGAAGATGACATAATTTGATATAATTTTTACTTTATTGAGGATATGATCCAAGGATACCATTCTTATTCAATCTCTGAATGGTTTTTGTCCATGATGAAAAGTTTTTTATGAAACTTATTTCTCTTTAATAGGTTATACTATGATAAAATGATTAGGAAACCCAGTTATTTTCATGGTTTATTCTTTGATGAAATGATTAGGAAACATTTTTCTTCTCTACATATTTTTATATGGTAAAAATTTTATAATAACCATTTCCTTTCATGGGTTATGATATTATGAATGTTTATTATATTATGGTGCACATATGTATGATTTAATTATGTAGCGCATAGAATCCATATATACCTCCAATGAATTGGGAAAAATATGTGTTGTATGAGCTCATAGGTTATACTGGTGATTAGAATAAGCCCAATAATGAGGGTATATGGGTGGTTAGACCAATCCCAAAGATGAGTGTATACAGGTGGTCATCTTAATACCAAAGATGAGGGTATATAGTTGGTTATCCCAAGCCCAAATATCCGGGTACATGGTTTTTTATCCCTAACACAAGAATTAGGGTACATGGGTGTTTATCCTTGTTCTAGAACAAGAGTGTACATGGGTGTTCATCCCATGCCCGAAATAAGAGGGTACATGGTTGGTTTTACCAATCCCAAACTAGGGGGTACATGGGATGACATACCAAACTCGAAGCAGATACACTGGTGATTAGCCTAAGAATAACATGTCATTAATTTCTTCATTGGTATCCTTGACATAATATTTTCTTTAATTATGTGCATGCCAAAACATCCATTTCTTATTCCAAGGTTATGCTATTATGGTTAATTTTCTTTGTTTCCCATTTGATTAATGTCTTATGAACTGAATATCAACATGTCATGCTTCATGTTTATGATTTATGATAGGTTAGGAATGAATGTGATAAGTTACACTCATGATCTCATACCCTTACGATTATATTAATATTCCATATGATCATAGATTTATATCTCATACTCTTACCCTAAATGAGATTTTCAGATCACCCTTTCTTGTGTTTCTTTTCCCCATGTTATAATGAAAGGTATTAAGTATGAGTATTAAAGGAGAATATATTTAATGGATATGTTTAAAGTCATTCACCAAGATAGAAGAATATTTTTCCAATTTCTTTATGGCACTAAACTATTATGATCCCTTCTAATAGGTTTGTGTAATATAATGAATATTCATTAGAAATGAAGTAATATCCATGTATATTAAGCCTTGGTCATTATACATAGCACTTGAAATATTTGGATATATGTGTTTAAGTAGGAGTATTAAAGGAGAATATCTTTAAGGGATAAGTATATTTCAAGCCTACGTTGTCATACTAATAAGGGGTAAAATATCCCCTATAGATATTTTTAATTAGGGGAGAATAATTACATTGACGAATGAATAACGTTTTGAATTGACAACGAACACAAAATGGGGGTATTGTTGTGAAAATAGGTTTTTTGGTTTTATATTTTGTAAACTTTGGTAAAATATTATCATTTTAATTAATTAAAAGTTGATTACTTGTGAGATGGAGTCTTAAATAACCACCCAAAGTATAGTTACAGAAATTGTGTTTTCATGGATAATGAGAAGAACATGTGTCAATGGACTTGATGGTTGGACTAATTCCTTAGACCCCATATCAGATAATTGTATGATATATTATTTATTTCCAATATAAGTATTAATTATTTGATAATAATTAAAATAAATAGTCACGTCCAAAGTTGAGATAAGTTGGTTTGACTAAACCTATGGTTGGACAGCCTATATAGATGTTGATTTCATGGATAAGAGGATAAAAATTAGTAGGGAAATTGGTTGAATTTACAGATTCCATAATTTAGTTATATTGTATTAGGGATATTTATTTTTTTGTTCCACATATCTTGGATGATTATTTATAAATGTTGGAGTTGAGTTTGAGAAACTTAGAATCAGTTCATAATGTTTGCAATTTTGGAGATCACTGAAAATGGGCCAAGTCATAAATGTAAGGATAAAATGTATAAATTCATTGTGAATGTAATACTTGAGGTTCTGAAATTATTTATTTTATAATTAAATTAATTTACCATAATATATTTATGTCTAATAAAATTAGATTAATTCGTTGATCGTAATAATTCTACTGTTGAGCATAGGTCATTGAAGCCCTCGTCATAATCTTTTGGTTGATCATAAATTTTTATCACTTAGAGAAATTTATGAATGTTTTTCGGTGAAAATAAAATACATGAAGTGGAATAAGATCCTTAATCATAAGTATTTTTTAACATAAGTCTTTAAATTCCACAATGAAAGGATTCAATACTAAGAGAAAACTTGAAGTTGTTATAGGATGAAAAGATGTGTATCCTGATTTAAATTTGATAAAGAAGAACTATTTTAATGATGATAAATTTGTTCTTATGTGTCTTGAAAATCATAAAGAAAAGTTTATCCATTATTCAATTGTTTTTAAGGTATAATAAGTGATATAAAAATTAGGTTTATTGTCCTTGATTGTGAAAAATGAAGTTATCAGTTTTTCAAGAATAATGAAGACATTATTCCATAAAAGATCAATTTATATATTAGGTTCTAGATAATTTTAATCTGATCAATTTTATTGAGTTATATAATCAATTTTAATGAGATAAAACGGATCATAAAAATGAGATATAAGGTTAGGAATTTTCCCAATCATTAAGATAATACTTTTAGCTTTCAAGAATATAGGAAGGCAAAACAAACTCATTATGGTGTAATTATATTGAGATCTCAAATCACATAGTAATCAACCAGTGATTTATTTTATTTTTATGAGATGAGTTTTTAAAGTGAATTTGGGACTCAAATATTTTAAACATATATGAGATTCATGGACGTACTATTTTAATGGAATGATTTAATCTATAAGAAGAAGTTCATATGCCACAGAAATGAAATTTTTCATGAGCCTTTATTATAGCTATGAAGATTAGATGTATATATTCTCTGGGTATTTTATTTTAGTATGATGAAAATCATACAATTGTATATATTTTATAAATACATTTTAATCATGTTTCAAAAGAAAAATCATTTTTAATAAATTATGGAATTTATAGAATGTATTTTGAGATGAAAAATAGAGTGCATAAAATCTTATGAGAACAAAAGTTGGCATCTCATAATAATACATTATAGCAAGAATTTAAATATTTTAAAGGTGTTCCATTTATTTATATTAAAAATTAAATAATATATTTAATGTATCCACTCATAAAAGTGAGAAGATGATAAAATCAAAAAATTAGAGGAAAAGTGGAGCATATGTGTTTGACCAGAGCCTTTGAGAACTGACTTTCTGAGAAGAAAGAAAGTGATATTAAAATGTATGAGAAGATGAGAAACATTTTTAATCATGAATAGTATGAATAATAAATATATGTATGAGTATATATTATAGTCTTTAGGGAGGAGAAAAAGAAAAATTGAGGTGTGTGTGTAGTTACAGATTCAAAAGAACTGGAATTTGTCTATAGAGTACAAGTGAGTGAGTTGAAAAGTTATGTTCCTGATAATATAAAGGTTGTAAAAAACTATAGTTTTGGAAATAATATCCACAATTTATGGGCTCATAGATATCCATGTGTGGTACTATTTATCTACTTCAATAGGGATAGGAAGAGATATTAAGAACCGGTTGGACACCAGAATAAACCAGAGCAATGCGATGTTGTAGAGATCACTTATTTAATATAGAAATCCCAAAAAGGTGTAATATGGTGTAACTTTAATTCATTATAATCCATGAAAACCGAAAATTTTAATTATTGATTTGATCATTGGTTTGAATCCATGACTTGGGAATCCCAAGCATGGTATGGAGTTGGATTCTCAAGAGGGTCCAGACCCTGTAAAAACAATTGTGTTGATTTACTTTCTTATAATGCATATGTTAAACATCAAAAGACCCAAATATATTAACCAAAAACATAGTTTTGGTTTTATAAGGGGTCAAAAGGTCTAATGAAGTAATTTTAATTAGTAAAACTTAGATCACACCTAATTTAACCTATTTCGGGTGTGTATGTATTGTCCACTCCAAAAATCAGATTTAAAAAGGGTTATAAAATTCATTCATTTCATGAAAATTAAATATTCAAAAAATTAAATTAAAATTTTAGAAATATTTTTTTATTTTAATAATATATATAATAATCCCTATAGTGAAAATATAAATTCAAATTTGGTTAGATACACTAAATGAATCAGATCTTGTGATAAGACTTTATAAATGAAAATGATTCTAGAAAAATAGTGGTAATGAAAGGAATATTCGCATCAGAAAATATTTAAACATAAAATTGAATGATAATTTATCAAGTAGATATATTTTTTATTAAATATTATTTTACACATTTCGAAAAAAATAGAGTTACTCAAAGCTTTTAAATATACTTATTTTTTTAATTATGATATTCTAGTTTATATTTTATTGTTGTGTACCAAACTATTCAAAATTAAAATATACTAATCCTGATATAAATTTTTTATATAAGAAATTTTATCCATTTATATGTATAAATTTTTAGTTTGGTTCCATGTTATTTTATTTTTCCTATTTCTATTGTTGTGATCTAGTATAAATAGTTTTTCACATGGGTGCATGACATACACTTCATTGTTATTTTTTAAATTCATTATAAATATTTTAAAAAACAATACTAATTAATTTCTATTATTTTTTCCTATATTTATTAATTTAACTTTTAATTAAAATTTTTTATTTATAAATGAAAACTGATAATCATTATGGGATTATTGTGTTTTGATTATTTAAGCTTTTGATTTTTTATATTTCTATTCTTATAATATAAAATATCATAATTGAATATATTTTTCAATATATGAACACTAAAGTTAATTTTGTTTACAAATATATAATTTAAGGTTATATGTATTATCGTATCGTATGACTCCTCTTTAAAAATGAAATTATATCGTATCATATTTCATGATATACCATTTCTACATTGTGATTAATTTAATTTTCATTGTAATTTTTAAAATAATTTTCAATTATTATTCATTATAAAACATTTTCATTTTTCAAACCTTATATTCTTCCGACATTAGAATTCAAAGAGGACCCTATTCATATATCATCTTTATTACAATTTGGAGGTTGTATGTTATATTTTTTGAAAATCATTACAGGTCAATGATGAGGGATAGTTGTGAAGGATTATTTTTACAACAAAGAGGTTTTATGTTTCTAATAGTTTATGAGATTTTTTAGTTGACATTGAAATATATGGGAATGGATTTTTAGGATGTTTGATGATTTTTAATTAGCATATTTCATAGTGTTATATCTTTAAAATAAGTTATAATAGGTTTGTAGAATTTGGGAGACAAGCTGATTCGGTTTGAGAAATTCAAAGTTGAAAGAATTTTAAAACATCCCTATATATATACATATGATATTATCCCATGATATGTAATATATTTGGATGGCGTCTAATATATTCAATAATAATAAATTAATTAGACTAAAAACACTCCAAAAGATACAAAATATATTTCAGTCGATATGTAATATCTTCAAGATGATATGTAAGATCAGGTGCCCTTGTAAAATAGAAAAGTAAAACACAAGAGATTATATATAAGGGTAGGAATAAAAAAAGGACTTTATTGAATATATGAATTATAGAAATTGATTTTATTCTCATTATAGTATATTGAAGATAATTCCAATCGTAGAATTATTATATCTATAGATTATTTATTTTTATAGTGAATTTTTTTTGGAAGATAATGATTCAACTATTCTAAAATAGAGTCAAACATATCTCGATTTAAAAAAGGGAAAAACACATTTTTTACATTAGAGAATCACATTTGAATTATGATGTAGATTACATCAATTCTATATGTTGATCATTTAGTGGCGTTATTATTGATAAACTGAGAAGATAGATACAATTCTTTAAATTTATATCTTTTAGAACAATGTGTGAATGAGGGGAAGGAAGTGGCCATTTGGGAGAATACTCTAAAACACTATACAGGAAATGAACCTTGTGTAAGGTTAGAATATACAAAGTAATACACAAGAAGGGTGTGAATTGTGTCTTTTCAAAAATCTTCCACAATTCTGTATTTTAACACCCACTGTATTTTATGAAAATATGCAGTGTCATTATTCTATATGAAAATACGTAGTGGATAAACAGAAATAAAGAACACAAATTTTTAGAGTGGTTCGAGGCACAAAGATCTCTTAGTCCACTCTACCAATCATTATCTCAGTGATCTTGGTAAATTTCACTATAATGTTCCTCTTATCACATGACCAATAATCCACAACTAAGTTCATATAGTAGACACATTTACAAGATTAAATACAAAGTCGTTTGGTTCTATAACAAAGATAAGATTATCTCTATCTTAGATCCATAAGATGATACCCCGTCCACAATTGAGTATGAATAGATGAAACTCAAATAAATCAACAGAGATTGATTTGTTGAAATAGATTGAACATTACAATTGTAGCAGCATGAAATTGAATGCATAAAGATATTCTTCTTAAAAAATAATAGTCTTGAGGAAATAATGAGTCTGAAAAGATCTACGTTCCACAAGGAACATCAATATAAAACCATAAAAAAACATAGAATTAACAAACTTATAGTAGAATAATGTTGAACATGTATATCTTCAAAATTTAGTCTTGTATCAGAGTTGTTCATATTCAGTAGCACTGTAAAAATATTTTTTAACAAATAATTTTTATATGTGCATCACTTATCACACGCACATATGAAAAGATATTATAAAGGAGTATATAGAATATAAAAAACATTCTTTGATATTCCAGTTCCAAAATAAAAGCCTGGTTGATCCTAGAAATTAATATTTAAGTTGACTAATAGATTTTTAACTTCACTTAAGAATATGAGATATTTTCCTTGATGAAAACGGTTCTTTGAAACAATCTAAACGATCCTTGGATCAGCCTTCAATTATGACTTGATCTTTGTAGTAATATAGGATTGAAAACATGGATTAAATAAATTCAGTATTGAGAACACATCATAGGGTTGAAATGCATAGTGTAGGGTTCCTTTACATTGCGTAGAGTTCCTACCGACGTATGGTTCCTTAACCATAATTTCATATTTACATAACCTAGGTAACAAATTGGTATAGTTATGATGATCAATACGATTATCCTTGTAATCCCAAATGTATCATTGATTAACCATACATTCAACTTTCCCGAACATAGGGTTGAAAACAGTAAATCTAGACTCCAACATAGTGTTGTTGATCTATACGCTTGTCAATTTTCTGAATGTAAGGATGAACATACAAACACAAACTGTTTATTAAAATGTAGGGTTGATACCATATGCAAATTTTAGCTTTTCAGTGTAACATAGGGATGAAAATAGTGTTTTCAGAATCATTCTTATTACACTAAATTATTTTAAATAAAATATAAATTCCTGTAAAACTCACATACCAAAACTTCATTAGAAAAAAAATGGTATTTGTGAACATCAAAATCATCATAAATTATAGAATATTGTTGAGACAATAAATTCCCAACAATATCCCCCTTTTTGATGATCACAAAAACCACAACATTATCCTTAAAAAATCAAACAAAATATAGGATTTGTAAAACAAAAAATTTGATATAGACAATTTTTTAAAATTGTGATTTCACATAATTATTTCGATAAAGAAATTTTTTCAAAAGAAAATATTATGGTTGAAAATATTCTTCCCATCCCATCTCCCCCAGAGATAGTTTCCATTCCATAAACATAAATCTTTTCCCTATTTTTTATCAAGAAGACGGTTTGAAAAAATAAATTAAATACACCACAGTTAATATAGTACAGAACTATAAATGAATAGTTGTTAATTCTGCCATAGGGAAAAATTTAAGATTTCCACTGAATTATTGAAATGAAATAAAAATAAATAAATATAAATACACATAAACTAAAGTTAAAAATACATTCAAATGTTTTTAAAAGCTATATTATAATCTACAATCAACAAGGGTCTTCAAAATGAATGGTTAAAGTTTAATTTCCGTAGGTATAGAAGGTTCTTCTAGATGAATAAGGTCATAAACAGCACTGTTGAGATCAATCAGCTTTAGCAATAGGCTATGAAAATGGTTTTTGAACACTTCTATACAGTGGTAAAGTAGCTTCCTAGAATTATTTCCAACCATTAAACTTTCAAAAAAATTGACCTTTACAAACACATTCCCAGCTTCTTCTAACTGAATGAAATAGGTCAACTTGTCTTTAATTGATTATTCATTGGTCCCAACCAGGATTTATTAGATGTTATCTCACTCACTATATTTCATTTATTTTTCAATATAATATTAAATGAAATTCTACCACACTCTTGAGTGTGTAGTCTATTATTAAAATCAGCCAGTATATAGGTAATTTCTTCAAACATCCTAATCAATTCTGGTGGTGTCTGTTGAGAATAACTAGATTCTTGATTGATTTCTCTAAGATAGTGAAACTCTATCTCTATAATCAACATAAATTCTCCACACTCTGTCTTATTGATAGACTCAACCTTTGATGAATAAAATTCTCTTGACATCTTGTCCATAAACTCGTTAAGATCTCTAACTAAAATGATATTTTCTTTGAATTATCTGAAATGAAGCTTTGGTGCTTCAAACTCTAATCTCGGTACTGAAACAACATTGTATTCTTCAAAAATTTCCTTCTTAGCTTCTAACTATTCTCTTAAAAAGAATAATAAGACACCAAAAATTGTATTTTTATAACTTGGGAATTAGCCTATAAATATTAAGAATAAGGATAATTAACTCCTTTATAAATTAAATCCAGGCTTGGCTCACCAGCTTCTTATGGTCTATTTCCCAAATTTGATCCTCCAAAAACACTATGGTCATGAACCATTTTATTACCACGGTCAGGGATATCTTAACAATGAAGTTATAGACTTTAAGCATCCTTCTCTACTTGTTAATTCACTCAAGCCTCACTCCCAACTTCTCTTTGATCACCATGTGGAGTGGCATCCAATCCTCCAATAGGGGAATCAATAATTACTTCTGGAACATTAACGGAAATTATTCTTCATTTATGAACAATAGATTCCTCTAGCCTTGAATTTTCTTCTTCATCAAGCGTCTAATGAACCGAGCAAAATGATGGCATAATCCTTTACTCCCCTTGAGCAGCTGCTAACAACTTCTGTTATTTCTCCACACCAACTGGCAGCAAAATGTTTCATGAGTTTCTCCAAATAAAATCATCCTTCTTAATTTTTCCATCATTAAAGTTATTGTTATGGTGATAATTTTTTCCAAAAACATATTTATAATCTTTCATTTTCTTCGCAGAAATAAAATAATAATCCTACCATAGGGATAAAATCCCATTTTTCATCTGCATGATTGAAATGGATTAGATATCTAATCATAAACCAACTGAAATTAAACTTAACATTGTTCAGAAGTAGAGACATGATATACATGTCGGTACAAATGACCTTTCTAAGATCAAGGGTCCTGGGAATGATTCCTGATTGAATAAACTTCAACATCACATGGTAGTCATGAAAAATTTCATCCATAAACACTTTCATAGAAGTTCTTGTTCTGAAAAAATAAAACATAATGTACTCAAACATATGTCTTCCAATATGTCTTAATTCAAATAGAAACTCTCCCTCATGATGGTTATGGATAATCTCTCCTATTTTCACAGAAGATAACAAAAATTCTGTATTATCATTTGAAGAGATAATAGTTCTTTCTTCAAAACCAAGATTGAAAGAATAATTTTTACAAAATTATTTAACTTCTATGTCAAAAACCATCTGCATGTTATCCTCCCCAAATTCATAAACCAGACCTTGAAAATTCATTGCTTCCTTACGAGATAGATTTTTATAATCTAGATAACCAAAATCTATTACCTCTCTGTGCAACACCTTATGATATTCTCTTGAATCATATACATTTTTATCCAACTCATCATCCATAGATCTTCATGAGGTTTCATTATTTGAAGGTTTATGGACTGAAGTGATAGACATTTTCAAGATTTTGGTAGATGGAAATTGAAAGAGAGTGGTATTATGTAAGCTGAAAGGACGTGTAGTAAAGGAGACTGCAGGATAAGGTAAAAAAGTTTCTCACACTGACTAAGAATACACTTGTTACTTTTTAATTTTTAGAAGACAAATAAAATTAAATGAAAACAAAATTCTATTAAAAATAAATTAAAAAAAAATCGAATAAAACATATAAAAAATATTACTTGATTAAAATAGGGAATTGGAACAAAATTTATATACAATTACTTATAATCAAATACTTCAAACTCCCCCTTAATAAAATAAAAACTAGCACTAAAAAGTGGTTTAGTAAAAATATCAAATAATTGATATTTGGTATTAACAAATTCTAAAGAATTATCCTTTTTATGAAAATGATCTCTTAGAAAATGATGTCTTATATCAATGAGATTAGTCCTAGAATGACATATTGGATGTTTAGAAATATTAATAGAAATAGTATTATCACATAAAATATGAATAATATTAAAGTTTATTCCAAAGTCCAGTATACTATTTTTCATCCACAATATTTGTGCACAGTAACTTCTAGTAGACACATATTATGCCTTAGAGATTCATAGGTAAACTAAGTGTTGTTTACTACTAGACCTTGAAACAAAAGATCTTCCAAAAAAGTGATAGGTTCATATAGTAAGTTTTCTATCTAATATATAACCTCCAAAGTTATCATATTAATATGAATTTAGATTAAAATCATAATTTTTGGGGTAAAGTACATATTTAAACATAGTTCCTTTTAAATACCTAATAATTATTTTAACAGAAGTAAGATGGGACTCTTTTGTATTTGATTGAAATCTAGCACAAATACATAATGAAAACATCATGTCTGGTCTACTAATAGTATGATATAAAAAACTACTAATCATACCTCTATATAACTTATTTTCAATTGGTTTTCCAGCTTTATCCAAATAAATTTTTATATTGGTACATGTAGAAGTTATATATGTCTTGTTGTTCTTAAGACCAAACTTATTAAATAAATCAATAATATACTTACTTTGATTTAACACATTTCTATAATCTTCTTGATAAATTTGAAATCCTAAAAAGAAATTTAGTTCTCCCATCATACTCATTTCAAATTATTTTGTCATTACAATTGAAAAATCATGACAAATTTTTTTATTAGTTGAAATGAAAATAACTGCATAAACATAAATTTGGACTAATAAAATATTATAACAAATGGTTTAATTGAAAATTTTTGGATCTTACAGACCAATAGTAAATCCTTTTTCAAAATAAAATAACTTAATCTTTTATATTAAGCTCTAAGTGCTAGTTTAAGGCCATAGACATATTTGCTATGTTTAAAAACAAAATTTGGTTTTTTAGGATTTTCAAAACCATGGGGTTGATCAATATAAACTTCATCCATTAAATATACATTTAAAAAAGAGGATTTAACATCCATTTTATATAATTTATAATTCATATGAGATGCCTAGGCTAAAAGGATTCAAATGGATTCTAATCTAGATGTAGTGGAAAAGGTATCATCATAATCTATATATTCTTTTTGATTATATCCTTTAGCATCTAATCTAGCTTTATTCTTAGTAATGATCTCTTGATCAACTTTTTTATTTCTAAAGACCTGCTTAGTTCCTATAACTGGATAATTGTATGGTATTTCTACTAGTTTTCAAACATCATTCCTTATAAATTTATTTAGTTTTTCCTGCATAGCATGTTTCCAACATTCATCATCTAAGGATTTTTCTATAGTTTTAGGTTCTTACTCAGATAAAAAGGTAGAAAAATAAACTAGGTTTCTTAAATTTCTTCTAGTTCAAATTCCTATGTCAAAGTCTCCTTTAAAAGTTTCTAAAGGATGATTCTTTAGGGTTATAGATTTTCTAGGCAGGACATATTCATTTTGTTCAGTATCATATTCTTCTGAACTGGAAATTTTTTTATTAATATCATTTTCAAAATCATTTTTAAGGGTTTAAGTCTCATGTTTTCAAAATATTTGGTGACTTCATTAGTTTGATATTTCTTTCGAATGAAAAGGTTAGTTTCATCAAACTTCACAGGAACTAATTCTTCAACTATCCTAAACTTTTTATTAAACACTATATAAGCTTTAGAGGTGGTAGAATATCCTAAAAATATTCATTCATCAGATTTTGGATCAAACTTACCAATGTTGTCCTTAATATTCAAGATATAAACCCTGCATCCAAAAATAATAAACTTCTTTAGATTTGGTTTTCTATTATTCCAATGTTTATAAGTTGTCTTTTTAAAAATATGCCTAATTAAAACTCTATTCCTAATATATTAATTTTTTCATACATCATCTACCCAATGATATGTAGAAATATTGTATTCATTTAGTATAGTCTATTCCATTTCTTTAATAGTTCTATTTCTCCTTTTAAAAATTCCATATTGTTGAGGTATACTTGGTGTAGAGAAGGTGTGTTTAATACCTAGATTTGAGAAATAAGAATTGGATTCTTAATTCTCAAATTCTCCACCATGATCACTTCTTAATGAATTATTTTAAAAAAATCATTTTAAATTTTTTTACAAAAATAGTGAAAACACCACTTTTTATTTTTAAAAAATAAACCCAAGTGAATATTGAATAATCATTAACTAAAAATTATACCTAGTATTTACCATCCAAACAAGCTATACTTTATAGTTCAAAAAAATAAATATGGATATGTTCTAAAGGTTTAGATGTAGAATTTTTTTGATATATTTGAATGATTATTTTTCCCGTTTGCCAATTTGGCAAGCATCACAGAAACTGTCATTGTCAAACTTAAGAATAGGAATATTAGAAACTAATAGTTTTTTAGATAATTTATGTAAAGCATAACTATTTTTATTTCCATGCCTTCTATGGAAAATTCATGATTCATTTGTATTAGAAGCTAAAAGGTTAACTTTTTTAAAAAAGTAATTTAAATCCATAGTATAAACATTATCAATTCGAGGTACTCTAAACTAAAGCAACTTATCATTAAACACATAGCATAAATTTTTAGAAAAATAAACATAAAAACCATCAAGAAAAAGTTCATAAATACTTATTAGATATTTCATTAACCCTTTAATATATAGTACTTTGTTGACTGAGGTACTTTTTAGATCTCCAACAGTTC
This sequence comes from Viscum album, assembly GCA_963277665.1. Lineage (NCBI taxonomy): Eukaryota > Viridiplantae > Streptophyta > Magnoliopsida > Santalales > Viscaceae > Viscum > Viscum album. The sequence continues at coordinate 1,349,172,561 of OY728140.1, read as the reverse complement.
CAAATCCAACTATTTTTCTGTTGGAATTGTCACCAAAAGTGACAAAACCTCCATACATTTGTGTAAACATGTGAAAATGTGATGGATATCCACTCATATGTATAGAACATCCACTATCCATATACCATATATCATTTTTGTTCCTATTTCCTATTACCTACAAATGAAATTAAACAAATTTTTGTTTTGGTACCCATATTCTCTTGGGTCCAACAGTGTTAGAAAACAATGATCTTTATATATATATTCTTTGTTTTTATATCACTTTATGCAACCAAACTCTTTTAAATAAAATCTCTTTTAATTCAACATATTTTATAATTATTTAAATAACATTTATTAGTGACATGGCCTTTTGTTCTGCAATGATAACAAGTTGTATTTTTAGAATTGGGCACAAAATAGTTTTTATATAATTTTGATTTCTAACCATTACTTCATATTCCATATCATTCCATTTTAATGGAATTATTTACAAGAATTTCATTTAAGATATTTTCTAATTAAATAAATAAAATATAATCAATTTTATAGGATTCTAATTCATACTTTAATTCCTTGATTTTATTTTTTTGATTGATACTATTTGATGCAGAGGAATTGAATTTTTCAAGTAGTTCTTGACGTTGTTTTAGCACGGTGTCTATTTCACCTAAAATATAATTATAAATATTTTATAAATACTTGTGAGTTTTTATTACTGAATTATATTTTTCTTATAACATTGAATATTAGGATGCTAGTTTATTATTTTATTAGTTACTAGTGTCAGAATCAGAATAATAATAAGTTTGTAACATTTCTTATTCTTCATTGGCTATAAAGCACATGTTGGCCTATTTATTTGATTGATCCTTCTCTAAATCATACATTCAAGGAATATTGGAGTCTTCAAATAAACTTCATGTATCTTTAATTTCTCTTTTGACTTTATACTCATAATTATTATTTTTATATCTCTTTTCTAACCTTTTTCTCTCATCTTTCAGTTTAGGATAATCAGATCTGATATGACCTAATTTCTTGAATTCATAACATTTGACTTTTTTAGATACTTTCTCATCCTTATTAAAGGATTTTATAAATCCTATTTTCTTCTTATAAAGCTTGTTGAACTTCCTAGCTAGCTGAGCCAGTTCCGTTTCAGAATCAGATGAATATGAATTCTTCACTTCTTTGAATTCTTGATTTATTTTTATATGGTGCTTCTTAGATCTCGCCTTTAGAGAAGTATATTATTTATTCCCTATAATCTTATGATCTTAATATTTTTCCTACATTTCCACATCATACATCATTATTGTCCCAATTATTTCTTTTATTTCCATATCTTTAACTGGTGATGATTGTCGAGTAGCATCTGATATGTCATTTTATTTTGAGGGAAGTACTGTGAGTACTTTCAAAGCTTGATCAGTTTGTTTCATTGGTTATCCTAAGACTGTAATATTTTTGACAATTTCTATAAGCCTTCCATTCATATATGTGATGCTATTTCCATCGAACATTCTAATGGTTTCAAACTTCTGATTGTTTGTTGCATTCCTCATCTGTCTTACTTTATCTATTCCTTTATAGTAAACTACAATTATTTTCCACATTTCATAGGTAGTGGGACATTACAAAACACTATTGAAATCATCTATTCCAATAACACAAATAATATCATTTATATATTTTGAATTCATTTCATATCCATCTTATATTGTAGCATCCCATGTTTTTGGTTTCTTAGGAATCTTATATGGGATAATGACATTTGAGTAAACTTTGAATCCAAGAATTTTAAGATAGATAACCATCCATGATTTCCAAAACCCGTAATTTTTACCATTTAAGTATGGATCTTGAACCATTTGTGTTCCTTCTCTAAGACAATAAATTTACACCTTTTTATAGACCTTATACCTTTTAGATTTTTATAAATTTATCCAAAATCTTACCTTTGATAACAATTTTTGGGTTAGAATATAAAAAGTAATACACAAGAGGGGGTGGATTGTGTCTTTTCAAAAGTCTTCCACAATTCTGTTTTTTAACACCCACTGTATTTTATGTGAATATACAGTTTTATTCTTCTGTATGAAAATATGCAGAGGATAAACAGAAAAAAAAATAGGCAACATTTTATAGTGTTTTGGGTAAAAATGATCTCCTAGTCTACTCTATAAATCACTCTCTCAGCGAGCTTGGTAAATTTCACTAGAATGGTCCTATTATCACAAGAACAGGAATCCATAACTGAGTGTAGGTAGTTGAAACCTTTACATGACTAAATAAAAAATCCTTCTAGTTCTATAAGAGAGAACATATTATCTACACCTTAGATAAAAAAGATAATACTCCATCACAACTGTGTATGAGTAGTTGAAACTCAAATAAATCAAAAGTGGATGATTTTTTTAAACTAGTTGAACTTCACAATTTCATCAGCACACAATTGGAAGTAGACGGATCATCTTGTTCACAAATAATTGTCTTTAGGAGATAACAAGTCTAAATTGATCAAGGTTGAACATAGATATTCAATTCAAAAGTAGAAAAAAAACATAGAATTCACAAACATACAGTAGAGCATGTTAGAATATGTATATCTCCATAATGTAGTCCTTTATAAGTGTTGTTCTCTTTTTGTAGCACTATAAAAATATTTTTTAACAAATTAGACATATATGTGAATCAATTATCACACACACATATGAAGTGATATTATGAAGGAATATATAGAACCCAAAAACTTTATTTGGTATTCCAGATCCAAAAATAATACCATGATTGATCGCAGAAATTCAAATTTAACTTGATTAGGACAGTAGAAAGTTCTCTTAAGAATAATAGATATTTTATATGATGAACATGGTTCTCTGAAACAATCAAAATGATCTTTGAATCGTTCTTCAATTCTAACATGATCATTTTCGTAATCTCATATTAAAAACATGGCTTTAAGAAATTCGACGTTGTGAATACAATGTAGGGTTGAGCTGCGTAGCATAGGGTTCCTTTGCATTGCATAGGGTTCCAACCAACGTATGGTTTCTTATACATACATTCATCTTTATGTAACATAGAGAAAAATGTAGCATGGGTATGATGATCCATACATTTATACTTATTAGTATAAAATCCCAAACATATATTTGAGTAATCATACATAGGACTTTCCTGAATATAGGGTCTCAAATTGTAAATCCAGACTCCAATGTAGTTTTGTTTATCCATCCACATGTCAATATTCTGAATTTAAGGGTGATGATCCAATTAAAAACTATTAAGCATAATGTAGGGTTGATATCATACACAAATATTTCCTTTTTCTCGTAACATAGGGATGAAAACAGCGTTTTTAGAATCATTCCCATAACGCTAAATTCATTTAAATAGAATATAAATTTATATAAATCTCACTTAACAAAACCTCATTAGAAAACAAATGGGGATATTTTTGAACACAAAAAACATCATAAATTATAGATTATTTTTGAGACAATACATTCCCAACACTTTTATTAAGATTTAATTCACTTAAATTATATTTCTAGTGATCCTTAATAAATATTTCATTCCAAAAAGTCATGTAGACACTAAAATAGTGATTTTATAATAGATTTTTTTATACAAATACACAACATTCATTTTATTATCCTTGTAAATTTCATAGTTTCGGTGATTGATGTAAAATATATATATCCTAGTATTTTTTATTTTCTATACATGTTAATTATATTTGATTTTGTTTCATTTTGATAAAGAGATAGACTGAATACTGTTTATTTTATCAAAGGAAAAATTTCTAATAAGAAGGGGACGAGTTGAAAGATTTCTGAATTTGGTAACACCCTAATTCACCACACCTCTTCGGGTGTCTCAAGTTACAATAAGTTGTATTATAGCTTAATTTTTATGTTTTTTGAGGTAAATATTTTAGATTTATTATTGAATCTCTATGGATATTATAAATCAAAAGGATGGGATGATGTTTTGTGATAAATGTGAACCATAGGGAGTTTTAGGTAATGAAGTAGAGAGTGATATAATTCTTTAATAAATATATATTCAAAGAAAAAATATAATATTAAAAAACTATTGAAAGTGTATTATGGGTATTTTGGAAAATATATGGCTAGATTTTCCTAGCATGAATAAGTAGTTGACTATCGAGATGTAACTCATGAAGAATCAAAATCATGTATTTATTTGAATGAAAAGGATGAACAAAAAAATTTAATCAATAATATATGTGCATCTACTAAAAAATGATGTTAGAGGATTGAGTATCTAGATGAAGATATCACTTTGTTTAAAATGAAAGAATTATAAGATCCCATAGAAGTAGATTCATAAGAGGGGAAATTTTTTTGGGGTCTTTAGTGAAGAAAATTAGTCACATATATATGATGAGAGTCTAAATGAAGAAGATCATACCTGGATTATAACCAAGGATAGTGGGGAATATATTTATAAAAAATGAATCTATGTTGAAACTATTAAAAAGTTTAAGACATTATTTCAAGGATCTTTAAGGATCTCACTGAGAAATAAGTTCTAATAATATGTCTTCCGAGTTACTTAATGGATGAGAATAATGGATTTAGAGAAACATTCTCAACAAAGACTCATGAATAAAAACTTAAATCTTTGGAAGTTGTGTCAAAATTAGGCATAGTAGTAAAAAATTATCAATTAGATGTAAAAATAGATAAGATTAAAGCCCTCGTAAATTATTTAGTATCTTTACAATAATAAAACATATATCAATTGATGCTTTTCAATATTGAATATGAGGATAGAGTAAAATATTTTTCTAAAAAAAAGATACCCACTCAATAAATGGTTCTTTGATATGGAAGATGGGTTGAAAAATATTAAATACTCAGTTTTAGAAAATAAAAAAATCACTATATACATTTTTTGGTAATTGACAAGTCATTACGAGTATATTTATCCCTGAATATCAACTATTATGGGACAAGAAGTTTGAAGTTTGATAAATCATCATCCAAGTAAATCATGAAATCTATAAAAAATAAAAATTATGATACAAGTAGAGTTTATAAAGATAAATCAAATAGTGAAATCAATAAATTAAATAAATTATTTGAATGAAATAATTGTATTAAAAAGGATAAATATGGAAACATGAGTTACTATTCTGGAATTCCTTCTTATATATTATTATTTTAATGATTTTTTTGGGTTTATTATATATTGGGAATAGAAAGGTGTATCAAATTCATCCATACCATAAGAGATATTGTTTAACTCTTATAATTCTTATTATCATTATACCAATTTTAGAGTTAGTAAATTGAAAAATAGATACAAATATTGAATAAATGCTATATAAAAATAATGGAATTCAAACTATACCACTCAAGGAATTTTTTTGTGGAGATTAAAGAAAATTTATTAATAAGTGCATAATGGAATTTTTCTACTAGAATTAATGAATGACATAAAGTGTAGTTAATCAATACTATAAAATATGTTATGAATGTATCCAAAAATAACATTTTGTAAGGTATTGTAATATAAGAATAATGTAAGGAATAATGATGATGACAAATACTCCTATGATCTATAGAAATCAAGATGTATGGAAACTAAATATATTTCATTACAGAACAGTTTCAGGTACTTAAATAAAAAAGAGTTAGACGATCAGAAGGATATATATTAGACATCAATGATTATTATTTTATTCTAGCCTTCATGGGATGAAATGAATTAATTATGGGAAATAAAGAAAAAATAAGAATCTATCCTCATAGTGAGTAAATAACAAGTGAAGTGAAAGAAATATTCTAAAAATATAAAAAGGAAAGAATATGAAAAGATTTATAAAAAAGGAAAAGAAAATATTTTTATGTAAAAAAAGAATATTTAAGGATTGGAATCATTTTAAAGATTAAAACTGAGGTACTGTACATGAATTCACATCAGAGGAAGAGTGAGAAAGAAAAATATCATGAGTAATAATGAATTATTAGGGTCATCGAATAAAATACCACAAAGATTTATTGAAATAAAACTAGAATAAATATGCATTTTCAACAAGAGTAACCATATTCCTTAACTTGAGGATGAAAAGAATTATACATATCCCCTTTTACTTTATTTTTTTCATCTTGTGTTTAGAATTGGTATAGGATGGAGTGGAAGATATGATCCCTAGGTTGTGCTTATATCAAAAGGAAATATATATAATGAGAGGTGTTAGAAAAAAATCCATTTATGTCAATGATAAATAAGAATTAACAAGTGATATCAAGTAGTAATCATTAAAAATTAAATCCAAATCTAGTTATGAATTTCTAGGATGATAAATTATAGGTGGTACAAAGCGTGGTCTGAATTGAAATAAATTTTAAAAGCAAATCTGAGTTTCCAAAATTGGATTAATCCATTATAGATCTTCAAGATGTTGTTTAATTATTTTACAAGTTTATAGAAGAACATAATGAATAAATCAAATGGATTGATAGAATAGAATCTAGATCTATATAGAAATACTTGATCTATTTATTTATTAACATAAAATCTATCATCAACAATTTGGTTTCGGGGATACTAAAAGTCGATGGGAAGAAAGTATTATAGAAATAAGAGGATTACCCTTATTGATGACTATAAAAATATTTACTGTCAAAAACTGAAGAAATTAATGGGAGTTAGTGATAAATATTAAAAGGATGATTTTTCTCATCCATTATGAGAATATCCTTAATAAGATCACAGATATAAAGTGGTATCACTAGTTTATCATAACCAGTTGGTATCAATTGATTAAATATGGGATATGACTCATATACATTGTGATTAATTGATTATATGTGGACAATATTGTGTAATTGTGATTGATATATTAATAAATTATAATTTATTACTATAAGTTTTTATTAAAATAATAAACTTACATGTACAGTGTAGAATTTACTAGCTTTGACTCTTGTTTATACATTGAGTTCTAAATTATTAGGATTAAAATAAACATTACTGATTACCTAACAAGTGGTAAACTCACTATCTGGAATTATTTTTTATTAATTCATCATAATTTAAATTTGTATAAATTTGTAGTTAAAATGGAAGATGATTGAAAAAATCACAATGGATCTAATGATGATAAATTGTTAGTTGAATGAGATTTCTATTTTGAAGGAAAAGTCAAGTTGTTGAGATACATAAAGGTATAAGTTATTAATAAATTTTAACATTTCATTACAGTTTTAATTTACTTCTAGGAATAAAATCCCACCATTTTTGTTATATTAAGTGAAATTGAATCACTTTTTTAATAAATTTTTTAGAAAAACTTTGAAAACGCCTTAATAATGGATTTTTAACTCTTTTTTATCACATTGATATTTCATCCATAAAATTTTATGATCTATTACAAATTGTAACATTATTTTTTGTATGGTTCCATGGTTAGTGGGTTCAATTTCATTAAATTTGAGAAAGTGCTGATTTGAACTTTATAAGGCCCAAATAATTCATGCAAATTAGATAAGTTTTTGACAAACATAATTTTCCAAACCTCAATAAATTAAGTATAACTATAGATACAAGTCATTAAATGAGGTGATTTCTATTTCCCATGAAATCTAACCTGGAATATAATACATACATGAAATTTTATAAAAAAATAATTCTTTAATATTTCCTATACACAAATGAAAATAGTGAAATATGAATAGTTTCTTCGGACATAAATATTTTCCAGTGTAATGGAAGAATAAATTTAGCTACACATGTTCAAATAAACTAAAATTTAGGGAGTGGTTAAAAACCGATTATAGAAAAACAATCAGGATTATTTTATGCGGAAATTCAATATTTTATTCTTCCAAACATGCATGAACATATGACAATAAGATTTTGGAGGAAAAATTTTCAATTCCTATTTATTTTAAATTTATTCCACTAATTATATTCATGGTATTTTTGTTAGAGAGGTGGATATATATGTTGGGTATAAGAGATATATAAGGGGATGAATAATCGAGGGGAGTTTATTTAGTAGTTCTTGAATAGCCTTTTGTATTGTTGTGGTAGTAGATATATGAGGATTCTTTCCCATTTGATTTATTTATCATAACTATATTCTTTTGGTGAGGTATTTCCACTGATCTCAATAAGATCTATTAGTTTTTTATTCTTATATTACTTTTAATAATCAAATCTATTTAATAATTGGATAAATCCCATATTAGAAATATCAATATTTTTTCTAGGAAGATTAGTGTTCACATAGAGGTATGAGGTGATAATTGAGGGATATAAATATATAAATCAGTTAAACTAGGATGAAGGGGATATTCAATAGATCAAAAAATTTCCATCTCTACTAACAAAATTTTGATTTTTTATTCCCTTATTATATATTCTTCTTTTATTTTCTACCTCAACTATTAATTTTATTTTATCATAATTTAACTTCATTTCAAATACCTAATTTACTATGATATAAAAAAGTTAAAAATTTACAGTTTGAACTTTTCCTGCAACCACCTCATGAGACAACTCCACAGTTACCATTTTACTACATATTTAATGGGTTAATTATTGATAGGTTATTTCATATAAAATTACCTTCTATAAGTTACCAATGTGGGTAGTTATAACTCTATTAATTTGGATTTTTTGTTCAAGTAGTAAAAGGAGATCAGAGTTCAAGGATATGGAATATTATAAATAATAAAAGTGAATATAAAGTGGTGGAATGGTCTCTCTAAATCATGATCAATAAGAATATTGAGAAATTAGTAGTAAAGAATAAGAAGATAGCCATGTATATTTTATGGAAAAATAGAAAGAAAGTGAAGTATCCAAAAAATGGACTCTTTATATCTCATTAACAATGGGGGATGAAAAAAGTCCATAAAATATATATTTTTAGACAACAATAGATTGAAATATAATGGGAATATATTATATTCTTCTTTATATAGTTTTTATATTGTATGGCATAACTATCAAAAAATATAAATGGGTTGATTTATTCAACAACAACGATATATGCTGGATTTTTTGACAATCACTAAAGTTTGATAATGATGGAAGGTTATGAGAGATTATTGTTTAAATTTATAGTTTGGGTTTTGAAAAGTGGTTGTGAGTAGAGTTAGTTAGTAATGACATATATGGGATTGAATTTTTAGGATGTTTGATGATATTTAATGAGATTATTCAATCATATTATAGAATTTTAAGAATTGTGAGAATATTTAAATAATAATGGAGTAGATTTGAGTTTTAATGATAAATTAAAAGTATTAAGAATTTGATAAAGTACTTGTATACAAGAGATATTATCTTAGTATCTATAAGATATCTGAATAATGTGTAACATATTTTTAGAATGAAAAAATGAAGCAAATTAAAAAAAATATTCATGATTTATAATATATTTCAATAAATATGTAATATCATATAGATGGTATGGAAGATACTATATTTAGGGTAAATAATAAATTATTATACATAAGAATTTATACATAAGGTTTCAAGTAAAATATTTCTAGGAAAGGGTAAAAGTCCAAAAAATAAAGTTTTTCATATGTAAGGATTTATTTTTAGAGCATTAGGGACATTATTTTAACACTTGATATGAAGAGTTTAGCTATAAGTGACATGTATGAGTACCTAAGGGAGTAAAGGTATGTGTAAGAGTAACAATGAGATTCAAAAGGTTATATAATAGAAAATTGTCCATAAAAGTTGATACATGAGTGTTACTCGATAAGTAGGGTATTTTCCTGCATAAATAATAAAATTTGATTAATAATGTTGAAAAATATGGATTATAATATATATTGTAAAATAAATTATGGTTAATAATTTGTCTCTACATGGGTGTTCTCACAGTATGAATGGATTTAGGAATATTTTAGTGGTATTTCCCATTTATAGATGTCTGCTTCATAGAAGAAGGTCACATCACAAAGATTTAAGGATCTCTGAATATTTTCTTTATGGGAGTGAGACTTGTTTTAATTGGTTTAGATATTTAAAGGATCTTTAATTTGATCACACCATAATAAAAATGTCACTATATTATTAAAGGGAATATGATGAAACATTTATACTATAAATAAATATAAAATGATTTGAAAGTTATGCTTTGGGATTTTTAGGTACATAAATCAAAATTGTGCCATGAATCATTATATCACACTAAAATTCATCTATTATTTAAATAAAACTAATAAAATAACCAATCGGGTTTCATAACTATATAAGAAATAATGTAATGAAGGTTTAAAAACTAGAGTTTAAACCCAAAATTTATTGGTTGGTAATTTGGAACATTTTGGTGGTAATGAAATTAACTTCACAATCCAAAATAGAGATCAATGATAGATAATTACGGTAATATGATCTAAGGGAAAAACATGAAGTGGAATAAGTTCAATGTAGGTAATTTCATGAATTTTAATTGGAAATTAAAATTTATTAACTAGATATGGAAGAATATTGATGGAATAAAAATGATAATAGTACTTGATATAAGGAATATAGAAGATAGATGAAATGAATTGTGAGTTCCATGAAGGAATGAGGAAGAAGAGGGAATGTAGAAAACAACATTGAATTTATTTAATATCTAAATTAAATGAAATTGATATATTGGTTAATATAATTCATTAAAGATAATTAAAATTATATAGTACTTCTATTTGGACAATATTTCTTATTTATGTGAAAAAAATGAAAGATGTTATTTTAACTCTTCTAACACGAATTTCAATATATTTTTATTGTAAGAAGATATCTTCACATGGTATATATTTGAGCATTAAATATTTAATTATGATGTATATTACATTAGGTCTATATACTAATCATGTAGAAAACTTTATGTTGATAAACATAGAAGATATCTAAAATCCTATGAACAGATTTCTTATAGGGAAGTGAATGAAATATGTGAATGGAGTAACCCTTAGGTGGTATTAATAATCTTTATAAACTATTGTACAGGCAGTGATCCATAGTGATGGTTACTTCACCAAAATTTTAAAGGAATTTAGTCTTGGTGAGGATTGACTTCAAATAACTCTTATAACCAATAAAATCATGATTTTATAGTGTATTTCATAGTACACTAGAATAATACAAATTGAATAATCCTTGGATTTATTCTAGTTCAGGTGAACCAAGTAAAATCCTTGTCTCCCTATAAGTTTTATTTTATATAAAAGTGCATAACAATTGACATTGGTGAATTTAAGAAAGAGATAGATTGAATAGTGTTCCTTATAATAAGGGAACAAGATATAAAGGCAAAGGGATCGTTTGAAAGAATTTAACATTGTTAACACACTAATTCCCTCTACCCTAGGTGTCTTGCGTTACAGCACTCTTTTTGTGATATGTAATAGATAAAACTCAGAAATTTGATACAAAGGGTATAAAAGTTAAAAGCAATAAGATAATTACTACGCTTGGTTATATTTCATATAGTTAATAGGAAATTAAAGGTAATATTTATTCAATAATCCTCATAAATATCAAATAGGACCTCATATACACCTTCAAATAATGTAAGTGGAAATGAATCAATCCTTGAGATAAATCCCAAATAAAAAATAACTATAGTATATCATTCACAAATAAATGGATTGGAATATTTTTTAAATGACTAAATATATTATATGTTTATTGAAAATATATTCACTCAAGGAAAAAATGATATGTATGGAATGGATTAATGAAAGAAAAATGGATTTGGTGTATAATATATCCAAACTCCACAATTATATTTCATTTTATAATTAATGAAAGAGTTTATGAAAATGTATTAATTTACTGGTATGCCATTATCAAATATGATAATGAAATTTTACACATTATGTATGTATTTATATATTTAATGGAAAATTAGTTCATATAACCTCAATTAATATTATAAACATGAGAAAGATATAAAAAATTAGAAATTTTTGTATTTTTAGTAGGATATTTCCTAATGAATCAGAGTTATACCGTTAAGAAAATACTTAAGACTTTATTAAGGAGACATTTTTATAAAAGTATAAAATCCTTTTAATTATCTATTGAGAATAAAGTTATTGAGAATTTCATTTTAATCATAGTTTTTTTAAGTTTTTGAGACTTTAAAAATGTTATTTTCCAAGACTTATATGAATATTATTTTATGATTCTTAATAAGCCTTTGAATCTTATTAGAACGATGATGGGACTTATTTATAATACTTCTTATCAAAAAAATATTTTTTTGGATATCCTTGTTGTTTTTTAGGTTCATTTTCATGATAATGTAAAGGGTAATTTTTTTATATAAATAATGATGGATATTAAGTTAAGAGCCTTGTAATGATGAAATAAGATTAGCCTCATGGAATATTAAAGTAGATATTAACAAAATATTATACACATATTATGCATTATAGCCTATATCTTATAGTGAGATATAGCTGTGTAGTATAGTACAACATGTATAAATCAATTTTTTGTCATATGATTGTTTTTATAGATATTATAAGGAGAAATATTGGATATTGCTACTAGTAGTTCGGAACATTCTTGAAGAGGTGGTCTACTATATAATTATGTTTTTTTATCAACTTCATGGGATATATCTGATGAAATTTATGAATAAAACGCTAGAATAATACAGAGGATATTTTACATTTGATATATAATTTTTTAAAATTAATAATTACCTTGATAATGGTAATTTTAATTTTAAAACAAATTTATTCTACTATTATATAGTTTCCAAAATCATTCAGAATCCAAAAAAGTAATCGTATATTTTCATCCACACATGATCCCTGAATATTTAAAAAATATTCCTAGTATTCTATGTATTTCATAGAGAAACAAAGATCTTTATACCATATTTCATTGATTATAACCAGGGGTTATCATATTCTCTCAGTGTTATTGATATGAAGGGTGGAGTATTTTTTCTCCCTAGGAATTGAGAGAATTTTTGTAAGTTTCTCTATTGTGTATAACAACTCTCTTTATGTTAAAAATAATATAAGTTGTAATTTTTAATTAGGTTTAAAGTTTGATAATTTGGAAATATACCATTATCAAATATTCATTCAAATTAATTCCATGTGTCTAATAATAAAACTCTTATTATTATTATTATTATATCCTATGAAATGAAATTATTTAAATATATTAAAATTAATTAATTGATTAATATTTAATTAAATGATATTAAATAAAGTACATCATTTCTATTGGTAACCTAACTCATACAGATAACACTCCATGGAATTTATCAAGCCTTTGAATCATAAAATATTTAATCAAATAAATATGATTTATAAAATAAATAAATAAATATTATATTCAATAAAATTGAGAAAAAATATTTATTTTAATATTCATGTGACAAAATAAAAATTTATATTAGTGTATTCAAAAAATTGGTGAATAGATTAAAATTTACATATTACCTTATGAATAATAAATCGGATAATAAATTTAACCCTTTTACTTTAGACTCAAATATATGATGATTCAATCTATGTGGTAAAAAATACATGAAAGATTATTATTCCAAAAACTGAGAATAATATTTATTCTTAAAATAATAGAATTTCATGATATATTGGATACACTAATAATGTGTCTCTATTGTCATCTTTCTCAGTGGCATTTAGTGATCTTATATAAAGTCTAATATCAGTGTCTAAAAAATGTCAAGGAATCTATAGAGAAATAAACTAGTGTCACAATAATAAAAACCTTTCAATGAACCCTATTTATACTTATTTCATCACCCTATGTTCATTATTTATCTTTAAATTTCTAAAATGAACACATTGATGATCTACCAAGGCCATAGATTTAATCAAACAGTTCCTTTTAATCAAAGGGTAAGATATATCTTTTTTATTAATCTAGCACGTAAAATACTATTTTTTACATATTCAATTATATTAATGTTACTTATGATGCACCCCACTTATTCTTCCTATCCATGAGAATATTTCATCATGGTTTTAATATATGCATCAAAGTACATGATTCATGATATACACTAATAATAATATCAAGTCTATGAAATAACACAAACATTCCTAGATATGAATATCCAAAGAAAAATAAAATATATGGAATTCATATTGGTTAAATTTTATATGTAATCTTATATCTTTGATATTACTAAGAACGAAATTCATGAGAATAATTCCCAATATATTATAATCCACCAACACTTCATAGTCAAATCTAATTTCTGTTTCATTCGATAAATATTATCTAGACCATAGGAAATAAGTTTTACAATGTTTTATAGAATTTATAGACTCTTATTATAGAATGGGGATGAAATCACCTTTCAATTTGAAAAATATATAAAGTACATTATAACTTCAATTCAATGTAAAAGAACAACCACCATGTGATAAGATGTTTATTAATAATTTTGTATCTAAAAGTAAAAATTCATATGGTTTTAGGGAACAAACTCTAACGAAATCCCACTTTCACTAAATACAAGAATTAATTACTTGTAATCCACTAGCTCTAACATTATAAACAGGATTCTAGAGAGGTATGAATATGGATAACATGCCTACCAAATTCTTATGTGGATATACTACTTATTTGGAACTAACTTATCAATGAAAACACATAAGAGGTGATATTTATGAGTATTCATATTTTATACTCCATCATAAATATTTAAAAATACCCAAATTATAACTTTATTATAATATAAATTATTATAGTATTTATATTTTTAACAATGCAAAAATAAAGAACAAATCATTACATAAACTACTTCTTAAGCTGATTATAAGCCACATCATTCTTGGTTTATATAGATATAACTTCTACTTGCTTTAATAAACTTTTCTATCTTATTTCCTCATCCTTGAAAAGATAAATAAGATCAAATTCATCTATAATAATACTATTTTGTATCCCTTTCACAATATGATATCCTATTTCTTGAATTACCGCGAACTTATGTGCATCACTTTCTAAGGTACAATCGGACTTATATGACAGTTACTTAATGTAATTATTCTAATACTATTTAATAATTTCCTGCTATGATTTATGCATAAGTAATATCAAATATTAGTAAATATCATTGAATATGTGATAGACTCATGGAATTTAATATTATGTAATTATGTTCATAATAATCTCCTCTTGGGATTTATCACATCACCTTATAGAGATTTGATGACATGGGACATTCATATTAATTCACTTTTGAATTATTCCATCATGAATTTTACAATACCTTATTATATATATACTATGAAATTATCATTTTATCCCCATTGATCTATCTTAGAATATCATATTCCTTATAACTTAGGTTCCTAATCAAAGTAATTTTTAGAGAAATATTTTTTCTTATTCTTAACTAATAATAAAACTAAATATTATATTTTACAAATGTTATCAAAAAAATTACACTAAAATCTATGGTTATCTCACATACCTCTTGTAAAAACATGCATCACATTCAATCATAATAAAACCAAACTTAGTTATGGCATGATAGAAACAAATATTACATGATCATGGTATTTTCTTGAATCAATAAATGGATATTTAAAAACTTCCATACCATGTTGAAATTATTTTGTGTTGATGGAAACAAGATTTTTCAATGATGAAAATTGATGGTTTGTTATGTCTCTTTTCAATTCACTATCAATTGATCTAGGATTTTTCAAGATATGAGATTTTGTTTTCAAGAATATAGAATACCGAAAGACTTAAAAATACTCCATTTCCTAGTGTTTGAAAATATTTCTGTGTGGAAATTTAAAGAAATTGTAGATTTTATTCTAGAGAAAAGGAAAAATTTTCAAAAAATTATAGTACAATAAGTTTTGTGGAGTTTTTGAAATAAATGAATACATGTCATAAAATTCCAATGGTTTATGAATGTCATGTGCTTTTTTGAATTTTGGATGGTTTTACGAGAGTAGATTTTCATGAACACTTTGAATATTTAGAGTTTCATGGGAAAAGTGTGTTCAGAGGTCATACATTTTTTGGGCATGATTGAGTTTCATGACAGCGTGATTTTGGTATATATACAAAACGCCAATAACCATTTTAAAGGATTAAAATTTCATTGGAGGACTAATTTATATGACATCACTTAAGAATTACGCGAATGTATTTCTTATGAGAAATATGAGCATTATGTGAATACATGTTTCATGCAAATTTTGGTTAATAACTAAGTGAATAAAACTGAATTTAGTAAAGGTAATTTCATAGTAGTTGGAAGTTATATAAAAATGGAATTTTTCTTGAAAAAGGAAATTTAATGAAGAAAACTTGCGTAAAATAAGTTGCACTTGGGAATAGTGTATACAATGAATTTAAGCATCATATTAGGACCATCATGATGACAAAAATAATCAACATGTACTTAGGTATATATGTGACCCTCAACTCAATAAATTGGGGAATACTTCACCCAAATCAACAAGCAAGGGAAACTTGACAGAAGTGATATATGGGAGGAAATGAATTTTCTATAAAATATTTTTAAAGTAGTGATCCTAGAACTAAGTGAACATGATCAGAATATTATAATCTATAAAACCTAATGATTTTTATTGGATTATATTATGACTAACCTGCAATCAGTGTAAGCTCCTCGTACTAGCCCTTGGTGGTTAGAAATTTAAAAATTTTAGGTATTGTTTCAATTTTAGCATATGTGTGTTGGGTGTTTGCACATTCACATCCAAAAAGTTTGAAAAGTTACCAAAAACATAGGGAAAATATATCTTCAAATAAAAGAAAAAATTAACACCCTAATTCTCCCTCCCCTCTTAGGGTGTCCTAGATTCTACAAAGCGGTATCAAAGTGATCATGTTTTATGTAAAAAATATAATATTAAATATTTTGTGATGTATAATTTAGTAAAAATTAGGGTAGTCTCCATACTAGATGGATTTAATATCCATATTTGGAGGAAAAAATGAGATCTCATAATTGGTCTATTACGATAAACGTTATCATTCCCATAGTTCAAGGGATTAAATTAAGTGATGTGAAGGGATTGGGTATGATTGAATGAGATAAAAAATGTTGGATAGGGATTCAAAAGATCAAAATTATATTATTGTAGCTCAATCAGATCAAATAAATTTAAAGGTGATGAGTTTCACTATAGAAAAGATCATTTTGGAGAAACTAGGAAATATATATTAAGGTGATAAAAAGTGAATAAGTAAATACTATAAGTTCTATATAATAAATTTGATGATTTTAAAATATAACCTAGAGAAAATACATATAGTTTATTTAATCAAAATATGAAAAATGTTAGAGAAATTCAATGTCTTATTGAATAAATTAAGGATATTGAAATTATAATTAAAATCATCATAATGATTCCATCCCTATAAAATATAAATGTTTTTGTTGTTTAGTAAAGGGATTTGTCAGTTATTTCTCTTGATGGTCTGCTAAGCAGTCTGGTAGCCTTCAGAATGAGAGTTAAACAATAAGAGAAAACAATTCGAGAAAGTTAAGAGATTGAATTAAAATACATGGAAAAACAAGAAATTTCAAAATGAATTAATGATGTACAAGATGTGAATAATGAATTTATTTATCATGTATATATAAAATTTATGACAGGAGAAGGTAAATTCGAATGAATGATTCCTTTAGCATGTTTTCAAAGTGGTAAAGTAGGGAATGATATTGCATAGTACTTAAGAAAATTTGAGGATGAAGAACAGAAAGTAAAAATAATATTGATTCCCTAGGGGAGGTTCTCAAAAAAAAGGAAACATCATATCAAGAATGATATTACAGAGAAAGATCTTCATTAGAAAATAGGAGCATGATGATTGAAACTTTTTAAAGGAATTAAAAATATAGTTTACGTCTCACTTTTAATATTCCATAATGGATACAGTAGAAAAGGAAAAACCAATGAAAGAATACTAAAACAAACTACATGGTTTTCTTTATCTCAAGGTGGATCTTGATGGTGATCATAAAGATAATAGAATAGAATAAAATAAAAATAAAAATATTTGGGCTCTATTGAAATAATTGTCAGAGAATTTTTATCATCTGGTAGTAAGGATTGGTCAAATTTAAGGAGATACAGAAAATTATTTGAAATATTATAAAGGATAAGTAGAGTTTTGGGGGTTTAAATAAAATATTTAAGAGAATAAAAATATTATAAAGGACAATATATTAATTTTAGAGGTTAAGTCCAAGATATTTGAAGCACTTGAAGAAGATTTTTTACACTAAAGAGTTATATAAAAACTGGAAAAAATTAAGGGAATTGAAAAGGAAACTATAATTATTAATATTATCATACATATATATTTTTTAATGAGTAAAATGGAGATTTGATGTTTTGATGAAAGCATTAAATGATCAAAGAGACAAATTTATGGGGAAAATTGGAATTATATATTTTATTAAAACATATAATAAAGAAATTAGGATAGTCCAAGACAAAGGGATGAAGAAATTTGGTAATATATATATATATATATCAACACAAATAAACTTCAATTAATGATATAGATAAGTTCAAATATAAGAAATAAAAGGGATGAAAATAGTTATCAAACATCAAGAGATTATCACCAAAAAATATTTTTATGAAATATATGTATATGAAAAGGAATTAAAGTGAGAAGATATTTCATATTATAAAATTTAAATTATGTGGAATTATAGGACATAACATATCTTATTGTGGAAATCCAAGGAGCTATATAAATGGTCCATCACCATGTATTTGATAAAGTAAAATGATGCCACATACATTATCATATAGAATAAATAATTTATATGTATATTTTATTAATTTTTCTAACATTAAGCACAAATATGATCATTGTAGGAATAGAGGATTTGGAAATATAACTACAAAATATAAAGAAAAATTAATAGAATTCAACCAACAAAAATCACCATTGAAAATCAATACTCCTTTTTGGATGAATAAGACATATATGATTTCACCACACATGATGAGAAGAAACTAGAGTGGACATCTTATGTCTCTACTAAACCAAATATCATAGATAAGGAAAAAAAATATTGAGAAATTTAACCTCTTAAAGATATCACTCAAACTACAAATAACATAAGCACATGGATTATTGAAGGTGGGTGCTCATTACAAATGACAGGAAATATGGAATTTTTTGAAACATGTTAAGGAAAGAGTTGACTGGGTAATGTTATTTGGAAATTATGGTTACTTAAAGATAAAAGGGAGTGGAAATACCCAATGAGAGGGTGACGAGCTAATGAAAATAAAAATTTTACCTATAGAAGGTATGTTCCACAACCTCTTGAGTCTGATTCAACTATGGGACTCAGAAATGGTGGTTAATTTTAGTTATAATGGATTCACTATCAAAATTGAGGTAAATTATATCATGAAAGGTTGGAGGAAATAGTAATTTATACCAAGTTTATAGTAAATAAAACACCTCCAACTTAAATTTTTAAGATGAAAACAACTTATGGCGCTGAAGGTTGGATAAAATTAATCACACTAACATAAAAAATTATCAAAGATTAAGGTTGTTCTAAAAATTCAAAAACTAATGTATGATCAAGAAGAGATGTGTAATCCTTTAAAGTGAGTAAAAACAGTCTGAAATCATTATCATTCAAGGAAAAAAAGGGTATGGAATTTTCTTGATCTAGTATAAACTGGTGTTTTTGGTCTAATGAATATCGTTGGAAGACATGAGGAGGGGTAACTTTTTATTTTTTTATGATAATATCATAATGGGATGAGTGATGTAAATATATATTAAACAATAATTTATGGAATACATATAGAGATACCTTCAAAGACTTGATAATGAAACTGGCCAAAAAATAAAAATATTATGACCTAACAACATAATAGAATATATATCAATTGAATTTTAAAATTACCTCAAAAAATGAGATCAAGACAGACATTTCATCAGTGAGAAAACCTCAACAAAATGGGGTCATCGAATGTAGAAATTTATTGGTGAAAAACATGGCCAAAACTAAACTGATTGAGAGTATTTTATCTCATCACTATTTAAAAAAGTTTTTGAAGTTATGGTGTGCATTCAAAATGGGACAGGGATGATTCTAGGAGAATAAAGAACAACCTATGAAATGTGGAATGTAAGGAAGACTTTGTTAAATCATTTTTGAGTTTTTGGAAAACAAATCTTCATCAGAACCAAATTAATAAATCAAAGAAAATATGGAGATGTTGTAGATTAAGGGATATTACTTGGATACTCAATGAAATGTAAATCAAATAAATTCTACAATAGTAGTCCTATAAAAAATTTAGAGAAATTGTTTCATGATCATTGAGAGTAAAATTATTAAGAACTCAATGAGATAATATTTAGATACATTTGAATATGAAATAATAGATAAAAAATCTCTAATGTAAAATTTATGGAAGTCTCTACTAATAGTAAGGGTTCACTAAAAGATGTTGATTGAGTAGTGAAATTAGAATATAAATATATTATTAGAGAAATTCCACTATAACCTAATAGGAGAATCATAATAGTGTAATTTTATCCATAAAATATTATTTTGGATTATTCAGAAAGTATAAAGGAATGAAGAAAAAGGAATTTATAGAATTCCTCTTTTCTATCAATGGAAGAACCAACCAATTTTGAAGAAGCAAAAAAGGATGAAAAATTATTAAGTACATCAATAGATAATTAGATTATAATGATAAAATTAGGACTTGGTGTCATGTTAAGTGTCCTAATAATCTCAATGTAACTGGAATAAATTTAATCTTCATGAATAAATTCGATGTGAGAGGAAATTATGACTTTCAGAGATTTCAAAAGAGGAACATCATAATCCATTATGACATGAAAGAACAGTACTACTAGAGAATTTAACATAATGACTCTATGAAATATTTCTTTTAAAATAAATTAAATTTCTTTCATACCTTATGATATGCGTAATACCAGGTTTAATCAAATCATGATACTTTATAAAAATATTATTATTTAAACATGACCATTATAACCTAGGAATTAAGTTGGTGGGCATGAATAAGACTAAATAAATTACAAAAATTATATGGTTTACACATTAATAAATTAAATTCAATGGTTATAAATTGATTATAAATGAACTAAGAGTCTTTTGGGTGAAAAATAAATTTTTTTTTGAAAAAATATATTTTTCTAAAAGACGGTTTAGTCATGCTTTATGCACATAATTTAAAAATAATCTTTTACCACTTTTAGAAATTTAATTTGAAAAAATATAAATCAAGTTTTAAATATAAATTTAAAATTATCTTTGGATGAATTTTAATCATTTTTCTGAAAAGAGTAATTTTTTGGTGAATAGTGAAAATTATTAATTTCTAATGAAAAATGCATTTTAATTTAAATTATTTATATGGTTATATTATATTTTAAATTGGTTTAAAAGAAAAATTAGTGATGTTTTATTTAAATTTGACTAATTTAGTTCATTGGAATAAATTTTATACTTAATTATGATATAAAAACCCTTTAAACTATTGAAAGGTTTTTATGGGAAAAACTGTTTTTCAACACGTCTACGTGATTAATTTTAAATTAAATTATAAAAATTATATGAAACAAATTTCAAAAAATATATTTCATATTTGGAATAATAATAATAATTAATATTATATAATTATGAAACCTAAATTTTTTTCATAATGAAAATTAAAATCATTGAAAATTAATTATTATGAAAAAGGTAAAAGCGGGTTTAACGGGAGTTAAAAAAAGTTATAAGTGTTAAAATAACATTAAAACTTGTAAAACTACCATTTTATGGATATATGTTTACCTTTTCACCTCCATGGTTCGATAATTACCCATTTTGAGGCTTTTAACATGATAAAATCATTGGCATTGTTGATTTTTTCCAAAAATTCCCAGTGTGTCATCTCCCCCACTTATAAAAGGCCACCCACTCTCTCCTCTTCTTCACACTACAAAATACCTTTTTTTCACAAGGCTAGAAAAAATATCTTCCTTACTTATCTCCCCACATCCTTGAGTCCTTTTTATGTTATAAATCTAATCTTGGAAGTCTTTAGGAAAAACCTAATTAGGTTTCCTGAAGAAGAGGTAATATTTTTACCTATGTATTTTCAGTTTAATTTTTCTTATAAATAATTATAATATTTTTAATATATGATAATATAAAAAATATGGTACAAACCATATAATTATATTTTATTATATTAATATAATGACATGTATTCATCTCCTCTTCCATTAAATGGGAAACAAAATCTACAACCTTGTGTACAACGGACTACCACCTCGCAAACCGATGTAATTAATTGTGCATCACCACATCTAAATGAAGGATATAATGATTTATTTAACATATTTATATAATATTTATTAAATTATTATACTTAAAGTATTATTATATCCCATATACCATCTTACTTTACCATCTTTGGGGGTATGTGATATTTTTTATCCTGTGTATGGCAGACGATCTCCTCACAAAGTGATGTGGTTTGTTTTTTACATAAAATTTACTTGAAAGGTATTAAGTCTAAATTTAATGATTATATGTGGAATTTATCAACTAAAAATAATTTTGTAATTATAATATCAATTTTAACTTATTACCTTATAATTCATTGTGAAATAATAACATC
Source organism: Viscum album (assembly GCA_963277665.1). Taxonomy (NCBI): domain Eukaryota; kingdom Viridiplantae; phylum Streptophyta; class Magnoliopsida; order Santalales; family Viscaceae; genus Viscum; species Viscum album. Next base: position 1,349,149,897 of record OY728140.1, on the reverse strand, counting down.
ATTCGTGCATATGTGTGCACTGCCGCCTCCACACAGAGATGTGAAATGTATTTCATTTTATTTTTAAATAGATGGTAATAATAATGTAATTTGTTAATATTAATTATAAATATAACATAAAAATGTTTATTGAATGTTTAATTCATATTTATTTTCATTTTTTCTATCCATTTAGAAAAAAATGGAAACATCATTCATGGGTACGTATAGCCTACTATCTTCATGAATGGTGAAATCCATTTTATATCTATAAATTTTATAGATTAATAGAAATTCCTATATAATAAATATATATGATATTTATATCATGGTTAAAACTATAGATATTATTTAACCATGATCAAAGTGAAAGGATAGAAAATACCAAATCAAAACATACATGAAAATGAAGTTTTTATTACCCAAAACATTTATTTTAACAAAGAATTTTTAATGAATAGGTGATAAAAGACCATGAGTGAATCATATATATTATTATATATATTATTATATTTATTTAATTAATTTATAGTATACATATAGTTATTATACAGGATTTTTGGACACATATAAAGGAATTTGAAAAGTAATAAAAACATTCTTTTATCTATTTGGTGCTTAAAATTACTGATAATGCGCTTTTAAGAAAATTTGACTTTATTTCTCTTTTTGGTCGAAAATCCTTTTTTATTTCAAAACCATGTTTTATAAAAATGTGTTAAATTTTTTTTAGTTTTATACAAATGGTTTATTAAAAAAAATTACCCATGTTTTAATTTTAAAATAATTAAAGGAATATTCAAGTTATTTTTCAAACAAGGCCCATTTTGCTTTTACTAAAAATGTGAAAGGAGTATTTGTTTTAACATGTAAATCATGTATAGAATTTCTAAAATTATGTCCACTAAAAGTTTTAAATATTACTTTATATGTTTAAAAGGTTATTTTTAAAGTAAATTATTCTAAAAATATTTTTTGAAAGTTTAGTATTAAAAATATTTCCAAAGTAAAAAATTTTATTTCTTTAAGAATGTTTTTATTGACATTTTTATTGTATTAATATTCATTAAAAACATCTACCATTTATTTTAATTATTCTACACTGGGGATATGTTGTAATGAGACCATCCTTATTATTTTTTCATATATATTATGATCAGTTTTATTGGGGATGTACCAATTTTATACCAATCATATTACTCTGGATGGTTTATGATTATGTTTATTGATTGGGGTAATTTTTAACATTTCATATGCTAGTTTTTTAATACAAATGTTTATGTTTATTATGTTTCATCCCTTTAATATGCTATATGACTTCATCATTAGTAATTATTATTTGGTCATTTTGAAAATTATTAAGTAAATCACTTATATTATTAAGTCTAAAAAACAGTATATCTCTATGAAAAAGTAATACAATTAACTATTTTGCATGAATAAATGGTAGTATAATATTTTTTATGAGATGAAACAGCTAATGGTGATATTATATGAAAAAAGTATATATTCGATCTCATGAAAAATTTAGTTTAACACTCTTATACCAAACATATTGAGATCAGATATAACTTCATCAAATAAAAATTGGAACAATTATTGATTAAAATGGAAATTTTTGGATCTAATGACAAGTGGTGCACGTCATGACCTAACTAGGGGCTGTAGAGAAATATTGGTCGAACCTTGGTTTTTATCCACCTCCCCTATCTTATAGAGGTTCATATTTTACCTTTTAACCTATTTTTTTAATTTTTCAAACTCATTTTGAAAGTGGTATAGGATTCAATGGGATATATGATATGGGGTTTTTTTAGGGATAAGGGAAAAATTTATGTTTATTTCATTTTATTTATAATGGGGGAGAAACTTTTTTTAATTTTAATCCATGGAAGTTTCATGGAATATAGATATTATGTAGATATTTGAAGGTATTTCTTGAAATAGTGTGTTTCTTTCATGAGAAATGTCTTAAGGAATCATATTCTCTCTTGAAATATTATTTTTTACACCAAGAATCTATTACATATACTTAGAGTGAAGGATGAGTTATTAAAATTCTATCTGGTATGTGTTCAAGGTGTTTGATTTTATATATTTCAATTTGGATTTTTGAAATACCCAAAAGAGAGATTATTAGAATAATGGTTTTTAAAATATAGAAATTTTATGGTCTATTGTGTCTGTTTTCAATCTACAATGAGTTTATCTAGTGGTTTTCAAGACATTATAGGTTATTTTCTAGAATATAAAATAATTAAATATTGTAAATGGTTCATTTTTCTTAGTATTTTATAAATATTTTTATGTAAAAACTTTGATGAAGTGCGGATTTGATTTTGGATTAAAGGTATATTTCTCATAAAAGACTTGTTTTAGAGGTTGTGTAGATTTTATGAAGCAAAGGAATCTATTTCATGAAAGTTGAGTAGTTTCTTGAAAGTGGAGTTTTATAAACTAGTTTAGAATTAAGAGTTATGTGAAAAATGTTTATTGAAGATGCTTTTTTGTGTGGGTATAATATAGTATTGGGTAAAGGTGATTTTTTAATTCAAATAAGCTACTAAATTCCATTTTTTAGAATATAATTTTTGAAGGATGACTAATCATTCTTACTTTTCATAAGAATTTAGTGAATATATTTCTTACATAAAACAATAAAATTATATAAACACATGGTTCAAGAAAATTATAGTTTAAAACAATATAGAGTAAGGGACATCAATAAATACAGTTTCATGAAATTTTATAGTTACGTGAAAATTAGATGTTTTATGGAAATTAATGTTTCGAGAAAATAATTGTTTGAACTATATTGAACTCTATAAAAGTTTTTGGAATGAATTGAATCATCATATCTGGACTCTCATGATGACAAAAATAATCAAAATGTGCTCAGATAAGGAAGAAACTCTCAAGTCAATAAACTAAGGAAGACTTAACCCAGATAAATAAGAAATGGGGAGTTGACAAAAGTGATCCAAGGGAGGAAATGTGTTGTATCTAAAATCTTGTAATCGTAGTGATCCTAGAATAGATTTACCAAGAATAAACTATTATAATCCATAAAAACTTGTGAAACTTACTGGATTTTGATATGACTGACACACTATCAACATATGCACTATAGACTAGCCCTTACCTAGGAACCAAGTAAAGTTGTTGTGTTGTGTTTCTATTTCATAATATATGTTTTGGGTGTTTTCACAATTCCATCAGAATGGTTGAATGGGTTCCCAAAAATTTGGGGGCAATATCTATTCTGTTTAATGAAAATTTGACATGTATGTTCACTCCTCCCCTCTTAGGGAGTCCCAGGATCAAATAGGTTTCATCAACCCTTCTTTATATATAACATTAAAATATTCCAAAATATTATCAATAAGAAAGGTAACCTTAACACAAAATTTCAAAATTATATGATCATAAAAATTTTCTATGATAATTTTAATTTCAAATGTATTTTGTAATGATTATTATTAGAAAATTCTTCATCATAGGTTATCATTTCAGATCACTTGAAACCATCAGTAACCATCTCAGCCTTATAGGTAACAACATTACCATCTATGTATACTTTATTCTTGAATGTCTGCCTATGGAATTACATCAACTGGAGTAACTAAAAAAATAACTCAATTTTGGTTCGTGGAATTAAGTTATCAATTTATATTATAATTTCAATATTAGATCCACCCTACATTTAAACTATCCATGTATTATTAGATAAGTTATTTTCCACAAGCCTTCCTAAAGGAACTTATATATTTACCAAGTATATTCACTACTCTATATTACTGAAATATATCATAAGAATATATTGAGGTATATGAATTTACCTCAATATTATCCATAGAATATTTTAAATGTGTCTTACTAAATTGATTCTACAGGCTTTGTGGTAGTATCACATTTAATATCTAAAATTTTATTTTCTTAAAACATAATAAGTAAGTATGTCAAAATACTTAAAATTGTTATCTCTAAAGTGTATAAACACTCTTCAGGATATGATCTTGAAATTTACCATTAGTTTTACGTAACAAATAATTATATTTCCCCGGATGGGTATTATTTGAGTCTTATATTTTTATATTCATCATTAATTTTTGATGTAGTACGTTTTTTATTTAATTATTATTAAAATATTAATTAAGAATTATATACCATAAGAAAATTCCTTTCATACGTGAAATAATATCTCATTGTATCAAGAACTGGAAAATGAGATAAATATTTCGTTAATAATCAATAAAAAAATTAGTTTTTTTAGAATTAATCCACTTGGAAATGTGAATTTATGACCTTCTATTGGCTAACTTTTGATTCATCCTATTTTAACTCCATATAAATTTCACCTTAATTCTTTTAATATTAGTTAAATTACATGGTTCATATATTAGGATATGATTATGTGGGTTATATATTGTATTTAATACCAAAGATACTAATTAATATATCTCGTTGAATGATTAACATACCAAAAGTAGAATATTTTTCTTGTTTCTTCCAATCACAATAGTGCCACTTTTAATAACCATTTTTTCCACATGTGAAGAAAATAACCACATGTTTGTTTTCCTCTATCTGAGTCATTTACATTTTTGATGGACATTATGATATAACTATTGAATTTAAACTTTTTATAGGATTTCTAATATTTTCTTTACTGTATTCACTACAATGGGTGAGTAACTATGTTCCAAATAATCCCTATTATTTTAGAGAAACAAAGTAAAAATATTCTTGAGTGACTTATCCATACTATTCATTTTTTAATCCTTAATTAATATTAATAATCGAGGTGGTAAGGATGATATTATGAGATTAGTATATAAATTTTTATCCATATAGAAGTGAAAATTATCTAACTGATTAATATAATTCAACATCTTGAGGGAAATAAAACTACCTAGGTAGTCAAATTCTAGTTTATACATGTATGGTCCAATGAAAACCCCATTTCTCTTTGACCTTTGTTTCCCTTTTCCCTGTTTGAAAAGATGATTTATCATGGTGTGTACATATATGTTTTTATATTACATATTTAGATCTCTAGACATAGCTGATATGATTTAATAAATATTTAAAGTGTCCTTAAAATGCCACAGTAGGCTTTCATTTCACCTTTTCTCACTCATTGAGGTGGCTGATCGGGAATAATGGATTTCAACACATAATACAATTTTTTTCTAAAATAGTGTAATGCACAAGTCCCCATACCACTCTTTGATATTTGTTCTGATGAGAATATTTTTTATATAATTAATTTTTCTATGATTTTTCTTATCATTTTTATTATATTCCAAAAATATATATTCAATACTTTATATTGATTTCTACTTTATAGGTTAATAAGTTAATTTTATTAGTCTTTAACTATTTCATCAAATCCCAACAACTCTCACAGTTGAATTCAAAATATCCTATCACTCATATATTCTAGTGGAATGAATATGTATTCCCCTTCTAATAACTCAAACTATGGTTATGAAATTCATTTAGGTAGGATTTACTTTCCAAATATATAAACTCACTCTAAATATTACTAGGTAGACTATGACAACCCTGCTTTTATTACAGACTTAAACATGATTTATTACATAAACTATTCACTTGATACAACATGGAAGATCGAGATTTATAGTGTCTGTGGGGCTTAGGATCATTAAATAACAACTTAAAACATTAAATACAACATCGTTATTGAAAACTTCTTTTACATGACCACTACATTCCCTCATACTCAGCACTGCATGGGATAACCTGAGGACATGCATAAGAAAATGGGTGAGCTATAAAGCCTAGTAAGGGAATAAACATGGAATACATTGGGAGTAAAATACATTTTATACAATAGGCATATCAATAGAGCATAATAGAAACATGAACATAAAGACTTGATAAAGCATGATAATCATAACATGGAAATGTGGAAACAACACTTAACATGGAATTAGCATGAGCCAAGGCTCATTGCACATGAAGCATGAGTAAATCCTTATTGCACATGAAGCACGAGTAAACCCTCGTTGCACTTGAATTATCATGAGTAAACACTCATTTCACATGACGTATCATGATACTATACTTTACCCAATGCATTAGACCGCTATAAGGGCGCACCTTTCTTAAACATTTCATTTCATGCATAAGTGTGCCACATGGATCATAAAACATGGATTCATAAAACATAATAATTTATTCCATGAAAAAGGAATGTGGAATGAAAATTTATAATCAATAAGTAAATGTTCATGAAGTTGAATACCATTTATGGAGAAATGGTCATGGTATTCACTACACTATGGCATTGGCTTAGAAAATCGGTGTAATTTCGGCAGCGTAACAACGTTATATAAGAATTCATAAAAATGGTTGATGAGAGAGAAAGGGGTGTCTCATCATATATACATAAAATGGAAAGTAAGGGGGGTCATATATATACATTTACAAACAATTGTAATGGAATTATATTCATGATACAAAAGTATTGCTTGAATGTAAATGAGGAGAGAGAAGTTCCTTTTGGAATTTCGGCATAGTAACAGGTGTACATGGGAGGAATTTAATGAGAGATAAAGGGGTCTCCCATAATTAAAACAATAAGAGTGCAGTATGGTGGGGGTGAGAAACCATACCCCAGCATTTATAATTTAAATTAAAAGGGAATAACAATACTAAGAAAATTGGACAAAAAAGTGAAAGGAAGAAAAACCCTTACTTGGAAGTGTGCTTCCAAAGGCTTGAGAGAGCCTTGAGAGAGGCTTCTTGGGAGCATGGGGCAGCTTGGGAGGATTATAGAGAGAGTATGGCCAAGGTTGGAATAACTCCAAAGGCTTTTAGTGAGGAGGAATTGGGATCATGGGTGGGTTTATATAGGAAAGGTGAGTGAATTCTTTATTATTTAGGTTTGCGACCCCTTACATTAAACTAATCCAAACCACAAATCAGCTCATGGTTTTTTCCCATGGTTTTTGGAAAAGGGGAGAGGAAAACAATATTTTATGAGTACAGAGTCCAAAATTCTTAAAATAATGGGGTTACTTATGTGGAGATGAGTCACACTCCCATGGAAAATAATTTAAAAAGACCAGATGTTTAATAAGTCTGGAGGGGTCCATTAATGCTTTGTAAAATAAGTCAAACAAACTCAAAATCACATTATTTTAATTTAAAAACATATATTGGCCTAGCATAAATCTTATAGTATTTTATTACATCACTATTGGGTCATTATGATGTCATAAAACACATTATATATTTAAACTGTATTTAATTTTTACCCAAACATTTGACTGTCTCAGAAAATTATGAAAAATTCACTGTTGGATAATTTTGACATCCTGATTCCAGAAATAACATTTATTTTATCTAAATAATCTTCTAAATATGTTAATTTTTACTTTTAAAATAAAAACCTCCATTTATCGAAAATTCACAGGTTTTGACAAAAATGGCTTTCAAACCTTAATAAAAATTTCAATGGAATTCATAAAATTATAAGATTATTTATATTTAATAAAAATTAATTTAATAATAATATTAATATTTTTTAAAATATTATCTAATTCAAAAATCCTTTAATTTAGTAAAATAGAATTCTTAATTAAATAATAACTAAAAACACTATTTGTACTTTAAAAACTATTTACAATGTATCAATAATGAAAAGAAATTATATTCATTATTATATACAAAAAAAATGTACATGAACATAGTACTAGAGATTTGTAACATAACCCCTTAAAACAGCCGCATAAGACCTAAGGGTAATGTGTGCGATGGTGAAAGACTCTTGGGGTGGCTCGGATAACATCGCTTGAGTGATAATCTCTATCAACTTCCACTTTTCCTATAGACAGTCTTGTTCGAGCTTGATGTGATGAAGCTCAGCTTGGGCTTGGTCAAGAGCGAAGCCCTAACATGCCACCTCTTTTCCGAGCTCCGATAAATGGGCTTCGTATGGAGAAATTCTACTAGATGAGGTCATCGCTTCTTTTGTCTCAGTAAATTGGGTTTGTTAAAGCCTTATATTTATACTAATCATGTGATAACTGTTCAACGACAATAAAAGAAATGGTCACAATTTTTAACATAAAACCAAAGAAGTTGACATTTTATATAAACATTTTACATAAAGAGACATTTAATTAGATCAAGAGGGATTTCCATTAATGAAACTTTGGGTCGTTACAATATTCCCCCCTTAAGAAATTTTACCCTCGAAATTTCCTTTTCCCACACTGAAACGGATGTGGGTAACTCAACTTCATAATTTCCTCTGATTCCCAAGTCGCTTCTTCAAACTTGTGGTTTCTACACAACACATTGCCGAGGGGAATTGTCTTATTTTGTAGAACGTTTTCTCTACGTTCTAAGATCTTCACTGGTTTCTCCTCATAAGAAAGTCCATCCTCTAACTGTACCTCTTCTGAAGAGAGTACATGTGAAGGGTCTGGTATGTACTTCCTTAAGAGGGATACATGAAAGACATCATGTACTTTGGCCATGGTATGTGGAAGTGCTAGTTGATAGGCCACATCCTCGACACGATCAAGAATCTCAAAGGGGCTGATGTACCTTGGACTTAACTTCCCTTTCTTTCCAAACCTCATGACCTTCTTCCACAGAGATATGCGTAGAAAACCCATGTCTCCCACTTTAAACTCAAAGTCTCATCGACGATTATCTGTATAACTCTTTTGTCGACTCTGGTCTTCCTTGATATGCTACTTAATGGTTTTCACCTTCTCCACCATTTCCTCGACCATTTTTGGTCCAACCAGCTTACGTTCACCGACCTCATCCCAACATGTCGGTGTTCTGCACCTTTTCCCATATAGGGTTTCATATGGTGCCATTTGGATGCTTGAGTGGAAACTGTTATTATAAGAGAACTCAACCAGAGGAAGATTTTGATCTCATCCTCCTTTAAAGTCCATTGAGCACGCTCTCAACATGTCCTCGAGTGTTTGGATAGTCCGCTCAGATTGGCCATCAGTTTGAGGATGATAGGTCGTACTGAAGTTTAGTTCAGTATTCAGAAAATGTTAAAGACTCTTCCAAAACATAGAGGTGAATCTTGGATCTTAGTCTGACACAATAGTTAGTGGTACTCCATGCAGCCTTACCACTTCCCAGATATATATCTATGCCAGTTGATCCATTGATAAATCCTCCCGAATAGCAATGAAGTGTTCAGTCTTTGTAAGATGATCCACAACAACCCAGATTTCATTGTTTCCTTTGGATGTCCTCGGAAGTCCGGTGATAAAGTCCATGGTGATGTTCTCCCATTTCCATTCTGTTATGGTCAATGATTTTATCATCCCCTTAGACTTCTGCCTCTCTACCTTCACTTGCTAGCACACTAGGCACTTTGATGTATATTCAGCGATCTCCTTCTTCATATTATCCCACCAAAAGTTTTCTCAGAGATCTCGATACATCTTTGTGCTCTCTAGGTTAATAGATAAATTTGAACTATGTGCATCATCCAAAAGTTCATTCTTCATCTCCGGACATGATGGAACACACACTAGTACAAAAACCTTTTTTTACGTCACCATTTTTCACGTCGGTTTTTTAGAACTGACATGAAAATATCAAAAAATCAATTTTTCTCGTCGTTTATTATATAACCTACGTAAAAACACATTTTCGCTGATTTTTCACGTCGGTTATATAAGAACTGATGTTAAAAATCCATTTTATCTGATTTTTCATTTTGTTATTATATAACCAAAGTGAAAAATCAATGTACATCACTTTTCCATGTCGGTTATTAAATAACTGACGTGAAAAATACTTTTCCAGAAAAATATATTAAAATTTTCACTTATTTTTCAGGTCGGTTATTAAATAACCGACGTGAAAAATCGATTTTCGTGACTTTTTCACATCAGTTATTTAATAACTGACGTTAAAAGTTATTTTTCACATTTTCTATTTAATAACCGACATGAAAACTATTTAGAAAAATGTGTTTCATTTCTCAAACTTTAATTTGACAGGTCACGAAGCTCAAACAGAGTTATGGATTAAAAGTTATGGCCCTCAGAAGTTGATAATCTCTAAATGATGTCTTAAAGATGTCCAACTTCAGAAGGCCATAACTTTTAATACCTAACTCCGTTTGTGCTCCGTGACCTGTCAAATTAAAGCTTGGAAAATGAACTAAATTTTTGTAAACTTTTTTTACGTCGGTTATTAGATAACCGATGTGAAAAATACCTTTTAAATTCGTTTACTAAATAACTGACGTGAAAAAGTCATGAAAATCGATTTTTCACATCGGTTATATAATAACCAATGTGAAAGAGTGACAAAGATTTATTTTTCACGTCGGTTTTATAATAACCGACGTGAAAAATAAGTGAAAATTTTAATATCTTTTCACGTCGGTTATCATAAAACCGATGTGAATGATATTTTTAATATCCCACGAACGTGAAATTTCAATTTTTTTTACAACGCGGCATCGAAATTTTGAATTGCCACCTAAAATTTTTAATACTGAATTTTCTCATAGAATCACAATTATATGTTTCCATTATACACCCATCCTAATTTGACTATCATTTATTTCAACCATTATCGTTCCCCCAAATCGACTCTTTTTCTCTCAAACGTGAATCAATTATTTCTTCTTTCCGCGATCTTGTCGTGGTATATTTAATCATACATCTATGATTTATGGTTTTTATGATTTGTTTTCTTAATTGATATACCATTTTATGATCATTTCATTCAACCATCATCGTTCCACCTAATCAACTTGTTTTATCTTCAACGCGAATCAACGATTTCTTATTTTCGCGACCTCGTTAAGGTATTTGTAATTATTTTCCCATGATTTATATTTTCTATGAGTAGTTTTCGTAATTGATATACCATTTAGCGATTGTTAATTTATTATAATTATGGATGATTCATTATATAATGATAAAACTACAAATCACCCTACAGATTCAAAAATTTCTTCTAATATGAAACTACAGTTGGCTCATTCAATCTTTCCTCGAAAAAAATGTCAAACTTTTGATAGTCATAACTTTTGATCCGTAAATCCGTTTGATCTCTATGACTTATCAAATGAAAGCTTAGAAAATTTTCTACAAGATAGTAAACATTTTTTACTTCGGTTATTTAATAACCGATGTTAAAAATAACTTTTAACATCGGTTATTAAATAATCGGCATAAAAAAATGACTTATAACGTCAGTTTTTTCAAAAACCGACGTAAAAAATGGCTTCTTATCTCCATTTTCCAGAATGTATTTCACATCGGTTTTTTAAAAACCGACGTTAAAAACTATATTATCCCATTTTTAGGTCGGTTATTAAATAACTGACGTAAAAAATCATATTTTTAACGTCGCTCGCAATAATTTCGCCTAAAAACAGACATTAAAAAGAAAAAAACCGACGGAAAAAAAGGCTTTTGTACTAGTGACATAGTCTTTTCGAAAATAGAACAATTACTTCTTCATTAACATTCAACTCAGAGGATTTACCTTTTTCGATAGCTTCCTTTTTTTATTGAATTCCCACATCATCCTTTTGAGCATCCTTTAACCTTTCCAAAAGAGAGGGTTGATCAATAATTTGTGAAAGGATTGATGATATTCCCTTATTTATGATTCCCATTCCATCTTCATCAAGTCTAAGAAGATTGGATCCTTCTCAATTCTCATCATTGATAGAATCACTTGGTCCTTTCTACTTAAGGAATCTTCCACCCTGTTCACTTTCCCAGGGTGGTATTGTATTGAATAGTCATAATCCATGATGAGCTCTATCCATATTATCTAGCGCATATTAGGCTCTTTCTGTGTGAATATATATTTAAGACACTTGTGGTCAGTATATATCTCAAATTTCTCCCCATAGAGATAATGACACCAGTTTTTCAAGGCAAAGATCACCACCTCCAACTCCAGATCATGCGTTGGATAGTTTCTCTCATGGATTTTCAACTGCTATGAGGAATAGGATATCACTTTATCATTCTGCATCAGCACACAGCCCAATCCCTTCTTCAAAGCATCACTGACTACCACAAATATTACCCCACTTGTGGGTAAAGTGAGCACGGGTGCAGTGATAAGGCTCATTTTCAACTCTTTGAAGCTTTCCTCACATTCATCACTCTAAGAAAACTTTACACCCTTTCGAGTTAGCTTGGTAAGAGGGTTGGAAAATCGTGAGAAATTTCTCACAAATCGTCGATAATATCCAGCTAACCCCAAGTATATATGGATATCTGTTACCGATGTTGGCCTCATTCATCCCTCAATTGCATCTATTTTGGAGGGATCCACAGATATCCCATTGCTTGTGATGATATGGCCCAAGAATGATACTCTCTTCAACCAGAACTCACACTTTCTGTACTTTGCATAGATCTTCTCCTTGCTCAAAGTCTCCAGTATAGTTCTTAAATGCTCCTCATGATCCTCTTTAGTTTTGGAGTATATTAGAATATCATCTATAAAGACTGCCTCAAATTTTTCAAGGTAATGTCTAAAGACTCTCTTCATTAAGTCCATGAAGATTGTTGGAGCATCGGTGAGTCCTAAAGGCATTACTATGAATTCATAGTGCCCGTATCTTGTATGAAAAGTAGTCTTGGGGACATCTTCCTTCTTCACCCTTACTTGATAATATCCCGACTGCAAGTCTACCTTGGAGAACTATTGTGCTCCGCGCAGCTGATCGAACAATTCATCAATTTGTGGCAGAGGATACTTTTTCTTTATCGTGATTTTGTTATGTTCACGATAATCGATGCAAAGCCGCATTGACCCATCCTTCTTCTTGATTAAGAGTACTGGTGCACCCCATGGTGAAGCACTTGGGCGTATAAACCCTTTACCCAAATTCTTCTGTAGTTATTTCTTCAGCTCTAAAATCACCACGATATCCATTCTATATGGGGTCTTGGATATTCGTATCACCCCTAGTATAAGTTCAATTGAGAATTCAACATCTCTTCTAGGAGGAAGACCAGGCAGTTCCTCGGGAAACTCTTCAGCGAATTCCCTGACAATAGGCATTCTTCAAGGATGGTTTCTTACTTGGCCTCAATCATCTGAGCCAGATATGCGTGCTCATAGGGCAGTAATATCCATTCTTGAGATGATGGAACTAAAATAGATTCATCTTCCTCCTTAAACTTTTAAATAATCGGGGGTTGATTCTCCATATGGAGTGAGATTTCCCTCTCCCAACAATTTATGTTGGCTCTATATAAGGAAACCCAATCCATGCCAATAATTGCATCAAATTCCACTAGAGAGAGTATGATGAGGTTCTCCAGGAAATTCAATCCACATATTATGATAGGGGAGGAGATATATTAATGGTATGCAATGATTTACCCATTTTCTGTACTCACCGACATCATCACTTCCATGATTTGTGGTGGTGTTGGGATTGTTCTACTAAACTTTAGAGATATAAAAGAATGCGTAGAAACTGAATCAAAAATTATGTTCGCTATTCTTGAATGAATAACTAGCGTACTTTTCACCGCTTTATTGTCGGGGTTCACTTTGGCAGAAGTGATGGAAAAAGCTCTTCCTTTCTTCCATGTAGGTTGTTGGTTGCCTCTAAAAACCTTTGGATTAGGGCACTGATTTTCAAGATGCCCCAGTTCTTTGCAGTTGTAGAAATGCACAATGTGTTGTAGTACGAACGGAGTCTTCCTCTCCTCTATCGCAGCTGCAGGTCTTTCTTTCTGACAGTTAACAGCTTGGTCCCCTTCTCTTCCACAACTAAAGAATTTCCTCGTCCCCTTGAGGTAATTTCCAGGGTGCTTCTTTCCACACTTTTGGAAAGTGGGGTGCTGGATCTTCTTATCACTGTTGTATTTATCTATCGGACTACCAGCATTGAAGTCCACCTTACGCTTCATGTCCCCCTGATACCCCTATGATTCCCTGATCTTCATTTTGACCTTGAGGGAACATCAAACAATTTCATCATAGCTGTCAAAGTCACGGATCGCTAATGCTTTCTGCAAGCTAGGCTTCATCCCACCAACGAAGCGGTCAACCTTGCATTCAGGGGTAATGACAAAGTTGGAAGAGTATCGTGCAAGCCTTGTGATGTTTTCTCATATGCTCCAACATATTCTTCTTCTTTTTTCTGGAGGGAAAATAAGTCTCTTTCCATCTTAAGTCGGAGGGTTCACAGAAAATAATTATCGAAAAACATCTTCCGGAAATCCTTCCATTCCAACGCCTCAATCTCCTCCTCAGGCTTTGTATTTTTTATCAATGTCCACCATTGATCAACTTCACCCTCCATACGATAAGTCTCCAGGATAACCTTCTCTTGTTCAGAACATTGATGGATGGAGAAGATATTTTCAATGGAGTTGATCCATTGTTCAGTGATCGTCGGATCGGATGATCCACTACAAGTTGGAGGCTATTGTCTCATGAAGCTCTCGATAGTGACTTGTTCCTTCTTAGGGGGGTTTGGACGCTCCTCTTGACCAGTGTTTCTATTCAAATCTTGAGTTATCAGAGAGAGAATCATGACAAAGTTCGCGATTCCTGCTCCCATTGGATTGGACATCTCATTAGTACACTCATCACACCTATCTTCACATCGGTTGTTAGCCCACGTCCTCCTATTACCAGCCATTGGCTGGAATAAAAGGAAAATTAGGGGGTAACACATAATGGGTAATCCAAAGACAAAATTTGATGTCTTATAAATAAACTTTTATTTACTTAACTCGTGAGTCTATAGGCTTCAATCTAGGCTTTTCATGATCTAATTTATAACATATATTCTTAGGGGAATTTTTTTAAATCCCTTAATAAGGGTTCATAATAAGCCTGTGAATTTATCAAAACATATCCCCCATGAGTTTCATAACCAAGAGTGCAACAAGGCCTGTTGTCATGCACCAGTTCCTGTTCGAGTCTAGCTCAAAGCGGTGTTTTCGGGTTTTACCCCTAGGATACATCTATGCCAGAGCCACCTCTACCTGCTCATATCCAGAGAGGGATGTATTTGTTTGATAAATCACTTACTCAGTACATACCAAAACTTAGGGATGTTTTTATTATACTTAGTCTTGTCTCTAAGGCTTTACTAGGGTTTTCTAATCCTAATCCCAAAAATAACTAAACCTATCCTCTGATACCAACTATGACAACACTGCTTTTATTAAAAACTTAAACATGATTTATTATATAAACTATTCACTTGATACAACATGGAATATCTATAGGTATAGTGTCTTTGGGGCTTAGGATCATTACATAACAACTTAAAACATGAAATACATCATCTTTATTGAAAACTTCCTTTACATGACCACTACATTCCCTCATACTTAGCATTGCATGGGATAACCTGAGGACATGCATAAGAAAAGCGATGAGCTATAAATCCCAGTAAGGGAATAAACATGGAATACATGAGGAGTACAATACATGTTAGACAATAGGAAAATCAATATTTCATAAGAGAAACATGAACATAAAGGCATGATAAATCATGATAATCATAACATGTAAATGTGGCAACAACACTTAACATGGAATTAGCATGAGCCAAGGCTCATTGCACATGGAGCATGAGTAAATCCTCATTGCACATGAAGCACGAGTAAACCCTCGTTTCACTTGAATTAGCATGATTCAACACTCATTGCACATGATGTATCATGATACTATACTTTACCCAATGCATTGGAGCGCTATAAGGGTGCACCCTTCTTAAACATTTCATTTCATGCATAAGTGTGCCACATGGATCATAAAACATAGATTCATAAAACATAATCATTTATTCCATGACAAAGGAATGTGGAATGAAACTTTATAATCAAAAGGTAAATGTGAATGAAGGTGAATACACTTTATGGAGAAATGGGCATGGTATTCACTACACAATGGCATTGGATTAGAAAATCGGTGCAATTTCAGCAGCGTAACGGTGTGATATAAGAATTCATAAAAATGGTTGATGAGAGAGAAATGGGTGTCTCATCATATATACATGAAATGGAAAGTAATGGGGGTCATATAGATACATGTCCCAACAATTGTAATGGAATTAGATTCATGATACAAAAGTATTGCTTGAATGTAAATGAGGGGAGAGAAGTTCCTTTCGTAATTTTGTCATAGTAATAGGTGTACATGGGAGGAATTTAATGAGAGAGAAATGGGTCTCACAGAATTCAAACAATAATAGGGCAGTATAGGGAGGTGCGAAACCATACCCCAGTATTTATAATTGAAATTAAAATGGCATGACAATACTAAGAAAATTGGACAAAAAAGTGAAAGGAAGAAAAACCCTTACTTGGAAGTGTGCTTCCAAAGGCTTGAGAGAGTCTTGAGAGAGGCTTATTGGGAGCTTGGGGCACCTTGGGAGGATTATATAGAGAGTAGGGAAGATGTTTGTTGAATTCCAAAGGCTTTGAGTGAGGAGGAAGTGGGAGATTGGATGAGTTTATATAGGAATGGTGATTGAATTCTTTATTATTTAGGTTTGGGACCCCTTACATTAAACTAATCCAAACCACAAATCAGCACATGGTTTTTGCCCACTGTTTTTTGAAAAGGGGAGAGGAAAACAATATTTTATAAGACCAAAGTCCGAACTTCTTGAAATAATGGGGTTGCTTATGTGAAGGTGAGTCACACTCTCATGGAAAATAATTTAAAAAGACAAGATGTTTAATAAGTCTTGAGGGGTCCATTAATTCTTTGTAAAATAAGTCAATCAAACTCAAAATCACATAATTTTAATGGTAAAACATATATTGACCGAACATAAAGCTTATTGTATTTTATTACATCACTATTGGGTCATTATGATGTCCTAAAACACATTATATATTTAAATGATATTTAATTTTTACCCAAACATTTGACTATCTCAGAAAATTATGAAAAATTCACCATTGGATAATTTTGATGTCCTGATTCTAGAAATAAAATTTATTTTATCTAAATAATTTTCTAAATATGTTAATTTTCACTTTTAAAATAAAAACATACATTTATAACAAATTCATGTGTTTTGACAAAAATGGCTTTCAAACCTTAATTAAAATTACAATTGCATTCATAAAATTATAAGACCATTTATATTTAATAAAAATTAATTTAATAATAATAATAATATTTTATTAAAATATTATTTAATTCAAAAATACCTTAATTTAATATAATATAATTCTTAATTAAAAAATAAATAAAAACACTATTTGTACTTTAAAAACTATTTACAATGTATCAATAATGACAAAAAAGTATATTCCTTATTATATACAAAAAATAATTTACATGAACATAGTACTAGTGATTTGTTACAAAACCCCTTAAAATAGCCGCATAAGACCTAAGTGTAAGGTGTGCGATTGTGACAGACTCTTGGGGTGGATCAGATAACATCGCTTGAGTGGTAATCTCTATCAACTTCCACTTTTCTCGTAGACAGTTCCGTTCAACCTTGACATGATGAAGCTTAGCTTGGGCTTGGTTAAGAACGAAGCCCATAGATACCACCTCTTTTCCAAGCTCCAACAAATGGGCTTGGTATGGAGTAATTCGACTAGATGAGTCCATCGCTTCTTTTGTCTGAGTAAATTGGGTTTGTTAAAGCCTTATATTTATACTAATCATGTGATCACTGTTCAACGACTACAAAAGCAATGGTAACAATTCTTAACATAAAACCAAAGAAGTTGACATTTTCTATAAAAATTTTACAAAAAGAGACATTTAATTAGAAAAAGAAGGATTTACATTAATGAAACTTTGGTTCGTTACATAGACTATGATCATTACCCTTAAAACCAATTTGTTTAAATAAAATCCATTTTCTTTTAATAACCTCACTTCATTAATAAATGCCCTCAACTATGTCTTGAACAACTATATTTTCATCCTAACATAGATGACGAAACACATTTATTAGCATAATATTTTTTTATAGATTTTATTTCACATATTCATAAATATTATTTATTTCATTCTTCATATGCTTATCAATATTATGTGGAATTTACATAATTAATTAATAATGTATGATAAAATAATTTACACATAATAATTTTATTTTATTTCATTGTATTAGGCTCTTTAATTTCTTTACTATATGAGATTATGTTAAATCATCAACATAAACCATGCATCATATAAATAAATGAATTATAATGCCTCGAAAAAATAAAATAAATATTTTATATGACTATTAAATTTTATCTATTATATCGTTCATCGAGAGGAGATGAAAAAACATTAACATATGGGAAATAACATCTTGTTAACATCCTCAACATAATCTATAACATTTCTCTATTATCCTATGTCTCTTTTTTCAATGAAAACATTGAAAACACTTCCACCCACACTCATTTCATGTTAATAGAAACCTTATTTATAAAGGTAGGTAGTCAATGGGACTTTTCCAATGAAATATTTGAAAATGTGTTGTTTGAGAGGATGGGAGGTCAAGCTCACCACACCATTTTGAGGGGGGTTATTTCCAACTCAAGGACCCTCTCATAGATTGAATACATATTCATAAATCCTTCCCAAATCCCAATGTGGGGCTAGTTACCCTATGTCCAAGGATATAATTGATACCATGTGTTTGAAAAAAAAATATCAATATATATTAGAGGTTCTACATCATTATCTTATGAATTCATGACACTTTAGTTTATATGAAATTAGTTGGTATCTCTAGATTTTATTGTAGTACATGGAGGTAGATTGTGTTTTGTAGTTGGTAATAAACCATAATGAGGTTTCCTACAAATCTTGTGAATTCAAGAGTCAAAATCCATGTAGTTAGATAAAATGGGAGAAGAAGAAATGGCATAGGTTTTGAAACTAAAAGATGAATCTAGCTTATCCCGTTAATATTAGGAATATGATCCCATGTTGTTCATTTAAATGGTCAAATATTACACCTCAAAAGGATGTCCATTATAGAGTCACATCCACCATATTGATGGGATGATAATCACAAATCTCTAAGAACATGTTATTCATACTCAGTGGAAAAAATAATAGATGGTATAATATCAGTTTCATTGCATGATTGTATACCATTAGAATTAAAATAGAGGGACTATGCAATGAGGCTAACCTGGGAAGATTCATGTGTCATGAAAATGGAGAAAACATGAAATAAGTTAGGGGATTATACAGGTGTTTCATTGAGATACCTAAACTAGTAGGTGGGTCATGTGAGTTTCTATTTGGATGGGTAATAGACTTAATAGGAATCCCTTGTTTTTTGAACAATGAGGAGTATATGGACTCATGGTGAATGGAATATTTGGTTCGATCATACACCTAGGAGGATTTCCATGTTTCTGAAACCATGAAGAGGATCTCGACTTTTGTTGGATTGAATATTTGGCTGGGGATTACACCTAGAAGGATGCCCATGTTTCTTGAACCATAAGGAGTATCTTGAATCCTGGTGAATTAATGGTTTGTTTGGGGCTTACACCTCAATGGATTCTAGTTTTTATAGAACCATTAGGAGGATCTCAACTCATGGTGGATTAAATGTTAGGTCTTGTCTTACACCTAGAAGTATTCTTATGTTTTGAAAACCTTGATGATGATCTTGACTCATGGTGTATAGAATGTTTTTTAGGGATTACACCTATAAGGATGACTATGTTTCCGGAACCATGAGGAGTGACTTCACTCATGGGTAATTGAAGGTTTTTGGGGGTATTACACCTAGAAGGATGCCCGTGTATTTGAGTTGGGGATTACACTAAGTAGGAGTACCATGTTTATAGAACCATGATGAGTATCTCAACTCCTGGTAAATTGATTTTTTGGATGGGGATTACACCTAAGAAGATGGTTATGTTTTTTAAACCATGATGGGGATCTTGACTCATGGTGGATTGAAGTTTTGGTTAGGGCTTTCACCTATAAGGATTCGCATGTTTTTAAAACCATGAGACGTATCTTGACTCATGGGTAATTGAAAGTTATTTTTAGGTTTATAGTAAGAAGGATGCCCATATTTTTTGAACCATCAGGAGTATCTCGACTCATTGTGAATTGATGTTTTGGTTGGGGATTACACCTATGAGGATATACATGTATTTGAGTTGGCTATAACACCTATTTAGAGGCCTAGTAATAGTTTCTCTCCCCCTCACCCTCCAACCCCAAACATCTTGATGTAATTGGATGAGGAAGGCTGTTAAGGTTGGCTCTTACACCTAAAGAGGTGGCCCATGGTGGAGAAGTTTATAAAGGATCACATGCATTCATAGGGGTATCCACGTA
The DNA here is from genome assembly GCA_963277665.1 of Viscum album. Taxonomy (NCBI): domain Eukaryota; kingdom Viridiplantae; phylum Streptophyta; class Magnoliopsida; order Santalales; family Viscaceae; genus Viscum; species Viscum album. The sequence continues at coordinate 1,349,129,608 of OY728140.1, read as the reverse complement.
GGAGCATTAAGAAGGGGCACCCACATAAGATCATGGGGAAGGGTAGACCATGTAGGATCTTTGTAAAGGGGATACTCCTAAAATTGTTAGAAAATGGTTATTCACATATGTTCCTCACAACGGACTTCTAAATAGGGTTGACCACATAGAATTTCACAAAAGGCTACCTGAATATAATCTTGAGAAGTTTAATTATAGAGGGATTTCTTTGAGAAGGACCTTCTTTTTCAGATTACATCACAAATGGCATCCCTATATTGAAACTCGTGAATTTTACCTAAGTTTTTCTAGGAGATGTAGCCTAGTATGATTATCCTAGGAAATACTCCATCTTTTTATACTTTTTTTCGAAGTGGGTGTTGGTATTTATAGGTAGTGGTGGATGACTAATTTCTCGAAATATCTAGATTTAATGAAATATAAAGATTTATAGTGTTTCCTGAATGAGGGATGCCGCATAGGGTCTTCGTGTAGTAGTCTTGTAAAGGGTTGGTCACATAAGAGCTTCACAAAGTAATTTCTTTTCTATGTGGGGGTCATGAAATGACACCTCATACCATAAACATCTTTTGTTTGTAGGATGTCAAAATTCACTACCTCATACTAAAAACGAATTCATTTTATGGGATGAGTGTTTTATGAACTATTTGAAGCACTACATGGTTAAAGAAAATTTTTATGCAGTGGAAAAAATAATTCCCTCCAAGCCACAAGTGACAATAGAACCAAAAATTGATTGAAGTGTTATATGATCAGAGAAAATCACTCTGTGGGATTTTAGACTTTTTAATTTTTTACATAAGCTACAAATAAAATCCTACTTTGAATGGTCATGACTTTTTAAATGTATATTTTTATAGGCTCTATGATTAGTCAACATAAAGTATTTAAAGTGAACTACACCATCATGTCATGGAATATACACCCTATTAGGGTGTTTTTAATGATAAAAAGATCCTAAAAGACCCTAAAATGGGTTTTAAGTCGAAAACACCTTCTTATCACTAATTTTGGAAATCCCAATCATACTTTTAGATAGAGGAAATCACTACCACATCACCATATTGGGAAAATTTTATGAGGAATCACCATCCTTCAGTGTGTGAGCAGTCTTATGGATCATGGAAATCTAATCTTCTTCTCCTTCCAACATTGATAAATATTTCTACTCAAACTCAACATGTGTTTTCTTAGTGAGGACTATATCACAGGTTATGTGGAAAAGTTTGTGGCATGATTTTTTTGATGCCAACAAAATACCCCCCCAAAAAACTAGATTTAATGGGAGTAAAAAGAATCTGATTATAAGGTCAATATAAGTCACTTTTACACATTCCTAAATAATCTAGTAGGCTTTGGAGAAAACTCAAAATTAAGTGGAGGACTTCAAAAAAAGGATCTCATCTCCTGATAGTTGAATGTTACTAAGGGAAGTAATCTAAACTAAATCAATGGGAATCATAAATTGGGAATGGTCTATATTCTAGGATGTTATAAAGAGAGTTGTATGAAAGTGGATTTGAAGCGGGATCTAGGATAGAAGATATGAACATTTATATATATCTAGCAGGAGTAGGAATCAAGCCACATATAGTTATGATAAATGGACTCTTATATAGATCAAACTCTTACATTAATTTTCAACCTATGTTCATTGATGATGAACTCTATGATGAAATATACTATGTAGAACTAACTCATATGTAGGATAGTGGATATCATCACTCTACCATGGATTAAAGTTTAAAGACCCATGTTTCCATGGGAATGTTTCACTGATCTGACTCTCATGCCAAAAGTTTATACCACATGGAGTAGGCTGCTCTAAACTATTAAATGTCATGCTGTATAGAACATACATTATACAGTTTTTATTCATTTAATGAGGACATACTCCCCTTAGATATTTCATGCTAATAAAATGCATGCTATAATTTTTTATTATGTCAATGGACCAAGATTGTGTGTGGTTCATGCCCATTAAGTAGAAACTCGACTTTTGAAAATGTTTTCCATTGCGGGTTTTTAACCAAGTGAGTATTATGTCTCTTTCAATTAATATTTTAAGGTATTTCAAGATGGAACATTGTAGTTGATGTTTATGGTTAGGCATATTTGACTAAAATGGATGAGGTTTTCATAGTGACATGGGTCAAACAAGCCTTACATGGACTCAACTCCTAATTTTTTTATTGTAATAAACTTTAAGGAATGGTGCAGGTAGTTTAATGTCATAATTCTTGGACTATAAGTTGATGATATTTTAGGGGACTAGATTTTACCACATACTGCTACGGTTTAATTTCACATTGTTATGACACAAAATTTAGGTGTGGTAGCATATATATTATGGGAAGGAGAAACAACATGACATTAATGGAGATGACTACTCTAGTATAGATGATCTTAAAGATAAGTACACTTATCTTAATTTCATAGTGCTCAAACTGAATGGGGAATTCATTTGATGTTCATGAGGCTTGGTCCTTATGAACTGATAGAATTTTCCTAAAGGAGAGTCCCAACTTAAATATTTGGGGAATCAATGGGAGAGTCGCACCTAAATAGGAATGTTCATAAGGATATAATGTCATAATATTTTTTTTAAAGTGTGAACAATGAAAAAATGTGTGACATTGAGTGTATTAGAATACTTATGAATAATTCGGTAATGGAAAGTGTAAATCATAAAAAATGAATGTCTGGATCAATTTTAAATAGATACTTGAGGGAGTATAATGACCATTAAAAATGAAAAATAATAATTTTAGGCTTAGTCTAGGGATGGTGCATGGGGTTCAGGTGGAATTTTCTTCCAGTACCAAAATATCCCCAAGTGTTCGCTTCAATGGGTTAAGGGAAAAATATTCTATTCGCCATAAAATCTTATCTTGGTCACTTGATATCAACAAAAATATATTAAAAAAATTTCAACACAAGGGAGAACTGAAATGATTAATCGAATCAAGGTTCTGGGTTTCCTTAAGGAGGATGTTAACTAAAATAATTGGTTCACATTTAATTGATCATTAGATATATGATGTAGGTTCATAGAGAGTGGAAATATTAAAGAATGGTTTGAGAACCCTAAAATTTATACCACCACGTAATGAACACATTATCATGGAAAGGGAATAAAACCTTATATTCGTGACTACTCAATCACTTAAATGGGTGGCGTAACCAATATGTAGAGTTAATCTCCTCATTAATTACCTTATACAATTGTCATAGGTTTTTTTCACATGAGAAGTGCATGGAAAATACACTTTAAGGTTTTCTTAGATTATGTGTCTAGCGATAATTTATAGGATTATCTAGGGTTTATTAGTAAAAACTATGAGATTTATGCCATTTTATACTCTAAATGTTTTCTAAAACATGAATGTGAATGGGTTAGTGAGCGATTACTTGACTTCTGGTCAAGCTTCCCACTATGGGTTTTCAACCTGACAGGCCTTTGTGAGTCTTTTGATTTTTGGTTTATGGCCTTGTATTCAAGGCCATGAAGGTATCGAATTTAAGTCCATATAGCTTTGACTAGATGTTGATAGTGTTTATGGTTTCCCATTTTGGACCAAAGGTTCATGGTGTTTAAGGTCACACAGCTTATACCAAATTTTTCTGATGTTTAAGTTCATACAGCTATGAATAAGAAGTTTATAACTAATCCTGGGATAGGAAACCTAAGCATCAATAAATATATCTTGTTGGAATGTGAATTAAATCACAAGTTTTTCTTTTAGTGAAATTTTATCTTTTAGAGATCTAAATCGTATGTAAGGAAAGGGGTATTTATGCTATATGTAAAATAATGACCATGCACCAAGGACTTCTACAAATATCAAGCTCTCAAGTAGGGAAGAAAGATTCCAAAAGTAATGGACCACTATGAGAAGTTTAAGGTAGTGCATGGTGGACCAAATGCTTCATGACAGTGGTTATGGGGTAAGTTAACTATGTAATTTGGAATAACCATCTCAAAAATCTAATATCACATGAGTCATTCTCTATGTGATAAATAATATGGAATTAGAAGATTACTCAAATTTTATTAAGATTCCTGTCAAGGATTTCTACATACACACACCACATGATTTTTTATCTTGTATTGGAGGCATTGTAAATTAGTTTTAAATTATGAAACTAGGACATTTATTCTATGTAGTTTAAAGTTTAACCACCAGAACCTGTTCTAGGAAGTTTAATGTTATGCAGATCAAACTTGGTTCCCTATCCTTGAAAAAAATACATCTCAATCACATTAGTGAAAGAAACACTTCAAATCCTCTAATCTCACAAAGTCATGCTCGACATGAGAAACAATAGACACCTTGTAAAATCATCTGAATTTCATGATAGTTCATGATAGGGAACATGTGGGGATATTTTCATTTCAATAATTGAAATATTATCTAGACATATTTCGCTCTCATGGAGGGTAAAAGTTGAAAGTGATGAAACATCATGGAAAATGTGGAAATATCAGACATATTTTGGGTAAATAATGGAATTATGGTTGAATTGTCTATATATAACTATTTAATCATCAAGAAAATAAAAGGGAACCCTGTATATATCGAGCTCTAATATAAGAGAGGAGAAATTTCATTTTTTCATCCTAATATAAAATTTAAACAAATTTAAGCTCCATAGATAGTTCCCATGATAGAATACTCTGGTTTATTTATCAATGGATTACTTGATCCAACTATTGATTTACATATAGGAATATTATATCAGGTTCCATTACACGGATCTGGCTCTCATGTAGGTAATGGGTCACATAGACTGGACCATATGTCATGTAGTTTAATTTTTTACTATAAGGATGTAGATGTTTTGTTATTTTGGGTCATGTGATGATGACATTTCACTATAGATAATCATCATACATATTATAAAAACTTCATATGGTTTAGCTTTATGTTACCAAGATGTTTTCCATAGATTTTAACATCATTTTGTGGGGACGTATAATGGATTTATTTTAAGGTCACATAACTTTGACTGATTGTTTTGCCTTTATGGTTTGGTATGCTGGCCATTATTGTTTTGTGTTTTATGGTCATATATATAATACCATGGGGTGATGAGAGTTAATTTCATACAACTTGGATCACTGGTATATGAGACTAGTGGCCAAGGAAAAACAAACATGATGTGAATGGAGGGACACAAGTTGATCCAATGTCAATACCAACAACCTCACTAATGGGAAATAAGTTCATAATTTTCTCCAATATAAGAGGTTTAACTATAACTACATATCCCACAAACATTAATCAATTCACACATAGTTATAAAAAGTTTCAATGTGGGAGACTGTCACCAGGAGTGGAAGTCCTCTTAGGCATGGGCCACAACAACACCCAATTTTTTGGTATATGATATAGAAGTTGACCATGAATTTTAACATCCTGCGATAAGGATGTTAGACACAGAATTTAACATCATAAATTGAAGATGATGACCATGAAATTTAATATATTACCATAAGGACATTGGGCACACTGTTTAATTCCATATGGTGTGGGTGAGGTGGACCAACATGGTGATTTTGAAAAGAATCTTTTCAGAGACCTAGCATTGGATTGGGGTGTTTGTATGGAGGAAAATTTATAATACTTGCATGATATTATGGATTACTGACCATATTATGTTGGATATTACATATATCTAATTCATTTATAAGTCAGGTGAATCTCATATAGAATACCAATCTGTGGAGTTTATAGTCATGCATTGGACTAATGAATTGCATAATTTGTACTTGCATGACATGGAGGATACATAATAGTAGTTACAGAGTATGATGGTATAAAACAAAAAATCATTATTGATCCCTTTGAATAAAGGAATATAGAAAAAATAAATAATTCATTAATGTTTTTTAATTTGATACTAGAGACTAGAGAGAGTAGAATGACCATTAGTAATGGTGAAAATTAATGTCATCCTTAGTCGATGGAGACTACTGGGAATAGGATGTTCATTACCACACTCAGTATATGGATATCGTATGCCGTTCAGGTGGACCTTTCCTCTAGGAACAAAATAACCTCTTGGATTTACTTCATAGGCTCATTTGAAAACTATGTTATTCACACTTGAATCCTAGTGGTGTTTCTTTAGTTCAATCAATCCATGCCACCAATTGTATTTTTTAACAGATAACCAAGAGGATTAATCAAATCAAGGAACTTGGTTGATTCAGATATAAAAAAAATTATTAAGTAGTTTTAGGGGATAAAGGGTTGTTCAAAATGTTTTTGAAAATTAAATGGTTATACCATCACATTTAAGATAGGCTATTTTGGTAAGAGGAATGAACCCCAATAGTTTATAGTTTTCATTTAAAACAAACAATGAATAGATTTGGAACCCAATTTGTAATGGGCGAAACTTAGTTATTTATTAATATTATTTATGATTTTCTTATTTGATCAGTTTATAGTCATTTGGGATGGACCAAGTTTCTCATAGTTTAAAGGTCATGTAGATCGAACCAAATATCATGAATTTTATCATCATGTGATGGGGAAGAATGTTATACCATTCAATTTAACATCTTACAATAAGCACACTGGACACAAAATTTAATGTCATGTGGTGGGGATGAATGGTTACTATAATTTAGGGTCACATATCTTTGACTATTGGTGTTTCTTTTAATGTCTTACCTTCAAGACAAAGGGTGGGGGCGAGACATCAATTCTAGTTTTTAATAACAAACCTGACATGAATAAAGGCATTGGGGTCAAATGTTAGAAAATATAGTCTCACCTATGAGGGAAAAATATTTTTCATAAGACAGAGGGTCTAAGAATCACTATGTATCCCATGATATCATGAATAAAGTTGTATGTAGTACTAGAAAGGAATGTGGTTGGAGACTGGTTCTAGAGGGAGGTCTACTTAGGTGAGGTCAAAATCATAACATTTTTTAGTTCATGTGATTTGGATATGAACCATGTAGTTCATAATCTTACAGAATAGATCTTGTCCTGGAGTTTAACATCATGGGATCAGGATGAGTTCCATGCCATTTATAGTCATGCATCTTGGACTAATGGTGTCATGCATTTTTTGGGTTATATGACTAGGACCTTAGTGTCATTCAATTTAGGGTCATATTATTTGGACATTTGTTCTTGAATTTTAGGCTCATATGACTAGGAACATGTTGTCTTGTAGTTTAGGGTCATATAAATAGGACCTATTGTGATATAACTCATCAATCATGGTGATCTTCTTGTTGAGGGAGAATTACTTCCATTCATGTACCATAAGTCTCAAAATTATTTAACTCTATAAGGACCTCATCTACATGTTCAAAAATATAATATTTTAAGAAGAAACATTGTTCAATTATATGTATTGATATTAACTGGTAGGGATGATAATCATGATGATCTTTCAATACTACCTCCTTAAGTCTTCTGGTCTTTAGAAGCTCAAGAAGTTCATGTTCAAATGAGTTTGTAATGTATATGGAAACATTACCATGCTTAAATGAAAAATACATGTCATTTTTATCATTTATTTATGCATGACCCCAATTCTTTGATACACATTGTGTGTTCTACACAATATTTCCCCATGGTTGAAGCAAAACACATGGGTTTCATTGGCTATAATAACCCCTCTGGTATTTTTTTCAAATCAAATACCTGAATACAAATCATTTATTAATTTTATAGCCTCATAATCTATAGTAGGGGTAGTATGTCAAATAATCTATCAAATATTCCTCTTCAAGTAAATAAATCTATGGTATTTCAATCCACTCATTTTCCATGGAACATGAAAATACTTGGGTACTTTCTAGTATTAGAAGGAATACACATTATTTTTCATGTCAGCAAAGGATGGATGATAAATCTAGTTCCCCATTTCATCACATATTCCACTATTTGTATGTACATGTGGATGAATTTTGGATCTAGGAGGTAGTTCCATGATCTTAATCAATTTTGGGGTATTAGTTGAAGCATTTGTGGCCCCAAAACTGGATGATGCCTCTCCTATATCAGGGAATTTTGACACTCCTAAAATAATTATGGAAACTACTAAGTTAAAAAAACATTTAGAGTGAATATGATGATGAGGTGGAAATATGAAAATTCCCCTAAACTAGTGGGCTAGGGTAATTTAATATATGAAAATTACCCCAACCTTATGGTTTTGGGTGTGGTTGAACGAAGTCTGGAATTCTCCCAATGAGGGGGTAAAAGTTTTTAAAATTCCACCAATAAAGTTGGATGGGTTACTTCACTATAAGGAGTAACTTCATAAGAGGACAATGATATTACATTATGGGAAAAATACCCATAAATTATCTAAATAATTACTTCATGGAGATCATTGTTTCCTTGTTTTAACTAAGAAATCTATTCTTTGACAAATATTGAACTATGAACCTCATGGGTATGACAGATAGAATAACTCTTGATTCCCTTTATTTTTCAATGGTATTAGGGGTAGACAATGATGGGGGTCTCAATGTGGTCCCCAGAGATTGGATCTGTTATTTACATTGGGCATATATTCCATTAATATTGCACTCTAGAACATAAATAATTTTGAAAAACCCTTCTATTAAGGTAGGAAGGGTATCATTGAGACCTTATTCCACAACCTTAGAGAATAGTAAGGGAAAAACTTCTAGTGATCATAGAATTATATGAATGTAAACTGATACTCATCGAGAGGGTTCTAATCAGAACCTGGTAAAAATTCATCAGGCCAGGTTGATACCATGTTGATGGAGACATATTCAAACTGATTCTTGTCTTTAGTGGAACATAGTTGTTGGTGGTTCAATGCACATTATACCCGTTGGTGGGATGGTTACCATTCTTTATTTTATTAGGTAATACTAATTAGACCATTTATTGGGATGGTTCCAGTTATACCATTTGATGAGACAACACTCATGACTATTAATCTTTATTATTGGGGACAATGGTTGAAACATATGATATATGTTAAATGGAAATGAATTTTAGAATTTCACCCAAATCGATAATATTTTTTAGTAGATCTTTGAAGAAGAAACATCCTTAAATTGTATGAAAAAATATACAATAGTAAAGGTAGTAATTTGGATGGCCATCCTATCTTTACTCACTTCACTACTTTATTCCTTGAAGAATGATCAAGTTGTCTTCTAGAGAAAAGGTGAAGTAACTGAAAACCTGATCATTATGTAGGGAATATATTTTATCCTTCCCAGTTTTAAGGTCAGGTCACCTCTCCCTTTTCAACATAAGGGAAAGAGTGATAGATTCATCTTTCCTTGGATTCCATATCAGTGGTGGTGTCAACTGATAAGTTTTTTCCATGGTTCAGTTAATAGAATCTTATATATGTTGTGTTGTAGTCACAAACTCTCAAAAACCACCATGGTGATTCATATGGATAAACCTAGTTGACAACTCATCCTATATTTTTCTAGATAGATCTCTAGTAATTATTCTTATGGGGTATTTTTTTCATAATATACATCATACCCATCTATCTTACAATGAAATCCATGACACTCTCATTTTTCTACTGCTTGCAATTATAGAGGTCATGGATTGTTGTTTTCCTTATCATAGAGCTTAATTAGTATAGTAATTGATGATAGGGATCTTTCAATCTAGAGATAGACCCATATACAAGGTTTTTGTACAAAGAAAAGTAAAGTCCTCCCAAGGTCTGCATGAATCATTAAGGCTTGATAGCCTCTTGTTGTTATGGGGTTCCCAGCATTGGTCCACATTAAGAAGAGAAATGGGAAAGATTTTGTTTTTGATCACATATTTCATTTAATGGTGATAATCTTGGGTTTTAAAATTTTTGAGGGGGTAGAGTCGAATCCAACAACTTATGACACGAATTCCACTCCATTTTTACATTTCCATGTCTTCCTTCAAGGGAATCCATCTAAACAATGAGGGAATCTAATAATTCTTAGAATATCCTGATCTAAGCTAACCTCAAATGAATTTCCTGACTTGGTAACTAATATCATCCCAATAGTTGGAAAACATGGTAATCATTGGGATCTATAGTATAATATGTTGATTGATGCTATTTCATTTCAGCAGGGTTTCTCAATTCATCCATTATGGATCATGTAACCTTCTCACATTGAATATATTCAGTTGAATAAAGTATAAATTATTCATTATAATGATTGTTATTAACTTATTTTCTTCCCATAAGTGACTTATCAATAATTATATGAAGCTATACTATTTTTTCTTTGAGATAAGATGAATTATCTCTTACTAATATGGATTCAAAATGGTCATATAATGGGTATGTATTGAATGTTTCCACATAAACCTCATTATCAATAGTATCAATTTTTGCATCATCAGCTGGTCTATAAGTGATGAAATTCACTTATGTGAAACATTTTATAGGAATAATATACTCCCTTTGGGGAGAAATATCTAATATCTAGGTTTGTTCCATCCCAATAGATGATACAAGAGATGACTTTAGGGTTTAAAAAGATAAAAATTCCCCTAACCCAGTGGGTTGAAGTTTTCCATGGGATTATACTATCACCAAAGCTAATTGGGTAGATGTTTGAATGTCATGGATTATGGTAATCAATAATCATCCATAATAAACTATTGGGATACACTAATAGACCTTGTAGGTGTTGGTGGTATTGGGGGTTTGTAGCTTCCCTAGATTTGTTGTGGATGGATTCCCCGGTGGCATCTTCTTTTGGATGCCTGAATATGGATGGTTGGGAGTGGAACTATTTCCTTTTTATATTCTTGTAGACATGGGATTTCACAATGTTTATGATTAACATGATGAATATGGGACCTCCTGGGTATCTTTTGAATGGTTTCCTTGATGTGTTGGATTCCATCCTCCACCTCCCTAATATAGAGAAGGAATGGGTTGTTTTGCTATGGGGATAGGATCCTGAAATGATTGGATGTGCTGATGGATGACACTTGTTTCCTAAAAACCCATAATTCATGTGATGGAATAAAAGGAACAATACCCTAGATAAATTAATGAGATTTGTCTAATTTTTTTATGGATCCATTGAAATTATATCATCGCACTAGGGCATTCACCACCTGTCGTTGGAGGTGTTGTGTTGGTGACATTATACGTCAAGGTCATGGGGCATGGTCTCCATGGACATCGAGGCATATGATTGGAATATCCTATAGTTTTGAATAGGGAATTAAGTTTTCCAATAGTTATTACCATATTTTCTAATGATTTATAAATTCATTAACACATTTGGAAATTTCATTTGTATTGTAAGAGATCTTGAATGTCCTGGAGAGGAAACACAAACAATACACTTGCCATTGTAGCAACACAAATAATAATGCAGGGTATAACAATCACCTTCACTTAAAGGATTGAAAAATGGTCATTTTTTGTATGTCTGAGTATTTAAATTGTTAAAGGACTCACATAAAGTATACCATTTTTGTTTCTAATATAAACTCTGAAGGATTTCACGCCAGCACTAATTTCGAGATAGTGAAGACCTGCTTTCTAATCACAGTATGTGAATTGATCTTTTCTCGTGAAAACTTAGAAAAAAATTTATTCGATAGGATGGTATTTCAAGTTAACCATACCCTTTTAAGGGGATTATTTCCTACTCTAGGACTCTCTTATAGTTTTAATACATATTCGTGAATCCTTCTGAAATCCTAGAGTGGTGCTAGTTACCCTATTGTCAATCATATGATCAAGAGATGTGTTTGATTAATCATCTATAAATATTTTATGTTCCAAATAATTATGTTATATATTTATGAGGATTTAGTTTATAACTAACCAATTGGGCTCTCTGAAGTTTGTTGTCATCTAGGAAATTGGTTGGTGTTTTGGAGTTAGGATTAAACCTCTGTGAGGCATCATGCGTATCCTATAAATATGGGAATCAAAACTCACATAGTTAGAAAAAAAATGGGTGATGGAGAAATTCCATTGTATTATAACCTCAAAGTGGTGTCCTATGTATCCTTATAAGAATAGGGATCATATCTCGAATAGTTCAGTTGAATAGTTGATCCTTACCCCATAAAATGAGGTAGGTAATGGAGGCACTTATACCATACTAATGGTGTGATCGTAACCAATCTCTAAGACCACATGATTCAAGCTCAATGTGAGAAATTAGAGATAGTATAAGATCAGTCACATTTCCTAAAATCATACCCTTAGATTCAAATTGAGGTATTATTCACTAATGATTCATTGATATGATTCCTATGTCATGTAAGGGGTGATAATAGGAAATAAGGTGGATACCTAAACCTGTGTTTCCTTGAGATACCTAACCTAGTAGGTGGGTCATGTGAGGTTTGGTTTGGTTGGGGCTTGCACTTAAGTGGATTCCAATGTTTTTGGAATAATTTAAAGTATATCAACTATTTGTTAATTTATGTTTTGGTTGGGGTTCACACCTAAGAGTATGTACATGTTTTTGTAACCACGAGGAGGATCTTGAAACATGGCAGATAGAGGTTTTGGATCCAGCTTACACCTAGATGTATGTCAATGTTTTTTGAACCATGAGGAGTATCTCGACTCATGGTGAATTGATGGTTTAGTTGGGTATTACACCTAGGAGTATTCTCATGTTTTTAGAACCATAAGGATGATATCTACTCATGTTTGATAGATTTTTTTATTGGGGATTAAACCTAGAAGGTTTCCAATGTTTCTAGAACAATGAGATGAATATCGACTCATGGTGTATTAAAGGTTTGGTTGGGGCTTACACCTAGAAGGATTCCCATATTTCTAGAACCATGATGAGTATCTCAACTCATGGGAAATTGATGTTTTGGTAGGGTATTACACCAAAGAGGATGACCATGTATTTGAGTTCAGGCTTACACCTAGTAGGAGGCCCATGTTTCTCGAACCTTGAGGGGTATCTCGAATCATAGTGAATTGAAGGTTTGATTGCAGCATACGCCTAGGTTGATGAAAATGTTTTGATACCATGAGGAGGGTATAGAATCATGGTGTATTAGAGGTTTGGTCAGTGATTACACCTAAAAGGATTCCTATGTCTTTAGAACAATGAGGAGTATCTCAACTAATGGGTAATTTAAGGTTTGGTTGGGGCTTATACTTAGGGTGATGCCCATTTTTTAGAGTTGTGATGAGTATATTGGATAAGAGTGAATTTAAGTTTTGGTTTGGTCTTACACCTTGGAGGATTACCATATATTTTATTAGGTTCTTTCACCAAGTAAGAGGCTCAACAATAGTTGTTTCCCCACCCCTAAACATTTTTTGTTAATAGTATGAGGTAGGGAGACTTTTAAGGTTGGGGCTTAAACCTAAGGAGGAGGCCCATGGTGGAGAAGATAATGAAGGGTCACATGCTCACATAATTGTGTCCATATAAGATATTTGTGAAAGGGTGACCATGTAGGAGGTGGGTGAAGAGACACCCATATAGTAGCTTTGTAGAAGGGCTTCCTCGTAGCTTTATCTGTATAGGGGAATTAGAATATGAGCCTTAAAAGGACTTATGTAATGGGTTACCCACATATAATTTCATATAGGGTTTTCCACATAACATTTTGAGAAGATTAATTATGGAGGAACTTTTCTGTGGGATTACATTGCAAACACCCTCCACATATTGAAATTCTAGAATTTTACCTGAGTGGTTGTGGGAGATGGATTCCAATCTGAGCATCCAAGAAATTCCTCCATATTTTTTTCCACTTAAATTTATAAAGATAGTTTGGATATTTATAGGTATATGTGGATAAATAATTTTAAAAAAAAGTTGAATACATAGAAATCTACGGCCACATAATTCTTCAAAAATGAGGGTACCCATGTACGATCATTTCATAGTAGCCTCATAAAGGGCTGGTCACATAAGAGCTTCTCAAAGTAATTTATTTGTAATGTGAGTGTCATGAAATGATACCTTGAACAAAAAAACGATTTTTTTGTGTGTTTCTGAGATTCACCACCTTAGACTGCTCACGAATTCTGAGTGTAGGATGAGTGTTTTACAAACTATTTGAAGTTCTACACAGTCATAGAAAAGTGTTATGATTCGGAAAAAATTACCAACTTTGTGTTGTAAACAAAAGTGGAAATGAGAAATAATTTAGGTTATATACAGTTGGACTAAAGATCTATATATGAATTTACACTTTTAATTTTTATTCAGGATAAAAATGAAACCCGGCTTAGAACGGTCATCACTTTGGACTCATACGTCCATTTGGGCTCTGTGAATAGTCAAAATGAATCCTATGAAGTGAACTAGACCCCAGTTCTATGGTTTTAACACCCTAATAGGTTAATTTTTTATGAAAAAAAGTTCCTATAAGACCCTAAAAAAATTTATGGAAAAAATACCATTTTAACCGCAATTTTTGAAATTCGTGACCTACTTCTGGATGGAGTTTCCCACCACCACACAACCATGTTATGAAACATTTATTAGTAATATCCATCCCCAATTGTTTGAAAATTATTTCAAAACATGGAAATATAACCTTATTCCCCTTATATCATGGAGGCACATTTCTTCTCCAACATGAAATATGTTGCATAAGTGAGGAGTATATCATGGGTCATGTAGAAAAGTCTATGGAATGAATTTTTCAATTCCAAAAAAACTCATCCCTTAGAATTTTTTCATTAGGAATAAAAAAATATGATTATAAGGTAAATATAAGGAACTTTTACACATTATTAAATCATCTGGTGAGCTTTGGATCTATCTCACCATTGAGAGGATACTTTCCAAATAGTGGATCTCAACTCATGGAATTTTAATGTCACTAATAGGAGTAATATAAACTCAAGGAATGTACATACAAAATTAGGAATGTTTTGGATTATATAATAGAATTAAGAGAGTGTAATGAAAGTTGATTTTTTACTAGGTATTCAATAGAATACCTGGATGTTTCTACATATCATATAGGAGTAGGAATTGAGCCTGCATAGTTCTAATAAAGGGACTCTTATGTAGATCAAACCATACATAAATGGATGGAATTTTCAATAAAGGTTAATTGAGAATAAATTCTATGTATAAATCTTTTATGTGGTCCAATATCATATATAAGAGAGGTGATATCATTACTCAAACATGGATTTGAGGGTAAAGGCCCGTGTTTCCATGGGGATGTTACACAAATTTGGCTATCATGACAAAAAAATTTACCACGTGGAGTAGGATTTTATAAGAAGTTTAAGGACATTATTAATAGACCATATATCAAGTAGTTTTTAGTCATACAATGAGGTCACAGTCCCCTCAGATAGTTCATGAGGATAAAATACATACTCTAGTTTTTTTCTGAGGTTAATGGACCTAGTCAGCATAGTGTGTTTTTTTCTAGGGTGGAATGGTAGTCCCTACGAGCTTTATATCCTATTAATTTCAACCTAAATTTATCCTAATCTATTAATGAGGAGGTCAGGTGGGTAGTAACTTATCTTTTAATCAGCTCACAATTTGTGGTTCTTTCAACCTAAAAATTGTTACCTTTTCACTTTGTTTAAAACGATCCTATTTTTTTCTAGTATGTTTAGGTTTTATATCCAATTAGCATAAACAAGACTATTGAATAGTTCTCCCTTTTCGGGGTTTCAACCTAGTGAGTACTATGTCTTTTCCATTGGATTATTAAGGTATTCAAATCTAGACCAATGCTGTTTATTTTTAGGATAATATATCTTTGACCAAAAATGGGGAGGTTTTCTCTATGGTAAGGGTTGAACAAGCTCAATGTGAAATGGGTTCCCAATGTTCGAATTGAAAATAACATAGAGGACTAGTAAAATAAGATTAAAATCATAATTATTGGACTATAAGTTGATGATACTTTAGGTCAAATAAATTTGACCACATACTATTATGGTTTAATTCCATGTAGCTTTGACAAAAAAGGTGGGTGATGTAGTCTAGACAACAAGGGAAGGAAAAAAACCTAAAATGAATATATATTTCCAAGATATTATATACATACTTAATGAAAAGTAAACTTAGCATAATTTCATAGTAATCATACTTGAGGAGACATATAGTTTATATTCATAAAGTTTGAACCTCATTTTATGATGAAATTTCCCAAAATTATAATCTCAAAAATAAGGATTTGGGGTCACTATGAGAGAGGAATTCCTAAATAAGATAGGTAATAATAATATAATGTCATGATATTTCTTTTAAAGGGTGAACAATTCAAAAAATTGAAACATTAAGGGTATTTTAATACTCTATAGTAGTTGGGGTATGAAAGGTGTAAATCAAACCCAATGAATATCTGAATCAATTTTCAATAGATACTCGCAAGAGTATAATGACCATTATTAATAGA
The DNA here is from genome assembly GCA_963277665.1 of Viscum album. Lineage (NCBI taxonomy): Eukaryota > Viridiplantae > Streptophyta > Magnoliopsida > Santalales > Viscaceae > Viscum > Viscum album. The sequence continues at coordinate 1,349,113,247 of OY728140.1, read as the reverse complement.
GGAAACTACTTACATGCTCAGTCTAGGTAAAGTGATTGTGTTTTAGGTGGACTTTTCCCCAAGAAACAAAATATACCATAGGTATTACTTCATAGAATCAGGTGGAAACTATATTGTTCACCATCAAATCTTAGATGGGTCCCTTTAGATCAATTAATCCTTATTACCAATATTTTAACATAAAGGTAAACTAAGAGTATTGATAAAATCAAGGTTATGGGGTTCCAAGATGATGATCTTGATTTAAGGAATTGGTTGGTTGTGAGTGAAAAATCATAAATATAAAGTAGGTTCACATAGAGAGGGAATATTTAATAAGGGTCCAACCACCCTAATGGTTATTCCACCATGTGATGAATATATTCTCATGGAAAAGGAAAACAACCTAATATTCATGAGTATATAATCACTTAAATGGATGATATTCCTTATATGTAGTGGTAATATCATTAGAAATTTCCATCTACTATTTTCAATGATTAAGTTCACAGGTAAAGGGAATGAAAAATATTATCTTACTTTTACCTATACCAAAGTTCAATTAAGAATAGTCAGGCTTTTCCTAGGGTTTCTTAAATTTTTTCTAAACCATGATTGTGCATGGATTAGCTAGTGATGAATTGAATTTTGATCAAGATTACCTTTATAATTTCATAACCTGAAAATACTTTGTGAATATTTTTATTTTTAGTTTAAGGTATTGAATTTAGGAACATTAAGGGATAGAATTTAAGGTCATGTATCTTTGACCAAATGTTTCGGATGTTTAAATTCACATATCTTGGGCCAAATTTTTGTGATTTTTTATGTCACATATATTGGACCAAATGTTACTAATCTTTATGGTCACATATCTTATACCAAGAAGTTTTTGGTTTGGTCTGGGATAGTAAATCCTCAATTCACTACTTATCTCTTTGGAGTGAGAATAATTTCCCATGTACTTCCCCAAATAAAATGGTTTCCTAAAAATATAGGAAAAATATTTAGGTAAAGGGGAATTTATGATTTAAGGAAAAGGATGACCGTGTTCCAATGACTTATACAAAACATTGATCTCTCATGTAAGGAAGAAATATGATAGAATGAATGGGCCACTATAAGCAGTTAATGGTCATACATGATAAAGCAAATGTTCCCTAACTTTGGTTATGGGGTAAATTAATTATCTAGATTGTAATAACTATCATAAACCTATAAAATTATGTGATTCTTGATATATGTGAGAGACAAGAGGTAATTGTAAAGTTACCCAAATTGAATTAATATTTTAGTCAAGGATTGTTTTTTACATGCACCAAATGATTTTTTATCTTCTAGGGGAGATATTTTCCTATATTATTACATCATTTGACTAGGATGTTGCTGATAAGTAGTTTAATGTCTTATATCCATGACATGTGCTAGTTAATTTAATTTCATGAACAATAGACATGTTTCCCTATCTTTGAATAAAATTCATCTCATTTGTATTTGTCAAAGTGACACTCAACGTCTCTTAATCTCACATGAGTCATGCTTGATATGAGAAACAAGGGAAACCTTTTAAATCATTTAATCAAAATGAGAGTGTATGATAGGGAACTTGTGGGGTTATTTTCATTTTAACTCAAGAATGAATCTCTATAGGGATTTAGATATCAGAGAGGGGCATGGTTGAAAGTTATGAAAATCCATGGAAAATGGGGAAATGATGGACATGGTTTGGGTTGACCATGGAATTATGACGAGATTTTATAGATATTACCATTTAATCCTAAAGAAAAGAAAGGTAACTTCTATGTAGATTGATCTCTTATAGAGGGTATGAACAACATCATTTTTCATCCTAGTATGGGACTTGAACAAATTGATTCTACATAGCTAGTTTAAAATAAATAAGACTCATGTTTCCTTATAAATGGACTATTAAATCCTACTACTGATTTAAAAATAGTGATCTTATATCAGGTACCATTATGTGGATCTATCACTCATATAGGTAATGGGTCACATGGATTGGACAATGTTTCATGCAGCTTAATGTCACGCTACAAGGAAATAGATGTTGTATATTTTATAGTCATGTTATGAGGACCTTTCTATATCTTTTATCATCATAAATCCTGAAAAAAATAATATAGTTTAATTTCATGTTACCTGGATATTTTTCAAACAGTTTAATATCATTTTTAGGGGACATATGACTATTTTAGTTTAACATCTCTTATATATGATCAATTATTATTCAATTCAAGGACTTATATTATGGAAAATTATGTGTGTTTTGGTTTAGGGTAATGTAACTAACACTATGGGATACTGAGAGTTAAGTTCACATAGTTTGGACCTTAGGGAGAGGAGACTACTGGGTAATAAAAAATAAACCTAATATGAAGGGACTGGCCTGGGTGGATCTAATTCCAGCACTAAAAACCTCATTTATGGGTGAGTAGTTCATAAGTCGACCGGATATATGAGGTCTGTGAATCACTATATATCCTGAAAATGGGAATCAATTCAAATGTAATTCTGAAAGGTGGTTTGGTAGGAGACTATAACCAGGTGTGGAATTCCTCTTAGAAGTGGGACATGACAACACCCAATTTCTTAGAATATGATAAGGATGTTGACCATCTCTTTTACCATCTTGTGGTGGGGATGTTGTATAATAATTTTAACATCATACTATGAGTATGTTGAACATGAAATTTAATGTCTTATAGTAATGATATTGGGAATGAAGTTTAATGTCATACGATGAGGATGATATTAACCAAAATTATGATTTTGAAAATAATATTTAGAGAGACCTCTTATTATTTTAGATTATTTTATGCTAGATAAATTCTCTTCCTTGCATGAGTTTAGGTATTAATGACCATATGATGTGGGATCTTACATAAATATCACTCATACATAAGGGAGGTGGATCTTATGTACTAAACCATTCTATTCCACTTATGGTCATCCATTATACCAAAGTATTCCATAGTTTATGTTCATGTGGATTAGAGGCCCCTTAATAACAGTTTTAGAGTATGATGGTATAAAACAAAAAATCATACTAGATCCCTTGAACAAATGAAAAATGGATAAATAAAATCATTTATTTATATGTATGAATTTGATACTAGAGACTAGTATGATTATAATGACCATTAGTAATGGAGAAAACTAATTTCACTCTCAGTTGATACAGACTGGTTGGAGTAGTCTATCCATTACCAAACTTAGTCTAGGGATAGTATATGGGGTTTCGGTGGATCTTTCCTCTTAGACCAAAAAATACTATAGGGGTTACATAACGAGCTTAGATGAAAACTATGTTATTCACCATAAAATCATTGAGGGGTCCCTTAAAATCAATCAATACTTACCACAAATTCTACAATAAAAGAGATAAGAAAGAGTATTAATTGAATCAAACAACTAGGTTGATTCAGACATAATAAGTTTAAAAGCAGGTTTATTGGAGGAAGGCTTATTCAAAAGGTTTAAGAAAATTCCATGGTTATACCATCACATGAAATATAGTATATTTGGGTAGGAATAATGAATCCAAACTAAAAGGAATATTCACTTAAACCACACATAGAATGGAGCTATAACTCAAGAAGTAATAACCGAATCCTGGTTATTTATTAAGATCATTTGTGAGTCCCCATTTTGAGCAGTTTATGGTCATTCAGGATGGAACATTTGTTTCATAATTTAGATGTCATGTGGCTTGGACCAAATATCATGTAGTTTATCATCATTCTATAGGGATGAATTATAGACCTTACTGTTTAACATCATACATGAAGGATGGTCAACACATGGTTTAACATCATATAGATAGAATGAATTATTACTAATGTTTAGGTTTGTATAGCATTGAACAAGGGTGTACCTTTTATAGTCCTGTATATAGGACCAATGGTGGGTGTGATATATCTTTTCCAATAGTTAATAATAAATATTACATGAATAGAGTCCAAAATTCCTAAATGTTAGCAAAGATAATCCCAAATTTAGGGAACATTATTGTTCCGAATATGGAGGGTATACTAATCACTACGTATCCCATGAAATATGGAATAAAGTTGTGCATAGTGCAAGAAATTCATGTGGTTGAAGACTAGCGCTGGAGGGATGCCCTCTTAGGTGTTGTCCAAAGAATCATATAATTTTCTATCATGTTATAAGGACATGAATTGTGTAGTTTAATATCTTGAAGAATGGGTGTTTTCATACAGTTTAACTTCATGTGACCAAGATGAGTTCAAGAGAGTTTAAATTCATGCATATTAGTCTAATGGTATCATGTTTATTTGGGATAGATAACTTGAACCATGGATTCTTTTAGTTTAGGGTCATATGACTAGAATATTGGTGTCTTTTATTTTACGATCATACAATTATGTCCTTGGTGTATTGTATTTTAGGGTCATAAAACTATATCCTATTCTGATATAAATCATTAGACATGGTTATCTTCTAGTCAAGTAAGAATAACTTGGATGCATGTAGCATTAGTCTCAGGATTCTCTAACTCCATCAGACCTTCATCTACTTCTTCCCAAATAAAATATTTAAATAATAATAATTCTTCAATTTTATGTCCTAATATTTATTGGTAGGAAAAATAATCCATATTGTCTTTCATGACCACCTATTAAGTCTCCTGATATTTAGAAGCTCGAGAGTTTCATGTTAAAATGAATATATGAAGTATGTGGTAACATGATCATGCTTAAATGAATAAACCTTGATGTTTCAATCAGTGAGGGATGGAAAACCATGATTCTTTGATATAATTTTTATTTTCTACTATATATGTCCACATGGTTAAAGCATAAATGTGGTTTTCATTGGCCCCAAAAACGTCTCTTCTATCTTCTTCTAAATCCAATCCTTAATGGAAAAGAACTTCTTGATTATATAGAATTACTATTGTTGGTATGGGAAGTATGTGAGATTCCCTCTCAAATATTACTCTTCAAGTCGCATAATACATTGTATATCGATCAGTTCATTTTCCATGGAATAGAAAAATACTCTGGGACATTCTCTATTTGGAAGGAATACACTTTCCTTTTCCTATAATAAATATATGTACTACAAACCTGCTTCCCCAATCCATAAAATATTCTTATATTTGTATAATAACATGACTGAATTCAAGATCTTGGAGGAAGTTCCCTGATCTTAATAAATTTGGGGGAATAAGCTAAAGAAATAGATGCCCCAAACCCTAATGTTGTCTCTCCTATATTATAGATGTTTGAATCTCTAAAAAACGATATGGAAACTACTATGGTTGAATAATTTCTGGAATGTATCAGATCATGAGGTGTAAAATATGGAAATTCTACCATACCATTGGGATGGAGTACTTTAATATATGAAAATTCTTCCATCCCTGTGGGTTGGTTTTAGGTGGAATGAATTCCAGAATTCTCTGAGTGAGGGGTTAAAAATTAGGAAAATACCCCCAAGCTAGTGGGATAAGAAACATGAATTCAAGTAGGATCTATGTTAAATTATGTTGATATTAATTTAGTTTTGAAATACCTATGAATCATCTTCATAAATTCTTCTTGTAGATCCTCATTTTTTTACTTCAACAGAGAAATCTGTTCTTCGACAAAGATGTACCTATCATCCACAAGTAGCTAGAAGATAGAAGAGCTCTTGACACCCTTTACTTTTTCAATGATAAAACAGGTGTATGATGATGAGGGTTTTAATGAGTACCTCTAATATTGGATATTCTATTTAAATTGGGATTTTTTTCCATCAACCATGCACTTTGAACCATAAATAAGTTCGATAAATCCTTCCATGGGGGTAGGAAGGATATCACTCTGACCCTCTTCCCTAATGCTTGGAGTAAAGGATGAGACAACCTTCTAGGGATCATAAGATTGAAGGAATTTCCAATGATCCTCATCAAGATTGTGCTCATCAGAACTAGTTTGAAAGTTATCAGACCTATTTGATGCCATTTTGAGGGAGACATAGCCAACCCAATTGTCCACTTCAGAGGAAAATCATGTTTGGTGGTTCAATGCACATATTACCATTTAGATGGATGGTGTACATTCATTCATTTGGTGGGATAATGACCATTGGACCATTTGGTGGGATGGTTCCCATTAGACCATTTTATGGGATCGATCCCGTGACTATTCTTATTATTCATTAGGGATAATTGATAAAACTTATGATACATATTATATGGAATTTTCTATTGGAATTTGACCCCCATAGATTATCTTTTAAATTATATCTTTGATGGTGAATAATTAATAGATCTTGTGGCCCAACATAAGATGGTAAGGTAAGTAATTTAGATGTCCATCATGTCCTACTTCATTTGGATTCTTGATTCCTATAAGAATAACGAGGTTATCTTATATAGTAAATGTGAAGCACCCAAGAACTTGATCATTATAGAATGAATAAATTTTATGCTTCCCTATTTAAATGTCATGTTGCCTCTACCTTTTCAGGACAAGGGAAATATCAGTAGATTTTAATTTCTATAGATTCTATATATGTGCTGGTGTCACATGATAATCTCTTTCCTTGGTCAGGTGAATATAATCTTATATACATTGTACAGTAGTTACAAACAATCAGAAGCAACTAGGTCACTTTATATGAATAATCCTACTTGACAACTCATCATATAAATTTTTCGCATAGATCTCATGTAAATGTTACAGTGGAAGCTCTATTTTCATCGAATAAAACAAAACCTTCCTTCTCACGATGAAATCCATAACTCTCTCATTTTCATACATCATACTATTATAGTTTTTAAGGATTATTATTCACCTCAGTGTAGAGATGAATTGTCATGGGAACTGCAAATAGATACCTTCATATCTTAAGATATACCTAGATAAAAGGTTATATACTAAGAAAAAGAGGGGCATACCAAGGTCTGTATGAAGCTTCAGATATTTTCTACTTCTTATTGTTATAGGGTTCCCAATATTAGGCTATGATAATAATATAAATGAGTGATATGTTGTTCTAGATCACGTATTCAATCAAATTTCAAGAAGCTTGGGTTCCTAAATTTTAAAGGGCATGGATTCAAATCCACCCACTCAGGAAAAAGATTACTCTATAGTTTTACAAGTTTATTTTTTCCTTCAATAGAATCATTAAAGAACCTAATTTTATTTATAAGACATTTAACAAGACAAAATAATGTTTTCAAAGCCAAGCGCAGTGAAAACATGTGATTCTGAGGCCTGGTGACCTAAAAATAAATTTTATAAAAATAGTAAAAATATTTTATATCGTATGCACATACTTTTTCATAGATAATAGAATATCACCTAAATGGATTCTTAAAATTGAAATCTAAGACCACAGTTGAATCTGAAGCATGAGGTTTACCCTATGTGTGACTCAAAGTTGGTATGTGTTGGTTGTTCGGATAAAGCAACCATTGGTAGGTGTGTTCAGTGAATTCATTCATTCATTCATTCATTAAATAAACTAAACCAATTTCCCTTATAGGTGGCCTATTATGGGGGATCAATAGGGTTATCTACATAACCTTGTGGTCATTGAGAGGATTAATCCACCATTATTCATTGGTGAATTGAGATCGAATAACGATGAGCTTCCAGATCTAGGTGAATCAAGGTTTAGATAATGCAACGGATCTTCCCCATCATTGGAAAAAATGTTCTTCACCAAAGAAATATTGAATATCAATGTAAGAGTTTTCATTTTTGGATTCTAAAATTACGATCAAATATAGATCATGATAAAAATCTCATTTTTTGTGATTTTAAATTGATCAATTTCATAAGGTTGTGTATCCTTGTTGTTCCATATTTCTGACCCCATTGATATCCAATATATATTCCTTGGCCAATAATTCTTGGCCAATAATTTTTTCACCCTTGTTTATATTGTTTTCCCACTTTGTTCTTCACAATCTTCATTGTTTTCCTATGAGGCCACAGTTCAACATTGCCAGATGCGATCGAGTGTGATAAAAATCCCAAATTCATGGAAGATTCTTCTGTGAAGAATAGATCGATAATTAGGGGATGGATAGTGATGTTTTTTGGGATATGAGTGATTCCATCATGGATTATGGATTCAGTGAGGCAATGTTAGGCACCACGGGCGATGGTGGTCTGAGGCGGAATCGTGTGGGAGGATCATAACACTGATATCTAGCCACAAAAAAGACATAATATGTGGTCTAAGGAGTTTCCACTATTTTTGGGTGGTTGTTAGGTGATTTTAGTAGTAGGGGAAGGGGATTTGGGATCCATAAAATAGATCTGAGTTTATGTGAAAACACCGACTACACAATACATAGAGTGATGAATATACACCATGTAGTGACCCAGCTATAACAACTATAATTTTCAAGTGAGTTAAAATTAATAAACCATGTGGGACCCCACACTCCATGGTACTCATTGCTAAAAACCCAGCATATACTATGGGAGTATACAGATATGGAAATGGAAATGCACACATCGTGTACTGGATCATGGCCAGTGTACACGGGCATGGCCTGGAGAACCCGGCTCGGCCCCGAGTGGAAGAGACATGTCATGTAACACCCCTACACATTGTGTAGTACTAAATATTCAGTGATCCATGTGCTTTTGAGGACACGATCAGGCAGAGGTGTGGGACCACATGCTGTGTGGACCCCCCTACACACCATGTACATCCCTTTTTAGAAAAACTTCTACCTCTCATATCACCTGCATTTGGACTCAGATTTTGGCTCATATATAGCATATCCTTAGTGATTTTACATTGATTAACATGATAGTGGCCTTAATAGTGTAATCTAAGATATTATGTGAGATGTTCCTAGAATGACTCTTCTTTAGGAGATGTTCGACAATGGAAGTGATCTGGAAGGATCATCGGATAGATCAAAGTGGAACCCTCCTATCATAAAAGCATATGTGTCCTCTATCTACTATGGGGCACCCTCTTGTGGATTCATGGCATGGGTCCTATATCTATTGAGTGGAACCCTACTATCATATCCATGTCTGATTCCTCTATTTACTAAGTGGAACCCTCTAACTTTATCTGGTAATGGGTCCTCTATATATAGAGTGGCACCCTCATGTCGTATTAGGGAATGGGTTCAATATTTACTGAGTGGAACCCTCATGTTGAGTCAGGGAATGGTTCCTTGCTAGAGTAATATTTTATGTTTATTTTAAAAAAATTGATAATTTTGTAATTATTTTCAATATAAATACCCATGGTTTTCAATGATTTAATAAATAGTGGGTAATTTCAATTATGGAAAGAAAATTGATTCAAATGGTTAAATAAGTGATGGTTCTAAATTTAGAAATGAATTTCAAATATTAATATTTTTTCATTGAAATTTCATTTAGTAATATGAAAGTTTTTATGATTTTAAGTTTTCTAAACTCTTTTTCCATGTGTTTTCTAAAACTAGACAGCTGGTTCAGACCACAAACAAGGACCCAAGTGCCTCATAGGCATCCCAAAGGGGGCCTCCCAACCATGCAGGCATAAAGGAGATCTATAAGACTAGCGAAATATCATCAAGAATCACTTCTGTGTAGGGGCCCATGGTGATCAAATCCATGGGTGGCATAGGTTGAATAAATCATGAGTGCATGGGAATGTAGTGTTCAAGCCCAAACTGCCGTGGGAGTAGAATTTCACCATGGACGGGGCAGTCTAGTAGTAGTAAGAGTCCTATGGCTCTAATATGACTTCATTGTTGAGATAGAGCTCCATTATTGTTTATAAGCACTCACCCAAAGACCTCACAGTTCAATGTTGGATCAGTACTCTATTGTGCTCCTCTGTACTCCTCCATGCTCTGTCGCATGCTCCACCGCACTCCACCACTACTGATCGAGCCCACCACTTATTGCCTTCATTTCTAGATCCCACTGTTGCTTCTATCACCAGATATCACTATTATCACTTCTCTTAATCACCACTACCACCACCTCTTGTGTCTCATATATCCCTTATGAAAGATGAAGGAACTGAGGGAGGAAAACCCTCCACTTCTCGATCCATCCACCAGAGACTGTCCCCCGTTCACCAAGCACCAAATCCACACCCCAATGCTCACCACCATCCTCCTCCAAGCACCACACGTGTAGTCATAGAGTCTTCTTTTGACATCATCAGCCACCACTTATCAACCACAGAACGTCCTTCCCTCCACTTCTCATAATGGGACTACCATGGACGATCACCCTGATCTCACGCTCAGGCTCCATCACTACTGGAAAAGCTCGGGGTCACCTCTAATCCCATCTGAACTGATGTATTATCACCATAAATCTCATATTGAGATTCATCAGTCCATGCAAAGGCCGAATGAAATGAAGGATATCTGTTGATCCACTACCCTACTACCACATTGAGGCCACCCTACTCCATGCATATCAAGCCTCCACTAAGGAACTACCTTATTCCCCATCCCTATCAAACCACAACATTTGGTTCATTTTGAACTAACCATGCATCCCATGCAGCACTGAAGGATTCTTACAACCACCTTGTAACACCAAATCAAGCTCCCTTGCATGGATCCTAGTCCACGCACAAATTTTCAATCACCCAAGATCTGCAGGTGTCTAAAACTTGACAACTACGGGCCATGAGGAGATTAATATCGTTGTAGATCTCAAGGATCCATGAAGGATGAAGAAGCAGTATGATCCCATACACTCTACCTATAAATGTATACAATACTGCACAACAGAAATGAATCACTCAACACCCAAAGAAGATCCCACATGAGGGAGGGCCGAGTTGCTGCATTGTCTACTCTTCTTCTTAATTATTTTCATTATTCTATATTATTCTATTTTTTAAGTTTCATTTTAAAATTTAGTTTTATATTTATTTTATAAATAATATTTTCATTCATGTTTTTACAATTTTTCTTCTACCCAATTCATACAATGTTTTCTTCTCTTCTTTTTCTTATTATATTATTCCTTATTATTATTGTTATTATTATTATTATTATTATTATTCTTTTAACATTATTATTTTTATTTTATTATTTTTATTTATTTATTTATTTTTTCTTCTTACTCTATTTTATTTATCTCCCTCTCTCTCTATCAAACCAATTATTTTTATTTTGATAATTTCTCTCATCCACCATTCTTATTTTCATTTTTATTCACATTCCTTCTTTTATTTTATTTTATTTTATTATTTATTTTTATTTTTATTTCAAATTCTCTTATTTCATAACCACCAAAGTGACCTCTTACTCTCGATAATGGGAGGTTGAGCCAAGGCTTGGACAAGGGGAGTTCAAGGTGTTCTTTAATTTTTCTAAAAGTTTATTTTAGGTTTGTAGTAGATTTCAGTAACATGCATGGGTGAGGTGAATATCCCTAGAGTGGTGACTGCCCCCAATGACATGCAACTCAATATATTTATATTCTTTTGTTCAATATATTTTCCATATCATCGTCTTCTAACTCTTCACAGGATGAATTTGAGTGAGTCAATGAATGAAATGTCATGGATAAAGACAGGACTTGGAAATGGCACAACCTAGACCAAGGTGCTTCATCAACCATCATTAAAAAAGAAGGTTTAATTGATATTTCTTAGGCATTCCAATATTTCTGAATTTATCAATAAAAATAATAGTAATTCAAAAAAAGATTTCATGTTTTGATTATCAATATAAAATCAAACATATAAAGGAGAATAATAATTGAATCCAAACCCAAACACAAAACTAAATTCTTTCTTCCTTAACTCGTTCTATTTAGCATTTAATGCTAGCTTAGAATTTTACTTTTCATTTTGATGTCATAAAAATTAATCAGAACTCAAAAAAATATTTTACCATTTTTTCATAAAATCATAAACAAATAAGGTGATTAGATAAATTAGGTGAACAAACTAACAATATCCTCAAATGGGATGACCCTGGTCAGCCACTGTACTGCACTAGGAAAATAATTTTCTTTTACCACATCCCAAAATATTTTTGCAGTCAAAACAAGTGTTGTTTGGAGATCCAATCAATAGTTGAATCATTTTTTATAATTTTACAATTTAGATAGATTTTATTTCTTTATCAAAAACATAAAAAGACCTCAAAAATTATTTTCCCATGATTTTTTCAAATGAATATTATTCTGCATGGATTGATTACTCACAGGTGTAGGAACACACAACTAAAGAAATCTGGTTTACAAAATTTAGTACTTAAGTATGGTATAGATATATTAAGGGATCCCAAATCCAAATTTTCATAGAGGATAAATTAAAGGACCTCATCCAGCATCTCAAAGATACCCTCAATCAACCAGTGGTTGAAAGATTATCTATAGATCTAACTAAATATTGGGAGTACTTCCTATAATTTTATTAAGAAGTTTCCAAGATACAAGAAGAGTGTTCCTTGATTTCCTTAAAATATTTTAAAGAAGTACATTCTGAATAATTCTCTAATCAAGTGGGAAATCCAAAACCCACAACTGATATTCAAGATCTTGAAGAGATGGTGAAATATCTACAAGGAAAATTGAATTGGATAACTACATATTTTCATGCATTGTCTGAGAAACCTTATCCAAAACCAGAAGATAATCCACTTTTATTATTTGATTTACCCAAGGAGACCAAGGATGAATATTTTCCTACTGAGCTATATGTGGGTGATCATAAAGAACATGATGACTTCTAGATAAAAGTTTAGGAACTAATTGATCTCTCTGTTCCTTTTAATGAAGATTATCTAATAGCATTTAAGGTAGATACCACCCAAGTTGTGGAATTTGAAAGATTATCCATAGATCTAACTAAATTCTGGTAGTACTTCCAATAATTTTATCAAGAAGTTTCCAAGATACAAGAAGAGTGTTCCTTTATTTCTCTGAAATATTTTAAATAATTTCCTTCAGAATAATTCTCTAATCAAGTGGGAAATCCAAAACCCAAAAATGATATTCAAGATCTTGAAGATATGGTGAAAGATCTACAAGGACAATTTGATTGGATAAATACATATTTTCATGCATTGTCTGAGAAACCTTATCCTGAAACAAATGATGATCGACTTTTATTCTTTGATTTACCCAAGGAGACCAAGGATGAATATTTTCCTATTGATCTATATATGGGAGATCAGAAAGAACATGATGACTTCTAGATAAAATTTTAGGAACTACTTGATCCCTCTATTCCTTTAAAAGAAGATTATCCAGCACCATTGAAGGTAGATACCATCCAAGTTGTGGAATTTCAAGTAAAATGGAAGAGCCTAACTACCTTCCTCCATCCACTCAGAGTATATTCCAAGAGGAACTAACCAATGAATAAGATATTTAAATTAAACCAACTTTGGGTGTTGAAACATTCTCTGAATCTATCTCTTCTAAATTTATTGAAACTGAATTGTGCGTCCCTCCCTGCTATTTTGATTTTACAAATTCATAAAATATTTGTTATTCCTCATAAGAGGATAAAGATATTGAAAATCAAATTTTTAAGGAATACATAGACCTCCCTGCTTTCAATGAACATACATTTGTGGAGCCCCATGAAGAATTCCAAGTTTTTAAGACTTAGGAAATCAGAACATATGCTTCTCATATTAAAGGGGATAAATTAATTATTCAAAATTCATAGTTAAATTTTATTCAAGTGAAAAAATAGATGTTTATTTCCCCTTTGAACATTCAATTAATGTATACCTATTGAGCCAACACTAGAATATAAATAGAAGGTTTTACAAGTAGAAACCAAAGAGGAGTATGAACCATACTTTATCCCACATCCTCCATACAACTTATACCTAATTGTGAATGGGGTATCTAGTATACTCTATCCATGAGTTATTTCTCACCAAGAAGTAAGAATAATAAGATGGGAAAAGCCTCATGTGTTGGTTAAAATTAAATAAGCATCAACCACCATCATACTTTGGATAACAGTTGGTACTACCCTCTGGAGGTAATATAAATCCAAGGCTTTCTTGGAGGATCATACCAAGAATTGTCCCTTTATTTTTTCTAGAATTTTAGATTTTAATTTCATTTCTTAGTAATTAGACAATCATTAATCCCACTCCCTCTAATCTTTTTGAGTTTTAATGAAATTATACTTACGTAAAATTGAGTAATTTTATTTTATAAGTTCATGATTGTATAAGGAATCCCCAATAGTAAAGGAGTACATATAACTAAGCTTAATGGGAAAGAGTGTCACGAACCCCACCCCACAAATTATACCCATCCTAGGTTGGCAATGTGAGAAGGGAGATAATGACCCCCGAGTCCCACCTCCAGTAGGCCTCAGGTTGGTGACTAGCACTGAGGGTATAATAAACACACAAATGGGAGGCATTATCCTCTAATAGAACACATACAGAAGAGAGAGATAAGATAGACACCAATCAACTCCAACTCAGAAATAAAATATAAAAGAAACCCAAGTGCACATATGTAATTCCATGAAAAAGAACTACAACTGAAAGGTGAAAAATAGCAAGTACCCATTAGAAAGTAAAAACAGCAGCAACCACAAGCTCGGACAGCTCCTGCAACCAAAAGCTATTAAACACCATCCTAGTATCCAAACTGCTCCAAGTGACCTAAAAAATAGTTTATATATATATATAGGGTGAGTATAACATTATACTCAGTAGGATCCTCCTCGAAGCCTCTCGTGCAAAAGTAAATAAAGCATGCTAAAGCACAGTGAACAACAAGTGAAACTAACTCATTACCTAAACAGGTATACTAAGTTCCCAACCTCACCAGGACTACTCTCACCAAGTAAAACATACAAGAATATATCATATAATAAATAACATTAAGGGTAACCCTCTACTACTTCCCAACTGTTTTTCTGCTTTGCCCCAATGTCGCACATCTTGAGCATCTCTCTCCAAAAAGGCTTGCCCGCAGACACCTGAGCGAAGCACCACAATAAGCACCTCATGTAAAAAAACCACCACATCCAAAAACCAAAGTAACCAGGTAGTTTCCGAGAGCCACCATAGCTAGCATAATGTGTATCATACGATGGGTATTATACCTCAATCCATCACAGCCCATACACCGAGTAAGGATCCTCAATCCATCACAGCCTATACATGTTACACATATAGTATTCCATATAAAACTATATCTAGAATATATGTGTGTGAATAACCACAAGCCGTTACAGCCCTCTACACACATATATGGGGAAAACTAACCAATGTGTCTACCGGTACCAGTAACTACCAAGAGAATAGAGCAGGGCCAAATATGGTAGTCAGCCATCCATCCTCCCACCGGAATGTTGGGGAAAACACCCCCCCCCCCCTAGGGCTCAGAATCCATGGGGTGTCATTTCTTACTGAAAGGGTGGAGTAGCGTATAGAAACACAAAAAGTACAGAATATATCATAACTCACAACCACATTATGGTATAACCTAGTCTAAGACACACTGCAGCTAACGTCTCTCAGACTCCGGGCTGCTACTTCTAAGACTATGTATCCTATAAGCACACAACCATTTAAAGAGATTTATTAGATTAATTCATTCCCTTTTTATCAGTTCCACTTTACGTTAATTAATTCTTTAAACATTAACTAACCATGAACATTTCCACATTAAATTTCATCAGCATCACACCCAATGTCAATTGTAAAAAATTACAACCTCGTCATTATGTTCCAGTAACTCCATCCCCATGGGTTAACAACATTTATTCAATTATTCATTATAGAATTACTTTCCCACATTCCCAGGGATTCTAGAAAAACATTATATTCTACTAAACACACTAGGGCTCAACACAGTGTGTAGATGTACTACCCGTCAAGTCTTTGCCGATTATAGCAAGAGAATATACCCATCCTACCTTGAGAAGCTAAATACGGAAAGCATGTGGCATACCCTATGTGTCTTTGCCTCTTTCAGAAGAAGGGTAAGTAAGGCCAGCTGCCTTGAGCAGTGGGGAAAATTAAAGCAGATAAACAACCAATCAAAAATCACCAAGCATCCAACAATCACATTCATCCCATTCCATCATCCCTGATGTCCTCCATGAAACCTACATGCATAAAACGATGCATCTCGCCACTCTAGGCATCATATACTACCACAACCAAAAGGGCCTCCATGTCCCCACATATCACAACACCCATCCAGGCTCACATTAAAACACAAGCAGCAATACAACAAACATCTTCACAATTGGAATCTTGGCCCTTAAACAAACAAGAGGGTAACTCAGAACCCTACAGGTAATTATCTTTTAACAACCAACAGTTCTTTAATCTATCTTGGATTAACCTATTTATTATTCATGGGTTCTAAATTCGGTAAACCTAACAATAAGCTATCACAAATAAATGAACATGCTTACTGCACTAATTTTATTAACATCAAATTACAACAAGAACCAGATTCGTTTACATGCCTCTTTATCTTTATCCAAACAATCAATTAATCCTGGTTTACGTTCTTTATCGATCTCCATCAAGAAAAAGCATAAATATCACAAAATCTAGCAAAAACAAGAGGCAATAACATATGATCGATATCAATTGATTTATTCGATTCAAATATTTATTATGTCAATTCCGTTGTCATCCAGTGGGATAAAACATGCTAAAGATGTAGTTGCATATAAAAGAAAGAGAAGAAACAAATCCCCTACCTCAAATAGTTCCTCGCATTCTTTATCCACACAACGGGTCACGATCCTCCTCTCGCGACAACTGCATCCACCCGAGGATGCCACGGTACACCCGGACCAACAAAACCCCAAGAAAAACCCCATTAGAAGCATGGAGATTACATGCTATAATATGGAAAGGAGAAACAGGAGAATATGATCCCCAAAGGAATGACGATAAAACATACCTTATATCGAAGATTGATCGATACAGCTTGGTTGCATCAAACAGAGATGAACCAATACGAGGAGGAAATCTTGACTGTGCAACTCATATGGGAAGGATTTAAAGGTTATATCATCTCATAGCCAAGAACAAATAGGATGAACAAGGGAGGAAGATATCTTGTCCCTTTTGAAGATTTAATTGGGTGACGGTTTATGATATGCTTAATTCCCTATTAAAAGTGGATCGCATTAACCCATGCGGTTTGACAAAGTAAAAACATCCCAAGCCATAGGAATAATTAATATAGGATTTATAGCCTTTTAATTGGCCTTAAGAGTCCTTAAAATAAGGCTTTAAATGTATTTTACGTCAAAGGAAATGTCAAAGGGGTGAAACTATAGTATGATGGAAACAATGTACACCTACTTTTACTGTACACATACCATTAGAGGTTACTGATAGAGGTTACCAATAGACCTCACCGTTCTGGAAATATTGTACACCTACTTTTACTGTACAACTACTGATAGAGGTTACTGATATAGGTTACTGATAGACCTCATCGTTCGAGAAAAACTTTACACCTACCGTTACTATACACCTACCATTACTGTACACCTACCGATAGAGGTTACCGATAGACCTCACCATTCTAGAAACATTGTACACCTACCGTTACTGTACACCTACCGATAGAGGTTACTGATAGAGGATACTGATAGTCCTCACCATTCTAGAAACACTTTACACCTACTTTTACTGTACACCTACCATTAGAGGTTACTGATATAGGATACTAATAGACCTCACTGATAGAAATGTTCACAAAACCTCACCGATAGAACACTATTCACTGAACCTCACCGATAAAAAACTGTTCACTAAGCCTCACCGATAGAACACTATTCACTGAACCTCACCGATAGAACACTGTCCACTGAACCTCATTGATAGAACATTGTTCACTTAACCTCACCAATAGAACATTGTTCACTGAACCTCACTGATAGAACATTTTTCACTAAACCTCACTGATAGAACATTGTTCACTGAACCTCACTGATAGAACACTGTTAACTGAACCTCAATGATAGAACATTGTTCACTAAACCTCACTGATAGAACACTATTCACTAAACCTCACTGATAGAACATTGTTCACTGAACCTCACTGATAGAACACTATTCACCTACCGTTATAGGTTACCGATAGAGGTTACCGATAGAACTGTTCACTAATGGAACTGTTCACAAAATTGGAAAGTTGGAAAAGTGTTGTGGATATGTCACCTTGACCTCCCGAAACACATCAAACACCACATTTTCACAAAGTAATGGATCGTAGAGGTCTGGGGCATTACAAAGTGAGTCTAATTTTAATGATTATATTTTAAAATATATACATTTCTTTTACAAAAACATGTTTTGAGCTTTAAATTGAAATTTCAAGCCCATATTTGAATTATTATTTACTTAACTGATCAATGAGACATGAGTTTCTTGGGAATCATTTTATTCCATGTTTTAGATTTCAATGTTAAGTATATTGAATGAGTAAAATTGAAGAAATGGATGATTAAAGTGAAGCATGGATATTGAAATTAGGACTCATGATTTGAAGTAATTAGTTCATTCAAGAAACTAAACTTCCTTAACCATTTTTCATGATTTGAATTTATGAAATTTATGTGAATTGATTTGTTATTATTAATCAAGACTTGAGTGATAATCCATAATCATATGTTCATTCCTAAGATAATATCTTGACCAGGTACTTCTTATTTATCTTGAGCATATTTCTTAAGTGATCTTGGGAAATGTCACCTACTTGAACATGAATTTTAACATGTCAAAACTATGATTGTACAAAAACAATTTTATAATGATTGTAGCTTACTTTTAAAAGTCCTTATCTTTAAAAAACTACCTTTACATTAATCCTCGTTTAGCCCCTAGAAACCCTGAATTAACTTCTTCAGGATAATCCATGTTTCAAACCATTTTATATCCATTCCCACCCTCCCATTAGTAATTAAATGATATTTTAAAGAGGAATTGGGAGGGTGAATGGGTCCATGAAGAATGTGACAAAATAAATTTTAGGAACTAGTGTGGGGTGCTATTTTTGGTATTGAAAAAGGATTTTTATTAATACATTTTACTCTATTATTTTACCCCTCTTGAATTACAAAAAAATGTAAAATGACAAAACGAACCAAAAAATGAGAAAAAATAGTTTTGATTTGGGAAACCCAAAGAATACCATTACTAGACCTATGATTTTTATCATATGTGGTTTGGTGGTGTATGTGAGGTTTATGTTAAGAATAACTTTCAAAAAAAGAAAAAAAATGTAAAGGTTCTTTAAAAAATAAAAAATATATATACAAGAAGAAGAAAACAATATTAATGAGGGTTCACAAATAATTCATTATTATTTATCTTATCATAACATTTACTTTGAGTTTTGTGGAATTTTGGAGTAGTTACAAATTAAATGGGATAATCTCATCACACTTTTACTTTTAATATAATGATTTATGATTTAAGAGATAAACCTCCTCCTTTACCCTTAATTTTCAAACATTAATTCATACCAACCTTAAGCCTTAGATTCATGTGAACCCTTAATTAAATAATTCATGATTTCATGTGCTTTTTCCTTTATAAAGTGGAGAAATTAATTTATTTAAATGCATTTGGATAAGAATCATGTATTTATGATATAAGCATAACTCTACTTGAATTTGAATCATGAGTGATGAGTGAAAATATTCACCAGAAAGGTAAATCATGATTTTTAATGTTTAATTATGATGTATTAAGAAACTTAAATGAATGAGAAAGGGAGATTCCATCAATTTTAAAAGGGAAAAATTAAAATGAATGATTTTATTATTTCTTTGAAAATTTAAGAAATTGAATTAATATTTTCTATGGATTTCTAAAACTTTAATTTGATATTAAATTTTTTTTATTACTTGAAATTTAAATATTGATAAATATATTTCCTTTTGATTTTCCATGTTTATATTTTATGCTTGAGGGCATGCACAGTTTAAGTGTGGGGGTATATTAGAGAGTAATATTTGATGTATATTTTTGAACGAATTTGGATGATTTTGTAAATATTTTCAATGTAAATACCCATGGTTTTCAATGATTTAATAAATAGTGGGTAATTTTAATTATGAAATGAAAGTTTATTTAAATGGTTAAAAAAGTGATGATTTTAAATTTAGAAATTAACTTGAATATGAAAACTATTTTATTGAAATTTTATTTAGTAATTTAATATTTTCTAAGAGTTTAAATTCTCTAAACTCTTTTCCATGTGTTTTCTAAAAAACATGTCATCTGGGCCGACCCTCAACTAAGGACCCACATGACTTATAGGTGACCCATAGGGGTATGTCAGGCCATTAAGTCCCAAGTGAGAGCCAGGAAACTAGTGGTATAGAACGGGGCATCACTCCGGTGATGGGGAATGTGGTGATCAAATTCACGAGCAGCAAAGTTTTCCCGAAGCCTGAGAACTTGGGAGTGCAATGGTCAAGCCCACACAGCCTTGGGAGGAGTGATTCACTATGGATGGGGTAGTCTAGCAGTAGTAGTAGGAGTCCTTTGGCTCTAGTCTGACTTTATTATTGATTTGGAACCATGGGATTGTTTATAAGCACTTTCTTTAAGATCATGCATTTCGATGTGGGATCACCACTCTGTTGCACTCCACCACATTCGCTTGAGTATGTCACCTTCCACCTTTTTTCATCTATATATTCCTCTTTTGTCACCCAAAAACATCATAATTGCTTCTAGCTAACACCACTTCCACTACCTCTTAGGTCTCCTCTGACCACAATGATGGTCAAAGGTGTTGAAGGAGGATGGACATCAAATGCTCAAGCCATCCACCGAAGAATTCCCCCCAATCACCAGGAACCACCACCACACCCTAGAACCCCGCATTATCCACCTATAAGAACTGATCACACCATCGCAGCTTCTCCACTTGACATCTAAGTGTTCCACTGCTCAACCTGGAAACACCATTGTCACTACTGCTCTAACTAGGATTTTCATGGATGATCACCCTGAGCTCACACTCGAGCTGCATCACCAGTGGTGAAGTGTGGGGACACATCTTCTATTTTTTGACCAACATCTGATCACCCTAATTCCAATTTTGATATTTATCTATCCATTTGAATCATGTATGATGTGAAGGATGTATTCTACTCTGCTTCCCTACTGCCACCTTGTAGCCACCCTGCTTCTTGCATATCAAGCCTCTACTGAGGCACTGCCTCGTTTCCTATCTATGTAGAACCACAACCTCTAATCCCTTTGAAACCGGCTATGAATCTCATGCAGCATCGAAGGATGCTTCCATGATACCTTATAACACTGAAGTAGGCTCCCCCACAAGGATCCCAATCCATGCACAAATTTTCAATCACCCAAGATCTGAAGGTGTCTAAAACTTGACACCCATGGGTCGTGGGGAGATTGAAATCACCACATATATTGTGGAGCCTTAAAGATTGAATAATGAGGCCAATCCCATCCTCTATTCCTGTAAAAGGAGAAAATGACCCCCACCAGAAAGGGATCACTCGACACCCAAAGAAGATCACGGTTGAGGGAGGGCCGAGTTGCCACACTATTCATTGTTCTTATTCTTCTTTTTTTTATTTCTTTTATTTTATTTAATTTCTTTTTATTTTGATTTTTAAGTTGTAATTTTAAATTTATTTTATAAATAAGATTCGCATAAAGGTTTTTACAATTTTTCTTCCACCCAATTCATCCATTATTCTTCTTATATTCTTCTTCTTCTTATTTTAATCCTTATTATTATAATTATTCTTTTAAAATTATTATTTTAATTTTATTTTCTTTATTTATTTTCTTATTTTATTATTATTATTCTATTTTATTTTATTTTTATCTCACTCTCTCTTTCCAATTCTTATTATTTTATTTTTTATCTCATCCACCATTTTTCTTCTCATTTTTATTCTCATTTATTTTTTTATTCTATTTTATTTTTTATTTATTTTTATTTTATTTCTTCTTCTCTTCTTCCAATCCACCAAAATGATATCTTACTCTTGATAATGGGTGTCTAACTCGAGTCTTGTCCTAAGGGAGGTCAAGGTGTTCTTAAATATTTCTTAAAGTTTTTTTTGTTTGTCGTAGATTTGAGTAGCATGCATGGGTGACGTGGATATTTGTGGTGTGGTGACTTCCCCCTAGGATATGCAACTCAATATATTTATATTATTTTATTTAATATGTTTTCCCTCTCTTCATCTTTGAAATCTTCACACAATGGAGTTGAGTGAGTTAATAGATGAAACAACATCGATAATATTGGGTCGTGGAAGATAGAACACCCTTGAAAAAGTTGTATCATCAACCTTGATTAAAGGAGGATGTGGAATTAATATTTCTTAGGAATTAAAATATTTAAAAATTTCTAAATAAATAGAATATTAATTAAACATGATTTTTCATGTTTCGATTATAAAACTAGAATAGAACATATAAATAAAAATAATGATTGAACCCAAAACTGGACCCGAAGACAAGTTCTTTCTTCATTAACTCATTATGTTTAACATTTCATTATATTTTAGAATTTTATATTTTAGGTCATTTAGATATATTATAAATTAAACAACATCCCAAAAATATTTTTCCATTGTTTTTATAAAATAATAAAAACAAAAAAAATAAATAGTTTATGCGATTTAGATAATGTAGGTGAACAGACTGAGAAAATCCTCAAGTGAGACAAACATGGTCAGTCACTGTGTTGTAGTAGGAAAATAATTTTATTTTTTCACTCCTCAAGATAGTTGTGTGTCATTTCCTCTACCTACAAATTTTCACCCTCCTATTATACCAAGGTATGGATCCTCTACATATAGATTATGTCCCCATGATTATATGGAACAGTGGAAAGGTATGGCTCCACACGTATACTTCTTCATACAGACCATGAGATGTTAGGTATCATTTATTGACCTCTTGGAACTATTGACAGTCACTTTTTCCTTGGTTAGCCTTTGATATGGAGGTCCCCTTTCTCTCTCATATATATTTCATTTCTAAGCAAGTATATAATCATCCTTATTCTTGGATTTTATTTTTTTATATGGGATGATATTTGTACTTCTATTGAGTCTCCTAATCCTTTATATTTTATAGAATCCTATTGGGTATGTATATACTCACCCCTGCATGGGATTTTCCTGCATGTGTCACAAATGACAGATAGGTCAGTGTTGATTTTTGAGGATTATAGGGATACCATGGTTCATTTGACTCGGTATGGTAGTTGGGGGTTGGAGGTCTAGATTCAGTCTCTCTTAGCAATTACTTTGCCAGTTATTTTCAGGTTGGAACATCTTTCTAGATGGGAGTGTATATTTTCACATTAATTTTTTGATTATCTTTTCATACTCTTGTATTCCCAATATTTTGTTATTTTCATAGTTGTTATAGTATTTGGGTAGCACTGACTCTCCCACATAGCATTAGGTTGCATCACAAGAACACATCTTAGTGGGGAAAGTGTCTCGCTTTCTTATGATTCTAAACGTATTCCAAACTATGACTTGTTTCTATACCACAAAATTGAGTGGTTACCAGTTTTAGGAAAGGATCTTGTAACCTGGTATGTCAAGAGGTTCCTACTATAGTAGTCACCAAGGAACACTACTTCCCAGCCTTGCTGAAGGGTTCCACTCGGGAAGTTCACTAGGGAACTCAATTTCCCAGTCCTACTAGATGGTAAGCCTGATGAGACATCAAGAAAATACCACTTCACAACCTAGTTGGAGGGTTATAACTAGAATATGTCATCAGGGAACACCACTAATTAGCCCAACGTGAGGGTAAGCATGACATGTCGAGGGACTCCACTACCCAGTTCTACTGGAGGGTTACTTGGAAATTTCATAAAGGAACTCCACTACCAATCTGAGCTATAGGGTAATCCCATAACTTCTATCAGGAAATTCCACTACCCATCCCAGGTGGAGGATAACCAGAAACTACTCTAATGATTCTCTATGATTGATGTCATCATCGGGTATCACCTCAGTGTGTTCCAACCCTAGAACAATTCACATCATATATCAAATGTTGTTTTTGAGGGAACCATCGTGTTCTATATATAAAAACACTTGGGATAGGCATCTCATGGGAAAAAATATGAGTTCAAACAAAGGTGATATGGATGTTCAAAGATCGATTGGAATATCTCATGTATTACATGGAATATGGTCCCTCTTTAATGTCTGTTCATGTCTCTGTTCGATACATGGATCCCATCCATTTTGGTTCACACACCATGTAGGTGGACTAAAAGTCATGCCCCACCAATTCGGGGACTAGGCTATGTCTACTAGTCGTTTTCGTGTACTTGGACCCCATGTCCAAGTAATTTGGTACACGACATGTAATCCCACATAGAATACTTTCCATGTGTCCAACCTGTGTCCGTGTATTTCTACTTGGAATCCCCATCCGTGTGACCCATCACACGAATTTTCCAACCATGGATGGGTTACAAGGAATGTAATGGATTATTACACATCGTGTTACCCATAAATTCATTAAAACCCTTAGCACCATTGCTAAGGAGGATACACACCCTAAGTTCACTAACTTACATGGAGTGTAGTCGGGATTTTTTTTAGAATCCATGAATTTTTTTGATCTTTTTCCCCACTTCGGATCAGCTTCAACAGCCTTGGATTACGCCCTAATTCTTCTTGAAAAAAGTGGATCTGGCCGTAGATTTCGTATCTCAGTTGTGGTACATCGTGAATCCACCATGATCACTGATGAGGGTTTCTTTGTGTGTTCCACACGTACTAAGGCTTCAAAACGTTATAATTCAGCTTCAAATCATCAAATTTAACATTATTTTATCTTGATAGTTCTAGATTTATTCTCTTCTCCCAAATTTTTTGATATTTCATCAGTCCGATACAAACTCGGGAACCTGATCAGGCTAGGGTCACCCGAAAACTATCAAACCATGAACTATGGGGATCCAATGGTGAAGAATGCACAGAAAAGGGAATAAATTTACAAAAAATGATGGTTTTAAATGCTTCCATAAAATAGTTCTTGTCTAGTGATCAAGAACAGAGCACTAGGGTTAGATGAACAAAATAGAAATTGATTAAATTTCAATACTCAGGCACATAAAAAGGTTTCAATGGATGAATATCCAAGAAAATAGGATAGATATGATCAATTTATTAAACATAAAGATGTAAATCACCAAACTATGAGTCCTACCACTTTTCTGGATCGATAGTTGTTAAAGAATGCATTCACCAATGGGGGAGGAGGATCTGTTGCATTCATTTTGCTTCGATCTACCTTTAATCATATCTTTGTCTCCAATAGAGGAGGAATAGAGATCTCTCCCCGAAGAATGGTGGAATGTGATCCAATCATGTCCAATTTCTCCAAATACCTATTTAGAACTTTTAATTAGCTAAAAAATAAAATTAATTAGTTAATTAATTAATTATATCACTTAAATTCACTGCCAACGAGCGAGGTGTACGAACATCCTGTGCCGACCCATTTTTTTCTAAACTTGGGTAAAAACTGCATTATAGACCAAAACATGGTATTATATTTTTGATATTATCAAATTTTTAAGATTTATCATATTTTATTTTATTAACTGTGCGTATGAAATATCAAATATTTTTAATATTTTTAAAAAATTAATTCTGGCCCATTGGGCCTCAGAATCACACGTCATCTCACCACCTAACTCTGGAAATATATTTAGAAATATTTCAAAGTCTTAATAGGAAAAACCTGGGTCTCTATAGAAAAGAAAAATCTTTATCTCTTGTGTTTTCTGTAGTTGAAAACCCACTTTCTGAATAGATAATGTCACCAATGATTCAGAGCATAGGCCACATCTTCCAACATTATATCATGTGTCGAGTATATCCACTCATAGGTCCCCAGCTGAAAATTCCCATAAGAATTTACTAGATCCCTCTACATTACTATATCTCATGACCCAACACATGAGGCATCATGGTACACTATACATCCAATCCCATATTCTAGAAGGATAAAAAATGGAATTTTCATCATTAACCAATTCATATATAGGAATTCCTCCTCACATCGGGTAGACCACTCAAAATTAACCTCATTTTTTGTCATCACTATCATCTATGATTCTAAATATGATAAATACAAGATGAAACACTGATAATACCCCACATGCCCAAGGAAAATCCTAATCTCAAATACATTCTTGGGATGATCCCAATACATCATAACCTCTACCTTATCTATGTCCAAAAAAAATCATGCCTCAAAAACTATATGTCTAAGGAAATGAAGTGGGTTCAGAATGATCTGAATGTTCCAAGAATTCATATTTGATGTTTTCATATATATTAATATATAATTCATGAATAAAATAAATAAATAGTCAATATGTGGAAGGAAAATCCTATTTATGAGTTCCATTAACACCGCTGGAGTATTAATAAACCTAAAAGACATGAAAAGATTCATATAAAGACTATACTTACTCCGAAACATTTTCATAGGAATATCCACTTCTTTGACCTATACCTAATGGTATCATAAACAAAGATCAATATTGGAAAACCATCAAGTTCTCTATAACTGATAAAATAGATCATCAATCCTAGGTAAAGGGTACATGTTCTTCACTATTACTAGACTCATCATCTTATGGTCCATACATATTCATATATTACCACTTTCCTTCTTCAAAAATAGGACAAGATCACCCCGAGGCTTTGTGCTTGGTCTGATAAATCCTTTTTCCTCCAAATCCTTTAATTTTACCAATAAATATCTCAACTAATTTAGTTCCATGTGATAAAGAGTAATTGATATTGGTTATTCCCCATGAATAATTTCAATCCCAAATGTAATTCATATATCTAGAGAAAGTCCTAAGAATTCATCTATGAAAAAATCCTGATAACAATTTAACATTAGACGGGAGATAAAGGGTGTTATTGTTGACTCATCTAAAAGAGACAAGAATGCTAATTATATTATGATAGCTTCAATATCGCTCAGTTCTTGTCCCACTTTGCTTACTACAACATCCCACTCACCATTCCATAAAAACCACACATCTTTAGGCATAGGGAAAGATACACATCTCAATTAATAGTTAATATGATATCAATAACTGGTCAACTAATCAATTCAAAATATCACATGAAAACTAGTCATATCTAATATCATTAATACCCATAGATGTCTATATCTAAAAAACTATGTGATATTCAAGAAATCACATAATACAGTCCACTTTCATTCATAATTTCGTTTCAAGAGAGAATAACTTAGAAGATAACTTAATCGGTAAGTCTAGTCTAGAAATAATTTAAGAAGATATAAAATAATTGGATGATTTGGTATTAGATAAAGTATTTGGTAGAATAGAGTTCATTAACACCATAGATATAACTACAGAAGTTACCTACCCACCTCAAGCTAGAACATAGTTTGATGCATTTACTTTTCATGTCTTAGCCCCACGATCCTACCTCTGATTCACGAAGCTCTCCTGGGTCATTGATGTATGTTATGATTTTCTACAAAGGACCATGGCTAAACCTCTAGGTCACGGCCTGTGTCTACCTTGCGTCCATTTAATAGCATTTCACTATGGAACATGAATATAACTGCAAAAGGTTTTCTATATTTACACGTCCAAAACACTTGACCAGTGGTCTTGGTAATTTTTTTTGATAATTCCCACTATTTCTGTAATAGAAACATTGGGGACCTACTCCCATATAGGGAGCATAAGAATCTCTACTCTGATCCACCAATTTTTGGACCAATTTAATATCCTCTAAAATCCTATTTATAATACCAAAATAGGCACTCACTAAAACACTAGGAAGTATGATTTTAATAACACTACAATCAAGAAGAGAACCTCTAAACATTTTCTCCTCTAGCCCCCTCTCAAAATTCATGGCCATGTGAATCACCTATGTATACATTGTCATGTTAAAAGTGGATTTCACTTTTTATAATAGCCCATGAATGTGATCGTATCATTATTTCATGACATAATGTAAATATTTCATTAAAATACAATACCAATATCATTTATTTTAACAGTTATAGATAATTAAGATCAACCATTAACAAAAATCCCATGTTTTTTTCAACTAATGGATATTTTCCCCACTATATAAGAAATTGTTTAATCCATAACAATAATTAAAAATATCCTCAAAACATTACACATATTATAATCTCTTATAAATATCATACATATTACTTTTTTCATAACCTATAGAAATTAGAACATAATAAATGGGTAAGATTAGATTCTTAGTATAGATAAACATAAATGATAACAATCAAAGGTCATAAGGGAGCATAAAATGATCATATGTGTATAATCCAGATATATAATAAAGTTGTACCTAAAAAATAATAGATCATAATTCAGGGAATAATCCATGGATTAATAAGTGATTATATCATGGAATTACCGTATATCAAAGAGTAACAAAAATAATAAACTGGATTATAAGCAAAAAATAGTAATCTTGAATGATCGAATAATAACATAAAATTGAAGAGTATATATAAAAATAAGCATAAACATGGAATGTAACATAGAAATAAACTGAAATAAGCATATAAATGTGGGAAAATAATAATTTTGAGAAACTTTGTGATAAAACACATTATTCCTATGCCTTTTTTAACCAACTGATTATGTAAAAACCTTACTAGATCATGAGATATCAAACTTAAATAATGAATTTAAGGGGGATATAGGACCCCACACATCAGCATCCACATATATGAGTTCCAATTGAAATAAATAATTCATCATATCATGAGGAACCCAAGGAAATAAGGGTTTCATATCTTTTTTTAATTGAATGATATAATGAAAACAATCATAATTACATCAATAATCATTACATTATATGCCCATGGAAAATAAATGGGTATCCATAGAAATTTAGTAAAATTTTAGAAGAATACTATTCAATCGAGATAACAGAGAACATGGAATTTGAACCATATAGATAAATGGTACATAGTTAAGTTAATAAATTACCTAGTCAATCTTCATATATAATCTAGATGAACACCCTTCAATCAAAGGAAGGAAATAAAAATTATTCACTGGTGAAAGATATTAAAAGAAATATTATAAAAATTCAATGACAAGGAAAGAGAAAGGCATTAATGTATTTCCATAGTTTTAATCCCTGAAAAAAGTACAATATAATAAAAATGGTAATTAATCAAAGGAAATTTCCAAGGAAATAAAAAATTTTGAGATAAATAGTAAAATTAATGTGAAAACAAAAAAAAATCTCCAAAAATAAATAATATTTTCATAAGAGAATAAGTTATGGGTTTCTTTCAAAAGATATTTTTTTGAAAATTTGATGTGATTTTTTTTGAAAAAAAATAAACTTAAAAACCCACATTATTGGAGACATTAAAATAAATAAAGTTTATTCTAAGGAAATTAGTAGAAGAAAATAAAACAAATTATTGTGGAAAGAAACCCATTTAAAATAAATTTATTTAAACCTACATAATCAAAGGGATAATAAAGCTTCCATTTAAAATGAGAAAAAGAGAAATGTAAATTTCACATAAAATCACACATGTTTTTGATTCTAAATATAAAGGAGGAAATTGGATGAAATTAACATTTGTATATGGAGTAGAAACATTCATTAAAGAAAATGGGTGTCATTATCATTAATGACAAACTTTTTGGGATGAGATTTTTTTAAAATAAAATATTTTAATAAAAATTTAATAATCAAATAGATAGGATAAGAAAGTATAATTAAATAAAACCTTAGGATGAAATAAAAAAATCAGAAAAATTTTCAATAAGAATCATTATAACTCAATGCATGATGTTTAATTAACAAAAACTCTTACAACATTGGTATATTTCAAAATGAAATCCATTCAATATGAGAAAATGATATGGATATTAAAACCCCATGAATTAAATAAACATTGTAAAATACATTCATTTGGAATTAATCACACCATATAAATTATATCATGGTGTATAATAAAAATTTGTCTCAATAAATTAAATTTGGGATAATAAAACCCTTATCTTAATTCATTAATTCCACTAAAGCCCTTTAGAATCCTATATAAAAAAATTAACTATTATAATAACATATTTCATAACATTATTCATATCTATAACCATTTATAAACATCAATTAATATTATTCACTACATTTATATTAGTTAGTTATTATTTTTAAAATATAGGGTGTCAGTAATCTTTATCGTTTTGAACTAGTTTTGTAATAGCAGTGTTTCTATTGATTATTCTCAAAAAATTCGTAATTATAAGATCATAAAATATAGTGTGATTTATTATTTATATTTATTTACAATTTTATAAAATACTTTTGTGGGGGGTTTGGTTATGATCCATAATAATAAAATCTATGAAGAGCATGCTTCGATGATTTTTAAGGAATGGGCGTTCGTATCTTAATTAATGAGTTTAATATTAACATTACTATTAAAGATAAAAAATAAAATCATTATTTAATTAATTATATAATATATTATCTGTAATTATGTTTTCAAAGTCTTTGATTATATTATTTCATATCATTGTTCAAGTAGGTGGTTAGACCAACCCAAATAGGAACCTACCATAATTAATGGATGGGTATGGTTTTAGAAGAGGATTATCCTGAAATAATATAATTATTATAGAATAATAATAATATAATTTAGATATTTTTATTTTTTTGAATCATATTTTAATATATTTTAATAAATAATTGGAAAAACATATTAAAATGATAAATGTTACTTTTTAACAGTTGTAGTCTGCACGAAAATATA
Organism: Viscum album; assembly: GCA_963277665.1. NCBI lineage: Eukaryota > Viridiplantae > Streptophyta > Magnoliopsida > Santalales > Viscaceae > Viscum > Viscum album. The sequence goes on along the minus strand of OY728140.1, from coordinate 1,349,082,463 downwards.
AATGACGTTTTAGTTTTTCTTAATAGAAAAGGTAAAATGTTGTTAATGATTGTTAACATATCATAATAATGTCAAATATATATAAAAAATATTAACATAATTACATATTAATTAGAAAATTATATTTTGAAAAGTATGTTATGAAATAAAACAAATAGAAAAGGATTAATACTAACGTTGAGAACTTGAGTTTTCTCTTGGAGGACTCCTCAGAAATAGAGGCCTTAGGATAACTAATTGTGATAATAGGATTATGAAATAGATATTATATTATAATAGGAGAAAAATAATAGAGTTTATATATGAAATTAAAATCTATAGGTGTATCATGAAGTGGTTGAAGTGATTCCCTTTCATAAGTGAAGAGAAGAGTAATTTTGGAAGAATCCATTACATTTTAATAATTGTTTTTCAATATTAAAGGTTCATAGTATATAAAATTTTAAAATAATGAATAATATAAATTTTTTATGATATAAATATCATACAAATACTTTTAGTTATGTTTTTTAAATGTTTTATGTTTTTTACACTTAATAAAACTCTTTTTACCTTTTTTTTACTTTTACAGCGGTAACTAATGTTTTAACCATGGTAATTAATTTTTTATAAAAAAAATTAAAATTTAATTTATTAAATAAATTGAACATTGTGATTTTAAATATTAAAATAATTTCATAAAATTAAATATATATAGTTTAGAAAAGCTAATTTCATAATTAATGCACATGATGCGTAAAAATTGTTTTTTGGAAAAGTGTTTTTTAAGAATAAAATTTATGTGTAGGTTAAAATTATCAATGTTATTTATTTCGATGAAATAAATTTTTTGGATATGAAAAAAATAAATTTTTTGTGGAATTTAAAGAAATCCAAAATTGGATCTTACCATAAAAATGTCTAATTAAAATAAAATTCTGAAAACCTTTTAAAAACTAGAATAAAATGTTACCAAAGTTCTAAAAACTAAACATTGGTATTATAAGTTTAGAATAACGTATAAAATGAATACTTTTACCCATTAAATACATATTTTATTAAATAATATGTTTATTAAATTCCTATGTATTTCTTATATAATGATAAAGTTATAAAATTTACAATTTTGAAAAAATTGTATTTTTCTCTATTCGCATAAAAATAAACTATTTTAGAAAAATCGAAAAAAATAGTCCTTTAAAAATATTTATATGATTAATAAAAAATGATGTTGATTTTTAAAAAATATAATTTATCCTTTAAATGAAAGTACAATAGATATAATAAAATTACTTTTATTGAAAACACCATTTTAAATCATTAAGTTTTATTAATCCAATATTGTATGAATTTCTAATTGATTAAATAAATTATTTACTAGAGGTTTTATTATTATTAAATTTTATTAATTATATTTATATAATAGGTATTTGGATGTTTTAAATATATCTTCCATGTGAAAAAAATTATTGAACATTATATTAATTTGGAGACAAATCTATATTCCAAAATCTAGGGGTGTTATATTATCCCCCATTAAATAAATCAAATCCTCATAATTTTAATTATACCTTTATAATTAAAGTAGGTGACGTAATTCTTAACATATTTATCATTTGATATATAAATTCTAATATGATATCTACATTACTCTCTTAGGCTATATCATGTTAGTTATCCTTCCTCAGACAATATTAATAATTCATACAATCATAAAACCAATTGTTTATATACCCTAATAATATATTCTCAATAACATGACTTTCCCAAAACCATTTTTAATTATAATAAATTAAAAAAATATTGAAATCATATATTACTTAAAATATTAACTCTTAACTTTAATCATTAGTTTATGAAGCCACACACTAGTATATGACTGACTGAAAATTACTTTTTTATTATAAAAAACACTTTTAAGGAAAAGTGAGAAACCATGGAGTCCCAAACCAACCAAAAATCTGAAAAAACAAAAAGAAACAAACGCAGAACAGGCTCCTCCCCAGCAGTTGCACTATTTCGCAGCCTTCATCAGAGGATGACCCTTCGACTAGCAGTCCCGTGCGAATGCACGGGCACAATACCGATGGCGAAGCCAAACCATCTCAACGACCAAGTTGGAAAGGCAAGCTCTGGTGACGACTATGTGTTCTAATCCCCATCTTGAGCAAGACCGCGTGAAGTGATTATTGCAGGGAGAAGTTTTCAGCATAAAAAACAGAACATTGTACCTAACTGAGGTATAGCAGGCACAACAGTCCACCAAACCATCAAAACTCAACAGACCAACCTAAACAGAATCATAAAAAAGCAATTTAAGGTCGCCAGAGCCCGCTTCCCTGAATAGTTTCCATGATAAAGATGAGACGTGAGTGTCTGGTACCTTTTTCATCCGCTTTTCGACCTCAAAAGCTAGATGGTCCCAAGACTGTATATAATCCTCCATACTGATCAGACCTTTATTGAATCCCACTACCAATAAGAGATCTTGCTGATCAATCCAAGAGTATTGATCCTCATTAAGAGGCACTTTCATCGACCTCCCCGTCATCTTTGATGCTTCCTCTTCATTTTCATTCAGAACCAATATCTGCTCGAGTGCTTCCTCATTGGAACTTAAAATGAAGTCCAAAGATTGATCATCTTGGTCCCCTGTTCTTTGAGGACTTTGGTTCTCACTGGGAAAATTAATTCCATTTAACTTTTTTTCCAACCGGGTCACCAAAGGAGGAGAGAGTGAGGATTAATCCTTCCTCCCCTTCCTTCTCCTAACACTCCTGCTACTCCTACTACTCCTCATGCTTCGAGTTTCATCTGCTAAGAGTTCTGGTTCAACCCCAATGAGTTCCTTCCCACAGCCCTCACCTCCCTTCTCAAGTATATCTGAATTAGGTCCAACATTCACCTCTCGGAGGCCTTTGAACCTGTTACTCAGTTGTACTGGAGTCTGTTCCAGCAAACCCGAACCTCCAGCATCTTCTCCTCAGCTAAAATCAGTCATTCCCACGGTAAGTGTATGCTTCCCCTTACTCACAGCTCCACTACTCGCCCATAACTTTTCTATACACAAAGAAGTCGAAACCGCCTGCACACCTCCCGTGGTCTGATACAAGTCCACATCCCTCCCCTTCTTTTGAGCTTCCACACGGACATCTTTATACCGAGACCTCCCCTCGACACCACAGTTGGAGGAAACCCCCAAATCCTCCCTAATCCTTCTAAAGACCCCGGATACCCACGGGTTCAGCTGATGATCCATAGTCTTATTCCTCACCTCGGAAACCAAATCAATCTCAACACTCTAATCGGCTGAAGGGTTGTTGTTTCGATCTTCCGTCGGCCACAAAAATTGAGGTTCCTCAACACTTTTCTCTCTGCCCGCTTCCAATTGTTCCTCGCTACCCACCATCGTGGTCGCCTTCGAGACACCCTGGTGACCCATACCCATGACCATCGTCTTTGTAGCCCATCGTCGACATACATCGGAAGGATGTCCCAGCCGTCTATAAGCCGAGAAAAAATCAAGCCAACTCTCATAAACCACACACTGTTTACACCTGTACTCTTCGCCGATTGTTATCCAAACATAATCAAAGGGGATTCTTGACACATCCATCTCAACTCACACTCACGGATTCACCGAGTGACAAATGGATTATGTGTGACTGTCCGAGCAGAGATATCTGCCAGTGAGGTTTGCAAGCATCTTCAACACAGAGGGATTTTGGAAAGGGAGCGGGGGGTTTGGGAAGCTGACCCAAATCGCGGCAGAGGGTGGGTCATGCTTCATATGAAAATCAAACGACCATTGAAATAAAATGAACTTTAAACCATTGCAGCACTGGGGGGCCTTCGACTAGGAGTGAATTTGGTCCTCCTATTATGAAAATCGGATCATGATGTGGTGAGTGTCGAGAAATCTGACTGTCGCCCGTTCGCTGAGGTCCCATGAGTCGAAGACAAATCTGTCGAAGGAATCCACTGAGGGCCTTCAAATCCTGAATTGCGCAACCAATGTTAGCTTCAATAGAGTAGTGGTCTCCATAAACTTTGAGGTTGAAATCTGAATATTCTGGAAACCATCAATGAGCTCCGGTACTTGAGGTCTCAGTGACGCTTTCGGAAATGGAGGAAGGAAGGTGGGGTTAGAGAAGGGGCGAAAAGGGGAAACATCTTTCTTAATGGCCGACGAAGATCCCTCCCCCACCGAGGGGGGGTGGATCACTTTTTAATTAAATAAATAAGAAATTCAGAGTCTACAAACCCTATAAAACTCACTTTTCTAAAAATAAATAAAACCATTTATTACCTCAACATCAAGAATATATTCAACCTAAGAGTTATCCATAGATCATTCATGTGTTCTCCAATAGTTATCCCCCCAAAATATAACCTTTTCATAAAATCACTCTTTATGTTATTGTTACAATTTAATATATGTTTACATATATTTAAATAAAAACTAATAAAGAATAATCATAAGATGTTTTGCATAGTCCTCATGAATTTTAGAATATATTGGAATTTCTTTGATAAATATAAATCAATAATAAAAATGTCTAAGGGTATCAATATTTGATTTCTATTATGATATTAACTTTGCTACCTTACATAAGACTAAAAAAAATTTCCATCATAACATGAAGATAATAAGATTATAAACCATTTAATTATTCTCCCTTATTCAATAATAAGTCATAGTGGATTTTAGATATATAAATTTCTCAGTATCAATTATTTATACTATTATAACCAAATAATAAAACCCAAATTGGTTATCAATAAAATTAGAGTAAATTATATTATGAAAATGAAAAATAAATCTTAAGATATCTTTTACAATGAAATTTTCATTATAACTTATGATACTATGCCATACTTCATTCATCTTATAACTCTATTGGTTCAACCTATATTACCTTAAGTTGTGTTCTCTCAAAATTCTTAACCTAATCCCTTAAAGTAATTAGTAAATGAATCCTTTATATGGTTCATAAATATAATTTTATTAACCAAATATTATCCCCTATGAGTATCTTTAAAGGTGTGAAATATTAATCCCACTCATCATGCACCAGATTGAAGATTGAGTCAGTTCTTAACCTGCCTTTTTGAGGGGATTACCCTAAGGTGCATTTGTGTCACAGCCACATGCACTTTCCAATATCTATTCAATGATGTAATTTCTATTAAAACAACACAATATATACTTTACCAAAATTTTATGATGTTTTCTTATACTTAAAATTATCCCCTATATTTATCTATAGGTTTTTTACTAATGTTCTATTATCCTAATACCATGAATATTACCTCAAATAATATAAGTGGTTATCAATAACATTGAAATTTTTATCAACCTTAACTTATCAAACTTTTATGACATTTATAACTCCCAATTTATCCTCAACCTATATCATACTAATATCTAAAGTTATCTAAACTCTATTCTGATACCAACTATAACATTCCATAGATGTCACCATCAAGATTACATGAAATAAATAAAATATTATATTTTAATACATTCTCAAGACCTTTTATATTTTGGGTTTTATAGAACTAGAAAAAAAATAGATCTCATGTATTTTTCAGAAAATGGAAATTTTCCACACTATATAAAAAACTTATTAATCCATAAAAATTCTTAATCATATCTCACAAATTATTTATATAAGATACACTTCTAGACACATATTACATGTTAATTTTCATCAAAACCTAGGGAAAATGAAACAAAATAAAGGGGTGGGCTCATATGGTCAGTATGGGTAAACATAAGTGATAACAATTAAAGATCATAAGTGAGAAAAAGAAAATAATATATGTATAATCAGGATACACAAAAAAGTTATACCCAATAGTGAATTAGTCGTAAATAAATGTATAAAATAATAATAAATCTTAAAAATTTCATATAACAAGAAACAAGTCATACATGGTGTCTACAGCACATACATAAGCATACAATACATAACATATTGGATTCTTCTTCACCCACATGTTTCACATAGCAGATCAGGCTTCACTCACCTTTTTCCTATAGTGGATTGAGATTCATAACATGTTTCCCATTTTTGATCAAGCATAATTTATTGTTTCAATATTATCTCAATAGGTTTACAGAATTACCCACTTCATTATAGGTCCATATAGGTCCTACCTATCATATAAATATTAAACATACACATGTGTTCCCAATAAAAACATCTAACCGAAACATCTTTAAAAAAAATAGAATAAGAATGGGTTTCATTATACTTGAAAATGAAAATAATTCAGTATATGTAGCATAAATAACTTATGGAAACAAAATGGTTTTCTTATAATGCATATTAAATAACCCATGGAAATAAAATGGGTTTCATATTATTTTCAAATGGATTCATATAAGGAAATAATTAATAATTCCATAAATAATCATAACATGAAAAACACATGGAAAATATATGGATTTCTAATGATATTCAGTAACTTTCTTTGTAAATACCATTCATTCAAGATAATAAAGCATATGTTATTTACACCATATAGTTAAAATTTATAAGTTTAAGACAATAATTTCCCCAATCAATCTATTAATGGTATATAGGTGAACACCCTTTAATCAATGGAATATAAAATAGGGCATTCACAAAGAAAATTATTTGGGAGAGAAGATATTCTTATTCATGATGGACAGTTAGGATAATCAAAGGTAGTGATAGATCATATCTTTGATTGAAAAAAACATTAAATAATTTATCTAGAGAAATAATTTTAATGGTTTCAAAATAACATTTCCCAATGAAATAAAAAAACTTTCAAGGATGTTGACATAGAGAAAAAAACAGCCTTACAAATGAACAATTTAATAGTGGCACACAATAAGGGATCAAGAATCAAATTCTTTGATATTTTGAGTTCAATCCCTCAAATAATAAATATATTTATTTATTATAGAATAAATATTTTAATATAAATCAAATGAGTGTAAATAATTTTGAATATTAAAAGGAAAATGGATGTGGAAACTTAAAATATCTTTTAGAAAACATTTTTAACAATGAATTAATTTACAAAATTAACTATCAATTTCACTAGTAACTTTGGAAAATGTGAAGTGAAAGATTTTGAAAATATTTAATTTTAGAAATAATCTCAAATAATATATACTTGAAAATGGCACAAAGTTTTATATAGTACATGTAGAGTTAAATATAAAATATTTTATTATGAAAGGAACCTTTTTAATACATTGAAATTACCTTTTTTGAAAACCCACATTGTAAAAAATGTAATAAACATTCATTGTTTTAAGAATTAATTTTCCAAAATAGGATTATAAAATACCTAATAATAAAATATTAGGGTGTTATAACCCAAGAAAAAAGTTCATGTTAAAACATTATAACTCTAAGAAAAGATATTTGAGTTATCAATATCCCTTTTGATATATATACTCCATGAAGCATAAAATATTTTAAATGGGATCTATGTGGTATGAATTTAAAAAATGATAGAATACCACATAATACAAAAAATGGAATATTTTCCCCATATTATATGAAATAATTTTAGGAAAACTATCATAACTTAATGGATGAAAATTGAGTTACTAAAAACTCTTAAGAGTGGGGTAACAAGTGAGTGAAATGATATTTGAAGAAAATAAATTGATTTGTATTATTATATCCAAATAATTATAAGATAATAAATAATATATCACTCATGTTAAATAATTCAATTCAAAACCATAAAAAGGAATCATGGTGCATGACATGTAACATGTCTCAAAGAATCAAAATTGAGACCAAGAAAACTCATACCTTGTTTACCTGCTTTTTTAGATGCACTCTAACATCCTATATAATAAAAATAAATATCTAAATCAAAAAATTTATAACCTTATTAATATACATAAATTTTTATAAACAGAATTTATAATTATTCTCTATATGTATATTATTTACTTGTTATCTTCTTTTATATCAGGAGTGAATAATATTAATCGTTTTTAACTAGTTATGTAAAAGTCATTTTGTTATTAATTATTCAGCCAAATTTCATCATTCATAGATTATAAATTTACTAGAATTAATGTTTTTTAAATATTTATAATTCCACTTCATTAGAGTTTTTTGTGATCCTTAATAATGAATTTGGAGATGAGCGTGTTTCGATGGTTCTTAGTGAACAAAAGGGTGTTTTATTAAATGATGATATAATCTTTTAAAAAACATTAAATAAAACAAAAAAACAATTATTTACTTATTTATATCATGAATTTAAATAAATTAAACTCACATAGTCATAATTGTTGTAAATTTATAGCATTGTTCAAGTAGGTTGTCTAACTGGACCAAACATGAACATGTCATGATTAATGGATGATTATGTGGTGGTTTAGTTGTGATATCATTATAATAGAAGCATTATTCTATTTTATTGTTTATTAGTGTGATATTTTATAATTATAATGAATTATAAGGATAATATAATTTATATAAATCCATTATTTAAAATGAGAAGATCATTTTTCTCTTAGTGTACTTATTTTAAGACGGATAATTTTATAACGAGTGTTTTTTATTCATATCATTGATTGATTATTAAATTTAATGACCAGAATAATTGGGGCTCACTTAGATGGAATAAGGATGAGCCATCACAACCCCAATCCCACCTCCAATAATCCAGGGGATGATGAAAATCACCAAGAAGGAATAATATATAATGGGAGGCCTTTGCCTATTATACCTGTATATACACACCAAACCATATCCATGAAATAGTATAGATGAATAATAATGGATAGTAACATCATGAGTAAATCATCCAGATAATAACCTCTAGGTAATACACATAGTATGATAGGATAAAACCAAATTGTAAAGGGGAAAATATAGGATTAACTAGAAATAAAGACCTGATTCTGCAAAAAATAGCATAAAGAAAGATGATAGTGTTTGCCTCTTAATCTTTAAATATGGCCACTATTCATGGTCTAAGAACCCAAGTATCACAGTGCTCTACCTATGAAACCACCAAAATGTCCATCATCTATATAATACATGGAACATGTGGTAAACTCCCATGCTGGAGTAAATATAAACATACTTTGTAGGACACCATGAAAACCAAAAAGGGAGTAATAGAAAAATATGGTTAAGGTCAGATAAACCCATAATAGGAGGGAAATTAAACCCATAATAAATATATTATTAAAAAGAAACCTAGATGATAGATAATGGGGATATCTATCTCACATACCATCCCAGGATGATGATTCTACCTTCATATTCAATTGTCCATCACCAGTACCCAACATCTTATGTGTTTGTCTAAGAAATCCATATGGAGAACCCGAACCTCACCACTTCTCCACAGCTCAATGGGGAAAAATATCCCAGAGAGGACCCATTCCATATTACTATAGGGTGGTTCCACTAATTAGAAAGAGGATACACACCCAATTTAACTAGGGGTTCCACTCAAAGCATGGAGTACCCACACCCTAGTAACTTTTGGGGTGTCACTCTGTAGGTATAGAGAGAGGACTCACACCCTATTGTATCTAGGGGTTCCAGTAAAACATGGAGGAACCACATCCTAGTTCCAATGTGAATTCCACAAAGAGGGTATAATAATCATTCCCTAGTGTCAAAGGTTGGTTCCACTTAACTAGTGCAAGGAGTATGGGGACCCATACCCTGGTGTGATAGGGGTTGAAAACCCATCCTCTCTATGATGATCCTTCCTAATAATTTCTACAAGTCTAGTGTCACCTGAAGAATTTACGCACTATAAACACCTCATTTCATATCTCAAAATCCACTATGAATGATATCATTATTTTCCACTCATAAAAATCCTTAGGATAGACTACTAAAGAACCAAAATATGAGTCCATAATAATAAGATATGTGTGGTGTAGTTTCCTAAGAAAAGCGCATTGTGTGTTCTAGGGGTCAAAAGGTGTGTGTCATCACCTGGGCGCCTGTTCATGTCCTCTTCTACATACATATTGGCTAGAAATATAGTACTACACAATGTGTAAGGGTGCTACATGGAATGTCTCAACCACTTGAGGCATGTCCATGTGCTTTGAGACATGCATGTGTACTTAGGGTCATTCTTGTGTACCTGGCCATGTATCTGGTCATGGTCGAGTACCAGGAAATTCATGTATACCTCTAGGCATGCATGTATACTCTTAGAGTACATGGAGTTACCTCCCAATGGGTTCCTATGTGTGTGCAGTCGGCACATGGCTTGGATACCTAGGGAGAGTCACATGGTGTGTGGGGCCTACCATATGGAATATGATCTTTATCTTCCTAGAAAACCCTAGCCACTACAACTGAGGGACTGCACATTATTTGTTCTTGGACTACACATTGTTTAGTCATATTTTCGACATAAACCAAACTTTCTTCACTCATCATCATCATACCACTTTCACTATCATTTTTTCCTCAACACTCACTAAGGAGCATAGTTATATGGTTTTCCATGCCTCGTCCACCACTGGTGGCTAGAGTCTGACTGCCCAAACCCTTGCACGTCTCCTCACAATGTCATTATACTCCTCTCCTTTCCAATCCAGATCTTGAATCCATGGATTTCTCACCCCAAAACTGGTAAATCACCTCAAGCAGTCCATAAATATCCAATCCATTCATCCTTTGTGAATCCACCATGAATTAGGGGGTTAGATCATGCTCAAACCTACCATAAAAACATCTAACCCCAACCCCATGGTCCAATAGTGAAAAACATGAAGAACAGAGGGTGAAAACAGTATAAATAAATTGAATCTATCATTTTCTAAGCATTATTTTACAACGATATCATAGGTAGGGTATCTAGGGTGATAGAACTTGTAGTAAAGAAATATAATTGGATTATTATGACTATTAAAAATTGAGTGGATCATGCAAAGAAGAAATATCGCAGATCAAAAGTGTAAATTTATAAACCCAAGATCAATATTTTAACCAATGGTAGGAAACCACAATTGATAAGCCCTAGCTTGATTTAGGATTAGTCATTGGTGATGATTGTTTTCACCAATGATGAAGATAATTTGTTTCTTTTTCTACCTCTGAATTTACCACAATCTAATCACTTATCATCCTCTAATGTGATCTGCCAATAAAGAACACCCAATTTTCCTCTCAAAAGTTCCCAGAGTTATGCATCTTACAATGGTGAAATTTCATAAAGGCATATTTATAGACATTTTAATTTTGGTTAATTAAAATAAAATAAATAAATAAACCATTTATTTTAATTAAATGAACCTTCAAATGGCTATTTTTCTTATAATGTTAGATGCCAACTAATCTTAGGTCATGCCTAGGGTAAATTCAAATTCTAAAATCAATCGTGGTCTTGGATTTCCCAGTTTAGGTCCTAAAAAATGGGGAAACTAAAACTATTGAAATGATGCATGTGCATGCAAGAAAATATATTAATATTTTTAATATATTAATTTTTAGGTCCGGATAGACCCAAACACCACACTGACTCCAAAAATAAATCCATATATATACATAGAAATATTCAATGGTTAATCTTTTAAAATAAGACTCACTATATTCTCACCTACTTTAATGATTTTCACCACAAAAATCATAAGATAAAAAAGGTGGAGAGGCTGATTCAACATCTAACTCTCTCACTCCCATTATCTCTCCTACATGCTCCCATGAAACCATATTACATGAACCAAAGGAATGGTCTTCCCTTGCAGGATCCACTCCTACTGACCCTCGATCGCGAGCATGTACTCCATGAAGGTGGATCCATCCTTTATGTAAAACTCAACCTAGTCAATAAAGTGTGTAGAATCATGCACGTATATCCTTGAATATAATAAATGATAGATTTTATGCACCCTATTCATCTATAGGGGTAATTCTATGTGGAAAAAAACCTCACCAACCCTCTATAGAATCTTGAATGGTCTGATGAACCTTGGGGATAACTTTCCTCCCTAACCAAACCTCTAAAATACTCATAATGGGAATACCATCAAGAAAACATGGTATCCCTAATCAAACTCTAAACCCTATGACATCGATATATATAATAAATATATCTGCGATGTGATGTCATCATCCACTCCTTGATAACCAGAACATTCTACATCATTGTATGCACTATCTTGGGCCCAAAAAGAGTTGTCTCACCAATATCATACCCCTAAAATGGTGACCTTAAATGTCTCCCATAAAAGGCCTTGGAAGTTTCCATACTGATATTATAGTGATAGTTGTTATTATAATAAAAATATACCAATGGAAAGTGATCATCCTAGCCCCAGCCGAAGTCCAACATATAGACTCTCACCATATCCTCCACCTCTTGGATTGTGCACTTGGTCTGCCCATCCATCTGGGTGTGATATGATATAATCATCCACAACTGGGTCTTGAAAGAATCCTATAATCCTCTTAACAAATTTTATGTGAACCAAACATCACATTCATTTATAATCATTGAGGTACCCCTTGAAGCCGGATGATCTCCCATAGGTACAGTTTCCCCAAACATTCAACAGAACCCTTATCCCTAATGGAAAGAAGGTGTGACAACGTGTAATGTCAGTCAAAAATCACACATAAAGAATTTTTTCCTCTCACTGTTTCCACATCACAAAGTATGGGGATATGTCATCACAATTCCAATTTGAGATCTCAAGAGGCTATGTCAAACCTGTCGGAAACTAGTTTCCATCCCTCAACTTCTAACATATGATACATTGAGAGATGAACTCAGTAACACCCCAACTCATTCCATCCCACAAAAACTACCATTTAAGGTCCTTTTAAAACTTCTACACACTGGGATGTACATCCAAGGAGGAAGTGTGAAACTTCATCATCACCTACTCACACAATGTGACTCAAACCATTGCCCATCCCTCAAAAAGGATGATGTTCTCCCCTTCATCAAAAAAATACATCTGGTGCATCTCTTAAAGATATTTGGTCATATAGAACCTCAAAGTTTATGTCTCCATATTTATCTTCCCTCATGCAGTAAAGAAGCATAGGATTCAACTGCATCGACTGAAGAAAAAAATAACCCCACTCCTCTAATAGGGTTAGCTATAAAAGAATCCAATTTCTCAGATTCCTCCTCCAGCAAGAAAGAATGTGACTTCCTACTAATGGAATATTCCATCGCATTACCCTTCCTAAGAGTATATACTATCTTTAATTCATAGTCTAGCATGAACTCCAACCAACACCTCTATCTCAGGTTCATATCTCTCTGAGTGAAGATATAACTGAGAATCTGATATTATAAGTATACAAAAAATCACTCTACTAAATGATAGTGCCTCCAAATATTCTGAGTGAAGACTACAACTATCAACTCTTAGTCATTAGTAGTGTAGCTCTTCTTGTCGGGTCTGAACTACATTGACCCATATGTAATCATTACCTACCTCTACATCAACAAGTAGTTGATCTAAGCTTCGAAGGAATCACAAAACACAATGTACTTCATTCCCTTGTCCAATAGTCTCAACATGGGATTATTGTTCAGCCTCAGACTCAACTCTATGAAGTCTCTATAAAACTAATCATTATAGGTAAACAGATTCCCTTTTCACATTAAAATAGTAAAATGGTATAAAATCCAAGAGAATTCTACCATGAACCTCATATTGTTCCCCAACAAACCATGGAAACTTCTCACCATTGACACACTATTGGGTGGATCCCAAGAAATCACTACGTCAATATTTTATAGTTCCATAGCTAAACCCTACTTAGAAAATAAATTCCCCAAAAAGTGAACCACTTTGATCCAAAACTGATTCATTGATAGATTACTATACTATCAGTACTCTTGAAGTAATTCTACAACCAATATCAAATGCTCTACATTATCATCCTCTAACATGTAGTAAATGAGTATGTCATCAATGAATAAAACCATGAAATGGTTCGATTATGGATAAAATATACAATTCAATTTAGAAATAAACAATGTTGGGGAATTCATCACACCAAAAGGCATCACCAGGAACTAAAAGTGTCGTAGTGACATCAGAATGGTGTATTTAGAAAATTAGCCTCAGGAACCATCAACAAGTTATAGCTAGACCTAAGATTGATCTTTGAGAACTAAACTCCACCTCATAACCAGTCAAAGTGGTCATTAATCCTCAAAAAGGTACTTGTTATTTATCATTACCTGGACTAGCAGATGATAATCCACACAAGGATTCAAACTCCCATCAGAATTTTTTATGAAAAAATCTAGAGATATCTAGGGGACACATTGGGTTTGATGGATACCTTCATTAAATGGTTCTCTAACTACAACCTCAACTCCCATAGCTATATATGATCCATTGGATATGTTTTATAAGATATTGGTTTCATATCTAGGTGTAACTAAATGAACAATTCTATCTCCCATATCAGAGATATTCCCAGAACATTCTCATAGAATACATCCATAAATTCCTCTACTATATAATGAATAAAAAATCATAAAGATCCCAATTCACCAAGGGATAAACTTTAAAAAATGGGTAATGGTATTTAGTTTCCTACTCATAGGACCCACTTTCCCTGCCATGAGATCTCTTACAAACATAATAAAGAATATCATCCCATTAGTCTTAATGTGTCTAATAAATCTACAACGATAGTCAATATGGTCTTGAACCATGGAAAATCAATCCATACCCAAGACAAAGTCATAAGGATTCATCGTGTTAACCATGAGGTCCCATGAAAAACTCTCTCCACTAAGTGCTAGCTTTCACTATTGGTTGATATGTGATATTGAATAATTTCTCACCATAGGAACCTCTAGCCATAGTTGATGGAATAAAGTATCAACTAGAAACTCCACCTATAACACTATTTATATGGAGATGAAGGAATAAATCACACCTGTGTCTAACAATACTAGATAAAGAGTGTAATAAAAATATGTCATACCTCTGATCATGTCGTATGCATCCTGGTCAAATCTCTCCATAGATAATAACTACATGTGACCCTAATCGCTAACTCCCTTATCCTAGTGTGGGACTCCTGGTTATGGTGGTGGGAGTAGCTCATGGATTATTCCACCATCAATATATCCTCCCTCTAGAGCTACAACTCCTACTCTTCTAGTACCACCTATGTTAGGTCCACTAGGCTAGATACCCTAAGGGGTGTGAATCAGGGTATGATATATTAAAACAACTGCCCCGTTTGATCTTTTTTTGCTGTTAGAAAAAACCCTCTTCTCTCTCCTTCACATTTCAGAGTATGAATAAACCTTAAAGCATGCACAAGACACAACAATTTTTACTTGGTTCACCCTCACTGGGTTACGTCCAAGGAGCATACACCGGTAGTGTTTCGATGTACCAATTCCACTATAACCACACATCTGTTTACAAGTTCGAAGTGGACTCATTGTCCATCCTAGTTTACAACCACTCACAGTTTTGAGAAATCACTACTCTCTCAACTGAAGTGAGCTCACTACTTCTTTAGAAGATCCACTCAGAGTTTATAGACCTGTAGGTCTCTTCATCACCACCAATGAATGCATTCTCCATTGTATGTAGATTCTCTATTGAAGTCCAAAGTTCATCCACTGATGAATACCCCTTTTCCCCTGAACACTAGGAAAAAACCTTTGGAAACTACCTTCGCAAAGAACCCTACTTCGCAAAGCTCCCAATTTCCCGAAGCTCAAACAAGCCTTCACAAAGCTCCTGCCTTTTCAAGAATCTCAAGCCTTCGTAGAGCTCAGTTCGTCGTGAAGCTCAAGTCATCGTAGAACGACTTCCCTCGTGAAGCTCACTAATCCAACGTGGAGCGCGCAATTTTCACGGATCTAGAATAGCCACTATGAAACTCCTTCCTTTTGTGAATCACACTGCCTTCGTGAACCACCTTTGTGAGCCGAGAGCAAATTATTTTCTTTGAAAACTCTCTACTTCTATCAAGGGGGCCGAGACCTATTTATAAGTGATTCCACTGACCCTCAAACCTTCTACGTGAAGTCAGCGCCACGTCATCCCAAATAATGAAGCTCTGAAATTCCCACCAAAATTCTCTCAATATCGCGAAGCACCACAGTAATTTTCTGATCACAGAGCTCATTGTAATCATGGAGCATTTCGTCAATTACTTTGCGCCTTCACCATGAAGCTTCACTCACAATTCCCTTCACCACCACAATGCTCTTCAACACTTCCATTCTCGAAGCTTGTCGTAATTGTGAAGAATCACCATAAACATTATTCTAGTCTTCGTAAAATCAAAACCATGAATCCTATATTTGTGAAACTCGTGTATTTTCAATATTTAAATTAGATCTTCAAAGAAATAAAATTTTCACGATGCTCAGCAAACTCCAAATTTTGGACCCCAAAAATTTGGCAAACACTGGGAAACGGTGCCATCTTATATCTATTCTTTTTGTACCACCTCTAGATCGTCCATTCCTTTTTCCTAGTCCTTTGTCAACATGGATTATCAAAAACAACTCTGGAACTCAACAATTCACCATGGAAACCTGGATTTTCAACAAACACAACTTACACAAAAATGTTACAATGTTACCTTGAGGGATTTTTGTCCAACAACCTACCTAGAGGATTCCCTCGCCACACCTGGGAGATCCCTGAACATAATTTTTCCTCTGTCGAGGTGTTTCATCTCTTATATTCCTACCCTACTCATCTTGATGGGTCAGGAAATCAAGATCCATGTGACCTCTCCTATCATCGAAATAGCACCTCCCATCTCAAGGTGAAATAGAGCCTATGTGAAAACCCAATGACACATGACCAGGTGATTGAGTCTAACCATGAGGAGGTCTACTAGGTTGAGACCCTACTGAATAGTTCTTACTATCTTCTATAAACAACTCAATCCCATGATGCCCACTTCCTTCTCCAACTATCTAGCATCCATTAGATAGGAATATCCTCATCGCCAAATACCACTCTAGTACTCCATCATATGTGGTAATTCACAGGGGGGGCCATGCTAGAATGAATGTCTATGATAAGACCTTTCTCAAACTTCCATAATAATAAGTATCTATACTACACTATATTGAGGTAGTTCCTCATAAAGTCTATGAACCTCACGACATACTCAACAACCATCATACTACCTGATGTAGCTAAAAAAGATCCTAAATCGGAACTGAGAGCAAGCATGGGGGTAATACTCCTTATGAAATAACTATTATAAGTTAGTCCTTGAGAGAATATTCTCAACATTTTTCTAAATCACTAAACACCACCAGCTTCTTGCTGATCCATGGGAAACTATGGATGGCAATGCAACCATAAAATCATTCAAGGTTTTCATGAGCCTAAAGAATTGTATCACCAACTCAAGCCAAACAATCACTATTTGGGGATCTGTCTATCTGTGATACTTCAATGGTATTTGATGTTGGAACTTATGTAGTGCACTAAGACTATGAATATACTCAATTTTATTATTAGTACTATATGATTCTCAATAGGTAGGGAAGTTTCTCCCTACCCGCCTGGAGGAAACACCTCAGGAGATTTCCACTGAACTGATACATCTGTATTCATCAGATCATCATCGTGATCTGTTATTGGTATCCTAGCAGGTTTTCTTCAAGGAGGCATCCTAAAAGTGATCAATACATACCATGGTTAAATTAGAATATATATTTGGTTATTTTAACTAATAAGGATAGTCAGAGGACTTATTCCTTTATAAATCATGTATCATGCATCCTAGCAACTAATTCCTCGGTATAATGAGATGACAATAAGGTAGTCAGAGTCCAGGTGTGATGATATGTTGGCCACTATACTAGCATAGGGATCCATGGAATTAAATCTGCACACGAGATACTCTAACAAAGTTTCCCTTAGTCCAAATCAATTCTTCATAAATGGTTAACTCCAAAACCATCCCAAGGAATGAACTACTCTAATACCACTCTGTAACAACCTGAACCACTAGGGTCTAGTTAGTAAGTGGATAGTCGAGTTGTCACAACCCCAAGCCCGCCTCTAATAGCTCAGGGGATGGTAACAAGTGATGAGGATGAATAATATATAATTGAAGGCCTTTTCCTATTATACGTGATTTTATGCACTCAACCATCTACATGAAACTAGATAGAGGAAAAGATGATAGTAACATATTCAGAAAACCATGCATGTAATATCCTCTAGGGAAAAAATTATAGTACAAATGGATAAAACCAAAGTGTAAAGGGGAAAATATAATCCCAACCAGAAATGATGTCTCAATTTAATAATAACTGGAATATAGAAATCTTAGAGATCCCAGCTTTTGAACTCCAAGATTGGTCATTACGTGTTGTATAAGAACCTGAATATCACTATGATCCCCCAATGTCACCACTAAACTCTCAATAATCTATATAAGACATGATATGTGTGATAAAATCTCATATAGTTGTGAGTATAAACATACTTGGTAGGATTCCCCAAAAACCAAAAAGGGAGAAATAGACAGATACAGTAATGGAAAACTCAACACATAATAAGAGGGAAATGAAACCAATCATAAATATATACTCAAAAATAAACCTAGATTAGAGAGAAATGGTACGTCAATATCATAGCCTATCTCATGACAATGAGTCTACCAGTAGCTCTAAAGGTCCTTTATTGATGGCCAACATATCATGTGTCTGTCTGATAAATCCATGTGGAGGACCTTCACCTCACCACTACTCCAAAGCCTGAGAGGGAATAATATCACATAGTGGATATGTTCCCTAGCATGATAGTGGGATGACACTCAATAGATAGTGGAACCATGACCTAGTGAATCAAGGAGGTTCCACTCAAATCATGGTGGACCTACACCCATGTACCGTTGGGGGTGCTACTAGGTAGGTATAAATAGAGGACTCACGCCCTAGTTCTTTAGGGGGTTCCACTCACACATGGAAGACCCAAACTCTGGTACAATTGGGGGTTCCACTCTGATGGTATAGGACCCATTCCCTAGTTCAATGGGGGGATCAACTGGTATAAGGAGTATGGGGGACCCTCTCCCTGGTGTGAAAGGGGGTTTCCAACCCCGACCTCTCTATGTTGGTCCAACTCGATCATTTTTATGGGTCTATAATTTCTAAAGAGGTTTTATGCTCTTAACACCTCATGTGATATCTCAAAAGACATTGTGAAGGATACCATTTGGTTTTATGTTGAAAAATACACTTGATAGGAAACTCGTGGGATAGAATATGAGTCTAGGAGAAGGAGATACATGGGGTTTAAGCCTCTGAGAAAAATACACTAGGTGTACCAGGGGTCACATGGCATGTGACTTCACCAGGCCTCCTGGATATGTCTTCACCTGTACACATCTTTTCTAGCCATGTAATACTACATGGAATGAAAGGGTAATACACGACATGTATTTGTCACCTAGGGCTTTCCTACATGATCCTAGTCATTCCATTGTACTTTGGGTCATTTTAGTGTACCTATTTGTGTACCTAGTCATGCCTGAGTGTTAGTCAATGCTCATATACCTCTAGGTATTCCCAAGTACTCCAGGAGTACACAGAGTTTCCTCCACCATGGGGTCCTAAGTGTGTGCATCTAGTGCATAACCTAGATACCTATAAATGGTTACATGGCATATGGTCCCATAGACAGTATGTTTGATGTTTATCTTCCACAAAAACCTATTTTTCTTCATGCATTATCATCACACTACCATCACTACTGATTCCACCTCAGAATGATTTGGGATCATGGATTTATGGATTTATGTGCCTAATCTACCACTGATGGACAAATTATCATCACTCAGACACTCACACATCTCCGTGCAGTGCCACTATGATAATCCCTTTTATCGTTCCATATCTCGAATCCATAGAGGCCTCACTCGCAAACTAAAAAAAATAGCCTAAAAAATTATAATTCATTCACTTCCATGAATCTGACACATATCCATGGGTTCTATCATGATCAAACCCGCCCAACCCATGACAAACCACAACCTCATGGGCCAACGGTGAAGTAAGTGAATAAAAAAGGGGGAAAGGCACATAAACAAGGTAAATCTATCATTGTCCAAGAGGTTTTGTCCAATGATCTCAATGGAGGGGTATCCAATCTGATAGTACGTATAGAAAAGAATAAAATTGGATCATTATAACCAATAAAAATTGTGGGGATCATGTGAATAAAAAATATTGTAAATCAAAGATAGATAATTATAAACACATGCTCAACATTTTAATCAAAGGGTTGAAACCAAAATTGATCATCCCTGTATCAATTTAGGATCGATCATTGGTGAACATTTCATTCTCCAGAAATGAAGATGATATTTTCTCCCTTCCACTTCATCCACCATTATCCAATAATTTTTCATCCTCTAATGTCATACTCTAATGAAGAATGACCAATTATCCTCTCAAAATTATGCAAGGTTATGTAGAAAACCCTAATGAAATTTCATAATGAAATATTTATAAAGGTTTTAATTCAGTTCATTTAAAATAAAATAAACAAATTAATCATTTATTTTAATTAATTTCTCCTTCCAATGGCCTCTTTCCTTGGAATGTCTAATGTCGACCAACCCTAGGTCGCTCCTAGGGTGAACCTCACATTCTGGAATCAACTGCGGTCTTGGATTTTCCATCCAAGATGAAAAAAATAAGAAACCCAAAAAATATGAAATTAAGTGTGAATTTGTAATAAAATAAATAAATATTTTATATATATTAATTTTGGGGTCTCGAGAAACCCAAACACCATGCCAACACTGAGAATGAATCGAGGTATATACATAGAAATATTAAAAGGATAATCTGTCAAAACTAGATTCACGGATTTAAATTGTCTTACCAAAAACTTAAACTTTAAATAAACATCATATTTATCATTTCAACCCATTTTCATGGAAATCCATTTTAAGAAGTGGTAAAAATAAAATTTTAAGTCAATAATTCCATGGAGTCAGTAGTCCACACATATACAGGGATATCAATATCATTATCCAAAGAATAGGGAAAATGAATAATTTAGTTTATCATTTAAGAACAAAAAATATTTCATAAATATAATTTTTATATATATTAAATTCATTATTAGAACCATTTTTGTGTTGTGGTGAAGGAAAACGAAACATGCTGTGTTATGGAGGCGGTAATCTACCTAATGCACGGTTAACGATTTCATTTTTCTTAATAGAAAAGGGAGAAAGGTGGTTAATAGTTGTAAAATAATTATATTAACAAACTAGTGTATTAATTATACTTTTTTATCATTTTAATATGGTTCAATGGATTTTGAGGAAGATGGAGTTCACATAAATAAATAGATATGGGAAATAAGCAGCTAGATATTTAAACCTCGCCACCTGGTTTATCTTTTTTGTGAAGGGGGTTAACCCTTTTATGGATGGAATTTGTATAAGAAAAAACCTTTTAAAGGTATGTGGAAATGTTTATAATAATGTTGTGAATATTTTGGGCTCAAATAAGTGGGGTTTATTTTGAGGAGTGGGGAGATGAGTGTCCCTTTTATAAGTGAAAATGGATGGATTCTTTTTAATGCCCAAAACATTTCAATAATTGGAGGTCAATTTCAGGTAAAGTAGATCAAAAATTGAAAAATATGGATATATTAAGTGATAAGGTTGATAAATGAATCAAAAAAACATTCCCACACATCTTTTAAGCATGTTTCAGGCCTTTTACTCTTAGATATTTATATTTACCATTTTAGCTTTTATCATGGTAACTAGTTTTTAACTAGCATAACTTATCCTTTATGCCCAAAAAATTGACCTTATTATATTATTTAGAACTAATGATTAAAAATTTACAAATCCATTTTTTATTCAATTTATGAAAGTGATAAAAATTAATTTTAAAATACTAAATGTATAACGTAATAAAAATATTTTTTTGAAAAATATAAGTTAAGTTATAAAATGAAAAAATGGGTTTATAAACTAAAACCAACATTTTTTAAATTATAAATTCACTTATAAAATACATTTTTTATTTTAAAAAAGGATTCATTAATTTACAATTCATTATTATATAATAATAATCTCATATAATTCATCTAATTTGTAAAATTGGTATTTTTCTCTATTCACCTAAAAATAAATACTTTTAGATAAATATAAAAAAAACCTTGAGATAACTTTGACACTATAAATTATAAAATTTATTTACTTATATAAAATTAAAATTATATAAAATACACATAGTTATGTAAATAAAAATACAAAATATAAATAAAAAACTATTTTTATTGAAAAATGACTTCTTAAACTTCAAGTACCTTTATTATGATTTCATATAAATTTAAAAATAATTCAATACTGAATACATATATTAAGAATATAAATATTAACTATTACAATAAACTTTTAAAATTGAAAAAATTATTTCATTGTGTGTCTGGTACCTTAAATTGGAATCAAAGTTATTTGTGATAATTTTAAGCTGAGAAAAAATTATATTTCCATTAAAGATAAAAAAGTGTGTCGTTCTGTTCCCAACGTCGCAGATGGTTTCTGAATCCAACAACAGATGTCCAGGTTATGGCTATCTGAAGTTTTGAATTTATATTCAAGTAGTTTTTCAGGTTTTAAATCAAATTATATATATATATATATATATATTAATATTTGAATACCATCGGTGTAATATTTTCTAGGAGACCTCTTTCATTTCCCAAAAATCCTTTGCACGACGGTAGTTCGGTGACTGGAATAGTTTTTTCTGAATGAACTTTTTTTCCACTATCAATGGTTTAAATAATTTAAAAAATATACATGGATGTGGAAATCTCACAACCTAAAAAAAATGGGGGACAATTGGATGATACCCAATTCACCTATGAGGCAAAAGAAATAAAAAAAATATGCGAGGCCCCCCTTGTCGGCTCCTCAATACCAGTGTGTGAGCCCCCCACCCCAGGGTCACACCTTGTAGGCCAAAGCTGGGATCCCTATCTAGGCACTAAGTCCATCCATCACCTGAACTAGGCTATACTGGTGCAGTACCGCACCGTGTGACCCCCTTCTGATATGTTGTCACCCCACCAAGCCCACTACTCTGAACCAGGCCACTCTACCCTGATCGGTGGAACCTCATAGTAGTGTGTGTCCCGCCTCTCTAGAAATCTACCTCAAGCACCACCAACAAAACACTCCATATCTGGCCACCCTTGGTCAGATATAATGGCTCCCCCCTTCTTGTTTGATCAGTCATCACCCCTGGACTCCTCATGTGTTGTGATTCCCTAGATCTCGGTCGACCGTGTGTCACCCCATCAAACCAGTGGTCGGCTTCTTCACTACGCAGATCTGATGCACCCAATAGCCACCAGGTTTCTCTACAACCCTCCATCTTTGATGCCACCATGGTGCACTCCTCCTCCTCTTACAAGCTACAGCCTCCCACCAGTGAGTACCATCTCTCAACATCCCTCGGTTCCACGTAGACAGTAACGTACCCTACCTACTGGACTTGTTTCATTCCAAAACAGCCTAGGGTGGGTCTTCCCTACCTAAAACAAAATTTGGTAGGCCTGCTTATCCCAGAACACCCCTACACGGGGTATGTGAGTCCTAGAATGGTCATTCACGGGTTCATCCTGAACTGCACAGGCCTTCCTTAATCTTTTCGGGGTACTGGTAATTTTTATAATCAAAAATTAATTGAAGTAATTAATTTAATTTTTGATTTTAAATTAAATTAATGAAATATTAATTTTTTGTTTAAAATTAGTTCTCTGAGTTAAATTAATTTAATTTTGGTGTTAAATTAAATTAATTTCCAGACCGAACGATGAAAATAGTTTAATTAAAATAAGAGTGAATTTAAACTCAATTAAAATTCCCTTCAAAATAATTAATATAAGATTAATTTTATTTCTACTTTTTATTTAAAATATGAAATATTAATGCTTATAAGACTGATCATGAGAATTAGACAATCCAATGTATGTTTGTTGATTTTTTTATTTATTTAATTTATTATTTCAATTATTTTTAATAAGTGGATTAATAAAAGACGATATGTGTGTTGTCTAAGTGTCATTATATGTATAAGGGTCGGCATTCCCATTTTTCATAGTTTTATTTTTACTCCTAATATCCCCTATACTATGTAAAATACTATTATTTAATGATGATTTGAGTATATACACACTTCTTGTTGAGCTATGGTGATGCACTAGACAGTAGTTGATGCACTGGAAGGTCAGGTGCTGCAACTCAAGTCACAAGATACTCGGGTCAATGTTTTTCTCCTGGGGTCTAAGTTGATAAATTATTCACTCAATGGATCAAATAATAGTATCATCTCATGATCAATTCATCATTTTATTGTTTCATGGTTTATTATTTTTTTAATGTGTATTTTATGTGCGATCAAATTTAATAATAAACAATATACACAGACAAAATGAACATGTGATACGATGAATATTTTTCTATTTCTTTCATGGTCAATTGTGAGTGAGATTTCATAGTACATTTTTAGTATATATAAAATTATTTACTTCCTCATATTAAAATAATAAAACCCTCTAACAAATATTAATTCATAACTGACTTACATCATTCGACTTTGAAAAAAATGGGTGTTTTGGGTGCTCATCAAGAATAATTTGAGGGTGCTTCATACTACCGGAGAGTTTTTATGGGAGTGGTGGGTTGAATTAACTAAAGTGTTAGTAAGGATTATATAAATCTAAATTTATATCATTTTAGAGGTAATATTTGAGTAAATCAAGTTATGATTTTAGAATTTTTGACATCACAAAACAGATCAAGGAATAGCGAGTTAATGTGGTTGGCCAGCCAAACACCTTCCTTGAACCCTCCAAGTAGTGGCATAGTCAAAGATTTTAGACTATGAGGGGAGGTTTGGGGATCCTTTCCACAATAATACTCAAGAGTTAGAGTATAACAATTCTAATAGAAATGGTTCCTATAATTTGATATAATAGTGGGAGACATTTAAAGATTTAATTAATTAGTTAATCAATATTTCTAAAATAGTAGTCAAGATAAAAAGTACAAATCTGCTAGAATTTAATTTTTATAGAAAATGAAAAGTTATACCACATGAAATACTACAAAAAAATAATGGAAAAGGTATATGTCCAAATTGGCATGAGTCTTCAGTAGTAGTACAGGAGCTTACACAAAATACAATGATATTGAAAATTCTAGGTTCCAATGTCCCCAATACCTATTAAACTACCTCAGGAAGAAATGGTGTAAAAATTAATTACAGGAGACTAATGTATAGTGAATGTAATTTTTATGCAATCATAAATTTCTAATTCTAGTTGTGTTCACTACATTGGACATCTATGATATAAAATTTAGTCTCATCTTGGAATAGATTTCATGTAGAAAGTTAATAATAATGAGATTATTACATTGGCTATGTGTAAATTGGAAGGAAGATCATGATCTTTCATGTCATCCCATTCCTACACCCATTTAATTCAGTCTATTGTTTTGTAACAAAATGAACATTATTGAGTAAACGCTTCATTTCCTTTTAAGGTATGGTTCTCCAAGTAAATAATAATTTAAAATAATGTTTGGACATTAATTATTATGGTGAAAAAATTGAAATACAAGGTGAAAAGTCAAATGGAAAATAACCCTAAAATCACAATCGCAATTTCCTTCAATGAAATAGGTATTAACATTAGGTTATTTTCATTTTATATCATGAAATAATTCTATGTAAGTTTAAAGGAAATAAACTGAATCAGTGAATCAATTACAAGATTTTTCTTTAGGTATATTCATCAATATAAAATTAGTGTTTCAATATTTCATATTAGGCATTAAAAATAGTATTACTTTCACATATCTTTATTTTAATATAGTAACCAAGTGATTATAGAAATTTTATTAGAAGTCAAGAGTATTCTTCAAGCGGTTGAAAAAGGGTGATTCCTAAGTCAGTTGTGAGAAGTAAACATCTTCTCTATTGCCAAGTGAATGATTCTTGTAAAAGTATTATTGAGTATTAACAAAACATTTATCAAATGTGTCCTTTGGATACAAGGAGATATTATTCTAGGTTTCATAATGAATATTTTTTTGTATTTGACACTCAATAAATATTTCAATAATACATGAATCATAGAAAATATTTGATCTATATAAAATGGAAGAGTTATTTAACCAGTAGTGGAAAGATAATATTTGGTAAGAAATAATAAAAGTGTACATAAATGATATACCCTGTTTGATTTTTAGTCTTGTTAAGTCTAAACAACTTTGGTATTATCGATGTCTTTAGTTTGGAAAAAGAAACCTCTAGAAATAAAGGCAAGCCACAAGGCTTTCAGAATAAGTTTAATAAGTGAGAGTGAAGTATTCGAAGGGTAAGATAATGGCAAGTATACTTAGTAAAATTCCTTTAAATGATTAAGGAATTTTAATGTGATTTATGATATATTCATGGTAAAAAGATATTAGTTTCTTTAGGCTATCATGCTGAAGAATATTTTCACCAAACTATCATTGATCAATATAATGTAGTGTGGAGTAATTCCTAAACACCCATTACTTTATCTATATCACTACAATGATGTTAATTATGAGTATTGATGATGATGTCTTACATGTTCACATTTATCAAAAAATGTTTCATGGAGAAATTCCTAAATGTACATTATATACATCAAATTTTTTATGTAAGGAGTATCAATGTTGCAACTCACAGAAACTTCCATTATATTTCATGACATGGTTTGCAAATAACTGAGATATCTCATAACCATATTCCAACTATAACAAATAAATGGATATCGTATGATTTATTGTATGATAAAAATATATTATGTCATAAGAAATGTGTTAATATGAAAATATTTTGTTATGATATAAACTAACTTTCATTAACCAAAACACAAATTTCATTTAAATTAATTATCCAAACAGTTTCTTAAGATATTACATAAATTCCTATGTTATAAAAGTGGTAGTAAAGTTATTGACTAAATTTATATTAAAGGGTTAAAATGTCTATTAGAGAGAGAGGGATCCATATTAACTTGGGTTTAGTCAGTCCCAAAGATGCTCATGTAGTTTTTATAGAAACTAGTTCCACAAGTGTATGTGTAACATGTATGTTCCAGAGACACATACTGCGTAGTAGAATTAAAAACATAGTGATGCTTTTTCGTTAACCATGGTTGGTGACTCATTATTAATTGTGAATGAAATTTAATACAAGAAAGAAATTAATGAAATTATCTAATATTGGAAAGACTGATTAAAAATAAATTATGGATTCCATGTATCAAAGTGAAAAAGGGGTTATTATTTTTGAATACTTTGATGGGTATAAAAATGAGTTTATACATAGATAGTACAATTTTAGTACTAATAAGGATAGATTTGTTACACCAATTTTTAATGCCTAAATCCATTAGAATTTTACTTTTCAGAACTAAGATATAAGATCATTTCATTGAGAATTAGTTATCAACACAACATTTCATAGAAGGTGTCTACTCAATGAAAACATAAAGTGGTGATGAAATAATAGAATTACAATAGAGTTCCAGGTTACTAAAATACATTTTAGGATTAAAGTAAGAGAAAAAATATTAGAGTATCTATTTGGAATGAATAATTTCCATGTTTCTTCCAAATTTTAGTCACAACACCAATGTTTTCCAAGTAAAATATGCTAAAAACATATGGAAAACAACTATTGGTCTTATAGATAGTCAAGATTAAAATTAAAGAATTTATTCTCAATTGATTAAATTAAAGTAGAAACCTGAGTTCTAAAGAATAGGATCTACTAAGGTGGATATTTCAGTTTCTTGGACTTAGTCAATCTTACATATAATGAAACCGTATTGAAAAATACAATTTGTAACAATTTAAGGTTATAATTGTTACCAATGTCACATGGCATAATCTCTCTAGGTAGATATGCCTTGGACATAAGAGGAGATTAAAGTGATGAGTTGAATTCCATATGCCTTTTCGATGGAACAATCATAACTTTCATGATATGTACATAAATTGATACTTCCATGATGTAATTTATAGTAGGAAAATATCATTTATATCTAAGAGAACTACAAGAGAAGCAGTTAGAACTATATGATTGTATTTAAAAAGTAAAAAAGATATATACTGCGTATGTGTAGAAGAAAGGATACTAGTTTTTAGGGGACACAAACTAGTATTAGTTAGATAAATTTGATCTAATATTTGTGTTGGGCTAAGGTGATGATAGAGAAAGGTTCATAAAATCTGGTGGTAGCCATAGCTAAACATACTGAGAACATTACAGATTTTGAGGTAGCTATGATGTAGTTATACACAATGATTTTTCCTATTTCTTGGAATCTCACCTAGTAAGTAAATAATTATCATAATGTATATAATGATATTCTTACTATCTGGGATTTCAATATATGATAGAGTATAAAAGTGATATACTTAATAATAAAATATCTTTAGAAGTTTTACTCAATGAGATGATGTGCATATAGAAGAAATGTCATGCAGTGGAATCAGGGTAGGCCCAAAAACTAATGTCGTGACCGAGAATAAACAGAATCTTAATCATGTGAGGGCTAACAAGTTTAGTTAGAAATTTGGATCTAGTGAAAGTGGGTGTGTTGTAATAGTGGGTTCCCTAGACCCAACTTTACATTACTTTTGATTACCATATCATGTGTACAGATAGATATACATTATGTATTGTTACCGTTATAGTGTATATATTTTTTAATCCACTTTTTAATGGTAATTTCCATGGATTAAATGTCATTTCAAAAGGTTATAGAAGATCCCAGGCTATAATGAGAACCTCAAGATACTATGATATTAATCTTAAATAGAGATTATATGGCCTAGATATATCATAATGGCTAGACATCAGAGATTTTTGACTATTAGGTGTTAAAGGATCATAAGAATTGATAATTATTCTCATAAAGTCCACACTTGGTGATCTCTAGTAGTGGGATCATGAGGAAAACCCCTCCAATAGAAACAACACATGTTTTGGATGTCATTGGTTGTTCCTATCTACTTACATGGGTATGGTCTCCTAACTTGATATCATTACCAATGTGTGTTATTTGATCACATACTTCGATGCAATGAAAAAACCATGATAATGAACTTGTGGAGAGGTGTCTTATTTTGGGTTCATCATTGGTGTTATGGAATTGGTTGAATAGTAAAAAAATGATTTTTCAATTATAAGTTAAGTAAGTTATATATCTCAGTCTTGGTTGATCAGGATAGTAGTACCATGCTAAATTGGTATCCATGGTAGTCCAAGGTAAATATGTCTATTTAGAATAACAAATAATAAAGCAAGAAAAGTATGATGACATGGGTGTGTGTCCAATTTTATGAGATATAAAATATAAATGAGATTATATTACACAATGTGTGTTTATAGGTTGGTTTTCATTACTATAAAAATCCTTATCTCTTTAGGGGCCATGGAGTCTTGCTAGATCCCACTCTTGGTCTGTGAATAGTATTCACTATTTTTGAGATAAGAGCCCAGAGGGTCACACACAATAGTGTATTCGATAGTCTCCCCTATTATGGTGAATAGGAATTTTGGACATGGTGGGCCCCACTATTGGGGTATGAGTTTTGTCCAAAGTTATAAAATTTCCAAAGGAATAAATAAATTCATTATTCGTGTTAATAATAATTGGTATTGAATTTATTTGTGCAATATATTATTTTAATGAATATTAGTTTAAAATATTCAAGGTTCATTTAATATTTGCGAGAACAAAGAGTAGAGTTAATGGCTCTGGTTTTATCATGTAAAATATTTATTATATTACATGAAAGTGATGAAAATATAAATTATATTTATGATTCAGTTCTGTAGTCATAATATATAATTTATTTAGTGAGAAATAAATATTCAAGTATTAGGTGTTTATACTTGATATTTATCGATTCACTATAAATGGAAGAAAGGAACCTCTCACCATATACTATTAATTAATCAATAGTGATAGATTCTCTCTCATATTATATCTCCCGGTTCCTATAAAGAGATGTTCTATTTCTAGGAACTTTATCACAGTGTTTCTTCATGGGTCGACAAAACAGAGTTATGGTGATCGATGAGACATATAAGGCATCGTCGGAACTCCATGCAAAAACCATGGTTTAGATGATTGACGTTCCCATAGGCTTCTTAAGTGCATGTTGAAGATATATAGTAATTCGGCTTCAAATTCTTCAATATATAATCACTGATGATGAGAATACGTCGACCATGGCTTCAGAACTATCCAGGTATTTTATGGGTTTAATTTCATTCTTAAAAATCTTCACGCATGATCCTCGGCTTATATTGGGCTGCGACAACAATGATGATCTCATGTTGATCAATGGTGGAAATATTTTTCATGCTATTCTTGTTTCTCACAATGATCAAGGCTCATGTGGGATTAGAGTTTATGTTGAGTAAATATTTTATCCCTATCTGAATCGCAATAAACGGATGTTGGTAGAATATGGAAGAATATTTAATGAGCTTTCAAAACATGAAGAGTTATCAACAAACCCAAAGGGGAAGATTTTTGGGAAAAATAATTCAAGGTAACATTGTTTTATTTTTTGGTTGATTGTGTTTTTTGAGAAAATAGGTTTCAATTTTCAGTTTTTATGTTCTGAATATATTTTGGAACAATATTTTAAGAAAGATCCAAGACAAAGGAATGAATTCCCTAGAATTGGTGCATAAAATTACATACATAAGATGAATCTATTTCCTAGTGTTTTCCAAAAATATGGGGTCCAAAATTTGTAGGATGGATAGCATCACAAAAGATGGATTTCCATGAATTCTTTGTAAAAATATGGAAAAGACACGAGTTTCATAAAGATTGAGTTTTTTAAAGGTTGTTTCACGAAGGTGTGGATCTTCATGAAAGAGCATTGTGAATGCGCAAAGGTTTGACAATAATATCCATGACTACAAGAATATTCACAAAAGTTAAATTTCCTTGGTGCTTCATAAAGATAGGGAGCATTATGAATGAGATGATATATCTTTTCAAAATGGTGATGGCGTGGATGAAAGCTTTTGGAATTGGAGTCAACGCCTATAATTAGGCTTTTACCCTCCTCAGAAAATTATCGAGGCTTAATTAAGATTCTAAGGCTATAGATTTAGAAAGTTGGTTTGTGAAGGTAATTCATTCAAAAAAACAATTTTGAATAAAGGAAGTTCACACAGGCTAAAAAAAGTGGACTGAAAGTGTTTTTTAATGAAGGCTAATTAAGCTTCGTGGAAATATTTGTGCTTTGTGGATGGAGGCTTCTTCTCGAATGTTGTTTGAGCATCATGAAATAGGTGAGATTCTCAAAAAAATTGGGGCTCATAAAGAAGTATATTCTTGACAATAATTGGGTAGTTTTTCAAAGGTTGTGAGATTCGTGAAGGTAGTAAGCATCACAAAATTGTTAAAAAAGGGATATCCCAGTAAACCTATGGTAAAGTAATATTCATTAAATCGATGAAAGTGTAAAATCAATAAAGAATATATCTATAATTGAGGATATATTCATTATGTTTAATTAAGGTACCTATATGTCCATAAACTGAATGTGAATCTTTTCCAAAGTACTGAGAAAAGGAAGATGAATAAGGTGATCCTTTCCACCAGTAGTGAGCCATCAGAAGAGAGTAAGGGAGTGACCATTGGGAAAGAACTGATCTATCCCTAAACATTGTAAAGGAAAACAACATGGTTATAGAAGTGATTTAGCCAAAACCTTATTCTGGAAGTGATACTTAGTGGATGTGGTACATCAGCACATTTACATTTAATTCTCCTTGGAAATATCTTAGTGAGAATGAACCAAGTAAAATTGATGTATCTCATGAATTCTTTAAATTCTATTCATACATTACTATGGTAAAGTGAGCGAAGATTGTTTCTGTATAATAAAAAATAAGATATGAAGGAGAAGTTATTTTAATCATTTATACCACGATTCTCCCCCCCCCCACTCAAGGCATTTAACTAAGTTAGGTTAACAGTATCCTATACATAGACTAATCTTTTATAATTATCCTTTGGGTTTTTACTAATGTTATCTTTTCTTAATCATTATACTATTACCTCAACTAACCTAAAGGGTTATCTATACCTTTAAAATTATTATCAATCATAAATTTTCAACCTTTGATACATTTCTAATTTCCAATTTATCCACAATTGGTATCATTCTAATCTTAAAAGTCCTCTATACCCTAATCTTATAAAATCTATTATAGATCGTAGATATGACCATCCAAATTACATAACCTAAAGAAAATATTTCATTTCAATTCATTCCTAATAACATTTGGGTATGGAGTTTTATAAAATTGTTAGAAAACATTAACCAACAAAACTCATTCCTATTTCAAATAATGGAAATTTTTTCTACTATATAAAAAACTTCTTAATAAATAAAAGGTCTCCAAAATCTCATAAAAATTCTTCACATAATATACCCTTCTAGACACATATTATATATTTATAACTTAGTGAATAAGATACATAAGAAAGAGGTGATATGAGATGATCAGTTAGGGTAAACATAAGTGATAATAGTAAAAGATCATAAGGGAGCATAAGATAAGAATATGTGTATAATCAATATACATAAGAAATTCATTCCTAATAAAGAATTCTTCCTAAATAATATAATAACATAATAATACATCATGAAAATTCCACATATCAAAGAAATAAGGAATAATTTATATTTATGGAGCATATATATGAATTTAAATCATAAAATAGCATATTAGTCTTCACTCTCCTATTTCCCTTTGAGGATTAGGATTTACTAACTTATTTCCCATAGTGAATTAGGCATCATAACAAGTTTCCCATTTTATACTGAGCATCGCTACTCATTTCACCAATATCTCATGAGATATAAAGCTTTAAACAATTCATTAGATACATATATATATGTAACACCCATCACTTATAGATAAAAAATACACACTTGTTCCATAATAAAACATTTAACCATTACATCATTAAAACCCAAGAAAAAATGGGTTTCATAAAACATTCAAATGAAAATAATTCACTTTTTATGGCATAAAGAACCCATGCGCATAAAATAGGTTCATTCAACACATAATAAATAATACATGGAAATAAAATTGGTTTCATATACTATTCAAATCGATTTACATAAGGAACTCATTAATAATCCAATCAATAATCATAACCTGATAAACCCGTGGAAAATAAATGGGTATCCACTGAAATTTAATAACTTTCTAGGCATATACTATTCAACCAATTTTATAAATCATATGTTATTTACACTATATAGATAAATACTATACTATTAACAAAATAATTTCCCTAATCAATCAATGAATGTAATCTTGGTGAACATTATTGAATGAAAGGAATAGAAAATAGGGAATCCAAAAAGTCAAAGACCTTGGGAGAAAATTTATTCTTATTCATTATGGATGGATAGTAAAGACAAAGGAAGTGGAGGATCATATCTTTGATAGAAAAGGAAATTAAATAATCCATATGTAGAAAGAATGTGGATGGATGAAAATCAATATATCCCCAGTGTAGTAAGGGAAACTAATAAGGATATTGACATAGATGAAAAAAATCCTTTCTAAATTATGGTAGAATGGTATCACATAAGAAGGTGTCGAGGATAAAAAAATTATACCACAAGTTAAATCCCATAAATTATATATATATATATATATATATGGAGAATAAACTGTGTAACATAAATCCCATGAGGTTAAAATCTGTTTGATTATGAAAATTAAAATCTAGGTAAAATGTAAAAGATATTTTAAAAATCATTATTAACATTGGGATAAAATAAAAACTTACATGTCAATTTCAAAAGTAGACTTTTAAAAGGTTAAGTGAAATATTTTTAGAACTTTTACTTTTAAAAATAATCTCCAATAATAGAGCCCTAAAAAATGAAATGATGTTTTGTATAGGATATTTGGAGCCAAAGATAAAACATTTTATTATAAAATGAACCTTTTTAATACATTGAAAATACCTTTATCAAAAACCCACAACATAAAAAGAGTGATAAAATATTCTTTTTATTAAAACTTCATTTTCCAAAATAGTATTATAAAATATGATATAAAAATATTATGGTTGTATATCCCAACCATGATAGAAAAACATTAAATATAAAACATAATAACTCAAATAAAATATATTTAAGTTATCAATATTCCATATGGGAAATAAAATCTATCAAGAATTAAATATTTTAGAAGGGGTTTAGGTGGTAAAAGTGTAAATAGTGGGAAAATAAAACATATTAAATTATAGGGGAATAATTTTCCCTTATTATATGTAATAATTTTAAGAGAATGATCAAAACTCAATGAATAGAAATTGAGTTTCCAAAAACTGTTACGATTGTGTTAACACTTGAGTCAGAATACATTTAAATAAAACAACTTGATTTGGCTAAGTATATACCAATAATGGTATATAAATAAACTATATAAACTTAATGGGATAGTTAATAAATATAACACCATAAAAAGGTAACATTATTAATAACATGTCAAATGTATCAAATAATTAGAATTGACGCCAAAAAAAATATACCTTGTTTTCCTACTTAGTTAGATGCACTCTACGATCCTATAAAATAGATAAATATTTTAATCACCTATTTCATAATATTATTAATATAAATAACCTTTGATAAACGTAATTTATAATTATTTTCTATATAAATATTAGTTATTTATAATAATTCTTTATATCTGGTGTGAGTAATCTTGATCATTTTGAACTATTTTCAAAAAATTGATTTTGTTTTTCATTATTCCCCCAAATATAATAATTATTATATCATAAATGTACTTTAATTAAATTTTTATAATTAATTATAATTTAATTATATGTAATTTTTTGTTATAATATTTACAGATGATTTTTCGATGAGTATATTTCTGTAATTCTTTGAAAATAAAGGGTGTTTTCTAAAATAATTAGTTAAATTTGTACATTACCATACTAGAACCCAAAAAAAAATTATTTACTCATTTATAACATTTATTACTATAAATTAAATTCCCATAGTCATCCATTATATAAATTTATAACATTGTTGAAAAAGGTGGTTAAATAGACCCAGCCATGAACGTGTCATGATTAATGGATGACTATGTGGTGGTTTAATTTTAATACCATTAAACCATAAGAAAAATGTTTTTATTTAGTTATTATTACTGATTAATATCATGATTTTAAATAATTATATGTATAATATAATTTTTATAAATCCATTACTTAAAATAAAAAAAATTATTTTTTCTCTTAGTGGGCTTGTTTTAAGACGATTAATTCTATAACGAATGTTTGTTGTTCATATCATTAGTAGATTATTAATTTTTTCATTAAAAACCCATAACTATTAAATAAAAATGTTATTTATCATCTAAACCCATTATCATGACCATCCAATTAAGGTGTTTATAAAAAGGAAAATGAAAATCAATCGTTCCATGATGTGATAGTCCACACATACGCATGGATGTGGATTTTGTTATTCGTAGAACAGTGAAAGGGGGTGATATGGTTTCTTTGTTCCGAATAAAAAATATTTCATAATATCATAATTATATATTAAATTAATTATTTGGACCAACATTTTAATGTGGTGAAGGAAAACTAACAATGTTGTTTCATGGTGGCGGTAGTCCGCACAACACAAGGTTAACGGTTTCATTTTTCATAATAATAATGGAGAACGGTGGTTAATTCTTATACCATAAACAATATATTGTATAAGTATAATAATTATATATATATATTATAATTTTAAAATTATGTAATGTAATTTTAGTAATATGGATTGGACATCAAGAAATAGAAATGAGAAAGAAGTGATTACAAATTTATACCTCACTACTTGGATGATCTCCTTTGTAAAGGGATTTTATCCCTTGAGGGATGGTATTTTTATAATACAAGAACCACTTTAAAGAAAATATAAATTTTTAAAAGAGGTTTAGGAAGACATCTGGTTGAACTAATTGGGTTGTGGTGTGAGTGGAAGTAAGGATAGAAGTGCCCCTTTTTGTAAGTGAAAAGGGATGGAATTTTTTGTAAATACCCAAAACATTTCATCAATAGGAATTCATTATTAAGTAATGTGTCAATTAAATTTAAAAATAATGGAGAGGATAAGTTTTAAGGTCTATATATTCCTCAAAAACTGTAACGACCCAAACTTTCAATAATGAAAATTCCTCTTGATCTAATTAAATGTCATATTATGGTTATATAAAATGTGAACTCCATTGGTTTTATGTTTCTGGATTTTAAAATACCATTATGAATTATGACAGTTGCTAATATAGCCGTTGAATAGTGATCACATGATTACTATAAATATAGAGCTTTAATAAATCCAATTTACTCATACAAAGGAAGCAATGGCCCCATCCAGTAGACTTGTCCCATACGAAGCGCATTTGTCAGATCTCGGAAAAGAGGTGGCATCATTTGGATTCTATCTTGACCAAGACCAAGCCAATCTTGAACATGTTAAGATTTAGTGGAATCGAATACGGGAGAAGTGGAATATAATAGAGATTACCACCCGAGCGATGTTATCTGAGCTACCCCAAGAGTTTGTCACCATCACACACCTTACCCTTCAGTATAATGCGGGTGTTATAAGGGGTTATGTAACAAGACCCAAGCACTATGACTATGTACATTATTTTAGTATAAATAATGTTCATTTATTTTATTATTGTTACTTTGAAAATAGTTTTTAAAGCACAAATAGTATTTTTAGTTAATATTCAAATAAGAAATATATTTTAATTAATTAATGGATTTTTGAATTAAATAATATTTTTAATAAAATATTATTATTATTAAATTACTTTTTATAAATTATCATATAATTTTATGAATACAATTTTAATTTTTATTAAGGTTTCAAAGTTGTTTTTAGCAAAACCCATGAATTTTTGGTAAATATCATATTTTATTTTAAAAGTTAAAATTCACATATTTATAAAATCATTTAGATAAAATGAATATTATTTTTGGAATCAGGATGTCGAAATTATCCAACAGTGAATTTTTCATAATTTTCTGAGACATTCGAATTTTTGGGTAAAAATTGAATATCGTTTAAATATATAATGTGTTTCATGACATCATAATGACCCAATAGTGATGTAATAAAATAATATAATCATTATGTTCTTCCATTATATGTTTTACCATTAAAATAATTTGATTTTGGGTTTGTTTGATTTATTTTAGAAAGCTTTAGTGGACCCTTCAAGGCTTATAAAACATTTTGTCTTTTTAAATTGTTTTCCTTGAGAGTGTGACTCACCTCCACATAATCAACCCTATTATTTTAAGATGTTCATCCATTGGAATTATAAAATATTTTTTTCAACTCCCCATTGGAAAAAACCATGGTAAAAAACCATGGGCTGGTTTGTGGTTTTGATTAGTTTAATGTGAGGTCTCCCAAACCTAAATAATAAAGAATTCTCTCTCCTTTCCTATATAAACCCACCCAAGATCCCACTTCCTCTTCCCTCAAATACTTTTTATTTCGACCAAAACCTGCCCTACTCTCTCTATAATCCTACCAAGGTTTCCCAATCTCCCAAGAAGCCTCTCTCAAGCCTCTCCCAAGCCTTTGGGATCACACTTCCAGGTAAGGGATTTCTTCCTTTCTCATTTTTGTCCAATTCTATTTAAGTTGTTATGCCATTTTGTTTTCAATTAAAAATGTTGGGGTATGATTTCTCACATCCCCCATACTTCCCTCTTTTTTTTGGATGATAGGAGACACCTTTCTATCTCATTAATGCTGCCCATGACCACTCATTACCATGTCGAAATTCCATAAGGGATTTCTCTCTCCTCTTTTACATCCAAGTAATTATTTTGTATTATGCATCTAAATTCCATTAAGTTTGTTGGTACATGTATCTATATGCCCCCCTTACTTTCCATTTCATGTACATATGATGAGATTCCCTTTTCCCTCTCATCAATCATTTTCATGAATCCTTATGTCATGTTGTTATGCTGCCGAAATTACACCGCGTTTTTTCAAGCCAAGATCATTGTGTAGTGAATACCATACCCGTGTATCTATCAAGGGTATTCACCTTTATGAAAGTCTACATATTGAATGGTATTGTCATGTATTTATTCCACATTACTTAATTTTAGAATAACTTATGATGTTTATTCATTCCATGTTATATGATCCATGTGGCAAACTTATGCATGAAATGAAATGTTTAAGAAGGGTGTGCCCTAATAGAGCTCCAATGCATTGGGAATAGTATAGTATCATGATACGTATTGTGAAATGGGTTTTGACTCATGATAATTCAAGTGAAATGAGGTTTTACTTGTGATTCATGTGCAATTAGGATTTACTCATGGTCCATGTGTAGTGAGCCTTGGCTCATGCTAATTCCATGTTAAGTGTTGTTGCCACATTTCCATGTTATGATTATCATGATTTATCATAATTTTATGTTCATGTTTCTATTTTGATCCATTTATATGCATATTTTCTAACATTTATTGTATTCCTTGTGTTATTCCATGTTTATTCTCTTACTGGGCTTTATAGCTCACCATTTTCTTATGCATGTCCTCAGGTTATCACATGCAATGCTAAGTACGAGGGAATGTAGTGGTCATGTAAATGAAGTTTTCATTAAATATGTTGTATTTCATATTTTAAGTTGTTATATAATTATATTAATCCCCAAAGACACTATACCTCTTGATCTTCCATGTTGTATCAAGTGATGAGTTTATTTAATAAATCATGATTAAGTTTTTAATAAAGAGTAGGGATGTTATAGTTGGTATCAGAGGATAGGTTTAGTTATTTTTGGGATTAGGATTAGAAAACCCTAGTGAAGACATAGATGCAAGAAAAATTATAATAAAAACATCCCTAAGTATTGGTGAGTATTAATTAAGTGGTTATTCAATAAAATACATCCATGTCTGGATACGAGCAAGTAGAGGAAGCTCTAGAACAGATGTATCCTAGGGGTAAAACCCAAAAACATCGCTTTGAGCTAGACTCAAACGAGAACTAGTTCATGAAAATGATCCTTGCTACAATATTGGTTATGAAACTTCTGAGGGATATGCTTTGGTAAATTCACAAGCTTATTATGAATCCTTATTAAGGGAATTTAAAAAAAATGCCCCTAAGAATATATGTTAGAAAGTAGATCATGAATAACATAGATTAAAACCTATAGATTCATAAGTTAAAGAAATAAAATCTATTTATAATTAATCTCTTTTGTCCTTGGATTACCCTTTATGTGTTACCCCTAACTTTTCTTTTATTACAGAAAATGGATGTTAATAGGAGGACTCGGGCTAACAACCGATGTGAAGATCAATGTGATGACTGCGCTAATGAGATTCCCAATCCTATGGGAGTGGGAATCATGAACTTTGTCATGCTTCTCTATAATTTAACTCAAGATTTGAATAGAAACATGGTTCAAGAGGAATGTTCAACCCCCCACCCCCTAGAAATAACAAGTCGCTATCGATAGCTTCATGAGACAAAGGCCTCCTACTTTTAATGGATCATCTGATCCCTCAATCACCAAATAATGGATCAACTCCATTGAAAAGATCTTCTCTATCCTTCAATATTCTGAACAAGAGAAAGTTCTATAGTATGCTTATTGTATGGAGAGTGAAGCTGGTCAATGGTGGACATTGATCAAAAATATGAAGCATGAGAGGGAGATCGAGACGTTGGAATGGAAGGATTTCCAGAATATGTTTTTTGATAAATATTTTCTGCGCACCCTCCGGCTTAAGATAGAAAGGGACTTCCTTTCCCTTGAGAAAAAAGGCGATGAATCTATTAGATCGTACGAGGAAAAATTCACAAGGCTTGAACGATACACTTTTGGCTTTGTCATTACCCCTGAATGCAAGGTTGACCACTTCTTTGGTGGGCTGAAACCTAGCCTACGGAAAGTTCTGGCGATCCGTGACTTCGACATCTATGAGGAAATTGCCTGATGTGCCCTCAAGGTAAAAATGGAGATCAAAGAATATCAGGGGTATTATGGGGATAAGAAGAGTAAGGTGTAATTTAATGATGGTGGTCTGATGGATAAATCCAATGGTGCTAAGAAGATCCAGCACCGCACTTTCCAAAGGTGTGGAAAGAAGCACCCTGGAAATTGCCTGAAGGGGAAGATTAAATGCTTTAGGTGTGTAAGAGAAGGGCACTTGGCTATTAACTACTGATAAGAAAAACCCACGGCTGTGATAGAAGATAGGAATGTTGCGCTTAACCCTTAACGTGTTGTTCATTTCTTCAAATGCAAAGAACTGGGGTACTTTTCAAATCAGTGCCCTAAGCCAAGGGATTTCGGAGACAACCAACAACCTCCAAGGTATAAAGGGAAAGATTTTTCCATCACTTCTACTGAAGTGAAACCCAACAACGAAGTGGTGATAGGTATGTAGTTATTCATTCAATAATAGAGAAAGTACTTTTTCATTCTGGTTCTATACATTCTTTTATATCCTGAATGTTTAGTAGAACAATCCCAACACCACCACAAATCATGGATGTAAAGATGTTGGTGAGTATGGAAAATGGTGCAATCATTGCATCCCATGAATATAACTCCTACCCTGTCATAATATGTGGATTGAATTTATCATAGAACCTTGTCATACTCCCTCTTGTAAGATTTGATGCAATTATTGTCATGGATTGTCTTTCCTTATATAGAGCAAACATAAATTGCCATGAGAGGGAAATAACTCTCCATGTGGAGAATCGACCCCTGATTCTATAGAAGTGCAAGGAGGAAGATGAATATTATTTAGCTCTATCATATCAAGCATGGATATTGCTGCCCTATAAGCACACGTATCTGGCTCAGATGATTGAGTCTAAGGAGGCAACCATCCTTGAAGACATGCCTTTTGTGAGGCAACTCATTGAAGTGTTTCCTGAGGAATTTCTTCGTCTTCCTCCTAGAATAGATGTTGAATTATCAATTGATCTTATACCAGGGGAGTTTAAAATATCCCAGACTCCATATAGAATGGTTTTTTGAAGCTTGAGGAGCTGAAGAAATAACTATAAGAGAATCTGGATAAAGGGTTTATACGCCCAAGTTCTTCACCATGGGGTGCACCAGTCCTATTCGTCAAGAAGAAGGATAGGTCAATGCACCTTTCCATCGATTATCGTTAGCTTAACAAAATCACGATAAAGAAAAAGTATTCTCTCCCATGAATTGATGACTCGTTCGATCAATTTCATGGAGTAAAATACTTTTCCAAGGTAGATTTGCAGTCGGGATATTATCAAGTAAGGGTGAATAAGGAAGATATTCCCAAGACTACTTTTCGCACAAGATATGGGCACTAGGAATTCAT